>JASDDO010000018.1:78102555-78702555 GCA_030015575.1 Agapanthus africanus
ATGTTACCTTACCACCTTCACCACCCCAGAGGGCGTTGCCTGTTGTACCTACCGTTGCTCCACGCCAGACTCATACGCAGAGAGGTCGTGGGCGTGGGGGAGTTGCTCAGAGAGGACGGGATGACCGAGGCAGAGGGCAGTCAGTCGCAGGTGGTGGACAGGCGCGGGTTTTTGCTTTGACGCATCAGGACGCGCAGGCGTCCAATGCAGTGGTTTCAGGTATCCTTCCAGTATGTTCAGTTGATGCACACGTTTTGTTCGATCCCGGATCCACGCACTCGTACGTATCCACACACTTTGTGCCGAGTTTGGGTTGAGAGTCCGGTTTGCTTGATCAGCCACTTGTTGTGACCACTCCTGTGGGAGAGCCGTTTGTTTCTAGGCACGTGTTCCGGTCCTGCACCGTCTGTATTGGCGAGAGAGAGTTTCCTGTCGACTTGATCCTTTTGAAGATGTTGGACTTCGACGTTCTTTTGGGCATGGATTGGTTAGCCACGTGCTATGCTTCTGTGGACTGCCGTGAGAAGATAGTTAGATTTTGTTTTCCCGGCGAGTCGGTTTTTGTTGTGTTGGGGGACCGTGGTGCCGCCCCTCACAGTGTGATTTCTTCTTTTCGCGCTGGACAGCTTTTGAGGAAGTGATGTCAGGGATTTCTCGCCTATGTTTGCGATGCTAGTGCTACACAGGTTCCATTGGATCAGGTTCCGGTTGTTAGCGAGTTCCCTGATGTGTTCCCTGACGAGCTTCCTGGGCTACCGCCCGAGCACGACATTTCTTTCTGTATTGATTTGGTTCCTGGCATGGGGCCTATTTCCATACCGCCTTATCGGATGACCCCGGCGGAACTTAGAGAATTGAAGGGTCAGTTGCAAGATTTGCTGGACAAGGGACTTATTCGACCCAGTGTTTCTCCTTGGGGTGCTCCAGTCCTGTTCGTCAAGAAGAAGGATGGCAGTTTGCGTCTGTGTATCGATTACCGCCAGCTGAACAAGGTAACAGTGCGGAACATGTATCCTTTGCCGCGCATCGACGATTTGTTCGACCAGCTTCAGGGGGCAGGGTACTTTTCGAGGATCGATTTACGATCGGGCTATCATCAGCTGCGGGTTCGACAGGAAGACATTCCCAGGACAGCTTTCCGTACGCGCTACGGCCATTATGAGTTTTTGGTGATGTCGTTCGGACTCACCAATGCGCCAGCAGCATTCATGAACTTGATGAACCGTATTTTCCGGCCATATTTGGATCGGTTCATTATAGTGTTCATTGACGATATCTTGGTGTATTCCCGGAGTAGTGAGGAGCACGAGCAACACCTGCGGATTACACTGCAGACTTTGAGGGAGCACCAGCTTTATGCGAAATTCTCCAAGTGTGCTTTCTGGATGGACAGCGTAGACTTCTTGGAGCATGTGATTTCATGAGACGGTATATGTGTGGACCCAAGGAAGATCGAGGCCGTGCAGCGTTGGCCCAGACCCACATCGGTTTTGGAGATTCGCAGCTTTTTGGGGTTGGCCGGTTACTACAGGCGATTTGTACAGGACTTCTCCAGTATTGCTACACTTTTGACCGGGTTGACCCGGAAGGGAGTCCCTTTTGATTGGACGGAGGAGTGCGAGCACAGTTTTCAGCAGCTACGGACTCGGCTGACGACGGCACCGGTATTATCATTACCTTCAGGCTCAGGCGGATTTGTGGTCTATTGTGATGCTTCTCGAGTGGGGTTAGGGTGCGTTTTAATGCAGCATGACAGGGTGATCGCGTATGCTTCGCGACAATTGAAGAAACATGAACAAAACTACCCCACTCATGACTTGGAGATGGCTGCAGTGGTCTTTGCAGTTAAGATCTGGCGACATTACCTTTACGGCGAGTCGTGCCAGATATTCACGGATCACAAGAGTCTAAAATATATATTTCAGCAGCGGGACCTGAACCTTAGACAGCGCCGATGGATGGAGTTAGTGAAGGATTATGACTGCGAGATCTTATATCACCCGAGCAAGGCAAATGTGGTGGCGGATGCTTTGAGCAGGAAGCCCAGGGGTAGTCTATCTTGTTTGAACGCAGTACAGGGGCAGTCGTTAGCAGATTGGCAGATATTATGCGACAGCCGGATACAGTTCGAGTTCACGCCGATTGGAGGACAGATCGCGCATGTTCGTGTACACCCACAGTTACTTGACCGCATACATGAGGCACAGCGCAGTGATGACCGATGTTCGGAGATCATGGCACAGATTGGACATGGCAGTTTTTCCGAGTTCATGATCGATGATCAGGGAGTACTACGATTTGGGACTAGACTGTGCGTACCAGATGCTGAGGGACTGCGGCGCGAGATTCTTGAGGAGGCACATCGATCGGTATATAGTGTCCATCCCGGTTCCACAAAGATATATCATGATATGAGAGGTGTTTACTGGTGGGACGGAATGAAGAGGGACATCGCAGATTTCGTGTCGAGATGCCTGACTTGTCGGCAAGTCAAGGCTGAGCACCAGAGGCCCGCGGGAGAGCTACATCCATTACCCATTCCGGAGTGGAAGTGGGAGCAGATTTCGATGGATTTCGTTGTGGGTCTATCCAGGACTAGGCGAGGGTACGACTCCATTTGGGTGATCGTAGATCGTTTGACGAAAGCGGCTCACTTCCTGCCAGTGAAGACGAATTTCGGATTTGCTCAGTACGCCCAGATTTACATTGACGAGATAGTTCGACTGCACGGAGTCCCGACGTGTATTGTGTCCGACAGAGGCACCCAGTTTACCAGTCGACTATGGCAGAGGCTTCAGGAGGATTTAGGCACTCGCTTGAGTTTCAGCACAGCATTTCATCCGCAGACCGACGGACAGTCAGAGCGGACTATTCAGACTCTCGAGGACATGCTCAGAGCCTGTGTATTAGATTTCGAAGGTAGCTGGGATCATCACTTACCCTTAGTAGAGTTCTCCTACAATAACAGCTACCAGGAGACCATTCAAATGGCACCATTTGAGGCTCTTTAGGGGAGGAGATGCAGATCGCCCGCCTGTTGGACAGAGCTCAGTGAGAGCAGTATCTTAGGGCCACAAATTGTTGAGGAGACGACCGCGAAGATCCAGTTGATTCGCGATAGGATGAAAGCAGCCCAGAGTAGGCAGAGATCTTATGCGGACCGTCGGCGACGCAGACTTGAGTTTTCTGTTGGTGATCATGTTTTCTTGAGGGTCTCCCCAATGAAAGGTGTGATGACGTTTGGGAAGAAGGGGAAGCTCAGTCCCAGATATGTGGGCCCCTTCGAGATCCTCGAGCGTGTTGGTGCAGTTGCGTACCGGTTAGCCCTTCCGCCCAGTTTTCCATATGTGCACCCCGTATTTCACGTATCGATGCTCCGTAGATATCTTCATGATCCCTCGCATGCGATTCAGCATCCGACGATCCAGCTTGAGCGCGACCTTTCCTATACAGAGCAGCCGGTGATGATCTTAGATTGACAAGTGAAGAAATTGAGATCAAAGGACATTCCATCAGTCAAGATACTTTGGCGCGGTCAGGGCCGTGAGGAGGTCACTTGGGAGACCGAAAGCGAGATGAAGAAGAGGTATCCCCATCTTTTCGAAGGTATGTGTAGTTAGATTTTGAAATTCGGGGACGAATTTCTTTAAGGGGGAGAGATTGTAACACCTTAGGATGTGTTTAGTGACTATTTATATTTAAGTAATGGGTTTTTAACAAAAAGATTACCAAATTGTGTTTCAAATATTTTTCCTAAATTAATAAATATTTTTGTAAAATTTTCCTAGGCTTGCACACACATGTGCATGTAAACTAGGGTTTTTAAATGAGTTATTACCATGATTAGTGACCATGGTGGGTTAATCATGGGGATTAAGTCTTTTGGGTTTTAATTAAGTTTAATTAAAAATTTAATAGTTGCTTTAATTTGAATTTCCTTGGGGTGTTGACTTGGTGAGAGAGAGAGAGAGTGCATCATGGCTTAAGCCATGCTTGCAATTAATGAGGAGAGAGAGAGGAGGGGTTGACATTGGGGTGATGATTTTTCCTCTCATTTCTTTTTGTTCTTCTCTCAAACCTCACTCTCTCACATACACACACACTTACCTCTTCAGCACCAGCAGCAGCAAGCATCCACAGCAGCAGCAAGCATCCACAGCAGCAGCAGCAGGCTTCACAGTAGCAGAAACAGCACCAGTAGCAGCAGCTAGCAGCAGCAACAGCAGCAACTTCGACTGCTGCTCCTTCCCTTCACTTCTTCTTATTCCTCCAGCTCCCTAAGGTCGAGTGTGGGGTATATTTCCTAAGCTTACTCCCTAGTTTACTTGTTTAGTGTAGTTTTGCTTCGGTTAGTGGTTTTTGGTGCGATTTAGTGCGATATGAGGTGTTTAGTGAGAACCTTGGCCAAGTGATGTGTGTTGTGGTGTTAGTAAGTTGTTAGAGTGTTGTTAGGGCCATATTAACCCAGCTTAAACCCCAATTGCACTAAAATACCACCAGATCCCTATTTGATGCAAATTCATCGTTTTTAAGCAAAATTTGAGTTTCTGAAAACTGCTATCGACCCGGTGAGTTCAGAATAATTTTGAGAAGACTGCAGTATAGTGGTTAGGTACTGATACCCCAGGTAGAACAAGACCCCCTTTCTTCACGTTTAGGCCGCCGGAATATTCGATCTGGCTGGAATTTGCGGCCAGATGGGAAGGGTTTAGGTTGGGGTTTGGTCCTATGGGTGTCTGCTGCTATGTGGAGTTTTGTGATATACATATTTTTGTAATTTAAGTTCTGTATAAAAATCTGGGACTAAATACCTATTTCTCGTATTTTAAACGTTCGCGACACGCGTGATACGTGTGTGGGTTTGGGGTTTCTGTGTATCGCGACGCGTCAGGTTATTTTCTGGCGCGTGATCACACGTTTTAGCGTATCGCGCACATGCGCGATTGGTTTACGACATGGGTGTCTAGTTGGACCGTAATATCACGTTTTTGTGAAATTGAGCTTACGTGTGATATATGTTATGTGATTCTAGGTTCGCAGGCGAGTGAGACGGACGCTGCGAAGAAGGGCAAGCAAGTCGTCGGCTACACTTAGCGCGAGACTTCGGTGAGTAGATTTCACATCTACGGGGATATCGCCCGCATGGCGTTATGCGTCAGGGCTGATAGGACCTTATTATTATATGTTGCATTTACCTCATGGACTGTCATTTCATATTGCATTCCCTGCTATATGTATGCTTAGAATTGATAGAACACCACACTATTACTAACGGTTTATTTTGCACGAGCACTAATCTGCATGCTACACACACACCGTTAGTAATTGCCATGACACACTCACTGTAGAACTGCCATGATTATATTGCTGTAGTTCATTTCATATATGATTCGATATGACTTTCATGGAAATTGGGAGCCGCATGATATCTTTAAAAACGGGAGCTAATTTTAAAAGCGGTTTTCCCTTATACCTATATCATGGATTGATGTGCATAGCACATCGCATTGGATTTACTTCTTGGTGTTGGATTTGTTGGAGATAGTGCCCTCAGAGTCAATTATTGGATCACAGGCACGCGATTGCAATGATTGAGGGAGGACCTATCCCGGTACGACAGTCTTACTCGAGATGATAGTTTGCTATCTGGTTTACCTTTATCATCGTGTACTGCTTTAGGTGACCTGACAGGTCGCTATTGCATGTTGATAGAGCCCCTAGGATTCTTGCTTGATGACCAGCAGTATGAGGGCGATCATATACGTGAGAGCTGGAGTCTATAAGCACATCCTTAAAAGGTCCCTAGTCGTGGGAGTTTCGAGACAGGGCATCGATACTCCAGAGTAGACTAGTGTATACAGTCGAGACCCCGACGAGGGGCGGTGGCCGGTCTCACAAGCCATTGGTGTCAGTTGGATCACCTAAGATGTATACAGGTGCTCATTGGGTTATGAGTACACCGGACAGGACTCGCCGGGAACATGCTAGTTGGTCTTATACCTGACGTCAGATAGCAGTTCCCAGGTGACATGTGTACAGGTTAGTTCATCGACCTGGGGATCGTCATTTGTCTCGTGTGAGTTCCCACTGTACTTTGATTACTACCCTACCACGGCTCAAAGGAGTCGTGCAAACAGGTTTTAGTTGGGTACAGTCCCGAGCCACATGGAGGCAGTGAGCGGATCTTCAGGGGTTCGTCTCTCCCGGTATTGGGGGTGAGGTCGCGCTGTGTCTAGGAGAGCCATTACACGAAGACCTTGGCCAAGGCAGGAGATTTACTGGTAGGTATTCCAGTAGTATCTCAGGGTGTTCTGGGCTACACTCCGACACGACTTGTACCGCTTTTGGGGGTCTGACTTTTACCAACCCTCTAGGCCCGCCATGCGATGCTCATAGACGAACGGACCGGACTGTACGGATATTGTCACTGACAGGCTCAGTAGGGTGTCAGGATGAGTTCGCTCATCGACGTCCCTTTTAGTCAATAGCTGGTGGCCCGTCACGTATTGGCTTATACCTCTGACGTGCTAGTGGTTAAATCCACAGCCATAGTATTGACGAGTCTTTAGAGTCCACCACACTTTCAGTTACTCATGCTTTCGGGAGAAACGCTGTAGAGGCCGTATGGAGATATGGCAGGGTTCGATCAGATACGTGCGGTATTGCACGGATTGTGATCGGACGGTTTTTACTAGCCGGCTTTGGCTTAAGCCGGATCTTAGTATTTGATAGTGTAGTTTTGTCTCTTTGCATTTGTATCCGGACGGAATACAGATGCGGGTGTGTATGCACAGTATCGGGGTTTTCCTGTAATTTATTATGGGACCAGTTTTCTGGGGTTGCCAGTTTGCATTCCGTTCCGGCCGGTTTTCTCTTTTTCCTTCCCGGTCGGACTTTTCGTTTGGGGGTGTTAATTGCAATTGTACAAATAACATTTGTGGAGGGGGTTTCTTGCAAATATATTCTTTATGATGGCTTCTTTAGATTCCCTCCATCACTTGCATTTATTGGGAATGAGTGTGGATTATTTTAAGAGGGCATGGGCATACATGAGTGTGCAGGCATTGGTCAGATGTTGAATTAATTTATTAGAAGGGGTAAATGAGTGTGCTGTTGTTTTTATTTTTTTTTTGGTGATGGAAATAGGATTTGGGGCCGGCCACTGTTTGATGTTTATATAGTGGATTAATTAATGTATGGAATGAATGATATAAAATGGAGTGTGCTGGAGATTTTTTAGAGAGAGAGCTTGCTTCTTGATCATTTTCCAGTGAGCACAAATGTGTGCAGGGGCTGATTTGTGAGGGAGAGGCTTTGCTTAATTTCCAGAGAGCATTCCTTCTTAGCCGAGCTCATTAGAAATGGAGCATGCTTCATTTTCATTCCCTGCAAGCCTCCATGGATTTTTCCTTCTTGCTAGAAAATTGAAAGCACCAATTTTCTTCTCCTCCTCCTCCATCATCTTCATGGCAACAAAAACCCCAAATGAGACATTGCTTCTACACCATATTCTACCGCAAACCTTGGGCACGTCGGCTTGCCAACTTTATGCCCGAGTTGCCTCGGAATAGAGGCGGGAGCCCGTAAAAGAATCCGGCTATGTGGTGCCCTTCTGGCGAGGAGGCGACGATCGGAAATCCCGCGAGGAGATCGGAGTGGAGATGAAGACCGGAGGACTTGGATCATCGGTATATCTCTTCCCCTTCTCTTTGTAGTTAGCTAGATTTAGTTTAATGGCCCGATCCGGTTTTAGTGCGCGGTGGTGCCGTTTTGCCAAGTCCGCAAAAATTAAAGTTTATCACCGTTTCCGCGTTTGGCCGTCGGGTTGACGGCCGGGGCGCCGCCGTGCACTTACAGTGGTATCAGAGCCTCGCCATTAACTTCGTCTAGCTTCGTTTGATGTGTTTTGCATTTCCGATCGACCAAAATTCCAAAATCTACATTTTAGTTCGCATCAGTTTTCTGTTGAAAATTTTTGGTCTCGAAAAATTTTTCAGGTTGTCTCAGAATGATGTGCAGGGAAATATAAGCATACAGTAAAAATTTGGTAGTATGAACTATTCATACCAGCGCGGAAGGGCGGCCAAACCCTTGCTGGGGCCGCGCTTCCGCCGCAAGGTGAACAGTTTACCCCCCCAAAATTTTACAGTTTGTTCCTGAATAAAAAATGTGGTTTCTGGAATATTAAAATTGGGCCCAGGTTTTCTGTGAGTGCTACAGTTTTGCGTGGGGGCCCACTTATTAATTTTTGGTCAATCGGAAAATCTTAAACACATTTTTCACAGTATTTACATTATATCTGCGACCGTGAATGTCACTCGATCGGTAAATCCGGTCTAACTGCTATAGCCCGGTTAGACGGATTTGCGAACGTGACTTTCACGTTGATGTTCTGTTTTTGCTGTGATGTTGCGGATCGGTCGGTGGGGATAGCCTGGATGCAATGCTAGTACAGTTGTGGTGGTATTATGTACATTTGATATTGCGGGGCGAGCATCCGACATGTGGACTGCCGTCACTGCCTGATTGTATTATTATTTTGGGGCACGACCTGGTTGCGGTCGATGTACCCGTTGTATGTATATTTTACATTCTGTACTAGGATTACCCCGCGGAGGGGTGCACGGATAGCCGGGTTCTGGAGGGCAACGGGCCCGCATCTCAGGGCATTGAGACGGAGGGGCTTCAGTCTGGAATTGGCGGGCTATTCGCCGCACTCGTAGGGGGTACAGGTTGACCCAGGAGGGGTGCCCAAGTTGCCGGATTCCGTGAAGTGCTGGGTGGTCCATTCACGGTGCTGGAGGGGGCTGCCTCGCTTCAGGTTTTGGCAGGTGACTTGCCGCGCCCGTAGGGGTCTAGGTTTTCATTGCACAGGCTATCCACACGACCAGGGGAACGTCGGGTTTCAGTAGTGGCTCTGTGAAACCCGGGGATCCCAGATATCTGTATTGTTCTGTGATGCTGTACATTTCTGTGATGTTGCATTTCTTTTCACGCCTTGAGCGAAATACTATATATTGGTATATATATTAGTAGATGTTGTATATGTTTTTCATCCGCGCTAGTCCAGTCCCCGCTCTGCCGTTAGTTAGCTAACCTAACGGGTGATGACGGGACCCAGTGGCGAATGCGGATGGCATATACGTACGTCAGTATATTTTCGTTCTTTGTGGTGTGATCAATTGATGGGACTGCATTGATTCGGATCAATGCAAGTTTAAACAAACCTATACTGATGTTGTTGGAACACTTTTCAAAAAGCTGTTATTGCAAGGACGTTCACTTTTGTTTTGCATCGTGGTATTCATTTGGAATATCCTGCTCCTCAGTCGACGAGGCAAGGGCCGAGATCCCTTCACCGGGAGTGACCCCTTGGACAGAAGTTTGCGTCAGGGCATTAACTTCACTATAGCCGATTACTTTTGCTTTGCATCGTGGTATTCAGTTGGAATATCCTGCACCTCATTCTACGGGGAAAGAGCCGAGATCCCTTCACCGGGAGTGACCTCTTTAGTAAAGGTTTTCATCACTATATTTTCTAAAAAGCTATTCGTTCCTTCAACGATATCAAGTTCATTACGTTAAAGGTTTTCGCCAGAAACCATTCGTAGCCCTTCGTCGTTTCATATGGGTAGTCAATAGTATTCAAGCTGTGTATGTTGGCCAAAGTCAAGGCACAGTGATTGGTAGCTATTGGGTGTTCATATGCAGCATAGATAGATGCGTTGGTTTGGGACAGTCGTACTGCCATTTTGGCCAAAGTCAAGGGTATGTACGGGTGGATTCAAATTAACCTGGAGAATGACGGGTTGAACTTGACATGTGACTTATGATATGTTGGCCAAAGTCAAGGTCATAAGAGCATGGGGCAGAAATCACATCGGGAGTTTCAAAAGAACTGAAACTTGCCAGATATGCGCATACCTTCTGGAGTGTGATACCGTGAGCGGATTCCGTCACGTTATCATGCGATGAGAGTTGGATCCCGATTCCCACTGATGAGTTGGTTTACTCCTCGGGTGACCCCGACTAATTCTTCTTTCAGGTTTGGAGGAGAGTTTGAGGTACAGTGGGAGGTTTCCAGATTAGATAAATTGGTAACCATTCTGATCTAGGTTAGAGTGCACGCTGAGTGTTTCTATTCTCTCTCTCTGGCAGCGACCATTGACCCGACCCAAGACTATGACTAAGTGACCAAGTTAACCGAAACTTCTTTACACCGGCTTTTGGATTGTCAGAGTTGCAGACCTCATTGCCACTCCTACTTTTACCCTTTTCTCCAGGACACCCCGTATTACTACGAACGTCCACTTCCATTGGACAAAACCATCGTATGGTTAGATACGAACTCGAAGGAATTCGAGGATGGTTTCCGGTTCTGGAGAAAACGGATAGGATTATTCAGTTGTCTTTTCTTTTCACCCTCTCTCAGGTTGCGAGTACTCCTTAGTTTAGGAGTAGTACACCTATTACGCTTATTGGATAGTCTTCTTCCAAACCATAGGCTGGTGCCGACCGGTAGGGAATGAAGAAAACCAGTTAGCCTAAACGGTGTACAGAAGGTATTAAGTTCAGACAAAGCAAGGGATTAGTAAGAGGGCAAAGTAAATTGCGACTGCTATTCACAACCAAACCAAGTATTTCTTCGCCAATCCTAAATCACCTTTGTATTTCTCCAGGACACTCCGTATCACTACGAAGATCCCATTTTATTGGATAATCCATCGTATGGTTATATACGAACTCGAAAGGAACTTGTTCCAGTTCGGGGATGGATCCTGGTTCAGGAGAAATAGGAATAAAGTACATTCAGGTGTCTTTTATCTTCACCTTCTCTCGCGTTGCGAGTGCTCCTAGAATTAGGACAGTACACCCTTTATGCTTTTTGGATAGTCTTCTTCCAAACCATAGGCTGGTGCCGAACGGTAGGGAAGGAAGAAAACCATTTGGCCTAAAGGGGTGTACAGAAGGTAATGACTAAAGACATATGAAGGGATTTGGAGAGGTGGCAAAGAATTATACGGTTATAGTTGTGAATCTGGATAATGGTAGAGGCGTTACTAGGAATACCAGGATACCCCATCGAAACATTTCAATGTTTCAGTTCAACTGTGTACTGTTAATGGAAACTGATTTCCCGATTAGACACTTACTCCAGGGTATGTATTTACCAGGTATGATTCTCACATCTGTATGGTTTTACAGATGATGAGGGGGAGTAAGTTATTGGGAATAGGGTAATCATCCTCATTATATCGGGATTTGTTGTAATCGGTGATATTGAGGAAATCGCCTGGGTTGTTTGCCGGTCGGCAAATATTTGGTTTTGAATATCCGCTGTCATGCACCAATTTCAAATTGATATATCTGTACGTCTATTTTTTATAGAGTGAGATATACCTTTTGATATTATGTCGATGACATTTACCTATATCAGTGGATGGTTAGGTAAGGAGCATTAAACAGCGGTGTAATTCTTCTTAACCATAAGTACAGTTTTCAACCTACGACACACAGTGAATGAGTTATTAGACTCAAGGGACTTATACAGAGTATTGTATGTTGTCCAGGGTCCATCAGGACAGAGGGGTTGGTCCTCGTACTATATTCGGTTTACTTATGACTACTCTAGTTTTTAGACAGGTGTTTCGTGGAAACACAGGGTCCGAATTTTGAGAAGTTGTAGGTATTTGAATAGAGTAGAGAACCAAGTGTTGCAAGTATTGGGATTCTTCAAGTTGATCGAAGATGTAGATACTTGTGTATGGTGTTCAGTTGATAGTAATGATTAAAAGAACTTGCTTCTTTTTCAGGTTATTTCATAATTGGAAGTATTCCTAAGTTGAGTAACGCTGATCAGCCTCCTTCCATTTAGTTGACATGCACTGGAGACAGTTGCATGATTTGAATCTGATTTGACATTCCATTGGCCACTCCGCAGATAAGGTGGGTAACTTCAGGCACCCGAGAGGTACTCCGGTAGCCTCAAGGACGGTGACAGGGAAGTTCTGGTTTACCCACAATTGCCATTGCTGTTGTTCCAGGCTGCGAGACCCGGCGGAAGGATGAGTATAGCGTCGTTCTAAACTAGTTTTAGAAGTGTACGTCTATATGACTCTGCCAGAGGGTTGTCGTAGTCAGTGGGAGCAGCGGAAGCATTGGTGGACAAGTAGCTTATGTCTATTTATAGACTAAAGCAGATGTAGCGGAGATAGATCATCTATTTCTGACGTGACAGTCATGGGTTTGACTTCATCAGAATAGGGGATGGATCTGTTGAGAAGGTAGTAGGGTGTGATGTCATGGTATCAAGATGACATAAACAGAATAGGAAAAGAAACTCCTATACTACAATCGGTTATACTTTGGTCGTCACACAGTAGTTTCTCCACATGGGACTTGGACATTATATCAAACATGCTGGTTACTAGTTCTATGGTTTTAGATCTAGATTTGGGTGGTTTCCCAATCAGGGTACTTGACAGCATTCTAAGAGTATTTAGGATGGACGACTCCTGGCACGGTAGTGTACCTGCAGGTAATGGAGTCACCCTCTCCAAAGGTGTCTTACAGACTGAAGGGGAGAGGGACGGGCATGATTGGCAGATCACTTGCTCAGGCAATTGAGTCAATCGTGAGATGTCAAGTACCACACCAGATGTTGTTCTTGCACTAGATGCAATAAGTTGATATTGACCTGATCCTGGAGAAACAGTCGGAAGCAGTTTTTGAACATAAGTGGATGTTCTAGAGATATGATAACGACAGCCTCATTCGGGAGACAGTTATCATTCCAGGCTTCCAAGGTGACTTGGACGACAAGGAGGTTGTCAGAGCTATAGTTTTCCCTCTGACGAAGGGCAGTATTTTGGACAGGTTGTCCAAGCAATACTGAGGGAGGCATGGCGCAGGATACTGATTAAATTCAGTTGACGATACAGTCTAAGAAGTTTGGATTTGGAGTTCATTTATGAGCTAGGTCCCATCAGACATCCAGACACTCTAAGACAAGTATTGCTCATTTCGGGAGATGGCTTTCTCCGCGAGCTTGAGATATAGAGAGACATAGAAAGGAACGCCAGAGCGGATCCACTCACCGAGGCTATTCCTCGAACGCAAGAGTTTCGCAAACAGGCTTTGTGAGACTGACTAGTAGAGGAGTTGGGTGTTCGGTATCACACGGGCTGTGAGTATGCGACATCGCAATAATTAGCCTTGAGTGCAAGTGGGAGATTGTTGGAGATAGTGCCCTCAGAGTCAATTATTGGATCACAGGCACGCGATTGCAATGATTGAGGGAGGACCTATCCCGGTACGACAGTCTTACTCGAGATGATAGTTTGCTATCTGGTTTACCTTTATCATCGTGTACTGCTTTAGGTGACCTGACAGGTCGCTATTGCACGTTGATAGAGCCCCTAGGATTCTTGCTTGACGACCAGCAGTATGAGGGCGATCATATACGTGAGAGCTGGAGTCTATAAGCACATCCTTAAAAGGTCCCTAGTCGTGGGAGTTTCGAGACAGGGCATCGATACTCCAGAGTAGACTAGTGTATACAGTCGAGACCCCGACGAGGGGCGGTGGCCGGTCTCACAAGCCATTGGTGTCAGTTGGATCACCTAAGATGTATACAGGTGCTCATTGGGTTATGAGTACACCGGACAGGACTCGCCGGGAACATGCTAGTTGGTCTTATACCTGACGTCAGATAGCAGTTCCCAGGTGACATGTGTACAGGTTAGTTCATCGACCTGGGGATCGTCATTTGTCTCGTGTGAGTTCCCACTGTACTTTGATTACTACCCTACCACGGCTCAAAGGAGTCGTGCAAACAGGTTTTAGTTGGGTACAGTCCCGAGCCACATGGAGGCAGTGAGCGGATCTTCAGGGGTTCGTCTCTCCCGGTATTGGGGGTGAGGTCGCGCTGTGTCTAGGAGAGCCATTACACGAAGACCTTGGCCAAGGCAGGAGATTTACTGGTAGGTATTCCAGTAGTATCTCAGGGTGTTCTGGGCTACACTCCGACACGACTTGTACCGCTTTTGGGGGTCTGACTTTTACCAACCCTCTAGGCCCGCCATGCGATGCTCATAGACGAACGGACCGGACTGTACGGATATTGTCACTGACAGGCTCAGTAGGGTGTCAGGATGAGTTCGCTCATCGACGTCCCTTTTAGTCAATAGCTGGTGGCCCGTCACGTATTGGCTTATACCTCTGACGTGCTAGTGGTTAAATCCACAGCCATAGTATTGACGAGTCTTTAGAGTCCACCACACTTTCAGTTACTCATGCTTTCGGGAGAAACGCTGTAGAGGCCGTATGGAGATATGGCAGGGTTCGATCAGATACGTGCGGTATTGCACGGATCGTGATCGGACGGTTTTTACTAGCCGGCTTTGGCTTAAGCCGGATCTTAGTATTTGATAGTGTAGTTTTGTCTCTTTGCATTTGTATCCGGACGGAATACAGATGCGGGTGTGTATGCACAGTATCGGGGTTTTCCTGTAATTTATTATGGGACCAGTTTTCTGGGGTTGCCAGTTTGCATTCCGTTCCGGCCGGTTTTCTCTTTTTCCTTCCCGGTCGGACTTTTCGTTTGGGGGTGTTAATTGCAATTGTACAAATAACATTTGTAGAGGGGGTTTCTTGCAAATATATTCTTTATGATGGCTTCTTTAGATTCCCTCCATCACTTGCATTTATTGGGAATGAGTGTGGATTATTTTAAGAGGGCATGGGCATACATGAGTGTGCAGGCATTGGTCAGATGTTGAATTAATTTATTAGAAGGGGTAAATGAGTGTGCTGTTGTTTTTATTTTTTTTTTTGGTGATGGAAATAGGATTTGGGGCCGGCCACTGTTTGATGTTTATATAGTGGATTAATTAATGTATGGAATGAATGATATAAAATGGAGTGTGCTGGAGATTTTTTAGAGAGAGAGCTTGCTTCTTGATCATTTTCCAGTGAGCACAAATGTGTGCAGGGGCTGATTTGTGAGGGAGAGGCTTTGCTTAATTTCCAGAGAGCATTCCTTCTTAGCCGAGCTCATTAGAAATGGAGCATGCTTCATTTTCATTCCCTGCAAGCCTCCATGGATTTTTCCTTCTTGCTAGAAAATTGAAAGCACCAATTTTCTTCTCCTCCTCCTCCATCATCTTCATGGCAACAAAAACCCCAAATGAGACATTACTTCTACACCATATTCTACCGCAAACCTTGGGCACGTCGACTTGCCAACTTCATGCCCGAGTTGCCTCGGAATAGAGGCGGGAGCCCGTAAAAGAATCCGGCTATGTGGTGCCCTTCCGGCGAGGAGGCGACGATCGGAAATCCCGCGAGGAGATCGGAGTGGAGATGAAGACCGGAGGACTTGGATCGTCGGTATATCTCTTCCCCTTCTCTTTGTAGTTAGCTAGATTTAGTTTAATGGCCCGATCCGGTTTTAGTGCGCGGTGGTGCCGTTTTGCCAAGTCCGCAAAAATTAAAGTTTATCACCGTTTCCGCGTTTGGCCGTCGGGTTGACGGCCGGGGCGCCGCCGTGCACTTACAGGATTTTCATGTGATTTCTGGTTTTTGAGGACCGTAGGATTTTTAAGAAAAGATGCACTATTTGAAAACCCGGTTTCTCGTGATATGATATTTTGGTGCGTCCACCACGCGTTTTCTCGGTGCTGAGACGTGTGCTTGAAACCCGATTCGAGGAGATGGATGATCCGTTTGCTGGTTCGTAGTGGACCTGGTATGGTTCCCCGGGGCGAGAAATGTTTTTCTTGGAGTAGACGATGAGCCTGGCAGGGTGGCGAGTACCTACCGGTGATTGGTTAGACCTGGCGGTTATCCGGAGGATACTGACCAGAGTCGAGAGATGGATGCGGGATGATCCGTACTGCCGGGGCCGAGGGCCGATACCGCAGACGGAGCCCGTGGGCTGATCCGGACTGACGGAGCCCGATATATGAGGATTTGCGTGTCGATGCTGGACACGAGTATTTTATGATATTTTAGGTGCCGATGTTGGGCACTCGTGATTTCTCAGAGATTTACAGGATTTGAGGGCCGATGGGTGTGGCGGCGCCTGAGTTATTTGGGATTTGGGTGCAGTTGTGGGCACCGATTGTTTTCCACGTTGATATTCCGTGTAGATGTTGTTTATCCCATGCTCAGCATTGATTACCATATATCTCATCCTGTAGTTATTTTACCTGACAGAGCATCTGCATGATTATTGCACATACTGCTTATTTCGCATTGATATCATCTGCTGGCATTTGTTAGAGTAGCGCAATACGTGCATGCTCGCGATTACCTTTATATGTTATCTCTATTCACGAGTTGCAACTCACCCCCGTTGTGCCACAGTATTTGCAGGTTGCCCTCAGCATTGTCGCGGCAGGCTGTCTTTTGCATCTTTTGGCTACAGATACCACTACAGTTGCGGCGAGAGCTGTTTTGCATTTAGGTGGGTTGTGGTATCTGATTACTTTTATTGTATCCGATTACTTTTATTGTATCCCTTTTTGTATCTAGTACTCTCCATCTACCATTTATGTACTGGACTTAGATACTGTGTGAGGATGATGATGTATATTTTGTATTCTGGCGTCGAGCTCGTGGGAGCCGACTGTTTTTATTGCAGTTTATATTCTGTGATGTTTACTTATTGCTCATTCTTCGCTACGGCGTCGTATATTACTCTTGTGATGATGGTTTCCGCCGTTCGGCGTGATTGCTCCCGTTTGGGAATGTTTTGTTTCATTATATCTCATTTTTACTCATATTCTCTTTTATACCTGGCCTCGGGGCTCCTTTTACAAAGGAAATACTGCCAAAATTATTTAAATGATTAAGTAACTTTAAAAGAACTTATTGAATTATTTAAGGTTTTCTAAATGTTTTACTAAATGTTTTCAACACTCACTATTTTTTTTTAAATGGTTTTGATTTCTGGGTTCGGCTTACTTAGTCGCGTTACGCCTGTAGACGTAGCGTGGTTAAGTGCCGGTCACGAGTCGAAATATTCGGGTCGTGACAGTGATAAGGACGACTGAAAGTCAGTCACAGGCATTGTCTTTACCCTCAGTAAAGGGACGGTATGTTGGAAGAGTTCCAAGCTAGATACCGTGACATACTAGACGATTAAAGGCAAGATACATCGTTACCAAAGATACTACCAAAGAGGCAGTCTGGGTGTATTTTTGTTCATGAGATGAACTTCGTTCCTACCATTGTGTGACAATGGAGTAGTGGCTTATGCCTAGGAACGCCCGTCCCATCAGTGATCCAGATACAATTCTTAGGCAGTGTCACCTGATCATGGAGATGGTTGATCTCCAGGGGATCGAGGTTAGGAGAGTAGACTCAGAGGACAGCACGGCGGATCCACTCACATAGGCTTTTTCCCAGAGAGAGACTATTATGGGATGGTTGAGTATGAGATACTACAACCACTATTATCAGATGGCCCTAGTACAAGTGGGAGATTGTTAGTTATATGTATGCCCTAGAGGCCATTACTATACATGTGTTGTATATTGTAGTGGATGCTTGGACATATATAGGGATGACTTTCTTGCTCAACATGATAGTATGCTATCTGATTACTCTTTACCTTAACGTGTATACTGATTGTCTCTCTGTTACATGTTGGTAAAGCCCTTAGGATGTGTACTTGACTACCTGGACTGTGATGCGGATCATACTAGTGGGGACATGGTAGTCCATAAGTACATCATTCAAGGTCCCTAGTCGTGGGTATATCGAGACGGGGCATCGATATACCAGAGTAGACTAGCGTATACCTTCTCGACCCATACAGATGGGCGATGGATGATCCTATATTCATTGGTGTTTGACATCAGAGATGATATACGGGTGCTCAGTGCAGACTGGGTACACTGGACGGACTCGCCGAGAACTCCCAGATGGTATTATACCTTACGTCAGATGGCAGTTCTCTGGTGACACTGGTACAGGTTAGTCTGTAGATCCAAGATCGTCATAGAGTCTTGTGTGATTCCCACTGTGCTTTGATTTCCACCTTACCACGTCCAAGAGGGCGTGCAAAACGGTGGTTTTTGGGTACAGTCCCGAGTCATATGGAGGCAATGAGCGATAGGAGGGGTTTCGTCTCTCCCGGTATTGGGGGTTGATGTTGCGCTATGCTCGATTGGCCATAACAGGGAAGTCCCTGGCCAGGGCTGGTTTAGAGATTTACTGGTAAGTGTTACCAGTAGTTTCTCGACCCGTTATGAGCCTCTCATCGGCATGACTTATCGGTTATTGGGGTCTGATGTTTACCACCCCTAGACTTGATATGCGACATATCAGACGAGGAGACCGGACTGTACGGTAGTATCACTGTCAGGCTTTTTGCAGGAGTTGGAGCGGGCTTGCTTGCTGATCTTCTGATTGTTCAATACCCGGGTAGCCGTTACGTCCAGCTAGTACCGCTGACGGCTTGTGGGTGTTTGATATGATCATCACCTACTGCCGGCGTATTGACGAGTCTTTAGAGTCCTACATAGAGGTTGTACTGGCTCAGGCAAAATGAGATAGGAGCGCGTATGTGATATGTGCGGGACCGAGAATGATGAGAGTATGTGATACCGTATTCAATTCTCGCGATGATTGTATCGATCGGTTGTATGCGATATAACCTAGTTATCGAATCGAGAATTGATTCGATAAGTCGATACATTGGATATTAGTCGGTTATATGCGATATGACCAGATCGTTAAATCAAGTGTTGATTTAATGATTTAATGTATAATTATATATTTGATATATTACTTTACATTAAGTAGTATTGGTTCACTTTAAGCATTTGTTTTTCTCACTTGTGCACAAGTTAATTTATATGTGATATATATTCATTTGTGTACAAATTTGTATCATGGTTGTTGATACAAAAGTCATGGGTGTACAAGACTAATACCATACTAATTATAGGTTTAAGTTTTTATATTTAAAGTAATTCAAAAACAATTGGATAATGAGTTAAAATGCATGAAGCTTCATGAAGCTTATGTTGCATTGACTTAGTCCATTTGTTTTGTTTTACTTAGGATATTATTAAACCTAACCACTATAATTAACCTATGGTAATGTCTCTACATGAGTTAAGTATATGATACTTACTCACCATGGTTAAAAACTCTCTCTTGATCATTATCCTTTCATATTCATTTTTGAGCTCATCTTCTTCTTCCTTGAGTTTTCATTCTAGGGTTTGAAAAAGAGAGAGATACAAAGTGAGAAATGAAATTCTAAAGTGTACCATTTCCTATCTCACCATGCTCTACTAGACTAGCACTTTAGTTTTGGGTGTTTGCTTTCACTAATTCTTTGATTAGTGAAGTAGAAGCTTGTGTCCGTATTCCCTCGACGTAGATCATCTTCGGCATCGAAGACTTCAAACGATTCCGTTGCAATTTCTCATGGAGCCGTCCAAGAGTCCGGGATCCCGATGATCGCAGCGAAGGGGACATCCACACGGAGCTATTGAAGTGAAGGATCGGATCTACAAAGGTTGTAATCCCTTTACTTTAGAGTAAGTTGTTTACTTGCTATCTTTTTCGCATAATCTCTAGTTAACGATCTTGCTTCGGGTTGTTAGGCACCTAAAAATTTTAATCCGGCATGGTCGATGCCTTATAGAGCTTCATTAGAGTGCCTAGAAACCCTACAATAAGTGCCGAGGGAGAAAGGCCCATGCCACCCATAAATGGCCAATATCTCAAGAAATACTATGCATGAATTCTCCAATTTGTAGACGAATTGAGCACACCGGCCCTATGGTCGATCATACATCCTGTAAAACCGTATACAATCTACGGGCATAAACGACCCCAATCTCTCTCAAGTCCTACCGGCGAGACTACATTTAAAGTTCCACCGGCGATGAAACTCCACCAATGTAAAAAAGAAAAAAAAAGAAAAGAAAAGAAAGAGAAAAAAGGTATGTCCACAAGCAAAATGGGCACGGATGAAAACACGGAAGGGCTCTGTGAGTAACAAACAGCAGGACTGCCGGCAAGTTTGTGAAAACTCAAAAGAGCGCAAACTCGTGAAAAGAGATGAAATACACTCGCAAAATCCTCTCGACCTTATGAAGAGAAAATCCCCGCGTAAGATCCTTACGACACATAAAGGAGCAACACACTTAGAAATCCCCACGATTCCTACGGAGAAAATACACCTACAAGATCCTCTCGACATGTGGGGAGAAAATGCTTTTATGAGACCCTTACGGCTCATAAAATTGAAAAGCCTTATGTGATAGGGATCTAAACCTGTCTCTTAAGCCATCGTTCCCTAACGGGCAACGGCAAATGATGAGTCACTTCTGGTATTACGCTTCAGTGTTAGCGGTGCTGATGCCGACCCAAAACCCAAATCCCAAGTTTTCCCAACAACAAATGATGAGTCGCTCCTGGCACTATGCTTCAGTGTTAGCGGTGCTGATGCCGATCCAAAACCAAATCACAAGTCCTCCAAGGGAAAATGATGAGTTTCTCCTGGCATTATTCCAGGACAGCAATGCTGAAGCTAAAAAAATTCTAAATTCCTCTCAAATTCAAAAGTCCCGCCAAATAAGGCAGAAATCAAACAGATCGAATCAACATCGCACCCGACAGCACTTCTAAGCTCAAAAGTCCCACTGGGCGAGTAGGGAACTCCCAAAACAAATCAAATCAAACAAGTCAACTAATCACCTCATCGGCAGAATCGAGCTCCATCTTGGATACAAATCAATCCCGACACTGCAAGAAACGAAGCAAGTAAACTTCAATCCCGACACCGCAAGAAGCGAAGCAAGACAAATCATGTATCGAACATCCAAGTCGCAAAAATGGCAGTATCGACCGTCACATCGCAAGAAGGGCAGCACCGATTTTCCAAATCGTGAAAAGGGCAGCACCGACCGTTCACGTCGCAAAAAGGGCAGCACCGACCATCCAACTCGTAAAAAGGGCAGCATTGACCATCCATGTCGCAAAAAATGCAGCACTGACCATCCATGTCGCAAAAAGGCAGCACTGACCGTCCACGTCGCTAAAATGGCAGCACTGACCGTCCACGTCGCAAAAAAGGCAGCACTGACCGTCCACATCGCTAAAATAGCAGCACCGACCGTCCACATCGCAAAAATGGAAGCATCGACCGTCTACGTCGCAGAAAGGGCAGCACCGACCGTCCAAGTCGCAAAAAGGGCAACACCGACCATCCACGTCGTAAAATGGCAGCACCGACCGTTCACGTCGCAAAAAGGACAGCACCGACCGTCCACGTCGCTAAAAGGGCAGCATCGACCATCCACGTCGAGCATCGGCCTCCACGTCATCAAAACGGGAACCAAAGCAAGTCAACCTCCATGCGAAAGAAAATCCATCAATTTCATGCACACGACCCATATTTTTTGTGTGCATTTATTAATGGGGCACTTTTTTGGGGTCAAAAATTACACCCCGGTTGACCAAGTCAAAGTCAGTCAACCCCCAGCCAAGCGGGCCCAAGCTCAAGCGAAGTGGGCCCAAGCCCAAGTCAAGATCAAGAATGGAAGGAGCCGGCTCCATGCTAAGAATGAAGCAATAAATTAGTTCAATACAATTTTTTAGAAATAAATGTATGAAAAATAGGCAGAAAACCAAAATTTTGTAAACCCCATGGTTTATATGCAAAAAGAAATAAGCACATACGGCATGGGGTGGCACAAGTGCCATTTGGCAAAGCCCAAGGGGCTATATGTAAAATGTGTAGCCTATAAAAGTAAACATGATGAAAAAAATCAGGAACAACTTTTATTCTCTCCAAAAAAAAATTAGGGTTTGTACCTCCACACCTTTCTCTCAAGTTCTCTCTTTTCTTTTCATTTCTAATTAAATCAAGAGTTTAACTCTTTTTTTTCCAAAAAGAAATAGTTTCTCACCATAAAACCCTCAAAGGGGGGTTCATATCTCCCATCAAATCCCTATATCTCGCCTTCCTTTTTCTCCAAGATCCAACAAAAGGGAAGGAGGAGGAAGAAGACCCACCTCCAAAAATCCCACTTTTGGAAGATCCGATGCTTCAGGGAGAAGAAATGGATTCCTTTGATCATCTCCGAAGATCTTCGAGGAGTTCAACTCCAAGATCCAAATACTCAAAGGAGTTTAACTTCACATCCAGACTTTTTAAGAGTTTAACTCCAAATCCAAGCCTTTTAGGAGTTTAACTCTAAATCCACGTCCAATTTCTTACATAGGAGTTTAACTCCAAATCCAAATTTTTTAGGAGTTTAACTCCAAATCTATACATGATTCTTGTTTAGGAGTTCAACTACAAAGCCTCTCGGGAGTTCAACTCCCAGCCCAGGGGCTAAGCCCCTTTCTCCGCTGGTGTTTCCAGCGATCGCATACCGCGTACGTGACCGGCTGGCGCCCAGCGGTCGCGTGCCGCGTACGTGACCCGCTGGCGCCCACACGCCTAACACGTGACCCGCGGGCGCCCACGCGCCACGCACGTGACCCGCGGACGCCCATCGCCTATGTGCCAGGCTCGTGAGGCGCTGGCGCCCACGCGCCCCGCACGTAACCCATAGGCACCCAGCGCCCACGCGCCACACACACATCCTTAGGACGCTTCTCACCCCCTTTTTTCTCATGCTCACCACTAAAAATACCTCCCCCGTTAGAACAAATTTCTAACAAGGCGCTGCTCCGCAAGGGGGCTGCTAGCCCTCTTGTCTCCCAGCCCACTATCTGGGTAGCGGGACCCCCATAAACTCTGTGAGGCCCCCAACATATCCAAAACCCTTCAAAATACAACACACACACAGCATATTGAGTTCGCATGACCAGTTTGACCCATCAATCGGAGGTTCCCTCGCTATAAAATCGAGGGATAATTAACGGCAGCTTAGTCCGCGGCCGCCAGAGATTCGGATCCCCACGATCAATAAACCCTGACCTACCATAAGCAGGGGGAATCTGTATACGCCTGACAAGCGCGCACATTCCCATCTCAATAGGGTGATGAAAAACACCCTACACACATTACATCACCATATTGCCCGGGCTAGCACTTTCGTTGCGGGACTCTAAAGACCTGTCAATATGCTGGCAGTAGGTTATATAGGATCATATCTGATTGAATCCGAAACACTTTCAGATCCTATCCCCTGACGGGATAACCAACAAGCACGTCAGTGGCACTAGCTGCACGTAACAGCTACCCAGGTATGAGCAAGATAAAAGCAGGTCGACGAGTAAACTCATCCAGACTTTACAAAGTCTATAAATGACAGTCATGGTACAGTTCGGTCTCTTCGTCTATAAGTATCGTATATCGGCTCTGGGGTTTGGAATCTGTCAGACCCCAATAACTCGATAAGTCGTGCGACAGATGATTCATAACCAACCGAAGATACAACTGATAACACATATCAGTTTATCTCCACTACGGTGGCCACCGACTTGTGGTTATGGTAATGTCATGCACAGTGCGACATCAACTCCCTATACCGGGAGAGATGAATCCCCTCGATCGCTCACTGCATTCACGTGCTTTAGAATAATACCCCAAAAAAAACCTGTTTGCACGAGCCGGGGTAAGATAGAAGTCTAAGTATAGTAGGAACAAACATGAAACACTGTGGTGATCTCAGATCCTAAGAACTACCCTGTACTCATATCACCAGAGAACTGCTATCTGACTTTGGTATATTACCAATTAGGAGTTCTCGGTGAGTCCGTTCAATGTAACTCACCCAATGAGCACATGTATACAATTCTCGGTGTCAAACACCAATTACTATGGGATCGGCTATCGCCCTCCAAGCGGATTAGGGAACGTATACACAAATCTAAACTGGAGTACCGATGCCCAGTCTCGATACTCTTACGATTAGAGACCTTTAAGGATGTGCTTATCGACTACCTAGGCCCCACTAGCATGATCTGCATTATCGTCCTGGTAGTCAAGTAAAATCCTAAGGGCTTTATCTCATGTATTAGCGATATGTGATAAGTAGTAAAACGTGTTCACAAGACAGATAAAGACAAATCAGATACCATACTATCATCTCGAGTAAGATTGTTATCTCGTATAGGTTCTCCTTCAATTACAATAATTGCCTTGAGAGCACATATATCCAACAATTTCCTACTTGCATTTAAAGGACAATTATTGCGGTATCTCATACTCAACTTCTCGTATAGGTCCTCCTTCAATTAAAAAATGAGGCCTTCAACCTGGATCGGCTCAATCCAAACAGCATGGCATTCTAACCCGGCTCATTCTATTTATTGAAAACATCCAGAAAAACAAATGAAGAAAGATCCAGAAGGTTCTAATAAATTCTGGTCTTTTAGTAAAAACCAACTCTCCAGACTTCCAGAGTCTTCCCTCTCAACTCTATATATGCTCCATTCCCTCTCATCCTTCTCCATCATCCAAAGAAAGAAATCAAGCAAGAAAACCCAATCGTACAACAAAAATCCCAAACTCCCTATTTCCCAACTCTACACATTAATTCATCTTACTTAAAAGAGAAAAGAAAGAATGGCATTGATCCCAAGTATCTTCGGGCAGAGGGGGAGCGGCAGCAGCATCTTCGACCCCTTCTCTTGGGATCCTTTCCAGAACTGGCCGGCGCTGTTTCCGGACCAGTTTCGGTTTGATAGCAGCAGCGGTGGTGCGCTGAGCGAGACGTCGGCGTTTGCGAACACGCGCATCGATTGGAAGGAGACCCCGGAGGCGCACATATTCAAGGCGGACATGCCGGGGATAAAGAAGGAAGAGGTGAAGGTGGAGGTGGAGGAAGGCAGGGTGCTCCAGATCAGCGGGGAGCGCAGCAAAGAGAAGGAAGAGAAGGACGACAGGTGGCACAGGGTCGAGAGGAGCAGCGGCAGGTTCCTGAGGAGGTTCAGGCTCCCCGAGAACGCCAAGGTCGATCAGGTGAAGGCGACCATGGAGAACGGGGTGCTCACCGTCACGGTGCCCAAGGAGCAGGTCAAGAACCCCGAGGTGAAGTCCATCGAGATCTCTGGCTAAATTTCTGACTCTGCTTATGGATGTGTGGTTTAAGAGGCTTGTAGTGTATGTTTGTGTGAGCTTTGAAGCTTGTGATGTAGCTTTTTGTGCTCTAAAGCTTGTGATGTAGCTTTTTGTGTTTGAGCTGAAATAAAAAACTAGTGCTAGTTGTGTAAACTCTCTGAATTTCCATGCTTAATGGTTGAGTTTGATTTATGATTGTATTGAATTGGCATACCATAGCTTATATATACAGTACTTAGTATTTTGTCAAACGAAGTCAAATCAGTCGGAGCTAGGGTGTGCTGAGATGGCGTAATCACTCCACTTGATTGAATCATAAGTCGTCTTGAAGAAGTATCCAGA
The DNA here is from genome assembly GCA_030015575.1 of Agapanthus africanus. NCBI lineage: Eukaryota > Viridiplantae > Streptophyta > Magnoliopsida > Asparagales > Amaryllidaceae > Agapanthus > Agapanthus africanus. The sequence goes on from JASDDO010000018.1 coordinate 78,127,943, forward strand.
CTATAAAATATCTATCCTAACAACAATTACTTAAACCTAGAATTCGACCGTACTTGTTAGGTCACTTAAATCCATTTAAAAGTGTCCTAAGTCTGAACACTCTTGGCATCATTTTTTCGATTTTTACTTTCTATTTTTGCGGGTCTGTATATTAAATGTCTTGTCCTGTTAACACTCACTAATTGACCCATTTATAGAACTATCTTTGTTAAAATTTTGTCAAATTTTGTCTCGCAAATAACATTAAATCATTTCTTATAAAGAGAAGAGTCTTTTCCGATATTTCCTTTAAAACTTTTACAAATTATACTTATATTAACATTGTTTCTAAGCTAAAGTACAATTTTAGGAAACAATCAAAATTTAATTAAAATTCCATGAATAATTAATGGGTAACTTCTATATTTCGCCTAAAGCTTTCTTTATTTCTAAATATGACACCGAAACTTCGATATTCCATATATCACCCCAAAACTTGTAAGTTATCAAATTTATTCCCCGAGTTAATTTTTAGATGAAGTACTCATAAACAATGAAAATAACTCTTCTTACAACATTAAAGTTGTAAAGATGAACTCCAGTTTTGGTTTTGCCAAGAAATTGAAGATCTTATGCAGTCTGATGGAGTGGATAAAGCTAATATGGAAGGAAAAAAAGACCTTAATAGGGAAGAATAAGAGAGAAACAAGCTAATTGTGATTTTCTATCTTATAAACTCACAACCCTAGATAATCTATTCCAACTCGAATTAAAAATTTTGAGGCCACGCCTAAGATCCTCAAACGTTAAACCAGTATACAATAAGCAAAGGCAGGGCAGAGAAATCTAATCATCTTCATCAAATTTAGGATACACGAGGGTTCGTGGATGAGATCGGAACGATGGCAACGGCGTTTGTGACTTCCTTCATCCAAACCAGGCTAATTCCCTTCTAATTTTTCCTCCAAATTTTTTATCTCAATTCATTTCATCGCATTTAGAATTCAATTTTCACATCATTAGTTGGATCTTGAATTTCATTCTCATCACAAATTAAAAATACGAAAAATCATCCTTTTTCATAAGAAATGCAAATTTTTAAAATAAAATCAATTTTTCTTTTGGGGTCAAAAATTACACCCCACGGTCGAGCTGAAAAAGTTAAAAAGGCAAAGTCAACACCCAAGTAAGTGGGCCCGAGCCCAGCCGGTCCAACCTCAACCATGGGGACGCCCCCCTCCACATGCCATAGAAAGAATAGGAACATGTAATAAATTTAATTTGTACTAAATAGGAAATAAATGCACTAAAAGCCAATTATGTAAAGCCTAAGGGGCAAAGTGCAAATTGTAATGGGTATTTAACTCCAACTATGACAAGAAATGTTAAGATTTTCTCTTCCTATAAATTTTGTTAGTGTTTTGACCCTCCATCAAGAAAGAGGCAAGGCTCTTTCTTCTTCATCTTCTTCCTCTAAAATACCCACAAAAGAGAGTTCTCTTCTTCTCTAAATCCTCAAATAAAACTAATTTAAAACCCAAAATAAAAGAAAAGTCGTTCCCTTTCTCCATCAAATCTAAGGAAAAGAGAAAAAGGAGATCTCTTGGGGGTGAAGCTCATGGCTTTCACCTCAAGCAAGTACCATGGATGAAATAACTTGATGAAACCATTAGTTTCACCCCTCAAGCACATAGAATTGATGACTCTGAGGTGAAAGCTTCATGAACTCTCTCGAAACCGGATATCCCACGAGATCCATGGGAACATGGGTCATAAACCATGTTCCTCATCAAATCATGAACACGGGATACACCCGTGTTCAGTTTTGGGATTCCCTTTAAGTGATCCCCCCATTGGAACCCCCTCTCAAAAGGATCCCACTGTTTCGGAACCCCCTAAAAGGGTTCCCGCTTTCGGAAACCCCCCTAAAGGGTTCCCTCTTCAGAGCTCCCACAAAGGGGGCTCCCGATTTCAGGACCCCTCCTAGAAAGGCTCCCGATTTCGGGACCCCCCAAGGGAGATCCCCACTTCGGGACAACCAAATGGGAGGCTTCCGACTTCGGGACCCCCCTTTTATGGGCCTCACCATTTCGAGACCTCTCAAAAGGGCCCCCTGCCTCGATACCCCCATCAAAGGGGTGCCTCTCTTCATCCCTTCCTTTCTCTTTACTCTTCCACTTCTCAGAACTCTCCGACACACTCAAAACATTTATCCCCTTCAAAAAAAATTCTAGCGAGACACTGTCCTACACCCTGCAAGGGGGCTGCTAGCCTCCTTTACCCCTTGACACCAAGCCCGATGTCCGGTCAGCGGGACTACCGTAAACTCTGTGAGACCCCCGAGATGTCCAAAAAGGCCGAAACATCGTTTTCCAAACACAAATGCATAAATTTTCACATTGAGTTCGCATTATCGCCATGACCCGTTAATCGAAGATTCCCTTGCTACAAAACAAGGAGGAATTAATGGCGGCTTTGTCTTCGGCTGCCGGAGATTATAATCCACACAATCAATAAACCACTGCCTATCCTTGACAGGGAGAATCTGTACAATACCTGACACGCAATCGCATCCATCTCAATAAGATGACGAAAAACACTCTACAGCAAATAACTACATTCTTATCATTACACATAAAGGTAGGGATCAACATTTCCTCGACCAGCCGTCGGGAAGTAATTATTTTTGTAAGTCCATGTCGCGCACCCCACGTGTCCGCGGGGAGGCGGAATTTACAAAAATACGATTTTACAAACCTCGCAACACGGACTTAAACTCCAGGATCGATGCTAAACCCTAGCTAACAATATACTGTGTGAAGTTTAACTACTCGGATGAAAGTTATACCTCATGAAACTAAATCCTTCGGGTCTTTTAGTCACTGTCCTCCTCGTCATTGTAGGCTCCGATGATCGTTACGGATCGTGACTTCCTCGTCGGCTTCCTCGAGTCAAAGAAGATCCATCCGAGAGTGTATAGTCTGAGCTCCAACCTCAACTCCGAGGTAACTAGTGTAAGTAGCTTGCTAGACTAGATGGCCTGGGTGATGTAGAAAGTGAAGATAGAATACTTTGTTTCTTGGAACCCTAGGTTTCTTAACTCATGAGACAATTAGGGTTTTATGAGAAAAGAAGAAGACTTGAGAAAGTGAGAATGTAGTTGTCAACTTTGAACATCCTTAGCTGCCCTTCAAGAAAAGAGTGAGTCTTATTCAATAATTGTGGAGATATTTCTCACACAAATATCTCATGAGTTCACAAATATCTTATAGTGAGTCATAGCCATGAGTCACCAAGTAGTCGTGCTAGGTTCAATATTCACATCCACCTCATTTCTCCACCCAATTAGTTTTAATCTCAAAAAGAAATCAAAACCCTAATAGGTGTCCCCTTCTATAAGCTTTCCCGAACTATTTACGAGAATGCCTCTCAGCCGTATATACATACCCGCATCCGCATTCCGAAGAATACGAATACAAAAAGACGAAACAAATCCATCAATACAATACTAGGATCCGGCTTAAACCAAAGCCCACTAGTATCATCCGCCTGAACATCATACGCGCACAAGTGCATGTAAGTGTTCGAAGCCCTGTCATAAAACCATACGACCTCTACATCTTTCGCCCGATGTAGAGAAACCCTCGGTGTGGTACTATAAAGACTCGGCAGTACGCTGACAGTGGATTTAACCACAAGCCGCAAGCGGTACTAGCTGCACGTAACGGCTACCCAGGTATCTGTCGATAAGAAGGCCGATGAGCAAACCCATCCGAACTCCTACTAAGCCTGCATGTGACAATCTCCGTACAGTCCGGTATGTTCGTCTTAGAGTATCGCATATCGGGCCTAGGGGGCGATAATCATCAGACCCCTAATAGCGCAATAAGTCATGCCGGAGTGTAGCCCAAAACATCTTGAGAAACTACTGGAATACCTACCAGTAAATCTCGCTTGCCCTGGCCAGGGACTTGTGTAATGTCTCTCCAAACACAACACAATATCAACCCCCAATACCGGGAGAGACGAATCCTATCTAACCGCCACTGCCTCCAAGTGCTTCGAGACTGCACCCAACTACTATCTGTTTGCACAACTCCTTTGAGCCATGGTAGGGTGGTAATCAAAGTACATTGGGAACACACTCGAGATGAAGTAGCAGTGTCAAGTCGACGGACTAAGTTGTACTCATGTCATCTGGGAACTGCTACCCGACGATAGGTATAATATCCACCAACAGTTTCCGATGAGTCCTGTCCAGTGTACTCATAACTTAATGAGTACCTGCATACTATCTCCAGTACGACGTACTAATGGCTGTAGGACAGACCATCTCCCCAGCTGGGATGAGAAGCGTATACGCTAGTCTACTCCGGAGTATCGATGCCCCGTCTCGATAATCCTACGACTAGGGACCTGTATAAGGATGTGCTTGTAGATTACCCAGCCCCCACTAGTGTGACTGCCATCACAACGCTGGTAATCAAGCAAAAATCCTAAGGGCTCTACTAATATGTATAAGTGATATGCTAAAAGAAACACATACACATATTGAAGTAGAAACAAACCAAGTAGCATACTACCATTTTGAGCAAGACTGTCAATACAACTGTGAATATCCCAAGCTTCCATTAAGTAATATACAGACCAGTATGATACAATAATGGCCTTTAGGGCATACATCACTAACAATCTCCCACTTGCACTAGGGCCATGTACTGGCGTATCGGACTTTGTGTAATATCTCTCCAAACACAGCACAATATCAACCCCCAATACCGGGAGAGACGAATCCTATCTAACCACCACTGCCTCCAAGTTCTTCGGGACTGCACCCAACTACTATCTGTTTGCACAACTCCTTTGAGCCATAGTAGGGTAGTAATCAAAGTACAGTGGGAACACACTCAAGGTGAAGTAGCAGTGTCAAGTCGACGGACTAAGCTGTACTCATGTCATCTAGGTACTGCTACTCGACGATAGGTATAATACCCACCAACAGTTCCCGACGAGTCCTGTCCAGTGTACTCATAACCTAATAAACACCTGCATACTATCTCCAGTACGACGTACTAATGGCTGTAGGACAGACCATCTCCCCAGCTGGGATGAGAAGCGTATACACTAGTCTACTCCGGAGTATCGATGCCCCGTCTCGATAATCCTACGACTAGGGACCTGTATAAGGATGTGCTTGTAGATTACCCAGCCCCCACTAGTGTGACTGCCATCACAACGCTGGTAATCAAGCAAAGATCCTAAGGGCTCTACTAATATGTATAAGCGATATACTAAAAGAAACACATGCACATATTGAAGTAGAAACAAACCAAGTAGCATACTACCATTTTAAGCAAGACTGTCAATACAACTGTGAATATCTCAAGCTTCCATTAAGTAATATACAGACCAGTATGATACAATAATGGCCTCTAGGGCATACATCACTAACAATCTCCCACTTGCACTAGGGCCATGTACTGGCGTATCGCAAACCTATCATCTCGATCAGCCGCTCGAACTGTGTCTGAGGGATGGCCTTTGTGAGTAGATCTGCAGTGGTATTCTCTGTATCTACTCTCCTCACCTCGATCGCCCGGGGATCTACGATCTCCCTGATCAGGTGGTACCGCCTCAAGATGTGTCTGGACTTCAGATGGGACCTAGGTTCCTTCGCTAAAGCTATAGTGCCTTTGTTGTCGCAATACAGCGGTATTGGATCAACAATGGTCGGAACCACCTGAAGTTCTGTGAGGAACTTCTTCATCCAGACAGCTTCTTTTGAGTCATCGCAAGCAACTATGTACTCCGCTTCCATTATCGAGTCAGAAACGGTGTCCTGCTTGGAGCTCTTCCAACAGACCGCCCCTCCATTGAGGGTAAAAACATAACCCGACATGGACTTGGAGTCATCCTTGTCACTCTGAAAGCTGGAGTTAGTAAAGGTCTCGATCTGGAGGTCTTTTCCGCCATACACCAAGAACATCTCCTTAGTCCTTCTCAGGTACTTGAGAATGTTCTTTACTGCTATCTAGCGCTTCTCCCATGAGTTTGACTGATACCGGCTTACAATGCTCAATGTGTATGCAACATCTGGTCTGGTACACAACAACGTATACATTATAGAGCCTACCGCCGATGCGTAGGGTATAGTTGACATGCGATCCATTTCCCAATCAGTCTTTGGAGACATCTCTTTGGAGAGGGTGATTCCGTGACAAGCCGGTAGATTACCGCGTTTTGAATCTTCCATACTGAATCTTTTCAATATGGTGTCGATGTACCTTGACTGTGAAATTCCAACTATCCGTTTAGATCTATCACGATAGATCTGGATCCCCAGAATGTAGGAGGCATCATCCAGGTCCTTCATGGAGAACCTCTGTGACAAGAATCTTTTCACTGGCTGTAGCATAGGAATTTCATTTCATATTAAGAGAATGTCATCCACGTACAAGACGAGAAATAGCACAATTCTCTCTACAATCTTACTGTAAATGCATGGTTCATCTGGATTTTTGATAAAGTCAAATTCTTTGACCGTCACATCAAAACAAATGTTCCAACTCCGTGATGCCTGCTTTAGTCCATAAATGGACTTAAGCAACTTGCACACTTTACCGCTGCTCCCACTCTGAATGAAACCCTCTGGCTGATTCATATAGACGCACTCTTCCAAATTTCCATTTAGAAAAGCCGTCTTTACGTCCATCTGCCAGATCTCATAATCGTGGAAGGCAGCAATGGCAAGAAAGATCCGAATGGATTTGAAAATAGCCACTGGAGAAAATGTTTCGTCATAGTCCAAACCAGGTCTTTGACGAAAACCCTTTGCAACAAGTCTAGCCTTATAGGTTTCAACCTGTCCATCTACACCAATCTTTTTTCTGAAGATCCATTTGCAGCCTACGGGTTTTACCCCTTCTGGAGCAATGTCCAAAGTCCATACTTTGTTGGTGTACATGGACTCCATTTCGGTCCGCATTACATCCAGCCATTTTACCGAGTCGCCGCTCTGAATGGCTTGCTGGAAGCTAGTAGGCTCATCATTGTCAATGATGCAATCCTCTCGATCCCCATCTATAAGAAAACCGTAGTATCTCTCAGGCGGATGATATTGTCTGCTAATTCTGCGGAGTGGCGCGGGGACATCCGGTTCTTTTGAAATCTCTGGTTCTACCATGCTTTCAGCAGTAGCTTGTGGTTCTGGAATTTCTTCCAGTTCTATGGTTCTCCCACTTATCTGATTTTCTAAAAATTCAGTTTCCAAGAAGCGAGCATGACGAGAAACAAAGACCTTTTGCTTCTTTGCGTAATAGAAAAGATACCTTTTGGAGTTCTTTGGGTATCCCACAAACATACACTGTACTGAGTGTGCCTCGAGCTTGTCCGCATGCTGCTTTTTGACAAAAGCTGGACATCCCCATGTCTTAAAGTGTTTAAGACAGGGTTTCTTCCCACTCCACATCTGATATGGTGTGGTAGGCACTGACTTAGTAGGAACCTGATTCAAAAGATATGCAGCTGATTCTAGTGCATATCCCCAGAAGGATCGTGGCAACTCAGCCTTACTCATCATTGAACGAACCATATCCAATAGGGTTCTGTTCCGCCTTTCCGATACACCATTGTATTGTGGCATGTATGAAGGAGTAAGCTGAGAGAGAATTCTATTCTCTTTTAGGTAATCCAGAAATTCGACACTCAAGTATTCACCACCTCGATCAGATCTTAGTGTCTTGATACTTTTGCCTGTTTATTTTTCCACTTTATTCTTATATTCCCGAAATTTCTCAAAGGCCTCGGATTTATGCTTCATCAAGAAGACATGTCTATACCAAGAGAAATCATCTGTAAAAGTAATGAAGTAAGAATAACCACTTCGCGCATGTGTAGACATTGGACCACACATATCGCTGTGTATGAATCTCAAGAGCTCGCTCGCTCTTACTCCGTGTCCAGTGAACGGAGTCTTTGTCATCTTTCCCATGAGACAAGATTGACAAGTTGCATAAGACTGATATTCGAACGGATCCAAATATCCCTCTCTATATAACTTCGTCAATCGCGTTTCATTGATGTGATCCAGTCTACAATGCCATAAGAAATCCTGATTTAGTTCCGAAGACTTTCTTTTAAGTGTGTTCTGAACACTGAAAACTTGAGCTTGATTTAATACGTATACTCTGTTATCTAATGTACCTGACCCAATCAAAACTTGATTTAGGTGGATGTGGACCACACTGCTTACAAATGTAAATTCATATCCTTCCTTAGAAAGTAAGGATACAGATATGATATTACAAGCTGGACTAGGTACATACAAACAGTTACGTAGAATCAATATCTGCCCACTTGTCAATCCTAAGTGATAGTCCCCTACGGATTCAGCGTCCACGCTCATTCCGTTAGCAACCCTGAGAGTCATATCACCTACCCTGATAACTACGGTTTCTCAAAGCCTGTAATGAATTACAGATATGAGAACCTGATCCGGTATCTAGTACCCAGGAAGTAGAATTAATTGACATACGGTTTTCAATTACAAACACACTCGAAGACGAAACCACAACATGCTTCGGATCCTGGATTATAGCTTTCAAAGCCCTGCAATCCCTCTGCCAATGCCCTTTTCCGGTGACAATAGGAACATCTCTCTTTCCCTACTGTCAGCCCCAAAACTTGTGCCCTTCCATGTCCCTCTACTTCACTGACACCGCTGTTGGGGTCAAAATTTACATCCCGGTTGGCCAAGTCAAAATCAAAGTCAACCCCAAGCCCGGGTCAAATGGGCCAATGCCCGGGTCGAGCCCGAACATGAAGCCGCTGGCCTCCCCCATGCCAAAATAAAAATTTTGTAATAAATAATTTTGGTGTATTTTTTTATGAATAAATGTAAGAAAAATGGGCATAAAGCCAAAGTTTTGTAAAACCCATGGCTCATGTGCAAAAGAAATGAGCACATGAGCCATGAGACGGGAAAAATGTCATTTTGTAAAGCCCAAGGGGCTATATGTAAAGTTTGTAGCCTATAAAGGCAAACATGATGAAAATATCTATGACAACTTTTTCTTTCTCTAAAACTCTAGGGTTTTTGTGCCTTCTTCTCCTTCCTCAAGGTTCTAAACCTTCTTCTTTTTTTGAATTAAAACAAGCGTTTAACTCTTCCTCTTCCAAAAATAAATAGTTTTTCACCACAAAACCCACAAAGGGGAGCTCGGATCTTCCATCAGATTTAAAAAATGGGAGATTTTTAAATCTCCACAAAACCCGCCCTCTTTTTCTCCAAGATCCGGTCAATCGAGAGGAAGAAGGAGACCCACCTCCAAAAAAAACCCACTTTAGGGAAGATCCAGGGTCCAAGGGAGAAGAAAGTAGTCCCCTTTCATTTAGCTCCGAAAATATCTTAGGAGTTTAACTCCTCAAAAAAAAAAAAAAAAATATATATATATATATATATATATATACATATATAAAATAATAAATCTTTCCTTTTGGGAGTATAACTCCCAGTGCAGGGGCTAAGCCCCTTTGTCCTCTTTGTCAGGAGTTCAACCCCAAAATTCAATCGGGAGCACAACTTCCAGTGCAGGGACCAAGTCACTTTTTTTGCTGGCGCTCGGCGCCCGCGTGCCAGGCACGTAATGTTGGAGATAGTGCCCTCAGAGTCAATTATTGGATCACAGGCACGTGATTGCAATGATTGAGGGAGGACCTATCCCGGTACGACAGTCTTACTCGAGATGATAGTATGCTATCAGGTTTACCTTTATCATCGTGTACTGCTTTAGGTGACCTGACAGGTCACTATTGCACGTTGATAGAGCCCCTAGGATTCTTGCTTGACTGCCAGCAGTATGAGGGCGATCATATAAGTGAGAGCTGGAGTCTATAAGCACATCCTTAAAAGGTCCCTAGTCGTGGGAGTTTCGAGATAGGGCATCGATACTCCAGAGTAGACTAGTGTATACAGTCGAGACCCCGATGAGGGGCGGTGGCCGGTCTCACAGGCCACTGGTGTCAGTTGGATCACCTAAGATGTATACAGGTGCTCATTGGGTTATGAGTACACCGGACAGGACTCGCCGGGAACCTACTAGTTGGTCTTATACCTGACGTCAGATAGCAGTTCCCTGGTGACATGTGTACAGGTTAGTTCATCGACCTGGGGATCGTCATTTGTCTCGTGTGAGTTCCCACTGTGCTTTGATTACTACCCTACCACGGCTCAAAGGAGTCGTGCAAACAGGTTTTAGTTGGGTACAGTCCCGAGCCACATGGAGGCAGTGAGCGGATCTTCAGGGGTTCGTCTCTCCCGGTATTGGGGGTGAGGTCGCGCTGTGTCTAGGAGAGCCATTACACGAAGTCCTTGGCCAAGGCAGGAGATTTACAGGTAGGTATTCCAGTAGTATCTCAGGGTGTTCTGGGCTACACTCCGACACGACTTGTACCGCTTTTGGGGGTCTGACTTTTACCCACCCCCTAGGCCCGACATGCGATGCTCATAGACGAACGGACCGGACTGTACGGATATTGTCACTGACAGGCTCAGTAGGGTGTCAGGATGAGTTCTCTCATCGACGTCCCTTTTGGTCAATAGCTGGTGGCCCGTTACGTATTGGCTTATACCTCTGACGTGCTGGTGGTTAAATCCGCAGCCATAGTATTGACGAGTCTTTAGAGTCCACCACACATTCAGTTACTCAGCTTTCGGGCGAAACGCTGTAGAGGCCGTATGGAGATATGGCAGGGTCCGATCAGATACGTGCGGTATTGCACGGATCAGGATCGGACGGTTTGTACTAGAGGCCGTATAGATATATGGCAGGGTCCGATCAGATACGTGCGGTATTGCACGGATCAGGATCGGACGAACATTACTAGCCGGCTTTGGTTTAAGCCGGATCCTAGTTTAGTACAGTGTAGATTTTGTCTTTTTGCATTTGTATCCGGACGGAATACAGATGCGGGTGTGTATGCACAGTATCGGGGTTTTCCTGTAATTTATTACGGGACCAGTTTTCTGGAGTTGCCAGTTTGCATTCCGTTCCGGCCGGTTTTCCTTTGTTCTTTCCCGGCCGGACTTTTCCGATGGAGGGGGTTATTTGCATTTGTGCAAATAACATTTGTGGAGGGGGTTTCTTGCATATGTATTCATTATGATAGCATCATATCTTTTCCACCATCATTTTGATTCTCTTGCATTAATTGTGTTTAATGAGAGGGTATGGGTTTAAAGTGAGAAGTATGGTTGATGTTTTCTTGTCTTTTGGATATGGTCACCTTCTCTCTCTCCTACACTCACCTCCCTCTTGATTTTGTTTCATTTCCCTCCACCATTCTCACATTGTAGGGGCCGGCCACAATTTTGGAAAGGGGAGGAAAAATGAGAGTGTTTCATTTGAGTGTGGCATTCATTCTTGATCTTATTCCTATGCTAGAAAAATGCAAGCACCATTTTTCTTCTTGATTCCTCCATCATCTTTCAAATGGCAACAAAACCCCAAATGAGACATAGCCTCTACACTACACATTCTACAGCACATCTTGGGCACGTCGACTTGCCATCTTCGTGCCCGAGTTGCCTCGGTATTGAGGTGGGAGCCCGTAAAAGATGCAGGCGATGTGGTGCCCTTCCGGCGAGGAGGCGACGACCGGAGTTTCCGCGGGAGATCGGGACGATGACGAGAAGACCGGAGGACTCGGATCACTCGGTATATCTCTAACCCGTCTTGTTGTTAGCTAGATCTAGTTTAATGGCCCGATCCGGGGTTTAGTGCGCGGTGGTGCCGGTTTGCTAAGTTCGCAAAATTAAAGTTTATCACCGTTTCCGCATTTGGTCGTCGGATTGAAGGCCGGGGCACCGCCGTGCACTTACAGTGGTATCAGAGACTCGCCATTAACTTCGTCTAGCTTCGTTTGATGTGTTTTGCATTTCCGATCGACCAAAATTCCAAAACTTGCAATTTTCCTTCACATCAGTTTCTGTCGAAATTTTTTGAAGTCTAAAAATTTTTCAGGTTGTCTCAGAATGATGTGCAGGGAGTTCTAAGAACTCTGGGAAAATTCGAGACAATGATCCCTCATCTCGAGCGCGGAACCGCGGCAAAACCCCCCTTGTTGCCGCGGTTCCGCCGCAGGTTGGTGGGATCAATGCTTTGAAATTCTCCAGTGGGCTTCTGGGCTGTAATTATGGGTTTTGGGATATTAAAATTGGGCCCAGAATTTCTGTGAGTGCTACAGTATTGCTTGGGGGCCCACTTGTTAATTTTTGATCGATCGGATATTTTAAACACATTATTTCACAGTATTTACATTATATCTGCGACCGTGAATGTCACTCGATCGGTAAATCCGGTCTAACTGCTATAGCCCGGTTAGACGGATTTGCGAACGTGACTTTCACGTTGATGTTCTGTTTATTTGCTGTGATATTGCGGATCGGTCGGTGGGGATAGCCTGGATGCAATGTTAGTACAGTTTTGTTGTATTATGTACATTTGATATTGCGGGACGAGCGTCCGACATGTGGACTGCCGTCACTACCTGATTGTATTGTTCTTTTGGGGCACGACCTGGTTGCGGTCGATGTACCCGGTGTTTGTATATTTTACTTTCTGTACTAGGGTTACCCCGCGGAGGGGTGCACGGATAGCCGGGTTCTGGAGGGCAACAAGCCCGCATCTCATGGCATTGGGACGGAGGGGGCTTCACTCCAGGATTGGCGGGCTATTCGCCGCACTCGTAGGGGGTACAGGTTGACCCAGGAGGGGTGCCCGAGTTACCGGATTCCGTGAAGTGCTGGGTGGTCCATTCACGTTGCTGAAGGGGGATGCCTCGCTTCAGGTTTTGGCGGGTGACTTGCCGCGCCCGTAGGGGTCTAGGATTTCATTGCACAGGCTATCCACACGACCAGGGGAACGTCGGGTTTCAGTAGTGGCTCTGTGAAACCCGGGGATCCCAGATATCTGTATTGTTCTGTGATGCTGTACATTTCTGTGATGTTGCATTTTATTCACGCCTTGAGCGAAATACTATAATATATTGGTTTATATATTAGTAGATGTTGTATATGTTTTTCATCCGCGCTAGTCCAGTCCCCGCTCTGCCGTTAGTTAGCTAACCTAACGGGTGATGACAGGACCCAGTGGCGAATGCGGATGGCATATACGTACGTCAGTATATTTTCGTTCTTTGTGGTGTGATCAATTGATGGGACTGCATTGATTCGGATCAATGCAAGTTAAAACAAACCTATTCTGATGTTGTTGGAACACTTTTCAAAAAGCTGTTATTGCAAGGACGTTCACTTTTGTTTTGCATCGTGGTATTCATTTGGAATATCCTGCTCCTCAGTCGACGAGGCAAGGGCCGAGATCCCTTCACCGGGAGTGACCCCTTGGACAGAAGTTTGCGTCAGGGCATTAACTTCACTATAGCCGATTACTTTTGCTTTGCACAGTGATATTCGGTTATGAATATCCAGCACCCCATTCTACGGGGAAAGAGCCGAGATCCCTTCACCGGGAGTGACCTCTTTAGTAAAGGTTTTCGTCACTATATTTTCTAAAAAGCTATCCGTTCCTTCAACGATATCAAGTTCATTACGTTAAAGGTTTTCGCCAGAAACCATTCGTAGCCCTCCATCATTTCAGTTAAATATTCGGTAGTATTCAAGCTATGTATTTTGACCTCACGCCAAGGCATAGTATTTGGTAGTTGCCGGGTATTTATCTGTTGCATAGATAGATGCGTTGGTTTGGGACAGTCGTACTACTATTTTGGCCTACGTCATGGGTATGTACGGGTGGGTTCAAATTAACCTGGACAATGATGGGTAGAACTTGACATGTGACTTATGATATTTTGACCTCACGCCAAGGTCATAAGAGCATGGGGTAAAAAAAAATCACATCGGGTTTTCAAAAGAACTGAAACTTGCCAGATATGCGCATACCTTCTGGAGTGTGGTGACGTGAGTGGATTCCGTCACGTTGTCATGCGATGATAGTTGGATCCCGATTCCCACTGATGAGTTGGTTTACTCCTCGGGTGATCCCGACTAATTCTTCTTTCAGGTTTGGAGGAGAATTTGAGGTACAGTGGGAGGTTTCCTGATTAGATAAAGTGATAACCATTCTGATCTAGGTTAGAGTGCACGCTGAGTGTTTCTTTTCTCTCTCTCTTTGGCTGCGACCATTGACCCGACCCTGGACTATGACTCAGTGACCAAGTTGACCGAACCTTCTTAACACTGGCTTTTGGATTGTCAGAGTTGCAAACCTCATTGCCACTCCTACCTTTACCCTTTTCTCCAGGACACCCCGTATTACTACGAACGTCCACTTCCATTGGACAAAACCATCGTATGGTTATATACGAACTCGAAGGACTTCGAGGATGGTTTCTGGTTCTGGAGAAAATGAATAAGATTATTCAGTTGTCTTTTCTTTTCACCTTCTCTCATTGTGAGTACTCCTTGGTTTAGGAGATAGTACACCTATTACGCAAATTGGATAGTCTTCTTCCAAACTTTAGGCTGGTGCCGAACAGTGGGGGATGAAGAAAACCAATTAGCATAACGATGGTGTGCAGAAGGTATTAAGATTAAGACAAAGTAAGGGATTAGTAAGAGGGCAAAGTAAATTGCGACTGATATTCACGACCAAACCAAGTATTTCTTCGCCAATCCTAAATCACCTTTGTATTTCTCCAGGACACTCCGTATCACTACGAAGATCCACAGTTTATTGGATACTCCATCGTATGGTTATATACGAACTCGAAAGGAACTTGTTCCAGTTCGGGGATGGATTCTGGTCCAGGAGAAATAGGAATAAGGTTTATTCGGTTGTCTTTTATCTTCACCTTCTCTCGCATTGCGAGTGCTCCTAGGACTAGGACAGTACACCCATTATGCTTATTGGATAGTCTTCTTCCAAACCATAGGCTGATGCCGAACGGTAAGGAAGGAAGAAAACCATTTGGCCTAAGGGGTGTGCAGAAGGTAACGACTAAAGGCAAATAAAGGGATTTGGAGAGGTGGCAAAGAATTATGCGGTTATAGTTGTGAATCTGGATAATGGTAGAGGTATTACTAGGAATACCAGAATACCCCATCGAAACATTTCAATGTTTCAGTTCAACTGTGTACTGTTAAAAGAAAAACTGATTTCCCGATTGGATACTTACTCCAGGGTATGTATTTACCAGGTATGATTCTCACATCTGTATGGTTTTACAGATGATGAGTGGGAGTAAGTTATTGGGAATTGGGTGATCATCCTCATTATATCGGGATTCGTTGTAATCGGTGATATTTAAGGAGATCACCTGGGATGTTTGCCGGTCGGCAAATATTTGGTTTTGAATATCCGCTGTTGTGCACCAATTTCAAATTGATATATCTGTACGTCTATTTTCATAGAGTGAGATATACCTTTTGATATTATGTCGATGACATTTACCTATATCAGTGGATGGTTAGGTAAGGAGCATTAAACAGCGGTGTAATTCTTCTTAACCATAAGTACAGTTTTCAACCTACGACACACAGTGAAAGAGTTGTTAGACTCAGCGGACTTATACAGAGTATTGTATGTTGTCCAGTATCCATTAGGACAAAGGGGTTGGTCCTCATACTATATTCTGTTTACTTTTAACTTCTCTAGTTCTTAGACATGTGTTTCGTAGAAATACAGGGTCTAAGTTTTGAGGAGTTATAGGTATTTGAATAGAGTAGAGAACCAAGTGTAGCAAGTATTGGGATTCTTCAAAGTGATCGAAAATGTAGATACTTGTGTATGGTATTCAGTTGATAGTAATGATAAAGAGAAATTGCTTCTCTTTCACGTTACTCATAATTGGAAGCATTCCTAAGTTGAGTAACGCTGATCGGCCTCCTTCCATTTAGTTGACATGCACTGGAGATAGCTGCATGATTTGAATCTGGTTCAATTAAATTAGTGCCTCTGGTTCTATATTGGATATAGTACAGTTCATATCTTAACATTGTTAAGGTACGGGGTGTTGTCCGGCTTATGATTAAAACCAGACTCTGGATAACTCAAGGCACGTTTCTGTAATGGCTGTTTGTGGGTTGACCCAGGCTATGACGAGGGTTGACTTTCTACCATCTGGGAGATCAATAGAAATATTGTTCTAGACTCGCCACAGTTTTATTAAAAATGGATTTTTTCAAAAACAGTAGTGGGAGTATGGTAGAACTGGAAGTAATTCCAGAACCGCAAACGATTACTGAAGATTTGATAAAGAACCTAAAGATTCAATCTGATTTGACATTCCATTGGCCACTCCGCAGATACGGTGGGTAACTTCAGGCACCCGAGAGGTACTCCGGTAGCCTCAAGGACGGTGACAGGGAAGTTCTTGTTTACCCACACTTGCCATTGTTGTTGTTCCAGGCTGCGAGACCCGGCAGGAGGATGAGTATAGCGTCGTTCTAAACTAGATTTAGAAGTGCACGTCTATATGACTCTGCCAGAGGGTTGTCATAGTCAGTGGGAGCAGCGGAAGCATTGGTGGACATCTGGCTTATGTCTATTTATAGACTAAAGCAGATATAGCGGAGATAGATCATCTATTTCTGATGTGACAGTCATGGGTTTGACGTCATCAGAATAGGGGATGGATCTGTTGAGAAGGTAGTAGGGTGTGATATCCGGGTTTTGGATGACATACACAGAGTAGGAAAGGAAACTCCTATACTACGATCGGTTATACTTTGGTCGTCACACAGTGGTTTCTCCACAAAGGACTTGGACACAATATCAGACATACTGGTTACTAGATCTATGGTTTTTAGATCTAGATTTGGGTGGTTTCCCAATCAGGGTACTTTGACAGCATTCTAAGAGTATTTAGAATGGACGACTCCTGGCACGGTAGTGTACCTGCAGGTGATGGAGTCACCCTCTCTAAAGGTGTCTTATAGACTAAAGGGGAGAGGGATGCGCATGATTGGCAGATCACTTGCTTAGGCAATTGAGTCAATCATGAGATGTCAAGTACCACACCAGATGTTGTTCTTGCACGAGATGCAATAAGTTGACATTGATCCAATCCTGGAGAAGCAGTCGGAAGCAGTTTTAGAACATATGTGGATGTTCTAGGGATATGATAACGACAGCCTCATTTGGGAGACAGTTATCATTCCAGGCTTCCAAGGTGACATGGACGACAAGGATGTTGTCAGAGTTATAGTTTTCCCTCTGACGAGGGGCAGTATTCTAGACAGGTGATCCAGGCAGATACTGAGGGAGGCATGGCGCCGGATACTGATTAAGTTCAGTTGACGATACAGTCTAAGAAGTTTAGATTTGGAGTTCATTTATGAGCTCGGTCCCATCAGACATCCAGACATTCTAAGACAGGTATTGCTCATTTCGGGAGATGGTTTTCTCCGCGAACTTGAGATATAGAGAGACATAGAAAGAAACATCAAGGCGGATCAACTCGCTGAGGCTATTCCTTGAACGCAATAGTTTCACAAACGAGCTTTGTGAGACTGACCAGTAGAGGAGTTGGGTGTTCGGTATCACACGGGCTGTGAGTATGCGACATCGCAATAATTAGCCTTGAGTGCAAGTGGGAGATTGTTGGAGATAGTGCCCTCAGAGTCAATTATTGGATCACAGGCACGTGATTGCAATGATTGAGGGAGGACCTATCCCGGTACGACAGTCTTACTCGAGATGATAGTATGCTATCAGGTTTACCTTTATCATCGTGTACTGCTTTAGGTGACCTGACAGGTCACTATTGCACGTTGATAGAGCCCCTAGGATTCTTGCTTGACTGCCAGCAGTATGAGGGCGATCATATAAGTGAGAGCTGGAGTCTATAAGCACATCCTTAAAAGGTCCCTAGTCGTGGGAGTTTCGAGACAGGGCATCGATTCTCCAGAGTAGACTAGTGTATACAGTCGAGACCCCGATGAGGGGCGGTGGCCGGTCTCACAGGCCACTGGTGTCAGTTGGATCACCTAAGATGTATACAGGTGCTCATTGGGTTATGAGTACACCGGACAGGACTCGCCGGGAACCTGCTAGTTGGTCTTATACCTGACGTCAGATAGCAGTTCCCTGGTGACATGTGTACAGGTTAGTTCATCGACCTGGGGATCGTCATTTGTCTCGTGTGAGTTCCCACTGTGCTATGATTACTACTTTACCATGGCTCAAAGGAGTCGTGCAAACAGGTTTTAGTTGGGTACAGTCCCGAGCCACATGGAGGCAGTGAGCGGATCTTCAGGGGTTCGTCTCTCCCGGTATTGGGGGTGAGGTCGCGCTGTGTCTAGGAGAGCCATTACACGAAGTCCTTGGCCAAGGCAGGAGATTTACTGGTAGGTATTCCAGTAGTATCTCAGGGTGTTCTGGGCTACACTCCGACACGACTTGTACCGCTTTTGGGGGTCTGACTTTTACCCACCCCCTAGGCCCGACATGCGATGCTCATAGACGAACGGACCGGACTGTACGGATATTGTCACTGACAGGCTCAGTAGGGTGTCAGGATGAGTTCTCTCATCGACGTCCTTTTTGGTCAATAGCTGGTGGCCCGTTACGTATTGGCTTATACCTCTGACGTGCTGGTGGTTAAATCTACAGCCATAGTCTTGACGAGTCTTTAGAGTCCACCACACATTCAGTTACTCAGCTTTCGGGCGAAACGCTGTAGAGGCCGTATGGAGATATGGCAGGGTCCGATCAGATACGTGCGGTATTGCACGGATCAGGATCGGACGGTTTGTACTAGAGGCCGTATAGATATATGGCAGGGTCCGATCAGATACGTGCGGTATTGTACGGATCAGGATCGGACGAACATTACTAGCCGGCTTTGGTTTAAGCCGGATCCTAGTTTAGTACAGTGTAGATTTTATCTTTTTGCATTTGTATCCGGACGGAATACAGATGCGGGTGTGTATGCACAGTATCGGGGTTTTCCTGTAATTTATTACGGGACCAGTTTTCTGGAGTTGCCAGTTTGCATTCCGTTCCGGCCGGTTTTCCTTTGTTCTTTCCCGGCCGGACTTTTCCGATGGAGGGGGTTATTTGCATTTGTGCAAATAACATTTGTGGAGGGGGTTTCTTGCATATGTATTCATTATGATAGCATCATATCTTTTCCACCATCATTTTGATTCTCTTGCATTAATTGTGTTTAATGAGAGGGTATGGGTTTAAAGTGAGAAGTATGGTTGATGTTTTCTTGTCTTTTGGATATGGTCACCTTCTCTCTCTCCTACACTCACCTCCCTCTTGATTTTGTTTCATTTCCCTCCACCATTCTCACATTGTAGGGGCCGGCCACAATTTTGGAAAGGGGAGGAAAAATGAGAGTGTTTCATTTGAGTGTGGCATTCATTCTTGATCTTATTCCTATGCTAGAAAAATGCAAGCACCATTTTTCTTCTTGATTCCTCCATCATCTTTCAAATGGCAACAAAACCACAAATGAGACATAGCCTCTACACTACACATTCTACAGCACATCTTGGGCACGTCGACTTGCCAGCTTCGTGCCCGAGTTGCCTCGGTATTGAGGTGGGAGCCCGTAAAAGATGCAGGCGATGTGGTGCCCTTCCGGCGAGGAGGCGATGACCGGAGTTTCCGCGGGAGATCGGGACGATGACGAGAAGACCGGAGGACTCGGATCACTCGGTATATCTCTAACCCGTCTTGTTGTTAGCTAGATCTAGTTTAATGGCCCGATCCGGGGTTTAGTGCGCGGTGGTGCCGGTTTGCTAAGTTCGCAAAATTAAAGTTTATCACCGTTTCCGCATTTGGTCGTCGGATTGACGGCCGGGGCGCCGCCGTGCACTTACACGTAAGACTCTGGCGCTCAGCGCCCAGCGCCCGCGTGCCAGACACGAGGGACGCTGGCGCTCAGAGCCCACCGCCCGGTGCTGGCGCTCGGCGCCCAGCGCCCGCGTGCCAAGCACGTGCGCCCCAGCATCCGGCGCCCGGCGCCCGTGTGCCAGGCACATGAGGTGCTGGTGCCCGGCGCCCTTTGGACGCCATTTTCCCCCTCATTTTATATACACTCCACAATAAAATTACCTCCCACGTTAGAAAAAATTTCTAACGAAGCGCTGCCCCACACCCCGCAAGGGGGCTGCTAGCCTCTTGACCCTCAGCCCGCTATTCGGGTAGCGAGACCCCCTTAAAAACTCTGCGAAGCCCCCGATATATCCAAAACCCCTTCAAAACACAACACTGCACATTGAGTTCGCATGACCTGTTTAACCCGTCAATCGGAGGTTCTCTCGCTCCAAAGGCGAGGGGTAATTAACGGCAGCTTAGTCCGCGGCTGCCGGAGATTCGGATCCTCACAATCAATAAACCCTAGCCTACCCTAGGCAGGGGGAATCTGTAATGCATCTGACAAGCGCGCGTGTATTCCCATCTCAATGGGGTGACAAAAAACACCCTACAGGTTCTGGCACGCCCGGTGGGACATTTTTTTCCTCCCATACCTCGGGTTAAGCGTTCATGTGAACTCATTTAACATATATGCTAATGTTTGTACTGAAATAATGTTTTTTTAGTGCAGCAATCAACTTTCAACGACGATATCTTCTAAGATGAATTCAGCTTCTGACGCGACCCCGATCTCTTACGTGGTTAAGATCAATGCCCGCGTGGTTCTCCCTGCCCGTCTCAGCCGGCAATAAGAGGTGCCACCCCGTCAATTTGGTTCTGTCATCATCTACCCTGTTGGAAGCGCTCATCTGGCGGAGGTCACGGCAGACTAAGTGGCCAAACCGACCTCAAGGGGCAGGAATCCGAACGTTGTGGTTGCCAAAGCATCCCACCCCAAATGCAAATCCGTATTCGAATGGCTCTCCACTGTTCCAACTGGGGGCAAGGCCGTCAACACCAATGGGGCTAGGAAGCAGCTCAAGCAAGTTCAGATGGTGCCCTTGACAATCGCGCGAGCAGGCAACTTCTCTGGGCTCTCGGTCAATCGGTCTACGGCGTCTTCCCGAAGAGCCAAAATCGGCCAAATGCTCAAAACAGAAAGGTTGAGACAGAAGCGACTCAGGTATCGAGCCAACAAGAGGGCTAGGACTTCGGCCAAGTGGAATCTTGTGAGGTTCCGAAAGCAGGGTTACTCCGTGACGACGACTGAGTCGGACGTAAAAGTCAGCAATTCCTTCGAACTTCTTAAATGGGTTCAGAAAAATGCCATGACCACCAGAATCAAGAAGACAGCGGTCGGAACAATGCCACAAAGGGACGTGTCCTAGCACCAAAAGAGAAAGCATGACACCATCTCTTCAAGAGTCTATCAGGCGCTCTGCGCTGCGCGAAAACAGCGGGGCAAATCCAGAAAGGAAGCGCCAGCACCACTCATGAATCCGGTCACACTAGCCATCTTCAATCGATTGTCCGCTATCAAAACAAAAGGGCCAATACGGTGGTCCACAAAGTCAGCTACCAATAATGAAATAATGGCCGGATATGTTGTCCACACGGTCTATATGGCAGGCACGTGCCCCAGTGACAACCTTCGCAGCAAAAGCAGGGATGGGGCCACTACATCCCAAGCCCAATCTGGCTTGAATGTGGTTGCCGCTTCCCAAAAACAGCCGCCTCCGCTGGATGGTGAAAACCCTCTCGATAAAGATGATAGGCAGAAAGATCCCTTAATCCATGTAGAGTCAAGCTCGGACAGCGAGGAAGAGCTGACTATCCGCCCCAGGACCGCGAAGCTAGAGCTGCTTCAAGAGCTTCGAAAACAGCTCAGGAGCAAAGATAAAGAGATGGTCAAGCTCTATTCGAAAATTGATGACCTAACGAACGTTGTGATGCAGCTTACGGCTCAAATTGCTTGAGCGCCTCCCAATCAAGCACAAGTCTCTACTCATGAGCCGGGTGATGACAACTCGAAGCAGCCGATGCCTGCCCCTTTGGGTCCAAGATTGGTCGAGCCGCACAAAAGCCGGCCTTATTTCGCTTCTAGGGACGCCTTGGCCCCAGATAGTACTATCCCGCTAACACAAGATCGGATTATGGATTTGGTTACCAGCAAGGTTAAAACATTGGTAGCCGAAGCTGAAGCTCAGAAAGAAATTGGCAGTAGTGAGCGGCCATATCCCGCACAGTACAATCTGATCGAGTTCCCGAGCAGCTACGTCATTCCTAAGTTTAGAAGATTTGACGGGACGGAAAATGCAAATCAGTACGTCTCCCACTTTAAAGCATCATGCGGAAATACAGGGGGCAATGATGCGCTCGTTCTTCGTCAGTTTGTCAACAGCCTGACCGGTGTCGCTTTCGACTGGTACGCGAGTATACCAGATGGGTCCGTCATTACTTTTGCCCAAATGGAGTCTCTGTTTCGGCAAAGGTTCATGAGTGTCAGTGATAAAATCTCCATTGCTGACCTTGTGAGGAACAAGCCGGGGAAGAATGAAAGAAACACCGAATTTATCGTCCGATGGCGTAATCTCACGGTCAAATGCGAACCGCCGCTGGAGTAGGACCAGTCCGTCAGCCTTCTCATTGGGAACCTTAGCAATTGGATGGTCCCATTCTTGTGTACAGCAGGCCTCAAGACGTTTCAGGAGGTAACCAAGAAAGTCTAAATGCTGGAACGCTCGAAGCAAGAGTCTATCCCGGACTCTCAGAAAGACAAGACTTGGAAAAGCAAGCGGGACGACAACCGTAGAAGCGGGAATTTCAGCAGTACCAATGTCTTCAATGCGTCTGACAATGAAGACAAGCGAAAGGCGGGCGATTCCAAAACCAACTGATTGATCGTTCTTTTGCGTGTGCGTTTTGAAAAGATAGATTTTGAAATCAAAGAATTTACCGCAATCAATAACGGTGTCGCTTGGTAGCTAGCCGCTGAGTACGGATCGGTCCACAGGGATATGGATTCCTATTCTTTATGTTCTTACGAGTTAAGTCCAAAAGATTTTGGCTTTTATTTTAAGATCTAAGAATGAGATAAAAGTTTATAAAAAGCTTGTTAGGGTTAAGATTAGGTTAGTTTGGAAAATCAATTATTCTCATCGCTTTTTATGCCCTAATTAAGAACTATTTAGGTGTTAAGGTAATAATTAACAAAGGGGATTAGTACGATCGGGAAGAAACTAGGTTTCTTCCTCTAGGTCCTTGTCCATCCTTTCTTAACTCTTACCCTAACCTCCATGGAAAATATACACAACCGGTCTTTAACTATGGTATCACCGCTACCTCGTGGGATAGGGTGCCGTAGTGAGCGGTGTGTGTATGTATGCATAGAGTCTTATTTAAAATGTATAACGGGCAAGAAAGGGGTGAGAGATTTTCATCTCTCAAACCTTCCCCAAACCTAACCCTAACAAGTGAGGAACTACTCACTCATTAGGGAATTGATAAACGAGTTCATTTTTGTTTATTTTTAATTTAGCAACTATGGCAGATAAATAAAATTTATAATTAGGGCAGATAAAAAATTTATAACTACGGCAGAAAAGAAATTCAAGATAAAAAAAACTTACTTCTTTATTGATGCACTCTTTGACAGATTACATGGAATTGAAATTCTAAGATCTAGAAATTAAAAGAGGCATCTCAAAAGAGGCACCCAAAAAGAGGCACACCTCAAAAGAGGCTGTAGGCTTTCCTATTTATAGATAGGAGAAACCCTAGGGTTTACATCTGATCCATATTTTAAAATTACAAGACTACCCCAAAGACCGAGTCAAAGCACCGACTTATCCACCGATACGTGCATTGCACGGACACGTGCACTGCACGTGCACTATATAGCCGTGAAACCGCGGCAAGAAGGCATGTTTGGCCGCGGTTCCGCGGCCATCTTGTGGGCTCTCTTGCTTGATTCTTCAGGGTTGCTTCATGTTGCCTTTTTCTTCTGTTTTCTTCACTTGGTTCTTCAGAATCTTTTCTACTTTCTTCTAGATTTCCAACGGTGTAGAATTTTGTGGACTTTTACCGTTCGCTTCGTGTTGAAGTCTTGAATCTTGCGCTGCCTTTGTACTTTGTGAAATTGTTCATTGATCTTCGTTTGTCCTTCAAACTGTACGCATGATAAAGATTATTCTATTTGTTGGTCGTAGTCTCACTTTTGTAGCGTCTTTTCATCATTTTCACTGTTTTGTTCCGAGAACCTGTAACCTGCAACTATTCAACAGACATGGATCAAAAGCACCTATTTATTTATAAAATGGATAAGAATGGGGAATATAATAATGCAAAATTATAATATGAACAAATACCTCCAAACTTATCTTTTGCTCGTCCTCGAGTAAAACTAGTTTATTCTCGAAAAAGACCTAACCTCACTTTCGCAGGGAAACGCGATTGCACTGAGCTCGTGCAACAAGCCGTTAAATCTCTAGGTGTCCCTAGTAGGAGGAGTGTTGTCTCCTGAGGGTTTTCAACGGATACTACCCACAAAATCCGATCAATTTGGCATGTTGACTTTATTCTTCAATTTGGTTTTCTAGCAAGAAATTCTATTATCTTCAACTCAGAAATTATCAACCCGTATTTTTCACACTTGCTTATCATTTAACTTAAGATTGTATATGTTCTGTAAATTTATTTAGCTTTTACTATCTTTTGAGTTTTCCTTCTAAGGTTCCATCTCAACTTAGGAGTTTTTTTATCATCTCTACTAAAAATATAAGTCCTATTTTTCATTCCTATCTCTCATCCAAATCCCAATCATATACCCCTAAGTGTGTGTATGTATCACCCTTACACTTGGAAATTCAATTCAAGCTCTTATACTCTTATCCATCGTCCAAAGTACTTTTAGTTGGTGAATTTTTAGATGAAATTGCTCACACATCCTTCATGCGACCGTTAATACTTTTTGAGGTACTAACGACCGATTACAAAATGTGTTTGCATATTAAGGCGTAATTTCTCGTCTTGTAATACCTAAGGCTTTAGCAGTGACTCCCAAACCAGTTGGTCTAAGGCACTAGGTGATAAAGCACCCTCGCTATATATTTTTTTTTATTTTACGCAGTGTTATGTAATTACAAAACCAGGGTTCATTTTTTTATATATCCTTTTATTCACACTTATACTTTTATTTTTCTTCATACTAAGGATTTTAGACAAGAGCATTTCAAGATCTCATCTACTATTCCAAGTTTCAAGATTCGTGTTTGTGCAAGTTGTAGGGCATATATTTTCATAATTTAGACTTAAGCTTAGAGATTATTTTTCAGACTTACACTTTAATAAAAAAATCAATACTCTTCCCTTATTTTGACTTAGCCCAAGAACTGAACTCAAAATTTGCCTATTTCTAAGTAAACTACAAGGACATATATTTTCTACCGTTAAATTTTAAGAAAGGTTATTTTTAGGATTTTTAATTTACTAAGTTTAGAATCTAGTTTTTCCTAGCTAGTTAACCGTTTTGTCAAACTTAAGTCAAATATGGCCAAAATTGAATTTTTCAATTTTTATAATTTATAATTTTTTATTATTTTTATGGATTTTAAAATAAGTATGCAAATGCAAAAAAATGTACATATGAATGCGAAGGAAGAAACCTTACCGAGCACACCCCCAAACTTAAACTTGACAGTGTCCTCACTGTCAGGCTACACCAAGAGGGTCAAAATTGTCGGCACTCCCCTATTTTTTTTTATTAGCAGAAAAAGAAAACAAAATAGATACACAAAAAAAAGGTTCCCCCCAAACTTAAGTGAAACAGTGTTTCCATTGTTGAAGCATTAAAGTTTAGAGTTAGGGGGGAGAAAAACATAGTATCAAGCTATACAAAGCCTTACACAGGCCAAAAGTTAGCACCAACCATTCAAAAATTTTATCGTTATAATGGTGTGGTTGGTGAAATAATAGAGTGTAGAGAAAAGAAATGAGAAACACACGAGACCGTGTGGAGATAGAAGCAGTATACGGTCTCGGTGGAGGAGAAGAATGGCGGAAGGGAAAAAGAAATGGTGGTGGTTCGACTTCTTCAGGTGGAGGTTGATTAATCACAAAATCCGTGTCATTTAGGAATGCTAGTTCATCAGCAAAAAGTTCTTCAAAACTCTCATCGATGTAATTGAACACTTTGCTGTCAGTAAGTTTTGTGCCAGAATTTATCAGACTTGATTTGTCAAAAATTATGGAGGTAGGAGACTCGAAAAACTCATCTACCTCATTTTCAAAAGTATTTAAATCATGTTGGCTTTCTGGAATGATCAAACTTGAATTATCGGATTGTGATTCATCAACACTCACTGAAATTATAGAAAGAATAAAAGAAGAACCTGAGAAAGTGGGAGAAGGAAGTGGAATATGAACTTGAGGGTGGAAATGGAGTGTATAGCTTAGCACAATTTGTAATTACCGATGTGTAAAAAGCGATTGTGCTAATCTATCAACCAACTGAGAAATGAGGTCAAATCCCTCAAGATTCGTAAGAAAATATGGGTACGTCGAACTTGGTAAACCAGACATTGAAAATGAAAGGGATACGGTTTCTTGCGTGGTCGGAACGACAGAAAGGATGAAGGGGATTGATTTAGGAAATGTAACAGTTAAAGGTTCATGAGGATGAATTGGAAAATCCGACTCATCAAACAAAACTGGTTCATCCTCAATACTATCCTCATAATTTTCCTTAATAGTTATCTCATCCATGCAATTATCATCAAAATCAAGACGCATATGAAGTTTGGGAGAAACATTTAATGACTCGGGATGATGAATTGGAGAGAAAAATTCGGTCAAATCTGCAGGTTCTTCATCCAAAATATTCCTAGCGTCGATATCCTCAATCAAGTGAAAATCAATTTTTTTAGACACCTCATCAAAGCATGGATATTTATCAATTCAGGTTCTAGATTGGATGTGTAGAGGTCAAACGGATTGGGTGTGGGTTCACTCGAAGGGACCCTTCACAATCTGGCAAATCAAGCACTACAAAGTCGCACAACTCATTAAATGTTTTATTTTCAACCGGTGAATCATTTGGAACACTTGATAGACCTTCAAAACCGGAGTTATGGGATTCAATTGGGGATGGGTAGGTTTGATTTGGAAGGGTGTATAGCTTACTCTCTCCACTCAAATTCTCGATCTGTCCAACCGCCTCATCATACATTGGAAAATTTGGAGCTAGTTGGAAACTAGCTACCGGTTCACTAGGTTGTCTTGATGAATTAAGGGCGGTAATGGACGCGTCCAAATTCTTCATCTGTTGGTTTGTCGCTACAATATAAGCTTCCAACGACTGTTCCAGACTAGACATGGGTTGTGAAGGGGTTTCAGTAAAAGATTCAAAATTGTTTGGATTCTGGAAACTCCCAATTGGCCGTGTAGAAGCAATGTCTAGGGAAGGTGTGAAAGTCGAGTAGGACTGGAAGGAATTGAATGGTTGGACAGGAGTAGGATCAACATTTGGATAAAAAGGTGAA
This sequence comes from Agapanthus africanus, assembly GCA_030015575.1. Lineage (NCBI taxonomy): Eukaryota > Viridiplantae > Streptophyta > Magnoliopsida > Asparagales > Amaryllidaceae > Agapanthus > Agapanthus africanus. Next base: position 78,155,346 of record JASDDO010000018.1, read on the forward strand.
TGGACTTGTTGATCCCAAGAACTAGAAGTGTTGAAAGGAGTGAAAGATCGGTTACAAGATTGTTCAATATGTTGAGCAATAGACATGGGTTTCGGAGTTACAACAGGACTCGAAAAAGGAGTATCAACGTAAGAAGGTGGTGAAGGTTGAAATGGTTGATATAAACTGGAATGTGGAGTCCAACTGTTTCTCCTAGACGCTTCTATTCGATCCTTCAAAGAAATTTTAGGTATGGAGGGGTCGTCCGTAATTCGACCAAAACAATGCGCGTAGGAAGCAATGTTTGGATGAGGGTACCAATGTTCGGCAAGAGTTTTGCGAGGTGGGGTACCCATGATGTAAGAAAGGAGAAGAAAAAGAATGTGATGATTTTTATTTTTTTATTTTTATTTTTATTTTTTTTTAATTTTAATTTTTATTTTTAAAAAAAAAATTTAAGAAATTGTTTGTTTTTGGTTTTTTGAAATTTGTGAAAGTGTTTTTTTAGAAAGAGTTTTTGCATAATTTGTACGGACTACTACACACTTTCAAACAGTCACAATATAAACATGCACAATCAAGCCTAGAGCTAAGCTCTCCCAAGTCAACTAGACTGCTCCTAACTGTTCCAAAGTGCAAGTTGTAAGATTCTCAAATCGACTTTTCACCGTCAATTGTGGCCAGGTAAGCACAAGTAAAGAAAAGAGAGATCCGCTCACGAGTCACCGTGAGACGGGCCTTTTAAAATTACCTTTCCTACTTGTCTAGCCTAGACACCATAAAGTCTGGTTTAAATAAACGACCGATACCTACAACTTTTCCTTTGTCCTATTGAGCGCGACAGTCCTTATTGGCTGAGTCTAATAATTTTTTAATTAACTCGAGGGTTGATGCAAAATGCTTTTTGTGATTTCTGGGGTCTTAGGAAGGGTAATGAAATCCCCACCCAATCTGGATTGGTGTTATAGCCCCTTAAAAGTCCGTTTTAAAAATGCAAAGCAGTAAGCACACAAAAATCTAAAACACATTCAAAAAAAATTTATTTTTTTAATTTTGCAGCGCAAAAAATCCTGCACAAAAACAATTTATTGGAGAGAGAGAAAGATTATGCGCAAAGAACCCTGCAGGAAAATTTTTCAGATGACTACAAGGTAGGAGAGAAGAAGAAAAGAGATACTTACAGAAATTTTTATTTGCTGACGTCACCCTTTGACCGCGGTTCCGCGGTCAAATTGTCAATTCTGCCGCGGTTCCGCGGCGGTTTAGATGGTTTAAATCTCCAAAAATTTTCTGTTTGTTGTTTGGATTCTCCTGTGTTTGTTCAGATTCTCTGTTTCTTGATTTGTTCGCTGGGATTTTCCAGATCTGAATCTGTCCGTCTTCTTTTCCTGCACAATTCACACAATACCTCTCAAAAAAAACAAGATGAATTTTTTATTTTATTTTATTTTATTTATTATTATTTTTTTTTGTTTTTAAAATTTTTCAATTTTTATAATTTTTAAAATTTTTTTAACCCAAAATTACACAAAGAAAGAGAGTACCGTCTCCCCGGCAACGGCGCCATTGGATTGATCGTTCTTTTGCGTGTGCGTTTTGAAAAGATAGATTTTGAAATCAAAGAATTTAGCGCAATCAATAATGGCATCACTTGGTAGCTAGCCGGTTGAGTACGGGTCGGTCCACAGGGAGATAGATTCCTATTCTTTATATTCTTACGAGTTAAGTCCAAAAGATTTTGGGTTTTATTTTAAGATCTAAGAATGAGATAAAAGTTTATATAAAGCTTGTTCGGGTTAAGATTAGGTTAGTTGGAAATCAATTATTCCCATCGCTTTCTATGCCCTAATTAAGAACTATTTAGGTGTTAAGGTAATAATTAACAAAGGGGATTAGCACGATCGGGAAGAAACTAGGTTTCTTCCTCTAGGTCCTTGTCCGTCCTTTCTTAACTCTTACCCTAACCTCCATGGAAAACATACACAACCGGTCTTTAACTATGGTATCACCGCTACCTCGTGGGATAGGGTGCCGTAATGAGCGATGTATGTATGTATGCATAGAGTCCTATTTAAAATGTATAACGGGCAAGAAAGGGGTGAGAGATTTTCATCTCTCAAACCTTCCCCAAACCTAACCCTAACAAGTGAGGAACTACTCACTCATTAGGGAATTGATAAACGAGTTTATTTTTGTTTGTTTTTAATTTAACAACTACGACAGATAAATAAAATTTAAATAGGGCAGATAAAAAATTTATAACTACGGCAGAAAAGAAATTCAAGATAAAAAAACTTACTTCTTTATTGATGCACTCTTTGATAGATTACATGGAATTGGAATTCTAAGATCTAGAAATTAAAAGAGGCATCTCAAAAGAGGCACCCAAAAAGAGGCACATCTCAAAAGAGGCTGTAGGCTTTCCTATTTATAGATAGGAGAAACCCTAGGGTTTACATCTGATCCATATTTTAAAATTACAAGACTACCCCAATGACCGAATCAAAGCACCGACTTATCCACCGACACGTGCACCTGTAGGCATGATAAAGATTCTTCTATTTGTTGGTCGTAATCTCAGTTTTGTAGCGTCTTTTCATCATTTTCACTGTTTTGTTCCGAGAACCTGTAACCTGCAACTATTCAACAGACATGGATCAAAAGCACCTATTTATTTATAAAATGGATAAGAATGTGGAATAAAAGAATGGGGAATATAATTATGATATGAATACCAACCGGTCTCGAAAGCCATTGCTGGGAGGAGAAGGGCCTTCCCTAGAGGAGAAAAAGAACAAGGTTTACTCTTTCAGAAAGGACAAGGTCCGCAAGATATTTAAAGATGCCTTGAACAACGGTCTACAATTGCTGGAGTCGAAAAGACCTCAAGAAACAAAATGACCGACAATCCCCTATATTGCCCGTACCACCGAGTAGTGAGCCATGCGATCGAGGATTGCTATATCTTCAAAGACTGGGTCGAGAAGCAGTACAAGGCTGGAGAGATCGAGCTGTCCAAGAGTGTGTTGGTGAACAATCAAGTTGCAACCATCAACTTTATACAGACAGAAGCTGAAGCCTTCGGGGAGCAGACGGCTAAACCCAATGCCTTGAGAAATGAAATTGACTCACCGCAGCCTCCGTGGAGTACGCACATATCTAATAAGACGAAGAAGATGCTAAAGTTACATCGGAAAGAGCCCAGAACAGAATGGGAAGGGCAGAAGAAGCATACCATTCCAGCTGCCAATTCGGCTCCATCAGGCTCAAAATCCAAAAAGCTCAAGAAGAAGAAAAGTGCAGCTCGACGCGAAAAAGAGTCTGCAGGGAGATCGACAAATCAAAAATATATCGATTCCCTCGAAGACTATGAACAGAAGGAAAGAACTCTGATTCAATTGAAGGAGTTCCTCTCTTTAGAAGCGGCTGATATTCTGGAGGAGTAAGAAGAAGACTCCAATGAAGAGATCCCTATAATGACCTGCTACGCCATCCATCTTGGCAGCGATTCTAAGGAGGAGCTCTGGTTTCCCGAAGAGGACGAGGAGCCCGCCACAAAGGCCAATCAAATCCAGCTCAGAAGCGGCAGGGCTCTACCGCCAAATCAGGGCAACGCCCCAAAAGGGAAGGAAAAACAAGTCGCTAATGAAGAAGATGGCAGAGAACTTGCTCATAAAGATTCAAGTCCTTCCCCCGTAGACTACAATGTCTTGGCTCATCTCCGGAAGCTTCCGTCTCTCCTGAGCATCTATGATGCCTTGGTCTTATCTAAGGAGCTTAGGGATGTTCTCATTCACGCTTTACAAAATCCCGACCGGTACCAGGCTCCCTTTGCGGAAATTAATATGAAAGAAGCCCAGTACGCTCTGCATGCCGCCGCAGTCACGTTTAAGGATGAAGACTTACTACTGGGAACAGCTGAGCATAATCGGCCGCTTTACATGACTGGGTATAGCGACGGAGACCGGATTAATCGCATATTCATTGATTCGGGATCCTCAGTGAACATCATGAACTTGCGAACTTTGAAGAGTTTGTCAATGGACGTCCGGCACCTGTCAAGGGAAAGGATTGTCATTCAAGGCTTCAATCAAAACTGCCAGCAAGTTCTGCACTCTATAGCTCTGCCAATCAAATTTGGGGACCCGCAAACTGAAGCAATGATATACGTGATCGACGCTAACACGTCTTATAAAATTCTTTTGGGACGGCCATGGCTCTACGATTACGGCATCGTTCCGTCAAGTATACTAAAAATGGCGAAGAAAGACACATTGATGGAGTCATCCAGCCGTTCGGTGTGCATGAAGTTCGATATGAAGATTCTCGGTACTTTGTGAACCTCCAAAGAGCTGAGCCGCAGCTGATTAACGACAGAACGGCATCAAAGCTCAAAAGCAAGTCTGGGCCAGCTATCACTTTCAAAAGCAGAAACCCCCATGTGCGTCCGCATTTCGGCAGTGACACTGATGAGTCCGACCTTCCGTAAAACTCGCCCTCATTTCGGTAGCGATACGGACGAGTCCAATATTGAAGGCTAATCTGACAGCAAAATTCGCCCTCGTATAGGCAGTGATACTGAAGAATCAGAAAAAGAGGATCTGTCTTGTAGCAGCTGTGCAAATCGGGCCCCCACGCAACAAGCAAACCTACGAGAGACATTCGAAATTACAGAAGGGTCCTTAGACATCACAAGGGTGCCGGAGCAGATGTGCAAAGAGATCGATGCATTGTCAGTCTCCACCGTGGACCAGCTGAAAACTTTCTACGTTCCTGGAAGGAAAAGTGGACAGAAGGGCATCTTGTTTTATGGATCAAATCCTGTCGCGCACCCGGACGATTTGTCTGTGACATGCCTTCCAAATGAGAGAGGCATAAGGGTCGTCCTCAATCCCAGATATTATGCACCTGAGATGCGGGAATACTTTAAAAGGTGTGGATGTCGGTTATATCAAACGGAGTCCGAAGCAATGTTTTATGAAGGGCTATGGCATCCGCCTCAGGTCCAAGCACTCATCGATGGACGAATTCCAGATAGACAGGGCATAGGTTTCATTCAGCCTGATGCCAAAGCATGCTATATGATCTATATTGGTGAAGCCAGCGAAGGGTCAAATGATGAAAATGAGCTAGCCGAGCCAGAAGAAGTCCCTCAAGAGCTCGAAGATGGCGGACAAGCAACCTTCGATGAGCTAACTGAGATCGATTTGGGAATGCCTAATAATCCAAGGCCGACCTACATCAGCTCACTCCTGTCAGAGAAAATGAAGGAGCAGATAATTGCCCTGCTGCATGAGTTCGCCGACTGCTTCGCGTGGACGTACAAAGAAATGCCTGGCCTCTCCCTTGAAGTGGTCGTGCATAAGCTGGCTATATCTCCTGATGCTAAGCCAGTCAAACAAGCTCCTCGAAGAATGAGAAGGGAACTGGAAGAAAAGGTCATCGAGGAAACGAAGAAACTCATCGATGCCGGCTTCATTAAGGAAGAGAAATATGCGAACTGGATAGCATGCATAGTCCCAGTGAAGAAGAAAAATGGGCAGATCCGAGTTTGTGTCGATTTCAGGGACCTCAAAAAGGCATGTCCTAAAGACGACTTCCCGCTACCGGTCATGGAAATGATGGTCGATGACACCTAAAATTACGAGCTGTTCACCTTTATGGATGGCTCGTCTGGATATAATCAGATCAAGATGTCACCTGAGGATGAGAAACACACAGCATTTCGAACCCCGATCGGAATATACTGCTACAAAGTGATGCCGTTCGGACTGAAGAACGCAGGTGCTACATATTAAAGGACAATGACTAATATCTTTGATGACCTAATCCATAAAGTCGTCGAATGTTATGTTGATGATCTGGTCGTCAAGACTAAAGCCAAGGCCGATCACATCCAAGATCTTAGGACCGTTCTCATGAGACTGAGGGAATACGATCTGAAGATGAATCCTCTAAAGTGCGCTTTTGGTGTTTCATCGGGAAAATTACTGGGCTTCATAGTCCGACATCGAGGGATCGAAGTTGACCCATCAAAGATAAAGGCCATCATGGAGATGCCCCTTCCAAAGAGTTTGACGCAGCTAAGATCTTTTCAAGGAAAACTTGCTTATATACGAAGGTTTATCTCAAATTTATCTGGGAGATGTAGGCCCTTCTCAAAGCTCATGAAGAAAGGAGCTCCTTTTGTCTGAGATGCCTAATGTTAAGAAGTGTTCGAAAGAATCAAACAGTACTTGTTGCACCCTCCAGTGCTGGCCACTCCCATTCCAAATAAACCGCTGATTCTCTATACTGCCGCGCTAGATGAATCACTCAGTGCACTCCTTGCCCAGAACAACGAGGAGGGAAAAGAAAATGCCCTCTACTACCTCAGTCGACCTCTAGTCGGGGCGGAGCACAACTATTCCCCGATTGAAAAGCAATGCCTGGCTCTGATATTCGCTGTGAAGAAACCGAGGCACTATCTGCTTGCTCATCGGGTTATGTTGATCTCCAAGGTCGACCCGCTCAAACACTTAATGACCACGGCAAGCCTAGCCGGCAGAATGTCAAGATGGGCTGTCATGCTACTTGAGTTTGACATAGTTTATACTTCTCAGAAAGCAGTAAAAAGGCAAGATCTTGCAGACTTCCTTGCTGTTCAACCCATTCTAGAAGGGTCACCGTTCAATTGCGAGTTACCCGACGAACAAGTGCTGCACCTCGAGGAAGGTGAGCCATGTTAGGAGCTCTACTTCGACGGAGCCTCATCAATGAGGAGCTCCGGCAAATCAAGCATCCCGCAGATAAAAGCGGTGATAGGATTGGTGTTCATCGCGCCATCGATGGGAACCCTACGACGTTCTTTTGCTCTCACCGAGCCTCGCACAAACAATGAGGCTAAATATGAAGCTCTGATAGCTGGTCTGGAGCTCGCCATAGAAATGGAAATCCTTCGGCTACGGGTTTACGGTGACTCCCAGCTTGTCTTCAACCAAGAAAGCGGCGACTATAAGATATACAAACCCGAGTTAGCTCGGTACAGAAGCCGGGTGGTGGAGCTTATGAAACAGTTCACCCATATTGAGCTGATAAGAGTTCCTAGGGCGTTGAATGTAAAGGCTGACGTACTCGCTCGCTTAGCCAAGGAGCTGGCTGATCCTGACATGGACGGAATTCTGATCACATTCAAGAGCCGGCAAATTCTACCCCCAGTCTCTCTACGAGAAGAGGAAAGTGCGAAACAAATCATATGACCAACTCTGGCTCAGATGTCTGTCATCGGCCGAAGCCCAGAAAGTCATGAAAGAAGTTCACTCAGGCATCCGTGGAGCTCACCAATCCGGCCCTAAAATGCTGCTTCAAATCAAACGGCTTGGATATTACTGGCCTACTATGATAAGGGATTGTAAAGAGCATGCAAAGAAGTGTCATATCTGCCAAATTCACGGTGATTTCATTCACAAGCATTCCAATCCGCTGCATCCTACGGTGGCGTCATAGCCCTTCGAAGTTTGGGGCACCGACATAGTTAGTCCAATTGATCCTCCGTCATCCAAAGGCTACCGGTTTATATTGGCTGCAACTGACTACTTATCCAGATGGGCTGAAGTTGTCCCGTCAAAAGAAGTCAAGACAGAAGATATCCTGACGTTCTTCCAGCATAATAACCTATACCGCTTCGGTACACCAAGAAGAATCATATCTGACAATGGGCCTTCTTTCAAGAGCTTCAAAGTCTCAAGGTGTAAGTGCATGGCACCGCCCCGGCCGTCTGTACGAGGCCAAAATGCGGAAACGAAACTTTTACAAAACTTGCAAACCGGCGCTACCGCGCACTTTAAACTCGGATCGGGCCATTAACCTAATGCTAGGTAACTAGAGAAGGGGTAGAGAGATATACCGAGCGATCCGTGTCCTTCGGTCTTCTCGTCGTCATCCCGATCTCCCCGCGGAATCTCCGGTCTTCATCTCCTCGTCGGAAAGGGCACCACATCGCCGGATTCTTTTACGGGCTCCCATCTCTGCACCGAGGCAACTCGGGCACGAAGTTGGCGAGTCGACGTGTCCAAGGATGCTGTAGGCTAAGTGTAGAACACTGGGTCTCATGGGGTTGCTAGAAGTTGCCAGTTTATAAAGGTGGAGGAATGGGCTTTTGGAGATGAAGCTATATGATTTTTTTTTGCAAGACAAAAGAACAATTTTCCCACACCAAAAATTTGGGACAGCCCCCACACTAGTTGTGGCCGGCCATGACTTCAAGAATGAGAAGAGGGAGTGAGCCAAATGTTGTGTAGGGAGAGAGGGAATCATGCAAGATAGAGAAAGGGTTATCATGATGAATAATGATCACAACTAAGTCAAAAAGCAAAACCCATCATCTCTCATATCAAGCAAAAGTCAAGCCATGATTAACAAAGAACCAAATGATGGTTGAACCATCATGAAGCTATCACAAAAGAAAAGTCTTCTCCATAAAATGCACAATTGCAAATAACTCCCTCCAAAATTCAGCCAAAGAAAGAAACAAAGGAAAATGGCCGAAACCGGAAAGCAAAGTGGCAACTTCAGAAAAACGATCCCGTAATAAATTACAGGAAAACCCTGCGACCGTATATACATACCCGCATTTGTATTCCGACCGAATACAAATGCAATGAGACAAAATCTACACTGTACAATATTAGGATCCGACTTAAATCAAAGTCCGCTAGTATTATCCGTCCGATCATGATCCGTGCAATACCGCACGTATATGATCGAACCCTGCCATATTTCCATACGGCCTCTACAGTGTTTCGCACGAAAATTGAGAAACGGTCTGTCGGGGACTCTAAAGACTCGTCAATACTTTGGTTGTGGATTAAACCACTAGCACGTCAGAGGTATTAGCCATACGTAACGGGCTACCAGGTATTGACCAAAAGGGACGTCGATGAGCGAACTCATCCTGACACCCTACTGAGCCTGTCAGTGATAATATCCGTACAGTCCGGTCCGTTCGTCTATGAGCATCGCATGACGGGCCTAGGGGGTTGGTAAAAGTCAGACCCCCAAAAGCGGTACAAGTCGTGTCGGAGTGTAGCCCAGAACACCCTAAGATATTACTGGAATACCTACCAGTAAATCTCCTGCCTTGGCCAAGGACTTCGTGTAATGGCTCTCCTAGACATAGCGCGACCTCACCCCCAATATCGGGAGAGACGAACCCCTACAGATCCACTCATTGCCTCCATGTGGCTCGGGACTGTACCCAACTAAAACCTGTTTGCACGACTCCTTTGAGCCGTGGTAGGGTAGTAATCAAAGTACAGTGGGAACTCACACGAGACAAATGACAATATCAGGTCGATGAACTAACCTGTACACATATCACCAGGGAACTGCTATTTGACGTCTGGTATAAGACCAACTAGCATGTTCCCGGTGAGTCCTGTCCGGTGTACTCATAACCCAATGAGCACCTGTATACATCTTAGGTGAACCAACTGACACCAGTGGCTTGTGAGACCGGCCACCGCCCCTCGTCAGGGTCTCGACTGTATACACTAGTCTTCTCTGGAGTATCGATGCCCTGTCTCGAAAACTCCCTCGACTAGGCACCTTTTAAGGATGTGCTTATAGACCCCAGCTCCCACGTATATGATCGCTGTCATACTGCTGGCCGTCAAGCAAGAATCCTAAGGGCTCTATCAATGTGCAATAGTGACTTGTAAGGTCACCTAAAACAGTACACGATGATAAAGATAAACCAGATAGTATACTATCATCTTGAGTAAGACTGTTCTAACGGTATAGGTCCTCCCTCAATCATTGCAATCACGTGCCTGTGATCCAATAATTGACTCTGAGGGCACTATCTCCAACAATCTCCCACTTGTACTCAAGGCTAATTATTGCGATGTCGCATACTCACAGCCCGTGTGATACCGAACACCTAACTCCTCTACTAATCAGTCTCACAAAAACCTGTTTGCGAAACTAACGCGTTCGAGGAATAGCCTCAGTAAGTGGATACGCCCTAATGTTTCTTTCTATGTCTCTCTTTATCTCAAGTTCGCGGAGAAAGCCATCTCCCGAAATGAGCAATACCTGTCTTAGATTATGTCTAGATATCTGATGGGACCTAGTTCATAAATGAACTCCAAATCCAAACTTCTCAGACTGTATCGTCAACTGAACTTAATCAGTATCCTGCGCCATGCCTCCCTTAGTATCGTCTTGGATCACCTGTCCAAAATACTGCCCCTCGTTAGAGGGAAAACTATAACTCTGACAGTCACTCTGTCATCCATGTCACCTTGGAAGCCTGGAATGATAACTGTCTCCCGAATGAAGCTGTCGTTATCATATCCCTAGAACATCCACTTATGTTCTAAAACTGCTTCCGAATGTTTCTCCAGGATTGGATCAATATCAACTTATTGCATCTACTGCAAAGACAACATCTAGTGTGGTACTTGACATCTCATGATCGACTCAATTGCCTAAGCAAGTGATCTGCCAATCATGCACATCCCTCTCCCCTTTAGTCTGTAAGTGTCACGCCCCGCTTCCCAGAGTACGCTAAGATGGGCACGTGACATAGCCAACCATGCTACCTGTGGGTAGGAAGTATCCATCCACAGTCACATTACGGCTGTAAAGATATCAAGAATCAAAATATAACTATCTAATACATGTCCATAAGCGAAGATAACACGAGTCAAGAATAATAAAAGTGCGGAAGCAAAAGATCCAATACAAAATAACTGGAATGTATGTCCCATAATGCGGGCTCACATCAAGAAGAAAATGCAGAAAATAAAAGAACTAACTACTACTGACACCTCACAGCTCAGCCTGCTGGCTGAAGTACTCCTACTCGGACTGCAGCAAAGGTACGGAATCTGGGCCATGCAAAACCCAGACGTCAGCGCGTCATGCCATCAAGTAATAAAATATAAACAGGGTAACATGCAATGCAAATATAATCATGAATGAAAAGCAGGTGTAACAGTAATATAAATCAGGGCAGTGAAGGGTAAAGTGCAGTGAGTAAACTATACCGGTCTATTGGGTTATCCACTCTCAAGTCTTTGAAATCAATTTGATGAATCATCGATGTAACTCAATAGTATCCCGTGCATGCCCGGGACCACGGTCTAAGACTCTCGGGATGAAACCGAGACGTGCAGCTAGGCACTAACATGAAAAGGGTACAGACCAACGATGTCAGCAGCATCGTCACGAGGCGGGCCTAGCCTCTAAAACTGATTAGTAAAAGCAAGCAACTGTCGAGTTACAAGTCAGGATTTCATCATTGATTTCCCCATGCCCCCAAGTTAAGTATGTCAAGTCAGGTATTCAGTAATCAAGAACTAATGCCAACATAGGATCAGGTAAGAGCAGGTTTGTCTGGATAGACAACAGGAACGGTCCGTGAGGACTACATGTCAGGTTTGTTGGTATTAGACACAAGATCAGGTAACAGGTCAAGCCATAGTACATCAGGTCAAGTTAAGTAGTGTACGGTACCATGTCGGGTCAAGTAATATGTGTGTAGCAAGTTATGTCAGGGTGTAAAAGAAATCATGTGGGTGCTCATAATCAACTAGCATAATCATGGTTATACAGAATCAAGCATGGGTATCGACAACACAATAAATTGGCACATGTAATAGGTTAATCAATAAATGCAGATTTTAACTAATTAGTCGTACGGTTATCAGTTGTGTTTAAGAGATGGTGTCAGCATTATATGAATACAGTATGATAGACGTGAATGCTAAAAACCAGGTTAATAAGTATTGAGTAATATAGGGATGCGACGACATGTATAATATGGATGCAATTGTAATTAAACCGGTTAAAGATGCACACGGATGTCCGATAGGTTAATACTAGAGAAAAGGGGTAACACATCTATAAAATATTTGTGATCAAGTGGTCTAACATTTACAGGTGATTACTAGGTATAAACGACTAGATGCAACAATTAAGTTCCAAGTTCAAGATTAGAAAATATGTAACGGAACTTTATACGGTTAACTTGAAATCCAATACTTTCGATTCTATTTAAAGATTTAATAGGAAAATAAATAAATTAGCATATGAATAGTTTGAATAACATGTAGCAAGTTTCACTTACCTCAACGGGTCGCGATACGGAAAACGGACCGTTACGCGTCGGCGGGGAAAAGTCGCGACGCGCGCACGGTATACGGAATGAAACCAAACGACGAACAGTGGAGTCACACGGATCAGAGGTTCTTGCTGGGTCGTCGAGAAACATCGTCGGATTCCGGCGAACCAGAAAACAGCAATAACAGCGAACATCAATGATGCTACAGGAATGCATGGACTGGAAACAAGGATAAATGACAGAGATCGAAGGATATTGAGGAAAGAACTTACTCACTGGATTGCAGGAGTTGACAGCGTCGTCGGTGCGTCATCGACGGAGCTCCGACGATCTACAAAGACCCAAAACATTTAACAGAAAGAAGTTTTAAGATGAAGAAGAAGAGAAAGAAGAAGAAGAGAAGAATGAGATGGAGAAGGCGCTTACTGGGGTGTGCACAGGGCTATAGGCATGGCGACGAGTCACCGGCGGCGATCCCACGGTGGTGTAGAAGTGTGCAGGGGTGCGCGGTTGCATGAGAGAGAAGGAAGGGAGGAAGAAGAGAAGGTGGAGGCGACGAGGGTGAGGAGCGGCGACGAACGGCGACGAGGGCGTCGGCGGTGGCACGATGGCGAGGGCACGACGGCGGTAGGGTTTTGCAGGGAATGGGTTTTGGTTTTCTGAGAACGAGGAAGAAATATATAAGGGGAGAAAGGGATACGCGGGGAGAAAAAGAGAGAGAGAGAAATATGCGAGAGGAGAGAGACGAGGATAGAGATAGAGAGGAAGAGAGAGATCGAGAGGAGAGAGAAAACGAAGAGGAGAAAGAAAATTAGCGTTTAGCGCCGGAGAGAGAGAGAGAGAGAAGAGAGAGAGAAAGAGAAGGAGAAAGGAGAGAGGGAGAGAAAGGCATGGGGCCCGGGGTCACAGTAAGTTTTGATTGGCTGAGGGAAAAAGATTATCTGGGGTTTGATTGGTTAGGGAAAAATTTGTGAAAGATTTATGGGGTGTTAATAAAGATAGCGTTGGTTTAAAAAATTTATTAGGTAAAAAATATTCTGGCTGGTAAAAAAATAGGTTAAGTAAAATGAATTATTAAATAATCATAATTTGGCGGGAATACAAAATATTTCAGAATTGCGTCCGGGTCGGGTCCAAAAATTTGAATTTGAAATATGAATTTTATTGGCAGGTTCCAAAAATTAAAATGAAGGATTTTATAATTAAAAAGCATACCTCCAGGAACGGACGCACGTACGTGCGCGTAGCCGTCCAAACACGTCCGTTTCACTGAACGGGACGAGAACACGATGCAAGGACGCTACCACAGGGTTAGGGGTGTTAAGTAGGCCATGTCAATTATTCTAAATTTATTTTAAATGACTTAAATTGTTATATGCAAGAATCTGAATTGTCGGGATAAATTATAACTAGTAACAGTCAAAGCATGATCAATGAAATAAATACCACACACCACACATACGGTAACAGAAATTTATAGAACTGGACTCGGTTGTTACATTATACCCAACTACAAAAAGAATTTCGTCCTCGAAATTCCAAGAATACAAAAGATAGACGACAAACAACTACAAGAAAAGATGAGGAAACTTCTGCCGGATTTCATCTTCTCGTTCCCAAGTGGACTCTCCATGTGAGCAATCACCCCAAGGAACAAGTACAAGAGGGATAACCTTGTTCTTAAGAACCTTTTCCCTTCGATCCGCAATTTTAACCGGTCGCTCCTCAAAAGTCAAATCTTCTCGTACAGTCAGCTCCGAATGATCCAACATATGTATTTCATCTCGAACATACTTACGGAGTTGAGATACATGAAACACATCGTGCACATTTGCCAAGGACTGCGGTAACGCCAAACGATACGCTACCTCATCAACACGCTCCAAGATCTCAAAGGGTCCAACGAATCGAGGACTGAGCTTTCCTCGACTTCCAAAACGAATCACCCCTCTAGTCGGTGATATCTTCAAGAATGCCAAATCACCCAAGGCGAACTCTAGAGGTCTTCTCGACGTATCTACCCAACTCTTCTGTCGGTCTCGTGCTGCTTTCATATGATTCCGGATAGTATTAACCTTCTCAACAGTCTGCATGACCAAGTCTGGTCCCAACAATCTTCGTTCACCGACATCATCCCAACAAACTGGTGAACGACACTTGCGACCATACAAAGCTTCAAATGGAGCCATCTGAATAGTTGCCTGGAAACTGTTGTTGAAAGAAAACTCCACCAAATATAGATGATGCTCCCAAGAACCCTTGAAGTCCAACATGCATGCTCTCAACATATCTTCAAGAGTTTGGATCGTTCTCTCCGACTGACCATCTGTTTGAGGATGATAAGCTGTGCTAAACTTCAATCGAGTCCCCAAACTTTCCTGTAAACTCCTCCAGAAGTGTGATAAAAACTGAGTGTCACGATCAGACACGATGCTCACCGGTACTCCATGCAATCTTACAATCTCCTGCATGTACCGCTCCGCCAAAGTTTCTGTTGATTGACCAACCCGAAAAGGAATGAAATGAGCTGCTTTGGTCAAACAATCAACAATCACCCATACTGCATTGTTGCCTTTTGGACTCCGCGGTAAAGCTGTCACGAAATCCATGGTTATATGTTCCCACTTCCACTGAGGAATCGGAAGTAGTTGCAATAAACCAGCAACCCTTTGATGTTCAGCCTTAACTTGCTGACACACCAAACACTTTGCCACAAAGCGAGCAATCTCCCGTTTCATACCTTCCCACCAGAAATGCTGTCGTATATCTCGGTACATCTTCGTGCCTCATGGATGTACGAAATAAGCTGAACTGTGTGCCTCCTTCATAAGCTCTTCGCGAATATCTCCCTTTGGCACACACAAACGGCTACCATATCTCAACGAACCATCTTCATGGATCAGTAAATCTATTCGTAGTCTGGCTTCAACCTGTTCTCGAAACTTTTGCAATCTAGGGTCCCGCGATTGCGCTGCTTTAATATTCTCGATCAACGACGAATGTCCTTGCAGCTGCATCAACTGTCTCGAAGAATGCGGTAGCACAACCTCCAAATCAAATCTTCGAAAGTCTTCAACGAGTTCCTTCTGCGTAGTCAACATCTGAATTGCTGGTAACCGGCTGAGCGCATCCGGTACGACATTAACCTTCCCCGGATGGTACTTAAGATCAAGATCGTAGTCAGCCATCAGCTCCAACCATCTACGCTGCCTCATATTAAGCTCCTTCTGTGTGAACACATACCTCAAGCTCTTATGATCCGTGAAAACTTCGACCCTTTCGCCCAAAAGGTAGTGTCTCCAAATCTTCAAAGCGAAAATCACAGCCGTAAGCTCCAAGTCATGAGTTGGGTAATTCTTCTCATGGATCTTCAACTGTCTCGATGCGTACGCTACAACCTTCCCATACTGCATCAAAACGCATCCCAATCCTTTCCCAGATGCGTCGCTGTGAATCACCAATCCTCCGGAAGTGTCTGGCACGGTCAGAATAGGAGCGGTTATCAATCTCTGCTTCAACGTCTCAAAAGCTGACGCACATCTATCCGTCCACACAAAAGGTACCTCCTTGCGTGTAAGCTTGGTCAACGGCTCCGCCAGACGAGCAAAGTTCTCCACAAATCTTCTGTAATACCCGGCGAGTCCAAGAAAACTTCTTATCTCCGCAACATTCTTCGGAATCGGCCAATCTCGAACTGCTGCAATCTTTTCTGGATCGACGGCGATTCTATCGCCAGACACGACATGCCCCAATATTTTACTACCTCCAGCCAAAACTCGCACTTGCTCATCTTCGCATACAATTTCTCTTGTCTCAACGTCTGCAGTGTGATCTTCAAATGTTCAGCATGCTCTTCAATACTCTTCGAATAGACCAGAATATCGTCAATGAACACCACAATAAACTGGTCCAAGAATGGTGAAAAGATTTGTTCATCAAGTCTATGAATATCGCCGGTGCATTCGTTACTCCGAAGGGCATCACTAAGTACTCGTAATGTCCATACCAAGTTCGGAACGCCGTCTTGCAAATATCTTCTGCTTTCACTCGGACTTGATGATATCCGGATCGCAAATCCAGCTTCGAGAATACCCTCGCGCCACTAAGCTGCTTAAATAGTTCGTCAATGCGAGGGATCGGGTACTTGTTCTTAATAGTCACCCGGTTAAATTCTCGATAGTCGATGCACATCCTTCTTGTGCCATCCTTCTTCTTGACTAGAAGAACTGGAGCTCCCCAAGGCGAGTTACTGCTTCGAATCCAACCCTTCTCAAGCAATTCAGCAACCTGTTTCTTGACTTCTTCCAACTCTACTGGTACCATTGGATAATACGCTTTAGATACTGGCGCTACACCAGGAATAAGATCAATTGCGAACTTCACGTCTCGCTTCGGCGGTAATCCCGATATATCTTCAAACACGTCCATAAAATCACGAACAACAGCTAGCTCTTCACTTTTATCAACCTCCATTGATGCAAGAATATTAGTTGTCGGCCTAGCCCTAAACTCGACTGGCCCGACAGAACTGCTTCCTCCAGTGAAGGTAAACTCGGGATGTCCGGGAATCTGGAAAATGACTTTCTTTGCCCTACAATCAATGTGAGCGTGGAAAGTGCCAAGAAAATCCATTTCCAAGACGACTTCGTAGCTGCCTGTATCAATCACCAAGAAATCTGCAAAAAGCTCCCGTCTGCAAACAAAAACTATACAATCTTTACATTCTCTACTAGATATGATTTTCCCATTCCCAGTGTGTATGTCCCAGAAACTAGACAGGGTCATGCAGGTAATCGAGTGTGTAGTTATGAACTTGGACAACATAAAACAATAGGATGCACCAGAATCAAATAACGCTAATGCGGGAAAACCATGAACGAGTAGAATACCTGAAACAACTTCTCCCAAGGCCTTAGCTTCCTTAGCCGTCAAGGTAAAAGCTCGAGCCTGATTAGGTCCTTGAGTCAGCTGCTTCTGTCCCTGAAATGGTTTCTGCGGAGGCTTCTGAATATCATCCCTTGTGCGAAGCTTCGACGGACAAGAATTAACAGTATGATCCGCCGATCCACAAACTAGACAAAGTCCCCGCATCCTGCGACATTCCCTTTGCAAATATCCGGGTAAGAGGCAATAGCTGCAAACCACGTGCTTCCTCTGATCAATGACAGCAGGCTTCTTCATCGGCGTTACACCACGACGGTCCACTGGAATACCTCTGCGTCCATGAGCTCGGTTTGGTACAAATGCCGGCTTCCTTACCATAATTGCTGTCTGCTGTGAACTCCCAGTCTTCCCAGATAAGCTCTGCTGTTCTCGGGCTGCCGTAAGAACCTGTGAGAAAGTGGTCAAACCCAAGGAGACAATCTGCCTCTGGATGTCCACATCCAAGCTGCGCATGAACCTCCTTACCCTGTCTGCATCGTTGGCAACTAAAGGTCCAGCGAATCTACTGAGCCGTGTCCACTCTGCTGCATAAACATCTACGGGCGCACCATTTTACATTAGACTGATGAACTTCTCTTCCATTTCCTCCTGTGCAGTCCGCGGGGAGAACTTCTCCAGGAAACCCTTCGAAAAATCCGCCCACTTGATCGGCTTGGGCAAGCGGGTCTCCTCCACAAGCCACCATTCACGGGCGTAGTCCACTAATTGAATGCGCACCACATCCACCCTTTTATCATCTAGGATCTGCGCCGCAATAAGTAAGTTCTCCGTGTCAACTAGCCACTGCTCCGCTGGCAACGGCTCCTCCAAACCAGTAAAGACAGACGGACCCAAACGCCTAAAATCTGCTACGGTCCCCACACGATCAACTGGCTTAGCTCCAACATTGTTCACGGACTGCTGAACGGTCCGCAAACCTTCCTGAAACGATTCAGCTTGCTGCTGGATCAGCTCGGTCTGTCTCTTTTGATTCTCCAGCATTTCCCGTATCACTCCAAGCATAGCGGCTTCATCAACACGCCTTTGGTACGTCTTCAAATTCTTGTCTGCCATATTCCTGAAATCAAAACACCCAAAGATTAGCATGATAACGGATTCAAATATAGATCAAGGCTAGAACTCCAAGTTACTTAAATAGAGCACCGCATTGTAACCATGTCGCGGTATCATAGCTACAATTACATAACTCCACCCAAGTCGCCTAAGTTCTAGAGATAACAAGGAATCAGGTTTCGAGTCGATATGCAAAGGAAGTCTGCACGCCGTAAAAGATATAATCAGGAAGAACTTAGATTCAAGAACGGTAAAATGGCAAGGTGGCAGGACATGTTTCCTAAACACGGGTATTCTGATTCGTGTATTGGGTACAATACCCAACTACAAAAGAATCAACCCGACTAACCTGGCTTTGATACCAAAAGAACCGTGTCACGCCCCGCTTCCTAGAGTACGCTAAGATGGGCACGTGACATAGCCAACCATGCTACCTATGGGTAGGAAGTATCCATCCACAGTCACAATACGGCTGTAGAGATATCAAGAATCAAAAAATAACTATCTAATACATGTCCATAAGCCAAGATAACACGAGTCAAGAATAATAAAAGTGCGGAAGCAAAAGATCCAATACAAAATAACTGGAATGTATGTCCCATAATGCGGGCTCACATCAGGAATAAAATGCAGAAAATAAAACAACTAACTACTACTGACACCTCACAGCTCAGCCTGCTGGCTGAAGTACTCCTGCTCGGACTGCAGCAAAGGTACGGAATCTGGGCCATGCAAAACCCAGACGTCAGCGCGTCATGCCATCATGTAATAAAATATAAACAGGGTAACAGGCAATGCAAATATAATCATGAATGAAAAGCAGGTGTAACAGTAATATAAATCAGGGCAGTGAAGGGTAAAGTGCAGTGAGTAAACTATACCGGTCTATTGGGTTATCCACTCTCAAGTCTTTGAAATCAATTTGATGAATCATCGATGTAACTCAATAGTATCCCGTGCATCCCCGGGACCACGGTCTAAGACTCTCGGGCTTAAACCGAGACGTGCAGCTAGGCACTAACAGGAAAAGAGTACAGACCAACGATGTCAGCAGCATCGTCACGAGGCGGGCCTAGCCTCTAAAACTGATCGGTAAAAGCAAGCAACTGTCGAGTTACAAGTTAGGATTTCATCATTGATTTCCCCATACCCCCAAGTTAAGTATGTCAAGTCAGGTATTCAGTAATCAAGAACTAATGCCAACACAGGATCAGGTAAGAGCAGGTTTGTCTGGATAGACAACAGGAACGGTCCGTGAGGACTACATGTCAGATTTGTTGGCATTAGACACAAGATCAGGTAACAGGTCAAGCCATAGTACATCAGGTCAAGTCAAGTAGTGTACGGTACCATGTCGGGTCAAGTAATATGTGTGTAGCAAGTCATGTCAGGGTGTAAAAGAAATCATGTGGGTGCTCATAATCAGCTAGCATAATCATGGTTATATAGAATCAAGCATGGGTATCGACAACACAATAAATTGGCACATGTAATAGTTTAATCAATAAATGCAGATTTTAACTAATTAGTCGTACGGTTATCAGTTGTGTTTAAGAGATGGTGTCAGCATTATATGAATACAGTATGATAAACGTGAATGCTAAAAACCAGGTTAATAAGTATTGAGTAATATAGGGATGCGACGACATGTATAATATGGATGCAATTGTAATTAAACCGGTTAAAAATGCACACGGATGTCCGATAGGTTAATACTAGAGAAAAGGGGTAACACATCTATAAAATATTTGTGATCAAGTGGTCTAACATTTACAGGTGATTACTAGGTATAAACGACTAGATGCAACAATTAAGTTCCAAGTTCGAGATCAGAAAATATGTAACGGAACTTTATACGGTTAACTTAAAATCCAATACTTTCGATTCTATTTAGAGATTTAATAGGAAAATAAATAAATTAGCATATGAATAGTTTGAATAGCATGTAGCAAGTTTCACTTCCCTCGATGGGTCGCGATACAGAAAACGGACCGTTACGCGTCGGTAGGGAAAAGTCGCGACGCGCGCACGGTACACGGAATGAACCCAAACGACGAACAGTGGAGTCACACGGATCAGAGGTTCTTGCTGGGTCGTCGGGAAACGTCGTCGGATTCCGGCGAACCAGAAAATAGCGATAACAGTGAACATCAATGATGCTACAGGAATGCATGGACTGGAAACAAGGCAAAATGACAAAGATCGTAGGATATTGAGGAAAGAACTTACTCATTGGATTGCAGGAGTTGACAGCGTCGTCGGTGCGTCGTCGACGGAGCTCCGGCGATCTACAGAAGACCCAAAACATTTAACAGAAAGAAGTTTTAAGATGAAGAAGAAGAGAAAGAAGAAGAAGAGAAGAATGAGATGGAGAAGGCGCTTACTGGGGTGTGCACAGAGCTAAGGGCACGGGGACGAGTCATCGGCGGTGATCCCATGGTGCAGAAGTGTGCAAGGGTGCGCGGCTGCACGAGAGAGAAGGAAGGGAGAAAGAAGAGAAGGCGGTGGCGACGAGGGTGAGGAGCGGCGACGAACGGCGACAATGGCGTCGGCGGTGGCACGGTGGCGAGGGCACGACAGCGGTAGGGTTTTGCAGGGAATGGGTTTTGGTTTTCTGAGAATGAGGAAGAAATATATAAGGGGAGAGAGGGATACGCGGGGGGAGAGAGAGAGAGAGAGAAATATGCGAGAGGAGAGAGAAGAGGAGAGAGATAGAGAGGAAGAGAGAGATCGAGAGGAGAGAGAAAACGAAGAGGAGAAAGAAAATTGGCGTTTAGCGCCGGAGAGAGAGAGAGAGAAAGAGAAGGAGAAAGGAGAGAGGGAGAGAAAGGCGTGGGGTCCGGGGTCACAGAAAGTTTTGATTGGCTGAGGGAAAAAGATTATCTGGGGTTTGATTGGTTAGGGAAAAATCTGTGAAAGATTTATGGGGTATTAATAAAGATAGCGTTGGTTTAAAAAATTTATTAGGTTGTAAAAAATATTCTGGCTAGTAAAAAAATAGGTTAAGTAAAATGAATTATTAAATAATTATAATTTGGCAGGAATACAAAATATTTCAGAATTGCGCCCGGGTCGGGTCCAAAAATTTGAATTTGAAATATGAAATTCATTTTCAGGTTCCAAAAATTAAAATGAAGGACTTTATAATTAAAAAGCATACCTCCAAGAACGGAAGCACGTACGTGCGCGTAGCCGTCCAAATACGTCCGTTTCACTGAACGGGACGAGAACACGATACAAGGACGCTACCACAGGGTTAGGGGTGTCAAGTAGGCCATGTCAATTATTTTTAATTTATTTTAAATGACTTAAATTGTTATATACAAGAATATGAATTGTCGGGGTAAATTATAACTAGTAACAGTCAAAGCATGATCAATGAAATAAATACCACACACCACACATACGGTAACAGAAATTTGTAGAACTGGACTCGGTTGTTACAGTAAGACTCCTTTAGAGAGGGTGACTCCATCACCTGCAGGTATACTACCGTGTCAGGAGTCGTCCATTCTAAAACACCTTTAGAATGCTGTCTAAATACCCAGATTGGGAAACTACCCAAATGTAACGTTTTAAAAATAAATAAATAAATAATTAAATAAATAAAATTCTTTAAGTGAATTTTATGATTTTCGGTAAAATAAAACGTAATTTTCGTAAAACTAAACCGTAATTATTTTTCATTATAAATTTTAAAAAGACCTATTTTAATTATGTAATTACTAGTAAATAGTGTTTATTTACTCACTTATAAATTTTTAGTTTAATTAAATATTTTTCCTTAATTAATTATTTTAAAAATTTACATAAGCTTTATTTTTACATTAAATTAGTGTAAATTATAAATTTGAAATGGGTTAATTTTATAAAATGAGCCATGCCATGTTAGAATAAAGTGTTTTTATGCAAAATTCTTTCTCAAATATTTTCATGACTCTAGACTTTTCTAGGATCAATTTTTATAAGAAGAAAATTATTAAATAAAGAATTTAATGAAAAGACATAAAGGATGTGTTGTTTTGGAGAAGTTTCCACATCATTCTTCACTCTTTTCTTTCTCTCCCTTTCCTCCCTAACATGGCCAGCCACTTCCCCATGGTAGCCCCCCCCCCATTTTCTCCACTTGATTTTGTTATAAAATTCATCAAAATTTCATCAAAAATTCCAAAATAAACCTCAAAATTCATATTCAAGCTTTACCCAATATTCTTTGACCTATTTAGCATGGATCTTGGAGATGGAAATCCATTATTTTGGAGGCATATTTTCATGTTTGGATTTCATATTGTGGAGATATAAATTTTATTCTTTTGATTTATTGTTATTAAATGTTTCATTCTAGCATATTTAGATTTAATTAATTAATTCTATTTACAAGTTTCAAAATTCAAGTTAGGATTTATAAAATCAAGTTAGGGTTTCTATTAATTAAGTAGGGTTATTATAACTAGTTTAACATTTTTAGAATTGGGAAATCTTGTATGGTTGATATATTGTAAATTGTTTATCCAAAATTGTTTAAATTAAACAATTTTGCAAACTAGATTTCTATATATTGTATATATTGGTGAGATAAAATTCCAATTAATGTTTGTAACACTAGATTATGGTTTTAATGAGCATATTAAGTTGTTAGTGAATGAAAAACTTAATTTGGTTACTAGTTTTTATTTATAATTGAGAAATTGTGAGAAAAATGCTATTTTGCTAACTAGATTTTAGAAATTCTTAAATGAATGAGATTTAAAATCTAATTTATGGTTTCATTATATTACTATCATCATTAATTGTAGTTTAATAAGTTAATTCATGCAAAATCAAGTCTAGAAGTGAAATTGTGAAATTTTGCTAAAAGTATCGAAATCGGGCAAGTTTGCAAACTAGAATTTCAATTTAATACAAATTAGGGTGTTAAAAATATGGTAATGGTTTATATAGTCTAGTTATGCTATTTAAAGAGTATTATGACCATTAGTTTCATTTAAACATCGAGTTTTGAAGTAAAACGGTAAATTGGCGTTTTCAGGTTTTTACGAAATCGGACGATTTGATCGATTTTAGGGTTTCGATGAATTAAATCATGTTTTATATTATAAGTAATGAGTTTTAAAACTATGAGTTGTTTGTTGGTGTTTTATTTCGATCAATCGGCGTTTGTACGCCGATATCGAACGATATTTGGTTCTTTTGCATGAGCGGGTCATATGTTTTAACCTATGAGCGTTTCGTGCGTTGTTTCGGTTCTGTCCGTGATTCAGTTTA
This sequence comes from Agapanthus africanus, assembly GCA_030015575.1. NCBI lineage: Eukaryota > Viridiplantae > Streptophyta > Magnoliopsida > Asparagales > Amaryllidaceae > Agapanthus > Agapanthus africanus. Next base: position 78,178,693 of record JASDDO010000018.1, read on the forward strand.
CGATATTATATGTGTTTGCATATAGATACCCCTCACGTGGATTTCGGACGATGAAGAAGAGGATGACGACACCGTCTTCGGCAGACATGGACCAGGTGAGTAGATATATATCTACGGGGGAAGTCGGGTGGATGGCATTTAGCACCCCCGCAAACGTAGAATAGGAATAGTAATTATTGTCATTAGGAAGCCAGACGTGACCTTAGATTCTTGGTGAGTAGGACCTTAGTAATGACCTTAGGTTGGACTAGACTGATTTAGAAAGACCTTACCAGAGGATGAATATCTTGAAGGAGATTCGTAGGTTTCAGGTAGATACACACACGCACACACAGAAACTCGACGTGGTGTATACGTGTATGTGTATATATATAGGACTAGGTGTAGGTATATATATACACAACATGTATATGTGATACAAGGATATGATATGATACATGGGGATGAAACAATATAACTGGGCTTGATGCCGTGATTCTTGGCTATACAGTCGTATTATAATGTTAGCGGATCATTAGAAAATGAGATAATGAATAGGTGTACATAAATAATAAAGGGGTGGTGATGATATTGAGGTACATGGGACTCTAAAATAGAACCCGGACTGTAACCTGTGCCTGAAATCACGATATGATATATGTGTGACTTGATTACGATATCATATAGGTGTGACTTGATTACGATATGATATAAGTGTGACTTAATCACAATAGGATACATGTAAAATGATATTTCTGAGGATAAATTGACGATGTATATTTATGCTGGCAATGATATATGATTGATGTATGCGATTACAGTACAGTACCTTGATCATGACATGATTTGATGATGATATTATACGAATGATGAGACACGTAGGTGATACTTGACCCGTACCCCGATATTGGGATGCCGTACGATAGATTTTACTGTACGAGATATAGATGTGATGATTGATCCGCACTCTTGATTCGAGGAAGCCGTACTACGTACATGACGCTATTGAGGCTGGATCGCCGACTATTAGAGTTATGGACTCAGACCTTAGGTGGACTCTTATTTCTTATCGACTAGTTTCTTAGTTTTAGTTCCTTAGGAGGTTAGATGGACACTAGTTTAGGATCGAGTCATACAGTTGTAGTTATACTTGTATATCACAAGTGAGTGGTTAATACACATCCATCTTTACTTTCAGACCGTAATCATCATGTTGCATGTTCATGTATATGTTTCTCTAATGAGTATAAAACTCTGCCTGTTGGGACACCAGCACCATTACCGACGATGCGCATATTCCACGCACACTTATTTGCCGGCTCACACACATCATCATCGGTAATTGCTATGTCACGTACACTTTAGAACATATTATCTTTTATTGATAGAATCAGCTAACAGCTAGATCGATATAATATTGTGATTACTTTCAGGTGTTAGTCTAGACATGGCATTTATTATTTATACATTTCATGCATTCACATTTTCATGTTATCATGCAGTATTGTGGGGCTTATGCCGACATTTATCATTTACTTACTCATGATTTTGGGATTTTGGATTTTTATGAGATTTCTGGATTTTGGGGAAAACCGCAAGAATATATATAAACTTCTTTCTCTTCTCCTCTCTTTTTAAAATATAAGTTGCGGTTTTTTCGTGATTTATGTGTCATCCACCATGAGATTTCATGTTTTCTGTTGGATTTCGAGACCCGATTCGAGGAGTGGATGAACCGTCTCGGGTACATGGTGGGCCCGGTATAGTACCCCGAGGCAAGAAGATCGAGTTGTAGACGATGAGCCTGGCAGGGGAAGGCTACTTACCGGTGATGTCTGGCGCGGTGGATATCCGGAGGATACCGACCGTTGTCGTGAGATTTGATGATATGGGCCGATCCGGACTGACGGAGCCCGAGATATTGAGACTATGAGGTATTGAGACTTGAGATTTACATGTTTTGTGTCGATACTTGACACGGATTTCCATGGTTTTCATCGATGATATTCAGATTTCTATACAAATTACCATGATAAAATTTAAAGATTTCTTATACAGATATATCCAGATTTCAGGACTGATTGTTTTACATTCATGGTGCATGCATACTCATTCACATGACATATTATTATTTGAGGCACTGACACGAGCACGGAGCATTTGCACTTACACGTAGTTTATTACCCTGTCTTTACTTAATGACTAGTAGTATATTACTATATTATATGACCTAGGACAGCGTCGTGCATTCGATTTCTTTTCGTAGATGTCTTCTACTCACGAGTTGGCAACTCACCCCCGTTGTGCCAAATTTTATTACAGGTTCGATGTACAGGTTTCCCTGGCAGCTTGCTGGCACATCTTTTCATTCAGGGTGATTTGCACGGTAGGTTGGTTCACTTGTATCTGAACCGCCGTTGTACTTTTATTATTTCATTTGTATCTAGTAAGCTCCATCAACCATACTTGTATTACTTGATAAGTTTACAGGACCAGTTATTTATTTCGACCTTAGAGTCGCGCATGTATTATTATGGTATCTGGTGGATTTGTTTTCTTTTGAGTTTTGAGCCTCGCCCTTTGGCGTTGTATATTATTGTGCTTGGTGTGGTTGTTTCCGCCTGTTGGCGTAGAGCTAGCTCCCGCTTGGGGATGCCTTGTTATTGTTTGTATATATTATTCTTGTTTGTACCCGTTTGGGGCCAGTTTTTACAAAGGAGACTCTGCCGAAATTTTTGAGAAAATTTGATGTTGCTTTAAAACTTTTTTTTCTACATGTTTTCCTCTGCTTCTTCTTTTTATGGTTTAGATTTCTGGGCTTCGTCTTACTTAGATTACGTTGCGCCTCTAGACGCTTCGTAATCTAAGTGCCGGTCATGTTCCGTATTTTCGGGTCGTGACAAAGTTGGTATCAGAGCGCTAGGTTTAACCTTGCATAAGTTTAGGGTGACCCTTGGTTGATGGAGTAGGTGACTTAGGTAGAGTGACGTACCGTGGGTATGATCCGCGGCATACTTACGATACGCTACTCTGCTTAAGAAGCCTTAGAATGTACATTTCTTTGCACTGTATTCTATTCGTTCCTTTGATCTATCTTCGTCGATATCGGATGGTGGTTTCTGTTATCACGGTCGCACGGGCAGAGGGAGCTGCGGCTCGAATGCGATAACCATTGGGGTATTGTTTATTCTTGAGGATTGAAGTATTGTTTAGCGTGCGGACGAAGGGTATTCACATGCCGTCCAGACGAAGTTAAAGGATTCGAACGATTGTCAGAAACCCATTTTCCCAAGTTTAAGGTATTCGGAAGAACATGCAGGTATTTCTATGGACCCTCTAGAAGAATGAAACCCTAACTCGACATAATGACCACGAGAACGCCCTTGACCCTTAGGGTTTACTGCAGTTCCGCGGTGCCATTAGTGAGGCTTGGGTTTGCCCTTCTACGGCTGGTCCGCAAATGCCGGGGTATGTACTGGATATTTTTAAACTGTACTTGAGTGTTGAGCTCTCGGGGAATTATGGGATTTTGATGAATCGATCGAAAAGTTTAATGTAGTCCGGATATCAGGTGAAGAGATAGATTACGTGGGAGACTCTAGATATGAGTATCGCCGTTGGTAGCGCAGTAAGCACACCTATGAAGAGATGAGTTCGAAGCAGTCGACATACGAGGAAAGAGGCACACATTGACGATAGTGTTTACGATTGTGATTTAGTGATTTGAATTTCATATTTCCGTTGTTTGGATTTTGGTATTTTGAGGGTTTTGTTCTACGATTGGTATTTCTTATGTGTACATTCATTACATTCTATTTGTGTTTCATATATCAGTTGTATTGATATTGTTTTGTACATACCCAGTGCACTTGATTTGGTTTTATACATTTTGAGATACTGATTTGATTTCGTGCATATGGGTTACACATGATTTTGACATATGCTTCGACCTAGTTTTCATGCATTTTCGTACTGTGATTTCGATTTTGATATTCGGTATATGTTTTCGTGCACCATGTGCACCTGATAGAGATTCTTGCGCACACTTGGCGCACTTGATGTAATTTTTTGCACACCAGATGCACTAAATCGGGGTTTTGTGCAGATCAAATGCACCTGATATTAGAGTCGTGCACGCCCATTGCACTTGACAGATGTTTTTGGTGCACACCTGTAGCATTTAGTTTTGTTTTTGTGTGTATTCGTGGCATCTGTATTTGGTTTCGATTTCAGTGCGCACCGGACACACATGATATTTTTATGATGTGATTGGGATTGATTTCAGTTTAAGCAATATGTTTTTATAATCATTACTATTGATTTGGTAACTAGGTGGGACGTGTATGTTAAATAATATATATATATATATATATAGCTATTTTTTTTAAAAATAAACGTCCGCTACTTATGTCGTGACACGTGCATCACACGGCGATTTTCAAGAGGGGTTTTTGCATGCTTCTTTATTAAGATGTTTAGACGATTTTACTACGATACGCACTATATATAAGTTATAGATTTGATATATATTATGTTGGTTTTCGTATTGGGCTTGGATATTCTATTTTCACCATAACTCCGATGATTGCGTTATGTTTGACGGAGTTTTGATTTTGAGTTATGTACTTGTTTTTTTCATGTGCATGCATCACGCTAAAAATGTGTTTTATGTATTGATGATTTCGGAGCCCCGACGATTTGAGTGTTTTGCTAAATATTTTAGTAATTGGAGGGGGAGTTTTAATTTAAATTCGGAGACCGAATTTCTTAAAGGGAGGAAGATTGTAACGTTTTAAAAATAAATAAATAAATAATTAAATAAATAAAATTCTTTAAGTGAATTTTATGATTTTCGGTAAAATAAAACGTATTTTTCGTAAAACTAAACCGTAATTATTTTTCATTATAAATTTTAAAAAGATCTATTTTAATTATGTAATTACTAGTAAATGGTGTTTATTTACTCACTTATAAATTTTTAGTTTAATTAAATATTTTTCCTTAATTAATTATTTTAAAAATTTACATAAGCTTTATTTTTACATTAAATTAGTGTAAATTATAAATTTGAAATGGGTTAATTTTATAAAATGAGCCATGCCATGTTAGAATAAAGTGTTTTTATGCAAAATTCTTTCTCAAATATTTTCATGACTCTAGACTTTTCTAGGATCAATTTTTATAAGAAGAAAATTATTAAATAAAGAATTTAATGAAAAGACATAAAGGATGTGTTGTTTTGGAGAAGTTTTCACATCATTCTTCACTCTTTTCTTTCTCTCCCTTTCCTCCCTAACATGGTCGGCCACTTCCCCATAGCAGCCCCCCCCCCCCCAATTTTCTCCACTTGATTTTGTTACAAAAATCATCAAAAATTCATCAAAAATTCCAAAATAAACTTCAAAATTCATATTCAACCTTTACACAATATTCTTTGACCTATTTAGCATGGATCTTGGAGAAGGAAATCCATTATTTTGGAGGCATATTTTCATGTTTGGATTTCATGTTGTGGAGGTATAAATTTTATTCTTATGATTTATTGTTATTAAATGTTTCATTCTAGCATATTTAAATTTAATTAATTAATTCTATTTACAAGTTTCAAAATTCAAGTTAGGATTTATAAAATCAAGTTATGGTTTCTATTAATTAAGTAGGGTTATTATAACTAGTTTAACATTTTTAGAATTGGGAAATCTTGTATGGTTGATATATTGTAAATTGTTTATCCAAAATTGTTTAAATTAAACAATTTTGCAAACTAGATTTCTATATATTGTATATATTGGTGAGATAAAATTCCAATTAATATTTGTAACACTAGATTGTGGTTTTAATGAGGATATTAAGTTGTTAGTGGAATGAAAAACTTAATTTGGTTACTAGTTTTTATTTATAATTGAGAAATTATGAGAAAAATGCTATTTTGCTAACTAGATTTTAGAAATTCTTAAATGAATGAGATTTAAAATATAATTTATGGTTTCATTATATTACTATCCTCATGAATTGTAGTTTAATAAGTTAATTCATGCAAAATCAAGTTTAGAAGTGAAATTGTGAAATTTTCCTTAAAAGTATCGAAATCGGGTAAGTTTGCAAACTAGAATTTCAATTTAATACAAATTAGGGTGTTAAAAATATAGTAATGGTTTATATAGTCTAGTTATACTATTTAAAGAGTATTATGACCATTAGTTTCATTTAAACATCGAGTTTTGAAGTAAAACGGTAAATTGGCGTTTTCAGGTTTTTACGAAATCGGACGATTTGATCGATTTTAGGGTTTCGATGAATTAAATCATGTTTTATATTATAAGCAATGAGTTTTAAAACTATGAGTTGTTTGTTGGTGTTTTATCTCGATCAATCGGCGTTTGTACGCCGATATCGAGCGATATTTGGTTCTTTTGCATGAGCGGGTCATAGGTTTTAACCTATGCGCGTTTCGTGCGTCGTTTCGGTTCTGTCCATGATTCAGTTTACGATATTATATGTGTTTGCATATAGGTACCCCTCACGTGGATTTCAGACGATGAAGAAGAGGATGACGACACCGTCTTCGGCAGACATGGACCAGGTGAGTAGATGTATATCTACGGGGGAAGTCGGGTGGATGGAGTTTAGCACCCCCGCAAACGTAGAATAGGAATAGTAATTATTGTCATTAGGAAGCCAGACATGACCTTAGATTCTTGGTGTGTAGGACCCTAGTAATGACCTTAGGTTGGACTAGACTGATTTAGAAAGACCTTACCAGAGGATGAATATCTTGAAGGAGATTCGTAGGTTTCAGGTAGATATACACACACGCACACACAGAAACTCGACGTGGTATATACGTGTATGTGTATATATATAGGACTATGTGTAGATATATATATATATACACAACATGTATATGTGATACAAGGATGTGATATGATACATGGGGATGAAATAATATAACTGGGCTTGATGCCGTGATTCTTGGCTATATAGTCGAATTATAATGTTAGCGGATCATTAGAAAATGAGATAATGAATAGGTGTACATAAATAATAAAGGGGTGGTAATGATATTGAGGTACATAGGACTCTAAAATAGAACCCGGACTGTAACCTGTGCCTGAAATCACGATATGATATATGTGTGACTTGATTACGATATCATATAGGTGTGACTTAATTACGATATGATATAAGTGTGACTTAATCATAATAGGATACATGTGATATGATATTTCTGAGGATAAATTGACGATGTATATTTATGCTGGCAATGATATATGATTAATGTATGCGATTACAGTACAATACCTTGATCATGACATGATTTGATGATGATATTATACGAATGATAAGACACGTAGGTGATACTTGACCCGTACCCCGATATTGGGATGCCGTACGATGGATTTTACCGTACGAGGCATAGATGTGATGATTGATCCGCACTCTTGATTCGAGGAAGCCGTACTACGTACGTGACACTATTGAGGCTGAATCGCCGACTATTAGAGATATGGACTCAGACCTTAGGTGCATTCTTTTTTCTTATCGACTAGTTTCTTAGGTTTAGTTCCTTAGGAGGTTAGATGGACACTAGTTTAGGCTCGAGTTATACAGTTATAGTTATACTTGTATATCACAAGTGAGTGGTTAATACACATCCGTCTTTACTTTCAGACCGTAATCATCATGTTGAATGTTCATATATATGTTTCTCTAATCAGTATAAAACTCTGCCTGTTAGGACACCAGCACCATTACCGATGATGCGCATATTCCACGCACACTTATTTGCCGGCTCACACACATCATCATCGGTAATTGCTATGTCACGTACACTTTAGAACATATTATCTTTTATTGATAGAATCAGCTAACAGCTAGATCGATATAATATTGTGATTACTTTCAGGTGTTAGTCTAGACATGGCATTTATTATTTATACATTTTATGCATTCACATTTTCATGTTATCATGCAGTATTGTGGGGCTTATGCCGACATTTATCATTTACTTACTCATGATTTTGGGATTTTGGATTTTTATGAGATTTCTGGATTTTGGGGAAAACCGCAAGAATATATATAAACTTCTTTCTCTTCTCCTCTCTTTTTAAAATATAAGTTGCGGTTTTCTCGTGATGTATGTGTCGTTCACCATGAGATTTCATGTTTTCTGTTGGATTTCGAGACCCGATTCGAGGAGTGGATGAACCGTCTCGGGTACATGGTGGGCCTGGTATGGTACCCCGGGGCAAGAAGATCGAGTTGTAGACGATGAGCCTGGCAGGGGAAGGCTACCTACCGGTGATATCTGGCGCGGCGGATATCCGGAGGATACCGACCGTTGTTGTGAGATTTGATGATATGGGCCGATCCGGACTGACGGAGCCCGTGATATTGAGACTATGAGGTATTGAGACTTGAGATTTACATGTTTTGTGTCGATGCTTTACACGGATTTCCATGGATTTTATCGATGATATTCAGATTTCTATACAAATTACCATGATAAAAGTTAAAGATTTCTTATACAGATATATCCAGATTTCAGGACTGATTGTTTTACATTCATGGTGCTTGCATACTCATTCATATGACATATTATTATTTGAGGCATTGACATGAGCACGGAGCATTTGCACTTACACGTAGTTTATTACCCTGTCTTTACTTGATGACTAGTAGTATATTAGTATATTATATGACCTAGGACAGCGTCGTGCATTCGATTTCTTTTCGTAGATGTCTTTTACTCACGAATTGGCAACTCAGCCCCGTCGTGCCAAATTTTATTACAGGTTCGATGTACAGGTTTCCTGGCAGCTTGCTGGCACATCTTTTCATTCAGGGTGATTTGCACGGTAGGTTGGTTCACTTGTATCTGAACCGCCGTTGTACTTTTATTATTTCATTTGTATCTTGTAATCTCCATCAACCATACTTGTATTACTTGATAAGTTTACATGACCAGTTATTTATTTCGACCTTAGAGTCGCGCATGTATTATTATGGTATCTGGTGGATTTGTTTTCTTTTGAGTTTTGAGCCTCGCCCTTTGGCGTTGTATATTATTGTGCTTGGTGTGGTTGTTTCCACCTGTTGGCGTAGAGCTAGTTCCCGCTTGGGGATGCCTTGTTATTGTTTGTATATATTATTCATGTTTGTACCCGTTTGGGGCCAGTTTTTACAAAGGAGACTTTGCCGAAATTTTTGAGAAAATTTGATGTTGCTTTAAAACTTTTTTTTCTACATGTTTTCCTCTGCTTCTTCTTTTTATGGTTTAGATTTCTGGCCTTCGGCTTACTTAGATACGTTGCGCCTCTAGACGCTTCATAATCTAAGTGTCGGTCACGTTCCGTACTTTCGGGTCGTGACACCAAATCTTGATCTAAAACCATAGATCCAGTAACCAGAATGTCTTGATAAAATATCCAAGTCCCATGTGGAGAAACTACTGTGTGACAACCAATGTATAACCGATCGTAGTATAGGAACTTCACTTCCTACTCTGTGTATGTCATCCAAATACCAGGACATCACACCCTACTACCTTCTCAACAGATCCATCCCCTATTCTGATGAAGTCAAACCTGTGACTGTTAAATCAGAAATAGATGATCTATCTCCGCTATATCTGCTTTAGTCCATAGACATAAGCTACTTGTCCACCAATGCTTCCGCTGCTCCCACTGACTACGACAAGCCTCTGGCAGAGTCATATAGACGTACACTTCTAAAGCCAGTTTAGAACGACGCTATACTCATCCTCCTGCCGGGTCTCATAGTCTGGAACAACAGCAATGGCAAGTCTGGGTAAACAAGAACCTCCCTGTTACCGTCCTTGAGGCTACCGGAGTACCTCTCGGGTGCCTGAGGTTACCCACTATATCTGCGGAGTGGCCAATGGAATGTCAAACCAGATTGAAATTTTAGATTCTTATCAAATTTTCAGTAATCGTTTGCGGTTCTGGAATCACTTCCAGTTCTACCATACTCCCACTACTGTTTTCTGAAAAAATCCATTTTTATTAAAACTGTGGCGAGTCAAGAACAATATCACTATTGATCTTCCAGATGGTAGAAAGTCAACCCTCGTCATAGCCCGGGTCGACCCACAAACAGCCATTACAGAAACGTGCCTTGAGTAGTCCGGAATCTGGTTTTAAGCATAAGCCGGACGACTCCCCGTATCTTAACTTCGTTAAGATATGAACTGTTCTATATCCAATATAGAAACAGAGGCACTGATTTAATTGAACCAGATTCAATTCATGCAGCTGTCTCCAGTGCATGTCAACTAAATGGAGAGAGGCCGATCAGCATTACTCAACTTAGAAGTACTTCCAATTATGAGTAACCTGAAAGAGAAGCAAGTTCTCTTAAACCATTACTATCAACTGAATACCATACATAAGTATCTACATCATCGATTATCTTGAAGAATCCCGATACTTGCAACATCTGGTTCTCTACTTTACTCTTATACCTATAACTTCTCAATACTTGGACCTTGTGTTTCTACGAAACAATTGTCTAAGAACTAGAGAAGTCATGAGTAAACAGAATATAGTACGAGGACCAACCCCTCTGTCCTAATGGACACTGGACAATATACAATACTCTGTATAAGTCCCCTGAGTCTAATAACTCAATCTCTGTGTGTCGTAGGTTGAAAACTGTACTATGGTTATGAAGAGTTACACCGCTGTTTAATGCTCCTTACCTAACCATCCACTTATATAGGTAAATGTCATAGACATAATTTCAAAAAGGTATATCTCACTCTATAAAAATAGACGTACAAATATATCAATTTGAAATTGGTGCACAACGACGGATATTCAAAACCAAATATTTGCCGTCCGGCAAACAACCCAGGCGATTTCCTCAAATATCACCAATTTCAACGAATTCCGATATAATGAGAATGATCACCTAATTCCCAATAACTTACTCCCACTCATCATCTGTAAAACCACACAGATGTGAGAATCATACCTGGTAAATACATACCCTGGAGCAAGTGTCTAATTGGGAAATCAGTTTTCTTTTAACAGTACACAGTGAAACTGAAACATGTAAATGTTTCGTAGGGGTATCTGGGTATTCCTAGTAATGCCTTTTCCATTATCCAGATTCACAACTGTAACCGTATATTTCTTTGCCATCTCTCCAAATCCCTTTATATGTCTTTTAGTCATTACCTTCTGCACACCCCTTTAGGCCAAATGGTTTTCTTCCTTCCCTACCGTTCGGCACCAGCCTATGGTTTGGAAGAAGACTATCCAATAAGCGTAATGGGTGTACTGTCCTAATCCTAGGAGCACTCGCAACGCGAGAGAAGGTGAAGATAAAAGACAACTGAATAAACCTTATTCCTATTTCTCCTGAACCAGAATCCATCCCCGAACTGGAACAAGTTCCTTTCGAGTTCGTATATAACCATACGATGGAGTATCCAATAAACTGTGGATCTTCATAGTAATACGGAGTGTCGTGGAGAAATACAAAGGTGAAGTGTGAGTGGTAATGAAATACTTGGTTTGGTCGTGAATAGCAGTCGTAGTTTACTTTGCCTTCCTTCTAATCCCTTTATTTGTCTTAACTTAATACCTTCTGTACACCACACTTAGGCTAATCAGCTTTCTTCATTCCCTACCGTTTGGCACCAGCCTAAGGTTTGGAAGAAGACTATCTAATAGGCGTAACGGGTGTACTATCCCCTAGTCCAAGGAGCACTCGCAACCTGAGAGAAGGTAAACGGAAAAGACAACTGAATAGTCCTATTCGTTTTCTCCAGAACCGGAAACCATCCTCGAATAAATTCCTTCGAGTTCGTATATAACCATACGATGGTTTTATCCAATGGAAGTGGACGTCCGTAGTAACACGGGGTGTCCTGGAGAAAAGGGTAAAAGTAGGAGTGGCAATAAGGTTTGCAACTCTGACAATCCAAAAGCCAGTGTTTAAGAAGGTTCGGTCAACTTGGTCACTGAGTCATAGTCTAGGGTCGGGCCATGGTCGCTACCAAAGAGAGAGAGAGAAAAGAAACACTCAGCGTGCACTTTAACCTAGATCATAATGGCTGTCACTTTATCTAATCAGGAAACCCCCCACTGTAACGTCAAATTCTCCTCCAAACCTGAAAGGAGAATTAGTCGGGATCACCCGAGGAGTAAACCAACTCATCAGTGGGAATCGGGATCCAACTATCATCGCATGATAATGTGATGGAATCCACTCACGTTATCACACTCCAGAAGGTATGCGAATATCTGGCAAGTTTCAATTTCTTTAGAAACTCCCGATGTGATTTTTACCCCATGCTCTTATGACCTTGACGAAGGTCAACAAATCATAAGTCACATGTCAAGTTCTACCCGTCATTATCCAGGTTAATTTGAACCCACCCGTACAAGCCCTTGACTTTGGCCAACAAGGCTATACGACTGTCCCAAACCAATGCATCTATCTATGCAGCAGAAAGGTAACAAGCAGCTACCATACACTATGCCTTGACGAAGGCCAACAAACATAGCATGAATACTACGTGCTACCCGTCTGAAATGACGGAGGGCTAAGAATGGTTTTTGGCGAAAAACCTTAACGTAATGAACTTGATATCGTTGAAGGAACTGGATAGCTTTTTATAAAAAATATAGTGACGAAAACCTTTGCTAAAGAGGTCACTCCCGGTGAAGGGATCTCGGCTCTTTCCCCGTAGAATGAGGTGCAGGATATTCCAACTGAATACCACGATACAAAGCAAAAGTCAATCGGCTATAGTGAAGTTATTACCCTAGCGTAAAGCTCTGTCCAAGGGGTCACTCCCGGTGAAGGGATCTCGGCCCTTGCCTCGTCGACTGAGGTGCTGGATATTCATAACCGAATACCACTGTGCAAAACAAAAGAGAACGTCCTTGCAATAACAGCTTTTTGAAAATTGTTCCAACAACATCAGAATAGGTTTGTTTAACTTGCATTGATCCGAATCAATGCAGTCCCATCAATTGATCACACCAATAAAGAACGAAAATAATGATGTACGTATATACCACCCGCATTCGCCACTGGGTTCCGTCATTACCCATTAGGTTACTTAACTAACGACAGAGCGGGGACTGGACAAGCGCGGATGCAAAACATATACAATATCTACTAGTATATATATCAGTATATAATATTCGCTCAAGGCGTGATAAAATGCAACATCACAGAAATGTAATAAGCATCACAGAACAATACAGATATCTGGGATCCCCGGGTTTCATAGAGCCGCTACTGAAACCCGACGTTCCCCTGGTCATGTGGATAGCCTGTGCAATGAAATCCTAGACCCCTACGGGTGCGGCAAGTTACCCGCCAAAAGCTGAAGCGAGGCAGCCCCCTTCAAAAACGTGAATGGACCATCCAGCACTTCACGGAATTCGGTAACTTGGGCACCCCTCCTGGGTCAACCTATACCCCCTACCAGTGCGGCGAATAGCCCGCCAATTCTAGAGTGAAGCCCCCTCCGTCTCAACGCCATGAGATGAGGGCCCGTTTCCCTCTAGAACCCGGCTACCCGTGCACCCCACCTTGGGGTAATCCTAGTACAGAAAGTAAAATATACATACAACGGGTACATCGACCTCAGCCCGGTCGTGCCCCAAAAGAATAATATACAAACAGGCAGTGACGGCAGTCCACATGTCAGACGCTCGCCCCGCAATATCAAATGTACATAATAAACCAAACTGTACTAACATTGCATCCAGGCTATCCACCACGACAATCCGCAACATCACAGCACAACACAGAACATCAACGTGAATGTCACGTTCGCAAATCCGTCTAAACGGGCTATAGCAGTTAGACAGGATTTACCAATCAAGTGACATTCACGGTCGCAGATATAATGTAAATACTGTGAACTAACATGTTTAAAATTTTCGATCGACTAAATATACCGAAGTGGGCCCCAAGCACAACTGTAGCACTCAAAGAAAATCTGGGCCCAAACAGAATATACCAATAACCCCATTTCCAAGTCTAAAGAGATCTGTAGAAAATTGGTAGGGTGATCACATTTTACTGCGGCGGAACCAAGGCCAGAACAGGGGTTCGGCCGCGGTTCCGTGGCCTTCCTACAGTATCACACTACCAGTTTTTCACAGAAGTCTTAAAAATCCCTGCTTGTAATTCTGCAACACTCCAAAAAAATTTTCGAGCCAAAAATAATTCGACAGAAACTAATGCAAATGGAAACGCGGTTTTGGAATTTTGTTCGATCGAACTTTTAAACACGCTAGAGCAAGCTAGACTAGGTTAACGGCTTGGCTCTGATACCAGTGTAAGTGCACGGTAGCGCCCCGGCCGTTTGTACGAGGCCAAAATGCGGAAACGAAACTTTTAAAAAACTTATAAACCGGCGCTACCGCGCACTTTAAACCCGGATCGGGCCATTAACCTAATGCTAGCTAACTAGAGAAGGGGTAGAGAGATATACCGAGCGATCCGTGTCCTTCGGTCTTCTAGTCGTCATCCCGATCTCCCCGCGGAATCTCCGGTCTTCATCTCCTCGTCGGAAAGGGCACCGCATCGCCGGATTCTTTTACGGGCTCCCACCTCTGCACCGAGGCAACTCGGGCACGAAGTTGGCGAGTCGACGTTTCCAAGGATGCTGTAGGCTAAGTGTAGAACACTGCGTCTCATTGGGTTGCTAGAAGTTGCCATTTTATGAAGGTGGAGGAATGGGCTTTTGGAGATGAAGCTATATGATTTTTTTTTTGCAGGCCAAAAGAACAATTTTCCCACACCAAAAATTTGGGATAGCCCCCACACTAGTTATGGCCGGCCATGACTTCAAGAATGAGAAGAAGGAGTGAGCCAAATGTTGTGTAGGGAGAGAGGGAATCATGCAAGAGAGAGAAAGGGTTATCATGATGAATAATGATCACAACTAAGTCAAAAAGCAAAATCCATCATCTCTCATATCAAGCAAAAGTCAAGCCATGATTAACAAAGAATCAAATGATGGTTGAACCATCATGAAGCTATCACAAAAAAAATTCTTCTCCATAAGATGCACAATTGCAAATAACCCCCTCCACCAAAATTCAGCCAAAGAAAGAAACAAAGGAAAATGGCCGAAACCGGAAAGCAAATTGGCAACTTCAGAAAAACGATCCTGTAATAAATTACAGGAAAACCCCGCGAATGTATATACATACCCGCATTTGTATTCCGACCGAATACAAATACAATGAGACAAAATCTACACTGTACAATACTAGGATCCGGCTTAAACCAAAGCCCGCTAGTATTATCCGTCCGATCATGATCCTTGCAATACCACACGTATATGATCGAACCCTGCCATATCTCCATACGGCCTCTACAGCGTTTCGCCCGAAACTTGAGAAACTGTCCGTGGGGGACTCTGAAGACTCGTCAATACTTTGGTTGTGGATTTAACCACTAGCACGTCAGAGGTATTAGCCATACGTAACGGGCTACCAGGTATTGACCAAAAGGGACGTCGATGGGCGAACTCATCCTGACATCCTACTGAGCCTGTCAGTGACAATATCCATACAGTCCGGTCCGTTCGTCTATGAGCATCGCATGGCGGGCCTAAGGGGTTGGTAAAAGTCAGACCCCCAAAAGCGGTACAAGTCGTGTCGGAGTGTAGCCCAGAACACCCTGAGATATTACTGGAATACCTACCAGTAAATCTCCTGCCTTGGCCAAGGATTTCGTGTAATGGCTCTCCTAGACACAGCACGACCTCACCCTCAATACCGGGAGAGACGAACTCCTGCAGATCCGCTCACTGCCTCCATGTGGCTCGGGACTGTACCCAACTAAAACCTGTTTGCACAACTCCTTTGAGCCGTGGTAGGGCAGTAATCAAAGTACAGTGGGAACTCATACGAGACAAATGACGATCTCAGGTCGATGAACTAACCTGTACACATGTCACCAGGGAACTGCTATCTGACGTCTGGTATAAGACCAACTAGCATGTTCCCGGCGAGTCCTGTCCGGTGTACTCATAACCCAATGAGCACCTGTATACATCTTAGGTGAACCAACTGACACCAGTGGCTTGTGAGACCGGCCACCGCCCCTCGTCGGGGTCTCGACTGTATATACCAGTCTTCTCTGGAGTATCGATGCCCTGTCTCGAAAACTCCCACGACTAGGGACCTTTTAAGGATGTGCTTATAGACCCCAGCTCCCACGTATATGATCGCCATCATACTGCTGGCCGTCAAGAAAGAATCCTAAAGGCTCTATCAATATGCAATAGTGACTTATAAGGTCACCTAAAGCAGTACACGATGATAAAGATAAACCAGATAGCATACTATCATCTTGAGTAAGACTGTTCTAACGGTATAGGTCCTCCCTCAATCATTGCAATCACGTGCCTGTGATCCAATAATTGACTCTGAGGGCACTATCTCCAACACAAGGTTCGCTACTCAATACAAGATAGACTGGAGATATTCCACCATCTATAATCCAAGGGCCAATGGGCTGGCCGAAGCCTTCAATTAAACTCTGTGCAAGCTCCTGAGGAAAAATGCTTTAGCCAACAAGAAAGACTGGAATCTCAAACTTCATGAGGCATTGTGGGCATATCGTACCACGCACCGCACTCCAACTCAGTCCACTCCATACTCATTACTCTTCGGAGTGGAGGCAATCCTCCCCCTCGAAGTCGAAGTTCCAAGCTTAAGAATGGTCGTCCAGCATGAGTTGACGGAAGAGGAAAATGTGCTTCTTCGTCTGGAAGAACTTGACGCCCTCGAAGAAAGGAGGCTCACGGTACAGCAAAATCTGGAGCTATATCGAGCCCAAATGTCACGGGCCTATGACAAGATGACCCATCTCCGCGCTTTCAAGAAAGGCGAATTGGTGTTGGTCCTCAAAAGGCCGATCATCCCTAATCGACATGCAAAAGGAAAATTCGAGCCAAACTGGAAAGAACCATACATCATCGAGAAAGTGTTTGATGGAGGATCCTACTAGCTGATAAATGCCGAGGGAGAAATTCCCATGCCACCTATCAATGGCCGATATTTCAAGAAATATTACGCGTGAATATTCCAAGTCGCAGGCGAATTGAGCACACCGGCCCTACGGTTTGGATCATGCATCCTATAAAACCGTATACAATCCACGGGCGTAAACAACCCCTATCACTCCTAACTCCTACCGGCGAGACTACTTTTAAAGTCCCACTGGTGCAATAAAAAGAAGAAGAAAAAGAAAAAGAAAAAGAAAAAAACGGTATGTCCACAAGCAAAACGGGCACGGATGAAAACCCGAAAGGGCTCCGTGAGTAAAAACAGCAGGACTGCCGGCTAGTTTGTGAAAACCCGAAAGGGCACGAACTTGTGAAAAGAGATAAAATACACTCGCAAAGTCCCCTCGGCTTTATGAGGAGAAAATCCCTGCGTGAGATCCTTACGACTCACAAAGGAGCAACACACTTAGGAATCCCTATGATTCCTAGGGAGAAAATACACCTGCGAGATCCTCTCGACTCGTAGGGAGAAAGTGCTTTTATGAGACCCTTACGGCTCATAAAATTTAAAAGCCTTAGGTAATAGAGATCTAAACTTGTCTCCTAAGCAATTGCTCCCCAACGGGAAATAGCAAATGATGACTCACTCATGGCGTTACGCTTCAGTGTTAGCGGTGCTGATACCAACCCAAAAACCAAATCCCAAATCCTCCTGGGGCAAATGATGAGTTGCTCCTGGCATTATTCCAGTGCAGCAATACTGATGCCAAACAAGATCCAAGTTCCAATTCCCTAAAAGGCAAATGATGAGTCGCTCCTGATATCATATTCCAGTGCAGCGATGCAGACGCCAACCAAAATCCAATTTTCCAAAATTCTTCCAGCCCTACGGCCAGTCTCCAAATTGACTACCGTATACAATTCACGGGCTCAAATAATTCTCATCACACCCAGGTCCCACGGCAATCATAAGCCCCACGGTCGATCTCCGCCATCGGAATTATGCTCCATTTGGGAAGTCCCACTCATATGTCCTCACGATACATGGGGGGAACAAAACTTACGAGATCCTCTCGACTCGTAAGAAAACACCTTCGTGGGATCCTTACGACTCACAAAGGAAAAACACACTTGGGAGTCCCCACAACCCCTTAAGAGAAATTACACCTACGAGATCCTTTCGACTCGTAGGGAGAAAATACTTTTATGGGACCCTTACGGCTCATAAAATTGAAAAGCCTTAAGTGATAGGGACCTAAACCTGTCTTCTAAGCCATCGCTCCCCAATAGGAAAAATAAAATGATGAATTGCTCCTGGCACATGGGCTTCAGTGTTAGCAACGCCGATGCCTACCCTAACCCTAAAATTCCAAACTCCAATCCAATAGACCCCTAAGTCTTTAAACTGGGAACAGAAGACCCCTAAGTCTTTAAACTTGGAACAGATAACCCTATGTCGTTACACTGGGAACAGATGACCCCTAAGTCGTTAAACTGGGAACGAGGCAAATCCCCTCACGGCAATTGATGAGTCGCTCCTGGCATTGCTTCAGTGTTAGCGGTGCTGATGCCGACCCAAAAACCAAATCCTAAGTCCTCCCGGGGCAAATGATGAATTGCTCCTAGCACATGTGCTTCAGTGTTAGCAACGATGATGCCTACCCTAACCCCAAAATCCCAAACTCCAATCCAATAGACCCCTAAGTCTTTAAACTGGGAACAGATGACCCCTAAGTCGTTAAAACTGGGAACAGATGACCCCTAAGTCGTTAAACTGGGAACGAGGGAAATCCTCTGATGGCAAATGATGATTCGCTCCTAGTACCATATTCCAGTGTAGCGATGCTGATGTCAACCCAATTTACATCAAATCAGCAAGACAACCAACGACCTCCCTAGCGGAATCAAGCTCCACCTCGGAAACAAGTGGAATCCTGACACCGCAGAAAGCGGAGCAAGTCAAATCCAATCCCTGACACCGCAAGAAGTGGAGCAAGTCAAATCAAGCACCGACCGTCCAAGTTGCTAAAAGGGTAGCACCGACCGTCCAAGTCGCTAAAAAGGCAGCATCGACCGTCCAAGTCGCTAAAAGGGCAGCACCGACCGTCCAAGTCGTAAAAAGAGCAGCACCGACCGTCCAAGTCGCTAAAAGGGCAGCACCGGTCGCCCAAGTCACTAAAAGGGCAGCACCGACCGTCCAAGTCGCAAAAAGGGCAGCACCGACCGTCTAAATCGCTAAAAGGGTAGCACCAACAGTCCAAGTCGCAAAAATGGCAGCACCGACCGTCCAAGTCGCAAAAATGGCAGTACCGACCGTACAAGTTGCAAAAAGGGCAGAACCAACCGTCCACGTCGCTAAAATGGCAGAAACGACCTCCACGTCGTCAAAACGGGAACCAAATTAAATCAACCTCCACGCGAAAGAAAATCCATCAATTTCATGCACACAACCCACATATGTTGTGTGCATTTATTGATGGAAGGCAATTTGTTGGGGTCAAAATTTACACCCCAGTTGACCAAGTCAAAATCAAAGTCAACCCCAAACCAAGTGGGCCCAAGCCCAGGTCAAATGGGCCAATGCCCGGGTCGTGCCCAAACATGAAGCCGCCGGCCTCCCCCTTGCCAAAAAAAATTAATAAACAATTTTTGTGTATTTTTTTATGAATAAATGTAAGAAAAATGGGCATAAAGCCAAATTTTTATAAAACCCATGGCTCATGTGCAAAAAAAATGAGCACATGAGGCATGAGATGGGCAAAATGCCATTTTGTAAAGCCCAAGGGGCTATAAAGTTTATAGCCTATAAAAGGCAAACATGATCAAAATATCTATGACAACTTTTTCATTCTCTAAAACTCAAGGGTTTTTGTGCCTCCTTCTCTTTCCTCAAGGTTCTAAAGCTTCTTCTTTTTTTGAATTAAATCAAGAGTTTAACTCTTCCTCTTCCAAAAATAAATAGTTTTTCACCACAAAACCCACAAAGGGGAGTTCGGATCTTCCATCAGATTTCAAAAATGGGAGATTTTTAAATCTCACCCCCCCTTTTTTTTCTCCAAGATCCGGTCAATCGAGAGGAAGAAGGAGACCCACCTCCAAAAAAACCCCCACTTTGGGGAAGATCCAGGGTCCAAGGAAGAAGAAAGGAGTCCCCTTTCATTTAGCTCCGAAAATATCTTAGGAGTTTAACTCCTCAAAAAAAATATACATATACATATACATATATACATATATAAAATAATAAATATTTCCTTTTGGGAGTACAACTCCCAGTGCAGGGGCTAAGCCCATTTGTCCTCTTTGTCAGGAGTTCAACTCCAAAACTCAATCGGGAGCACAGCTCTCAGTGCAAGGACCAAGTCGCTTTTATTGCTGGCACCCAGCGCCTAGCGCCCTCGTGCCAAGCATGTGGGGAGCTGGCGCTCGGCGCCCAGCACCCGGCGCTGGCGCTCGATGCCCAGTGCCCGGCGCCCGCGTGCGAGGCACGTGAGGCGCCTGCGCCCAGCGCCCGCGTGCCAGGCACGTGAGGCGCCTGCGCCCAGCGTCCGCGTACCAGGCACGTGAGGCGCCAGCCCCCACGCGCCCTTCGGACGCCATTTCCCCCCTCATTTTATATACACTCCACACTAAAAACACCTCCCCCGTTAGAAAAAATTTCTAACGGGGCGCTGCCCCACACCCCGCAAAGGGGGCTGCTAGCCCCCTTAACTCCCAGCCCGCTATCCGGGTAGCGGGACCCCCGTAAAAACTCCGCGGGGCCCCCGATATATCCAAAAGCCCTTCAAAACACAATACTGCACATTGAGTTCGCATGACCTGCTTGACCCGTCAATCGGAGGTTCTCTCGCTCCAAAGGCGAGGGGTAATTAACGGCAGCTTAGTCCGCGGCTACCGGAGATTCGGATCCCCACAATCAATAAACCCCAGCATACCCTAGGCAGAGGGAATCTGTAATGCGCCTGAAAAGCGCGCGTATTCCCATCTCAATGGGGTGACGAAAAACACCCTACAACCGCCTATTGGCTTTGTGGAGGTCTTCTTCTTCTCACCCTTGGCTTTCTCCTTGGATTCAGAAGAGGAAGATTCCCCAATAAGCTGAGCGGGTGTCACCCTGGTTTCCTTCAGGATGCCCTCATCTGGAAATATAACTTTCTTTCTTTGGGCGTAAGTAGAAGGTAGGGACTGTAGAATCCAGTCAGCACATGACCCGTTATTCAACGTGGTCTCTAGATCCGTGAGCTCATCTATATAGCTAGTCATTGTAAGGACGTTGTCCCCTACAGATGATCCGATATCCAATCTCGCTTGAAGCAATTCTTTCGAGGTCTCATATCTTGCGATACGAGATTGCTCTCCATATAAAACTTTGTTACGGAGGAAGATGGAGGCTAAGTCCATCTTCTTGTGATGCCTATGGTTTTTACCATCTACCGAGGCTAACACAAGGCACTTGGCATTCACACAATGCTTTTTCCTTGTCTTACGGATATCAATATCCGCGATGGTGAAAACTGGACCTGAGACGGCAGGGGCTTGAGTAGTAAAGAGGTGTCCCAGCTTGTCATAGGTAATGGACATCTGGATAGACCTTTGCCAGTCATTATAGTCAGATTCAGTCATTTTATTATCTAGATGTAACCTAGTCTTGGTCACTGGGTCGCTTCAATTAAGAGAGAGAGAGAAGAAAACACTTAGCATGATGCTCTTTCAATTTTAGATTGGTTTTTAATTTATCTAAACAGGATGGCTCCCACTGTCACTCAAATCCTTCCTCAAACCATAAAAGAAGAATTAGTCAGGATTGATCTCACCATACAATTCTTGCTATAACCGTTCGGCCAGGCTAGTGTCGGTACTTCGAGGGAGGTTTTACGACGCTTTCGTGAAGTTCCTTAATTAAATAAGCTCTTTTCCTTGGAGGCGTAGCCCCGCTAACACTGTTCTAGACACCTACTTGGTTTATAGCATTGATCGTTAAGTGAAAAATCTCCCAAAGAGTAGCATATACTCACAGTAGGATCGGGATCCAAATATCATTATGTGATAAAGTCGAAGGAATCCTACCAAAATTATCACATTCCAAATGGTATGCAACACCAGCAAGTTTCAGTTTCCTTAGAAACTCCCGATGTGGATTTTTACCCCATACTCTTATGACCTTGACTAAGGCCAACAAATCATAAGTCACATATCAAGTTCTACCTGTCATTGTCCAGGTTAATTTGAACACACCCGTACATACCCTTAACTTAGGCCAACAAAGTAGTACGACTGTCCCAAACCACCGCATCTATCTATGCTACATATGAACACCCAGCAGCTACCAATCACTATGCCTTGACTAAGGCCAACAAACATAGCTTGAATATTATTGAATGTTCATATGAAATGACAGAAGGTTACGAATGGTTTTGGCGAAACCGTGAACGTAGTGAACTTGATATAATCGATGGAACCTGATAGCTTTTAAAAGGAGTGGTTTGAACTCCACATTTTTAAAAGTTTGTTGTTTTGAAAAACCGAGTGGTTTTAAAATTTGTTCCAACGACTCAACTTTGGTTTATTTGATTTGCATTAATGTAATGCAGTCCCATCATTTACACCTATCATCACAGAAAGAAATGAAAATATGACGTATGCTTATGCCATCCGCATTCGCCACTAGGCCCCGTCTAACATCGTTAGGTTACTCAACTAATGCCAGAGCGGGGGCTGGACTAGCGCGGATGCAAAACATAAGCGACGTCTAATATATAATATATATTATAACCATTCATCTCACGCAATAATAGGCATTCCAGATCACAGATGAACATATTAGATATACTAGGAATTCCACGTTTCGTTTAAACCTGTAACAAAAGACGGATTCCACGGTCATGATGAATAGCCAAACCCCACCCCAGACCCCTACAGGTGCGGCAAACTATCCGCCAAATACCGGAAGTGAAGAAACCTCCCTCATCAAAGTGAGTAGGTCACTCAGCACTTCAAAGTACCCGGTAGTTTGTGCACCCCACCTTGGGTCTATCCTAGGAGCAGAAAACAAAAAAAGAAAATAATACAACGGTGGCTACAACCTCAATCCGGATGTGCCCCGCAAAATAATATTACATCACTTTACAATATTACATCGAATGAAAGAATGAAAACTCTTATCTCACATCCCCCGGCTATTCATCCACGACGATCCAATAAGTTCATATACACAAATCACAACAACAACAACATAGATATGTGCAACCCCGACTAATCGACATATAGCAATTAGTCGACGTTTCCAAACACATATATCACAACTTGAAATATTAAACGACGTTAAAACTATGGCTTCGAAACACCCCATATTGCCACAGTAAAAAGATAACAGTATATCCAAAATTGGCAAAAACAAACAACACATGAGACCTTAGATCTAAGCAACTAGAACACAGACCAAAATTCAAAGCATTTTACCACAACAAAAAATGTGAGACCCTTTTTTTTAGCTTTTGGCCGGTCCTATTCCGGTGAAACTACTTCAATTTTGATGTGTGGTTATATCATAACAAGTAGAGCACTCTGCAATTGTTTAAAAAAATTTTAGAGGCTCGTAAAAATTTGACAGAAACTTGGATCTTTGACTCGATGTTTCAGAGTTATTGCACTTCGTCTAAACTGTTAGCTATGCTTTAGTATGCTCTGATACCACTGTAAGTCCATATCACGCACCCCATGTTTCCGCGGGGAGGCGGAATTTACAAAAAACGATTTTACAAAGCTCGCAACACGGACTTAAACTCCCGGATCGATGCTAAACCCTAGCTAACAAAATATTGTGTGAAGTTTAACTACTCGGAAGAAAGTTATACCTCATGAAACCAAGTCCTTCGGGTCTTTTAGTCGCTGTCCTCCTCGTCATCGTAGGCTCCGAGGATTGTTACGGAATGTGGCTTCCTCGTCGGCTTCCTCGAGTCAAAGACGATCCACCCAAGAGTCTATAGTCCGAGCTCCAACCTCAACTCCGAGGTAACTAGGGCAAGTAGCTTGCTAGACTAGATGGCCTAGGTGATGTAGAGAGTGAAGATGGAATACTTTATCTCTTGGAACCCTAGGTTTCTCAACTCATGAGACAATTAGGGTTTTATGAGAAAAGAAGAAGACTTGAGAAAGTGAGAATGGAATTATCAACTTTGAACATCCTTGGCTTACCCGACTGGTTATTGGAAAGTGTTTCAATATCGAGACTAAAATGCGGGGTTTATAATTGTTAGGCATGTGATGTTTAAGGAATTTATTTGGTTGGGCATGAAATCCAAAATATTTGATACATTGGGTTTATGATGTCTAAGGTGGTTGTGGATTCCAATTATTGTAGTTTTTCACTTTCTTTTCTGCGACCGTAAGTGTAATATGTGGTGTATCGCCGGTTTCGTTGCTATATGTCAACGACAATTGGGATACGCATATTTACTTACGTTGATGACATGCGATATTATGTGTTGCTGTGATATGTTATATTGGATCGTCATGTTTTGAATAGCCGGGGTTTTTTTTTATGTGAGATGAGAGTTTTTTATTTTCATTTATGTAAAAACTTGTATGTAATATTCTTTTATTAGGGCACTTCCGGGTTGAGGATGATGTCACCATTGATATATATTATTTACTTTTCCGCATTAGGATAGACCCAAGGCGGAGAGCACAAGTAACCGGGTTCTAGGGTCCAGTGGGAGACCATCTCGAGGAGTCGAGACCGGGTCTCCTAACTCTAGAATTGGTAGGGTTGCTTACCGCTCTCGTAGGGGTCTAGGGGTATAGGTTTGGCTATTCATCGCAACTGTGGAATCCGTGTTTTATACTGGGTTAATTTAAAACACGGAATTCCTAGTATATCCAATATTTCATAGGTGTTCTTCTGCTGCTGATATTCTGTGATGTGATCAGTTGATAATCTGAGACGAATGTTTATATTATATATATGATGATATATAGTAATTGATGCTTTCGTTTCTTCTGTGATACTTAGGAAGCATAATTGATGGGACTTCATTAATGAGATTAATGAAAGAAAAAGAAACCTAAAGATGTTGTAGAAACTTGTTTTAAAAACTGGTAGCTCTGATACCACTGCTGGGTTTTCTAGGCGGCCGCTGGGTTTTGGGAGGCATCGACCATACCATTTTATAAAAAATTGGCGCGCTAAAGAACCCTAACGTTAGAATCTAAAATAGAGATTTAGATGAAACGAGAATGTAAACAACTTTACATCTATGTGAATGAGGAATACAACTTTTGTAGACCGGTCCTTCACTTCTAAAGCTCCGTGTAGTAGTCTCTTCGCTCCAAGTAGTGAGCACCCAAACTCTAGTAAGGGTTCACATGAAGAAATGAACAAGCTTGCTCGAAATCTTCGAGGCCAAAGATGATCTACGTCGAGAAGACTCAAGCTCATGCTATCTCTTCACTAATGGTATATTAGTGAAGCAAACACCCTAAGCTAAATGGCTAGTCTAGTGTAGGATGATGAAGTAGGAATTTCGCTCACTTTAGAAATATTTTTCTCATAATATTTCTTCACCTCAAGAAAAGCTAGTGAACTTTATTTAGATGAAGAGACCTTAAGCGTGCTCTCCGCACTTCTTAACATATTGAGAAGTTCGGGCATTGACTTCTCCATGTTATGCATGTTGAAGTTCACTATGAATGGAGCAAAGACAGAGGGAAGAGACTATAGAACAATATCAACATATTGTTCGTTCTCCATTGTCCATCCGAGGCCCTCAAGCTCTTCTATAAGAGCTATCATCTTCAAAACGTGATCGCCTACTGGTGTGCCAGGAGCCATCCGCATCTAAAACAACTTTCGAGATGCTTCGTATCTCAGGGTCCGAGATTGCTCCTCATATAACTCTTTTGTATGGAGAAAGATGGATTGAATATCTATCTGCTCGTGCTTCATTTGATGTATATTGTCCATCGATGCAAGCGCGAGGCATTTGGCAGTAGCACAGTCAATATTCTACGTTTTGTGGATCTCCCTACCCGCAACAGAAGATTCAGGGCCTGGGCTGGGTGGGGCTGAGGCAGTGGGGACATATGATACTTAATCATATGTCAGAGTAATGTTAATGTTCCTCAGCCAGTCTTTATAGTTCGGCCCGGTAAGCTTATTTTTCTCTAATAGTAGCTTAAGTCCAGTCATGGTAATCTTCCATTAGGAGAGAGAAAAGAATACACTCAGCGAAATCTCTTGCAAAGATCAGATTGGTTATTATCTTATCTAATCGATGTCTCCCACTGCTTTTATCAAATTTTCGTTCAAACCTTAAAAGGAAAATTAGCCAGGATTAATTACATTCTACAACTTCGCTAATCGTTCAGCCACGCCAGTGCCGGTACTTTGAGGGAGGTTCCCCGTGCTTTCGCACGGACCTAATTAAAATAAACCTCGTTTTCCCATAGGCGTAGCCCCGTTGACACCTTTCTAGACACCTAATGGGTTAGCTAATTGTAAAGTGTAAAACCCTCCAGGGAGCAACTCTTGCCCACAGTGGGATCGGGATCCTACTATCACATAGAAGGTATGCAATCTCATTGCAAATTTCAACTCTTGAAACTCCCGATATGGTTTTTATCCCTAGCATCATGACCTTAACTATAATCAACATATCATAAGTACTAGTCAAGTTCTTCCCGTCATTTCGTGATTAACTAGACCCACCCATATGACCCTTAACTATAGTCAACATAATCATATGAATATCCTAACTAATCGCATCATATGCGGTGTAGGAAGACATCACTTAGCTACCGTACACTGCGCCTTAACTATAGTCAAAATACGCAACACAAATACTAAGTACTCTACTTCCTAAAATGGCGGAGGGCTGCGAATGATTTTTAAGAAAACCTTTAACGTTTTGAACTTGATATCGTTGTAGAATCAAATGGTTTTAAAAAAGGAGTGGCTTAAGCTCCGCACTTTGAAAACTTGCTTTTTTCATAAAAATCCGAGTAGGTTTCAAATCCGAATCTACAACATCTTTTAGGTTCATTTTTCTTTACATTAATCTCATTAATGTAGTCCCATCACTTAAGTCCTTAAGCCATCACAGAAAAGAAACGAAAATAGAATGCACGCTTATGCCATCCGCATTCGCCACAGTGTCCCGTTATGTACCGTTAGGTTACTTAACTAATGGCATAGCGGGGCGGGACTAACGCGGATGCAAAACATAAGCAACGTTTATTATATATCATATATATAATACATTATTCGTCTCATCATATAAAGTGATCACATCACAGAATATCAAGAGCGGAAGCATATATATGAAAATATAGGATATACTAGGAGGTCCGTATTTTGTATTTAGCCAACAATAGAAAATACGGATTCTACGATCGTGATGAATAGCCAAGCCCACACCCCTAGACCCCTACGAGAGTGGCAAGTGATCCTACCAATACTAGAGTTTAGGAGACCCGGTCTCGACTCCTCGAGATGGCCTCCTACTGAACCCTAGAACCCGGTCACTTGTGCTCCCCTCCTTGAGTCTATCCTAATGCGAAAAAGTAAATAATATACAACAAAGGTGACATCATCCTCAACCCGGATGTGCCCCAATAAAAGAATATTACATACAATAAATTTTACATGAATGAAAATAAAAACTCTTATCTCACATAAAACCCTTGGCCATTCATTCACGACGATCCTGCACATCATATCTCAGCAACACATAACATCACATGTCATCAACGTAAGTAAATATGCGTACCACAATTGTCGTTGATATATAGTAACGAAACCGGCGATACACCACATACTACACTTACGGTCGCAGAAAAGAAAGTGAAAAATAACAACAATTGGAATCATCACTTTCACATATATCTATACGATGTTAAACGTTTCGATCGAATCAACAAAGACCCACAAATTACCCGAGAGCTCAACACTTGAGCAAACTTAAAATACCCAAAATATGCCACAGTGTCTATAGACCAACCGTAAAAAGGTCAACCCTTGCCTCACTTATGGCGCCACGGAACTACGGCAAACCCTAAGGTTTGGCCGCGGTTCCATGGTCATAGGATCGAGTTAGGGTTACGTTCTTCTAGAAGGTCCATAGGGATACTTGCACGATCTTCTGAATATGTTCAACTTAGAAAATTCCAACACTTGGAAAATTTCCAGCAAGAGTAATGAGGGGGTGTGTGATATTCATTCGAACTGTTAAATGTCGTCCAAGTTACCAAAACAATGTTAAAATTACGACTACAAAATACTCCGAATTAGCCCCTAACCAAAATTAACATCACAAGAAATTTTGGGCTAAACAAACAATACCTGAAACCCCAAAACCTACAGACCAGAGCACAAAAGAAAAACGAGGCAAAACGGAGCAATATGGGCCAGCCAGACCAGAATTTATGAGGTTCCCATCGGGTGAAATCCGGTGGAACGGCCTCATTTTTCATCTGTGTTATATATGCATCACATGCAAGCTTCTGCAGTTGCTAAAATAATTTTAGGAGACCATTTTAAAATCGACAGAGAGCACATCCTAGGGTTTCAGAACATCGTATTTTCGGAGTTGTTTCGGTTTCGTAATAGTTATAACATCGTCTAAGTTTCTAGCTTGGCTCTGATACCACTATAGTCATGAACACTGGACTATCGCTCATTGCCTTAGGAACAAAAGGTGTTTGTTTCTCAGTATGCCACATTTTTAGAAAATGAAATTTTTCCAAATAATACTGATGGAAATGTGGTAGATCTAGAAGAGGTTCTAGAGACACAAGTTACAAATGACGACTTGGTTGAACCTAATGTTGCAACAGAAACTTATGAACCTCAGCCACTCCGTAGATCTGATAGGACTTCTCGCCTACCGGAGACTGTAGGAATGCCTAGCACGACAGCAAGGTTTCATGAGGCATCGTCCATACCATTTTCAAAATTTTGCCATGCTTGACAATCCTAACCCTAGAATATTAACTAGAGATTTAGACAATACAATGTGTAAACAACTTACAACTAAGTGAATATGGAATACAACCTTTGTAGACCAGTCCTTCGCTTCAATAGCTCCATGTAGTAGTCCCTTCGCTCCAAGTAGTGATCTTCCGGAATCAAGAATGGCTCCACAAGATGAAAGGAGCGAGCTTGCACGAAGACTTCGAGGCCGAAGATGATCTACGTCAAGGAGACACTAACCCAAGCTAGCTCTTCACTAATTAGGGATTAGTGAAGCTAACACCCTAAACAAAATGGCTAATCTAGTAGAGAATGATGAAGTAGGATTTTGCTCACTTTAGAATTAATTTTCTCACTCTTTTTCTTCTCCTCTCAAAAACCTAGAGAGCTAAGCTCTTGATGAAGAAGAAGAAGCTAATGATGAATGAGAGAGTGAATGGCAACCATAGGTGAGAAATATCTCATATAACTTATGTAGAGACTTAACCATGAGTTTACATAATGGCTAGGTTAATAAATATCTTAAATAAAACAAAATTAGTGGACTAAGTCAATGCATCTACAAGCTTCCACAAGCTTCATACCATGTGACTAATTTCCAACTAATATTTGATTTGCTCTAAATAAATAAACCCTGCATTATCATTAGCATGGTGTAAGTCTTATACACCCATGTAGCATGTAGCATCAAGCATGACACAAAAAGAAATACAATTAATATATATCACATATATATTAAATGCATACGTGAGAAAAGAAATGCTTAAGTGAGCTAATATTAGCTAATGTAAATTAATATATCAAATATTTAATTATACATTAAATCATTAAATCAACACTTGATTTAATAATCCGGTTATATCTCATATGACCGACTAATATTATTTGTATTAACTTATCGAATCTAACACTTGATTCTATAACCCGGCTATATCTCATATAACCGGCCGATATCATAAATCGCGAAAATAGAATACGGTATCATATACTCGTATTAATCTCGGTACCGCACATATCACATATGTGCTCCTACATCGTTTTGCCTGAGCCAGTAAACCTCTGTGTAGGACTCTAAAGACTCGTCAATACGCCGGGAATAGGTGATGATCATATCAGGCACCCACAAGCCGTCGGCGGTACTAGCTGGACATAACGGCCTCCCGGGTATTGAGCAATCAGAAAATCAACAAACAAGCCCGCTCTAACTCATGTAAAGCCTGTCAGTAACACTACCGTACAGTCCGATCTTTTCTTCTGATATGTCGCATATCTAGTCTAGGGATGGTAAATGTCAAACCCCGGTAACCGATAAGTCGTGCTGATATGAGGCTCATAACGGGTCAAGAAACTACTGATAACACTTACCAGTAAATCTCCGTATCAGCCCTAACCAGGGACTTCATGTTATAGCCAATCGAGCACAGCGCAACATCAACCTGTAGGGTTCCTAGGCACGCTAGTGAGGTCTCCCAAGCCATCAACCATGGCAATTTCAAAAATTATGGTGCCTACAAACCCTAAACTACGGATCGATAACTAGATGTCTAGGCGAACAATGAACTAGTTAACACTTAACTAATGAGAAAACGGAAATACAACCTTTGTAGATCCGGTCCTCCACCTCCACGGCTCCGCAACGAGGTCGTCTCCGCTGTCCAAATCAAATCCGGGCTCTAGAGTCGGCTTCGTCGGAGAATGGGCAAGCTAGGTCGTCGATGTCCATGCCGAAGATGATCTA
Organism: Agapanthus africanus; assembly: GCA_030015575.1. NCBI lineage: Eukaryota > Viridiplantae > Streptophyta > Magnoliopsida > Asparagales > Amaryllidaceae > Agapanthus > Agapanthus africanus. The sequence continues at coordinate 78,209,389 of JASDDO010000018.1, forward strand.
CGTCGAGGCATCGCTAGATCAAGCTCACAACTTCACCAAGTCATGAAACTTGTGAAGTAAACACACTCTACTACTTGGCAAGAGGTAGAGGATGAAGAAATAGAAAGTGGGTTAACTTTAGAATTGGATTTCTCACTCAAAAACATCAATCACCATTGATGAGGTAAGCTTTTCTTCACTTGAAGCAAGGAAGAAGAAGAAGAAGCTTATGATAAGATAAAAGAATAAGAAAAGAAAATGAATTCTTATCATAATTTTAACTAGAGTCAAGTGTAGAGAATGAATCATGGTTAGTGGGAATGGTTCGGGTTAAGGATGAGATAAGAATGGTTGACTTGAACAAAGCTTCATGAAGCTTCAACTAAAGAACAAAATAAGCCACCATTCTTTTCTCTTTTCTTTTATTCATTTATCAAAAATAAAAAGGATAATTAAATAAGATAAATGAATAATAAATAATAAACCCAAACCATTTCATTAACCAAGGTATAATCTTTACACTTGAACCCTAGCATGACTTGTATCATCAAACATGATACAATCATGTGCACAAAAGTATATCGCATATACAATGCGCCCATCCGAGTGAGAAAATCCATCTTAAGTAAACCGATACTAGTTGATGCAAAGTAATATATCAAATATATAAATATGCATTAAATCATTAAATCAACACTTGATTCAATGACCCGGTTATGTCGCACACAACCGACTAGTATTCAATATATCGGCTTATCGAATCAACGCTTGAATCGATAACTAGGTTATATCGCATACAACCATTCGATATATTTATCGCGAGAATAGAATACGGTATCACATACACGCATTATTCTCGGTCCCGCACATATCTCATATGCGCTCCTATTTTGTTTCGCTTGAGCCAGGAAACCTCTGTGTAGGACTCTAAAGACTCGTCAATACGCCGGCAGCAGATGATGATCATATCAAGCATCCACAAGCCGCAAGCGGTCTGCTAAACGTAACGGCCACCCGGGTATTGAGCGATCTGAAGATCGACGAGCAAGCCCGCTCACACTCCAGTGAATCCGACCAGTAACACTACCGTACAGTCCGGTCTGATCGTCTGATATGTCGCATATCTCGCCTAGGGGTGGTAAACGTCAGACCCCAATAGCTCAATAAGTCGTGTCGATATGAGGTCTATAACTGTTCGAGAAACTACTGGTAACACTTACCAGTAAATCTCAGCAACCCTGGCCAGGGATTTCCTGTTATAGCCAATCGAACACAGCGCAACATCAACCCCCATATACCGGGAGAGACGAATCCCCTCCTATCGCTCATTGCCTCCATGTGACTCGGGACTGTACCCAAAAACCACCGTTTTGCACGCCCTCTTGGACGTGGTAAGATGGAAATCAAAGCACAGTGGGAACCACACAAGACTCTATGACGATCTCGGGTCAACAGACTACTCTGTACCAGTGTCACCAGAGAACTGCCATCTGACGTGAGGTATAATACCATCTGGGAGTTCTCGGCGAGTCCGTCCAGTGTACCCAGTCTTTACTGAGCACCCGTATATCATCTCTGATGTCAAACACCGATGGATATGGGATCATCCATCGCCCATCTGTATGGGTCGAGAAGGTACACGCTAGTCTACTCTGGTATATCGATGCCCCGTCTCGATACACCCACGACTAGGGACTTTGAAGGATGTACTTATGGACTACCATATCCCCACTAGTATGATCCGCATCATAGTCCAGGTAGTCAAGTACAGATCCTAAGGGCTTTACCAACATGTAACAGAGAGACAATCAGCATACACGTTAAGGTAAAGATCAACCAGATAGCATACTATCATGTCGAGCAAGAAAGTCCTCCCTATATATGTCCCAGCATCCACTACAATATACATCCTATGTACAGTAATGGCCTCTAGGGCATACATATAACTAACAATCTCCAACTTGCACTAGGGCCATCTGTAGCAGTGGTTGCAGTATCTCATACTCAACCATCCCATTAAAAGTCTCTCTCTGGGAACAGGCCTTTGTGAGTGGATCCGCTGTGTTGTCCTCTGAGTCTACTCTCCAAACCTCGATCACCCTGGAGATCAACCATCTCCATGATCAAGTGATACTGCCATAGAATATGTCTGGATCACTGATGGGACGGACGTTCCTTGGCAAAAGCCACAACTCCATTGTCACACAATGGGAGGAACATAGTTCATCTCATGAACCATTATACATCCAAACAGCCTCTTTGGTAGCATCTTAAGTAGCGATGTATCCTGCCTTTATCGTCTAGTATGTCACGGTATCTAGCTTGGAACTCTTCCAACATACCGTCCCTTTACTGAGGGTAAAGACAATGCCTGTGACTGACATTCAGTCGTCCTTATCACCCTGGAACCCTTCCAGTGATTCTCCCCAGGATCGGTTGATACCGTCTCACTACAACTAGTGAGAATCCTAATATCCAATTAAATCTATCTCATAGATCCAAAATCCAGGATTTAGGAGGTATCACTTTGATCCTATTGGAGAATCCTTGTGATAAGCGGAGATCGACCGAGCGTAGCATAGGAAACTCCTTCCCTATCAAGAGTATGTCATCCACGTACTCTACGAGGATCGTCACCATACTCCCTACTACCTTTTTGTATATACAAGGTTCATCTACCATTTTGATGATGTCAAACTCTTTGACTAATTCATCAAAACAGATGTTCCAACTCCGCGATGCCTGCTTTATCCTATAAAGCATCTTGCACACGTTTCCGCTGCTCCCATTGTCTACGAAGCCCTCTGGCTGTGTACTTATAGACACTCTCTTCTAAATTATCATTTAGAAAAGCAGTCAAGACACCCAACCACCAGATATCGTAGTCATGGTATGTAGCCGTGACAAGTAGGATCTGGATGGACTTAAGCATAACTACTTGAAAAGGTTTCATCATTATCCACGCCTGGTCAATGACGAAAACCTTTAACAAGTCTAGCTTTGAAAGTCTCAACTTTTCCATGTACACCAAGTAATCTTCTCAAGATATACCTGCTCCTGATGGGAATTTAACCCTTCAGATATAGCAACCAAAGTCCATACTTTGCTGGTGTATAAGGATTCCATCTCAGATCGCTAAGCATCCAGCCATTCTTACAGAGTCTTACTCCTGATGGCCAGCTCGAAACTAGTTGGGTCATCATCTCATGATGCAATCCTCGCTCCCACTGTCATAGAGAAACCGAAGTATCTCTCAGGTAGGTGAGGAACCCTACTAGATCGGCGGAGAGGATGAGGTTCGTTGGTATCTACTGAATCCTTTGGTTTTATCAAATCATCTGCTGCAGTTTGTATAGCTGGAACCTTTCCAGTTCTACATTACAGAACTTGCCTCGAGCTTGTCCGGATTCTGCTTTTAGACATAGGCCGGACAACCCCAAATCTTAACTAGCTTAAGATATGGTCTCTTCCCTTTCCATATCAAATATGAAGTGGTAGGCAACTGATTTGATTCGAACCTTATTCAATAGGTATGCAGCTTCTCAAGTGCATAACACCCAAAAGGAAATAAGTAACTCAGTAGTACTCATCATAGAGCACATCATATCAAATAGGGTGTATCTGCTCCGCCCTGATATACCATCGAGCTATGGTGTATCCAGAGGAGTAATGCTGAGAGAGAATCTCATTCTCCTTTAGAATAGTCCAGGAATTCCTTGCACAAGTATTCTCCTCCCTGATCTCATCAAAGGACATAATACTTATACCCGTATCGGTTCTCTACTTCTAACTTATATTCTGTGAATATCTCAAAAGGTTCGGACTTTTGTTTCAACAGGAACATAGGTCTGAAACTCGAAAGATTATCAGAGAACGTAATGAAGTATAAAGAACCAGTCTTGGCATGTGTAGACAGGGGACCTACATACATCAACATGTATCATCCCAAGAGTTCAGTAACTCTTTCTCTGTTTCCAATAAACGGAGCTATGGTCATCTTATCTTTGTGACATGACTGGCGAGTTTCACAAGATGTAAATTCAAACTGATTTAAATATGCATCTATATGTAACTCAAGCTAGTCGGGTCACATTGATCTGACCTAGTCTACAATACCTCAAGAAGGAATCGTTCAATTCTGAACTCTTCCTCTTGTGTGTGTTCCATATACTAAGAACTGTAGTTTGATTTAGAACATCAACGCTTTTAGATAACGTGCCTGAACCGATCAACTTTTGATATAGGAAATGTTCAAAACATTATCCAACAATACAAAATTATATCCTTTCTTTACTAATAAAGAGACTGATATGATTTTGTATATCAGGTTCGGTATCTAACAACATTCGTTCAGAATCAATGTATCGGTAATACAGGGTGACAGTGACCAACAGACTTGGCTGCAACATTTGCTCCGTTTTCTGCCTCATGAAACTTATCACCCGTTCTCAGTTCTCTACCTATCTGTAGCCCTATGTAACAGATTACATATCTGGGATCCTGATCCGGTATCATATACCCAGGACGTAAAGGATACTGAGAAACAGTTCTGTATAATGAACACACCCGAAGATGATGCATCATCATGCACTCTCCTCGTTTGGGCGGCACGGGAAATCTGGTATTCCCCAATTTCCTGCTCTGTCTTATAACAATTATAAGTTGGAGCGGGACCAACGTTCCCCAGCTCAGTATAACAAGCGGGTTCGGTCAATATTCCGTATTATTATCTTGATTAAGGCGTGATATGGTCGCTACCAGGAGAGAGAGAGAAGAAAACACTCAGCGTGCGCTCTGTCAAGAATAGATTGGTTATTATTTTATCTAATCAGGATGGCTCCCACTGCATTTTATCAAATCTTCCTTCAAACCCTAAAAGGAAAGACTAGCCGGGATTAATTACACACTACAAGTTCGCCAATCTTTCAGCCAGGCCAGTGTCGGTACTTTGAGGGAGGTCCCCCGTGCTTTCGCACGAACCTAATTAATGTAAACCTCGTTTTCCCAGAGGCATAACCCCGTTGACACCTTTCTAGACACCTACTTGATCGGCTAATTGTAATGTATAAAACTCTCCCAGGTGTAACACTTACTCGCAGCGGGTATCGGGATCCAACTATCTCATAGAAGGTATGCAATCTCATTGCAAATTTCAACACTTGAAATTCCCGATAATATTTTGCCCCTAGCGTCCTATGACCTTGACAGAGGTCAACAAACCATAGGCTGCTAGTCAAGTTCAACCCGTCATTTCCTGATTGAAGTAAACCCACCCGCACGACCCTTGACAGAGGTCAACAAGGTCGCACGACTACCCTAAATCAATCACATCATATGCTTATGCAGATAAGCACTAATCAGCTACCGCACACTGCGCCTTGACAGAGGTCAACAAACGCAGCACGAATACTAACCAGTACATATCTGAAATGACGGAGGGCTACGACAGGTTTTTCTGAAAACCTATTGCGTAATGAACTTGATATCGTTGTAGGATCGAATGATTTAAAAAATGGAGTGTTTTTGAGGCTTTTCCAGTTTTGCTAAAGGAGTCACTCCCGGTGAAGGGATCGTCGGTCCTTTCCTCGTCGAATGAGGTGCGGGATATATCACATATATCGCTGTGCAAAGCAAAAACTCTTAAAAGCAATCAAAGGACAAACCGAGTGTGTAGCATCTGCCAGTTATTGCTAAAGGAGTCACTCCCGGTGAAGGGATCTCGGTCCTTTCCTTATCGAATAAGGTGCAGGATATATCACATATACCGCTGTGCAAAGCAAGAACTGTAGCTACCTGTTTTACTTTGAAATTCGATTCTACAACATCTTAGGTTTCTTTTATTTCATTAATCACATTAATGAAGTCCCATCATTTAAGTACCTAAACATCACAGATAAATACGACGTACACTTATGCCATCCGCATTCGCCTCGATGTCCCCTCGTGCACCGTTAGGTTAGGTAACTAACGGCAGAGCAGGGCAGGGCTAGCGCGGGTGTAAAACATAAGTAACGCCTATATAATATATCATATATACTATATACAGTATCTATCACAGAACATCACATGATCACATCACAGATATCGCAGCAGAAGAATATCATATGAAATATTGGATATACTAGGACGTCCGTGTTTTCAATACGAGCCAGTATAAAACACGGATTCCACGGTCGTGATGAATAGCCAAACCCACACCCCTAGACCCCTACGAGAGCGGAAAGCAACCCTACCAATTCTGGAGTTAGGAGACCCGGACTCGACTCCTCGAGTTGGTCTCCCACTGGACTCCAGAACCCGGTTACTTGTGCCCTCCTCCTTGGGTCTATCCTAGTGCGGAAAAATAAATAATATACAAACGGTGACTACTTCCGCAACCAGGAAGCGCCCCAAATAAAAGAATATTACATACAAGTTTTTACATGAATGAAAATGAAAAACACTCATCTCACATAAAAACCCCCGGCTATTCAAACACGACGATCCAATATAACATATCCAGCAACACATAACATCACATGTCATCAACGTAAGTAAATATGTCCATCCCAATTGTCGTTGACATATAGCAACGAAACCGGCGATATCACATATTACACTTACGGTCACAGAAAAGAAATTGTAAAACTACAACAGTTGGAATCCGCAACCACCTCAGACATCGCATGCCTGACTAAATGAATTACTTAGACATCACATGCCTAACAATTATAAACCCCGCATTTTAGTCTCAAAATCGAAAACACTTTTCAATATCAAGTCGGGTAATTCAACAAGATTCCCGACATCCTGATCGAATGCTCGTCGCAAACTTCAGTAGACGGCCGCACCCCCGATACAGTCGACGAAGTGCACCAAGGCGGAACACCGCTACCGCGAGCACCCGAACGGATGCTTTCGGCGACGGGGTTCTCCTACAGTCACTTGGTCGGGGCTATGGAGTGAAGCTGTCTATTAAGTTTACCCGGTGAGTATCCGCGTACGCTACGTGATTGCGACGGACTTTTGATCACATCAAAATTCCGTGGCAACCGATCAAGTGAGACTAAACTGCTATGTTTATAACATTCATTTAGTTATCTCATAACTTCTTGTGAATTCCAATTATTGTATCCCATTCCGGATAAACAGAAAATGTTAAACTTTTCGATCGAACAGTCAAACACCCAAGTTTTCCCGATACAGCTCAACACATGAAATAAGTCTAACAACATTCCGTTCGTGCCTCAGTACCAACGGTCCAGCCGTAGAAGGGTCAAGCCAACGCCTCACATGTGGCACGCCGTACTGCCCCAAACCCGAAGGTTCAAAGGGCAGTTCAAGACGGTCACATAATCGAGTTAAGGTTTGTGTCTTCTAGAGGGACCATCGTGTTACTTGCACTACTTAGAACGTCGTTAAACTACGGAAAAATCCAACACTTGAAAATTTCCCGACAGGGGAAAAGTTGGGTATTTATATCCGGTCGAACTTTTTAACATATTCTAAAATTTATCCGGAAAGCCACACAGACAAAATTTGATACCCCGATCGAAACACCGAATCCCCAAAACAACTGCAGAAAAACAACTCTTGAAAAATTATTAAAAATTCCCAGAAAACCCATCTAATAAAAATAGGAATTACTGTGCTGAAAATGGGAGGTGACGTAATCACTTAGCCGCGGAACCGCCGCAGAAGCTAGGCTTCTGCCGCGGTTCCGCGCTCTGTTTGATGAATTATGCACCTGAGTTTCAACAGTAATTCTTATAATTATTTATTGAATTTTTTAGGCATTTTTAATACACAAAAATCCGCATTATCGGAAAAAGTACAGAGAGCATATTTGTTTCGGGGTTTCGGGTTCGTTCGGACTTCAATTTCCGTCTGGACTTCGCCTAAGGCTCTAGCTAGGCTCTGATACCACTGTAGGGTTCCTAGGCACGCTAGTGAGGTCTCCCAAGCCATCAACCATGGCAATTTCAAAAATTATGGTGCCTACAAACCCTAAACTACGGATCGATAACTAGATGTCTAGGCGAACAATGAACTAGTTAACACTTAACTAATGAGAAAACGGAAATACAACCTTTGTAGATCCGGTCCTCCACCTCCACAGCTCCGCAACGAGGTCGTCTCCGCTGTCCAAATCAAATCCGGGCTCTAGAGTCGGCTTCGTCGGAGAATGGGCAAGCTAGGTCGTCGATGTCCATGCCGAAGATGATCTACGTCGAGGCATCGCTAGATCAAGCTCACAACTTCACCAAGTCATGAAACTTGTGAAGTAAACACACTCTACTACTTGGCAAGAGGTAGAGGATGAAGAAATAGGAAGTGGGTTAACTTTAGAATTGGATTTCTCACTCAAAAACATCAATCACCATTGATGAGGTAAGCTTTTCTTCACTTGAAGCAAGGAAGAAGAAGAAGAAGCTTATGATAAGATAAAAGAATAAGAAAAAAAAATGAATTCTTATCATAATTTTAACTAGAGTCAAGTGTAGAGAATGAATCATGATTAGTGGGAATGGTTAGGGTTAAGGATGAGATAAGAATGGTTGACTTGAACAAAGCTTCATGAAGCTTCAACTAAAGAACAAAATAAGCCACCATTCTTTTCTCTTTTCTTTTATTCATTTATCAAAAATAAAAAGGATAATTAAATAAGATAAATGAATAATAAATAATAAACCCAAACCATTTCATTAACCAAGGTTTAATCTTTACACTTGAACCCTAGCATGACTTGTATCATCAAACATGATACAATCAAGTGCACAAAAGTATATCGCATATACAATGCGCCCATCCGAGTGAGAAAATCCATCTTAAGTAAACCGATACTAGTTGATGCAAAGTAATATATCAAATATATAAATATGCATTAAATCATTAAATCAACACTTGATTCAATGACCCGGTTATGTCGCACACAACCGACTAGTATTCAATATATCGGCTTATCGAATCAACGCTTGAATCGATAACTAGGTTATATCGCATACAACCATTCGATATATTTATCGCGAGAATAGAATACGGTATCACATACACGCATTATTCTCGGTCCCGCACATATCTCATATGCGCTCCTATTTCGTTTCGCTTGAGCCAGGAAACCTCTGTGTAGGACTCTAAAGACTCGTCAATACGCCGGCAGCAGATGATGATCATATCAAGCATCCACAAGCCGCAAGCGGTCTGCTAAACGTAACGGCCACCCGGGTATTGAGCGATCTGAAGATCGACGAGCAAGCCCGCTCACACTCCAGTGAATCCGACCAGTAACACTACCGTACAGTCCGGTCTGATCGTCTGATATGTCGCATATCTCGCCTAGGGGTGGTAAACGTCAGACCCCAATAGCTCAATAAGTCGTGTCGATATGAGGTCTATAACTGTTCGAGAAACTACTGGTAACACTTACCAGTAAATCTCAGCAACCCTGGCCAGGGATTTCCTGTTATAGCCAATCGAACACAGCGCAACATCAACCCCCATATACCGGGAGAGACGAATCCCCTCCTATCGCTCATTGCCTCCATGTGACTCGGGACGGTACCCAAAAACCACCGTTTTGCACGCCCTCTTGGACGTGGTAAGATGGAAATCAAAGCACAGTGGGAACCACACAAGACTCTATGACGATCTCGGGTCAACAGACTTCTCTGTACCAGTGTCACCAGAGAACTGCCATCTGACGTGAGGTATAATACCATCTGGGAGTTCTCGGCGAGTCCGTCCAGTGTACCCAGTCTTTACTGAGCACCCGTATATCATCTCTGATGTCAAACACCGATGGATATGGGATCATCCATCGCCCATCTGTATGGGTCGAGAAGGTACACGCTAGTCTACTCTGGTATATCGATGCCCCGTCTCGATACACCCACGACTAGGGACTTTGAAGGATGTACTTATGGACTACCATATCCCCACTAGTATGATTCGCATCATAGTCCAGGTAGTCAAGTACAGATCCTAAGGGCTTTACCAACATGTAACAGAGAGACAATCAGCATACACGTTAAGGTAAAGATCAACCAGATAGCATACTATCATGTCGAGCAAGAAAGTCCTCCCTATATATGTCCCAGCATCCACTACAATATACATCCTATGTACAGTAATGGCCTCTAGGGCATACATATAACTAACACAACCCCCAATACCGGGAGAGAAGAATCCCCTCCTATCGCTCATTGCCTCCATGGGATTCAAGACTGTACCCAAAAGCCACTGTTTTACACGTTCTCTTGAACGTGGTAAGGTGGAAATCAAAGCACAGTGGGAATCACACAAGATTCTATGACGATCTCGGGTCTACAGACTAACCTGTACCAGTGTCACCAGAGAACTGCTATTTGACGATAGGTATAATACCAACTAGGTATTCTCGGCGAGTCTATTCAGTGTATCCAGTCTCCACTGAGCACCTGTATACCATCTTTGATGTCAAACACCAATGGATGTGGGATCATCCATCGCCTATCATATGGGTCAAGAAGCATATACGCTTGTCTACTCTAGAGTGTCAATGCCCTATCTCGATACACCCTCAATTAGGAATAATTATAGGATGTACTTGTGGACTACCCTGGCCCCATTAGTATGATCTCCATCATAGTCCTAGTAGTCAAGTACACATCCTAAGGGTTTTATCAACATGTGAGAGCAAGACTGTATCACAATACAAGTCTACATGTTAATACAAAGAGCAATCAGATAGCATACCATCATGTTGAGTAAGAAAGTCCTCTTTATATATATCCAAGTTCGTTTATGAACTTCATCATCCAGACAGACTCTTTGGCAGAATCGTTGGCAGCGATGTATTCAGCCTCTATCGTCGAGTCTGCCATAGTTTCCTGTTTGGAACTCTTTCAACAAACCGCCCCTCCATTGAAGGTAAAGACAAATCCTGGGACCGACTTAGAGTCGTCCTTATCACTCTGGAAGCTCGAATCGGTAAAGGACTCCACCTCGAGTTCTCCGTTACCATACACCAAGAACATCTCTTTAGTCCTTCTCAAGTACTTGAGAATGTTCTTCACAGCTGTCCAGTGACTCTCTCCTGGATCTGCTTGATACCTACTCACTACACTTGGTGAGTATGCTACATCGGGTCTGGTACATAACATCACATATATGATAGAGCCTACTGCCGAAGTATAGGGTATCCCTTGCATGCGAGCTCTCTCCAAATCAGTCTTGGGAGATATCTCTTTGGAGAGAGTGAGTCCTGAGATCGTGGGTAAATTTCCACGATTGGATTCTTCCATACTAAACCTCTTTTGTATGGTGTCAATGTACCTGGATTGGGACAATATCAGTATCCGTTTAGATCTATCTCTATAGATCTTAATCCCCAAGATGTAGGAGGCATCACCTAGATCTTTCATTAAGAATCTTTATGATAAGAAGAGCTTGACCGAGTGCAGCATAGGAACATCATTTTCTATCAAGATTATGTCATCTACGTACAATATGAGGAAGACAACCTTACTCTCTGCAACTTTCTTGTATATACAAGGTTCATCTACGTTTTTGATGAACTCAAACTCTTTGACTACCACATCAAAACAGATGTTCCAACTCTGCGGTGCCTGCTTTAACCCTTAGATGGATTTATGCAGCTTGCACACCTTCCCGCTGCTCTCACTGTCCGTGAAGCCCTCTGGCTGAGTCATGTACACATTCTCTTCTAAATCACCATTTAGAAAGGCGGTCTTAACATCCATTTGCCAGATTTCGTAGTCATGGTATGCAGCGATGGCAAGTAGGATCCGGATGGATTTAAGCATAGCCACTGGAGAAAAGGTTTCATCATAATCCATACCTGGTCGTTGACGAAAACCTTTTGCAACAAGTCTAGCTTTGAAAGTCTCAACTTTTCCATCTACACCAAGTTTTTTCTTGAAGATCCACTTTCTCCCGATGGGTTTTACCCCTTCAGGAGTATCTTCCAAAGTCCATACTTTGTTGGTGTATATGGATTCCATCTCAGATCGCATTGCATCCAGCCATTTCACAGAGTACCCACTCTTGATGGCCTGCTCGAAGCTAGTTGGGTCATCATCTTCCATGATGCAATCCTCACTCCCACCATCAACTAGAAAACCATAGTATCTCTCAAGTGGATGAGAAACCCTACTAGATCGGTGGAGAGGCTGGGGTTCGTTGGAGACTATTGAATCCTCTGGTTCCAATAAATCATCAGTTGTAGTTTGTGCCACTGGAACTTCTTCCAGCTCTACCTCTTCGCCACTAATTTCTTTTATAAGAAATTCCTTTTCTAAAAAGATGGAATATTGAGAAACAAACACATTTTGTTCCTCACCGTGGTAGAAGATATATCCATAGGAATCCTTTAGATATCCCACAAACTTACACAGAGCTGATCCTGCCTCGATCTTGTCCAGATTTTGTTTTTTAACATAGGCTGGACAACCCCATATCTTAACTTGTTTAAGAGATGGTCTCTTCCCATTCCATATCTCATATGGAGTGGTAGGCACCGATTTGGTTGGAACTCTATTCAATAGGTATGTGTCCGTCTCCAGCGCATAACCCCAAAAGGAAATAGGTAACTCGGCAGTGCTCATCATAGAGCGCACCATATCCAATAGGGTGCGATTCCTCCGCTCCGATATACTGTTGTGTTGTGGTGTATATGGAGGAGTAAGTTGAGAGAGAATCTCATTCTCTTTTAGATAGTCACGGAATTCCATGCTTAAGTATTCTCCTCCCCGATCGGATCGCAGGATTTTAAAACTTTTACCCATCTGGTTCTCGACTTCATGCTTATATTCTTTGAATTTTTCAAAAGCTTCAGACTTGCGTTTCATTAGGAACACATGTCTGTATCTTCAGAGATCGTCGGTGAATGTAATGAAGCACGAGGAACCATTCCTGATATGTGTAGACTTGGGACCGCATACATCATTATGTATCAGTCCTAAGAGTTCCGTAACTCTTTCTCTGTGTCCAGTAAATAGAGTTTTGGTCATTTTTCCTTTGAGACATGACTGGCAAGTTTCATAAGATGATAATTCGAACGAATTCGAATATCCATCCTTCTGTAACTTAGCTAGTCATGTCACATTGATATGACCTAGTCTACAATGCCACAAGAAGAATCGTTCATTTCTGAACTCTTCTTCTTGTATGTATTTTGTACATTAAGAACTGTGGTTTGATTTAGAACGTATATGTCATTATTTAACGAGCCTGATCCAATCAACTTTTGATTCAGGAAGATATTCATAACATTATCCTGTACTACAAAATTATATCCTTCTTTACTTAATAAAGAAACTGATATAAGATTGCATATCAGGGTCGATATGTAATAGCATTCGTTTAGAATCAATGTATTACCATTTGGTATTATAAGGTGATATTCGCCAACTGCTTTGGGTGCAACATTTGCACCATTCCCTACTAGTACGGAATGATCACCTATTCCCAGTTCTCTACCTTTCCTTAGCCCATGTAACATATTACATATGTGAGATCCCGATCCAGTATCTAATACCCAGGACGTAGAGTGTACTGATAAACAGTTCTGGATGACTAACACACCCGAAGAAGATGCATCAACATGCTCATTCTTCGTTTGTGTGGCGTGGAAATCCAGATATTTTCCTATTTCCTGCTTGGACTTATAACAATTATAAGTTAGAGTGGAACCAACGTTCCCCTGCTCAGTATAACAAGCGGGTTCAGTCGAAATATCCATATTATTATCTTGATTAAGGCCTGACATGGTCGCTACCTGGAGAGAGAGAAGAATACACTTAGTGTATGCTCTTGCAAGATTAGATTGGTTATTATCTTATCTAATCAGGATGGCTCCCACTATTTTTATCAAATCTTTCTTCAAACCCTAAAAGGTAAGACTAGCCGGGATTAATTACACCTTATAAGTTCGCCAATCTTTCAGCCAGGCCAGTGTTGGTACTTTGAGGGAGGTTCCCCGTACTTTCACAAAGACCTAATTAGAATAAACCTCGTTTTCCCAGGGGCATAACCTCGTTAATACCTTTCTAGACACCTACTTGATCAGCTAATTGTCATGTGTAAAACTCTCCCAGGAGCAACTCTTACTCGCAGTGGGTATCGGGATCCAACTATCTCATAGAAGGTATGCAATCTCATTGCAAATTTCAACACTTGAAATTCCCGATAATAGTTTTTACCCCTAGTGACTTATGACCTTAACTATGGTCAACAAATCATAAGCACTAGTCAAGTTCTACCCGTCATTTCTTGATTAATTAGACCCACCCACATGACCCTTAACTATGGTCAACAAAGTCATATGACTGTTCTAATTAATCGCATCATATGCTATGTAGGAAGACATCACTGAGCTACCGTACACTGCGCCTTAACTATGGTCAACAAACGCAGTACGAATACTAAGTACTCTATTTCCTAAAATGACGGAGGTTACGACAGGTTTTTAGAAAACCTTTTATGTAATGAACTTGATATCGTTGTAGAAACAAGTGATTTTTGAAAAGGAGTGTTTTTGAGGCTTTTTACTAGTTTCGCTAAAGAGGTCACTCCCGGTGAAGGGATCTCGGCTCTTTCCTTATCTAATAAGGTGCAGGATATTTCACAAATACCACTATGCAAAGAAAGAACTAAAAGAAGCAATCAAAAGACAAAACCGAGTGGGTTGTAGAATCTGCTAGTTTCGCTAAAGAGGTCACTCCCGGTGAAGGGATCTCGGCTCTTTCCTCATCGAATGAGATGCTGGATATTCTCCAAGGAATACCGCTATGCAAAGCAAAAACTAGAGCTACCCTTTTTGAAAATATGATTCTACAACATCTTTTAGGTTTCTTTCTTTTTCATTAATCTCATTAATGAAGTCCCATCATTTATGCTTCCTAAGCATCACAAAAGAAACAAAAATACAACGTACGCTTATGCCATCCGCATTCACCACAGTGTCCCGTTATGCACCGTTAGGTTACTTAACTAACGGCATAGCGGGACGGGACTAGCGCGGGTGCAAAACATAAGCAACGTTTATTATATATCATATATATAATAATAAAGCAATCGTCTCAAGCATATAAAGTGATCACATCACAGAATATCAGCAGCAAAAGATAACATATGAAATATTGTATATACTAGGAATTCCGTGTTTTAAATTAAGCCAGTATAAAATACGGATTTCACGGTCGTGATGAATAGCCAAACCCACATCCGTAGACCCGTACGAGAGCGGCAAGCAACCCTACCAATTCTAGAGTTAAGAGACCCGGTCTCGACTCCTCGAGATGGTCTCCCACTGGACCCTAAAACCCGGTTACTTATGCTCCCCTCTTTGGGTCTATCCTAATACGGAAAAGTAAATAATATACAACAATGGTGACATCATCCTCAACCCGGAAGTGCCCCAATAAAAGAATATTACATACAAGTTTTTACATGAATGAAAATGAAAAACCCTCATCTCACATAAAAAACCCGACTATTCAAAATACGACGATCCAATATAACATATCCCAGCAACACATAACATCACATGTCATCAATGTAAGTAAATATGTGTATCCCAATTGTCGTTGACATATAGCAACGAAACCGGCGATACACCACATATCACACTTACGGTCGTAGAAAAGAAAATGTCAAACTACAACATTTGGAATCCACAATCACCTTAGATATCATAAACCCAAAATATCACATACTTCGGATTTCATGCCTAACAATATGAATTCCAAATATTGTATCACATTCCACAAATAGCTAGACGATATTAAACATTTCGATCAAATTAACAAACACCCAAAATTTCCTGAAAAGCTCAACACTTGTGCGCAGTTTAAAAATACTTAGAACATGCCACAGTATCTATGGACCAACAGTAGAAGGGTCAACCCTTGCCTTACCTATGGCGCCGCGGAACTACCGCAAACCCTAGGGTTTGGCGGCGGTTCTTACGGTCATAGAATCGAGTTAAGGTTTCATTCTTCTAGAGGGTCCATCGAACCACTTGCATGATATTTGAATGTTTCAAACTTTGGAAAAAATCCAACTCTTAGAAAATTTCCAGCGAGGGTTAAAGTAGGTATTTGAAATCCGTTCGAACTTTTTAACACCGTCTAAACAACCCAAAATAAAGTTAGAATTACGACTACGAAACACTCCGAATTGCCTTTATAGAAAATTAACATCTCATGCAATTTTAGAAAAAACAAGAAACACCTAAAACACCAAAACCCAGAGACCAGAACACAGAATAAAAACGAACCCCAGAAGCTATCTTAGGGCGGGCCAGCTTGGATTTTGGGGCCATGTCACCAGGTCAAATCTGCCCAATTGTGTTCGTTTTTGTCCAGTGTTCATGTAACATCTCATATAACATTCTGCGGTTGCTTAAAATTTTTTTCGACGACCTAAAATTTTCGACAGAATCTAGGTTTTTGTTTTGTGTGTTTCGGAGTTGTTTCGGTTTTGTAATTCTACAAACATCGTCTAAATCTCTAGCTTGGCTTTGATACCACTGTAAGAATGCCTAGCACGACAGCAAAGTTTCGGGAGGTATCGTCCATGCCATTTTCAAAATTTTGCCATGCTTGACAATCCTAACCCTAGAATCTTAACTATAGATTTAGAAAATACAATGTGTAAACAACTTTACAACTAAGTGAATATGGAATACAATCTTTGTAGACCGGTCCTTCGCTTCAATAGCTTCGTGTAGTAGTCCCTTCGCTCCAAGTAGTGATCTTCCGGACTCAAGAATGGCTCCACAAGATGAAAGGAGCGAGCTTGCACGAAGTCTTCGAGACCGGAGATGATCTACGTCGAGGAGACACTAACCCAAGCTACCTCTTCACTAATTAGGGATTAGTGAAGCTAACACCCTAAACTAAATGGCTAATCTAGTAAAGAATGATGAAGTATGAATTTTGCTCACTTTAGAATTAATTTTCTCACTCTTTTTCTTCTCCTCTCAAAAACCTAGAGAGCTAAGCTCTTGATGAAGAAGAAGAAGATAATAATGGATGAGAGAGTGAATGGAAACCATGGGTGAGAAATATCTCATATAACTCACGTAGAGACTTAACCATGAGTTTAGATAATGGCTGGGTTAATAAATATCTTAAATAAAATAAAATTAGTGGACTAAGTCAATGCATCTACAAGCATCATGCCATGTGACTAATTTCCAACTAATATTTGATTTACTTTAAATAAATAAACCCTACATAATCATTAGCATGGTGTAAGTCTCATACACCCATGTAGCATGTGGCATCAAGCATGACACAAAAAGAAATACAATTAATATATATCACATATATATTAAATGCATAAGTGAGAAAAGAAATGCTTAAGTGAGCTAATATTAGTTAATGTAAATTAATATATCAAATATATAATTATATATTAAATCATTAAATCAACACTTGTTTTAATAATCCGGTTATATCTCATATGACCGACTAATATTATTTGTATCAACTTATCGAATCAACACTTGATTCGATAACCAGGCTATATCTCATATAACCGACCGATATCATAAATCGCAAGAATAGAATATGGTATCACATACTCGTATTAATCTCGGTCCCGCACATATCACATATATGCTCCTATTTCGTTTTGCCTGAGCCAGCAAACCTCTGTGTAGAACTCTAAAGACTCGTCAATATGCCGGCAATAGGTGATGATCATATCAGGCACCCATAAGCCGTCGGTGGTACTAGCTGGACGTAACGGCTACCCGGGTATTGAGTGATCAGAAGATCAACAAGCAAGCCCGCTCTAACTCATGTAAAGCCTGTCAGTAACACTACCGTACAGTCTGGTCTCTTCGTCTGATATGTTGCATATCTAGTCTACGGGTGGTAAATGTCAAACCCCGGTAACCGATAAGTCGTGCCGATATGAGGCTCATAATGGGTCGAGAAACTACTGATAACACTTACCAGTAAATCTCCATATTATCCCTGGCCAGAAACTTCCTGTTATAGCCAATCGAGCATAGCGCAACATCAACCCCCAATACCGGGAGAGTCGAATCCCCTCATATCGCTCATTGCCTCCATGTGATTCGGGACTGTACCCAAAAGCCACCGTTTTGCACGTTCTCTTGAACGTGGTAAGGTGGAAATCAAAGCACAGTAGGAATCACACAAGACTCTATGACGATCTCGGGTCTGCAGACTAACATGTACCAGTGTCACTAGAGAACTGCTATCTGACGATAGGTACAATACCAACTAGGAGTTCTCAGCGATTCCGTTCAGTGTACCCTGTCTCCACTGAGCACCCGTATACCATCTTTGATGTCAAACACCAATGGATGTGGGATCATCCATCGCCCATCATATGGGTCAAGTAGCGTATACACTAGTCTACTCTGGAGTATCGATTCCCTGTCTCGATACACCCTTTACTAGGAACAATTATAGGATGTACTTGTGGACTAACCTGGCCCCACTAGTATGATCTCCATCATAGTCTTAGTAGTCAAGTACACATCCTAAGGGCTTTATCAACATGTGAGAGCAAGACAGTATCACAATACAAGTCTACATATTAAGACAAAGAGCAACCAGATAGCATACTATCATGTTGAGCAAGAAATTCCTCTCTATATATATCCAAGCATCCACTATAATATACATCACATGTACAATAATGGCCTCTAGGGCATACATATAACTAACATGGCTGCCCTCCAAGAATTGAGTGAGTCTTATTCAATAATTGTAGAGATATTTCTCACACAAATATCTCATGAGTTCACAAATATCTTATGGTGAGTCATAGCCATGAGTCACCAAGTAGCCATGCTAGGTTCAATGTTCATATCCACCTCATTTCTCCACCCAATTAGTTTTAATCTCAAAAAGAAATTAAAACCCTAATAGGTGTCCCCTTCTAGAAGCTTTCCCGAACTATTTACGAGAATGCCCTACAGCCGTATATACATACCCGCATCCGCATTCCGAAGAATACGAATACAAAGAGACGAAACAAATCCATCAATACAATACTAGGATCCGGCTTAAACCAAAGCCCACTAGTATCATCTGCCCGAACATCATACACGCACAAGTGCATGTAAGTGTTCGAAGCCCTGTCGTAAAACCATACGACCTCTACATCTTTCACCCGATGCAGGGAAACCCTCTGTGTGGGACTCTAAAGACTCGACAGTATGCTGGCAGTGGGTTTAACCACAAGCCGAAAGTGGTACTAGCTGCACGTAACGGCTAAACAGGTATCTATCAATAAGAAGGCCGATGAGCAAACCGATCCGAACTCCTGCTGAGCCTGCATGTGACAATCTCCGTATAGTCCGGTCTGTTCGTTTAAGAGTATCGCATATCGGGCCTGGGGGGCGGTAATCGTCAGACCCCTAATAGCGCAATAAGTCGTGCCGGAGTGTAGCCCAAAACACCTTGAGAAACTACTGGAATACCTACCAGTAAATCTCGCTTGCCCTGGCCAGGGGCTTTGTGTAATGGCTCTCCAAACACAGCGTGATATCAACCCCCAATACCGGGAGAGACGCATCCTATCTAACCGCCACTGCCTCCAAGTGCTTCGGGACTGCACCCAACTACTACCTGTTTGCACAACTCCTTTGAGCCATGGTAGGGTAGTAATCAAAGTACAGTGGGAACACACTCAAGGTAAAGTAGCAGTGTCAAGTCAACGGACTAAGCTATACTCATGTCACCTGGGAACTGCAACCCGACGATAGGTATAATACCTACCAACAGTTCCCGATGAGTCCTATCCAGTATACTCATAACCTAATGAGCACCTGCATACTATCTCCAGTACGACGTACTAATGGCTGTGGGACAGACCATCTCCCCTGCTGGGATGAGAAGCGTATACACTAGTCTACTCCGGAGTATCGATACCCCGTCTCGATAATCCTACGACTAGGGACCTGTATAAGGATGTGCTTGTAGATTACCCAGCCCCTACTAGTGTGACTGCCATCGCAACGCTGGTAATCAAGCAAAAATCCTAAGGGCTCTACTAATATGTAGAAGCGATATGCTAAAAGAAACACATACACATATTGAAGTAGAAACAAACCAAGCAGCATACTACCATTTTGAGCAAGATTTTCAATACAACTGTGAATATCCCAAGCTTCCACTAAGTAATATGCAAACCGGTATGATACAATAATGGCCTCTAGGGCATACATCACTAACAATTTTTTCTTTCAAGGTATGATCAAACGGTGGCGAACGACCGGACAAACAAGTTGCGACTATGATCTTCTCAACAGCAACTTCTAAGGATCCACTAAGCTGGCTATTGGGGTACTCAAACTCACCTTTCGAACCAACCGACACTAGGGGTATCAGTGTTCACTGCCCAAAGTAAGGTTTCCAAAAACTTTGCTAGTGTCCAAGGTATAACGACACTATTGTGCCTCAAAGCGATGATGTAACCACCACTTAGGACACTCGAATATGAGCAAATTCTAGCATGGATGATTTGAAATTTTGTGTTGTTATTGACACATACAGTGTATGCCATATAGGTTTAATTATGATGGAGGATGGAACCTCCTTCAGATGTTGCTTCCCGTTGATCTGCTGATGGCGGCGATGAGTGGCTGAGATTTGATCTAGAGACAGGCTCCTGAAGCATGTGGATCTCAATGGGTTTGGAGTTGTTGAGCCGAGCGACCTGCAAGGAAGTCCCGGGGTGGTTGGACCACCGAGGACCCTCCAACGATCAATTTAGTGGGGTAATCCGAGCAGAGTAACGGCTTAGTGGATTAGAATTGGCTTACCTTGATTATCTGAAATATGGGTTTAAATAGTGGTGGCAGCAGGTGCAGTAGGCGCAAGAATCACGCCGGCAGTTATGCTCCCGACGTCACGCCCGCGTGATGAGCAGAACCTCTTATTAATGGCGAGACAGGCTCGTTAATGGGGGATCGTGGTAGCGTGGAACGTGGGATGTTGCCGGCGGAGATCTCGCGCATGGAGAGATTCACGGGATGGCGGTTACGCCTGCAAGCGGTGCTGTTGGTCGGTCGATAGACAGAGGAAGATGACCTCGGCGGGAGAGCTCACGGACGAGCGGGAGAGCCGAGGCATCTTGTTTCTGTGGTAGCTCGGGAACGAGCTGTGAGTCCGAGGAGGCCAATTGCGCTGGGGCTCGAGGCGAGCCAACCTCGTCGGTAGGACGGGCAAAGGAGCGGTCTGGTCGGCTCTTGTAGGTCCTTTCTTGCATGCTCTGGGACACGTCATCTGCCACGTGTCATGATCTGGGAGATTACCGATATCGAGCCCCATCATTATCCTCCCACTCTCATCCCGACCAGCTGGCTGGTCGGGTCGAGAGTGGTCTGCTGGGTCACCCGAGGTGAGCTCTCTTCCGAAGATATCGTCGGGCGTGTCCCCGGGCAATCCGTCGTCTTTTTCTGGATGACGCAAGCGAATCAGGGCGAGATCTTCTGCATTAAAGAGGGGTGCCGGATCGTGCGCGCTTCTGACGAAGCGGCGACCCACATGTCAAGCGTTGGTTGGCTAACGCGACGGGCCGCAAACCTCTGGCGCCTGATGGGATGCTGCTCAATGCGTGCGTGTCAGGTGGAGCGATCTGGGTCGTCGAATGCGAAGGGTTGTTTTTGGCGGGAGTCGACGGTCGCCGTTGGATGGGGGCGCCAGAGTCTATAGATAGAGGTGGGGCCCTCTTCAGGGCCCATCTCTCTTCATATTTTTCTCGCCCCTAATCCTGTAAGCTCGGTGCTCTCGTCTTTGGTCGGATCTTCTGCTTTCCTGAGGATTTCTCGATCAGGTTAGATGTCTTCTCTTGGGGAGTCTGTAGTTTTCGTAGGAGTAGATTCTGGGGATTCTCCCGCCGAGTTAGAGTCCTCCCGGGCAGCGGGGGTCAGATCCCCTCCCCGTGGTTGTGTGTCAGGAGCGGATCCCTAAGTGGAGGTGGCGAATGCTCCTGGTGTGCCTTCCCTGTTGAGGTAAGAGGGGGATCTTGCCACCGCTCGGGCCCGCTTCTATATCCCTTCTGGCTATACTCTGCGTTTGGTCGAGGAAGGGGAGAGGGCAGATCAGGTGCGGGGTAAAGAGATTGCCCTATATCTGGAATCCTTTTAGGCCGGAATGCGCTTGCCCTTCTCTTCCGAGGTTGCTGCAGCGCTATCTTATTTCGGGTTAGCCCCGGGCCAGTTAGTGCCAAACTCCTGGAGGATTCTCCTTGGGTTTCTGGTCCGCTTGAAATTGCAAATGGTCCCTTTCGGTCTGTCCATCCTTGCCTGCACTCTAATCTATAAAAGTCATCCCGGCTCTCACGCGGGCGACCCGAGGTGGGTCTATCTCTCCTTTAGGAAATGTCGGGGGAGCGCGCTCGGGTCGGGAGTCGTCGTCCTGCCTTCTTCCATCCATGACTGGAAGAAGAAGTTTTTCTTCGTCGGGCCGCCAGAAGGTAAGGATTGGCCCGTACCCGTCCAGTGGTCTAGGATAAATGCTGGCAGGGAAACCCTTCCAATGACCCCGACGTGGTGAGAGTAGCGGCGTGGGAGCCCATTCCTCGGGCCGATGTGTTGCTTTCTGAGTGGGCGCTTAGTTGGGCCGGGCTCAGCCATGCCCAGTTCGTCGGTAAGTTAGGCTTGTATTTATTTTGATTTTTGCTTGTGTCGCTGACCCTATTTTATCCCGTCTTGTGCAGAACCCATGGATTTGAGCTACCTTCGAGCGTCTATGCACAAGCCGAAGAAGGTGTCAAGGGCTGGAGAGGCCAGCTCTTCCCGTCAGGCGCCGACCCCGGCTTCTCCGGCGGCCGTCCAGCACCAGCACTCGAGCCCGGATCGGGCCCCGGAGTCCAGCAGGGCACCGACCTGAAAGAAGGCTCGGGGGCAAGAAGCCCCGGCCTCGGAGGCGGAGACCAGTCCGCCGCCCCCGGCTCTCAAGAGGTTCCCCCGTGCAGCCCCGCAGGACCCGGCCTCCCCAATCTTGGTGAACGATGGGGAGCTCCGCTTTGAGGTGCCCTCGGGGCTCTCCGTCGCCGACAGCCTTCTGCATGACATGGAGAGGTCGGCCGGGGGCAGGGTCCTTGGGGGAAGCCTGAAGGGGCAACTGGCGTCCATCGCCCCGGAGGCCGTGCAGGTTAGTGCTCGTACTTTGCTTATTTCGTCATTTGTGAGACTCGGTGATCCTTCTTCTTTCTGACCCCTGTCTTATTTCCGACCCTTGTCTTATTTCCCAGGTCATCCACCATGTCTCTCTTGCCATCCGGATGGAGGAGGAGGAGATTGGCCCGGCAGTCCGAGCCTCGGGCAAGTCCTCCTCGCTAAGGGAGAGCTCGAGGCGGGCGTTGGAAGCGGCGACGGCGAGGGTTGCCGCTCTCGAAGCCGAGGTGGTGGCCGGGAAGCAGGAGCTAGTGGCCGCAAAGCAGGAGGCAGCGGCTTGGAAGGAGGAAGTGGCGGCGGCAAAGCGGGAGGCTGCCAGGCTTCGCGAAGCCGCCCAGGCTGCCGAGGCCAAGCTTCAGGACTCCAAGGCGCTCGCCGGCACCATGAAGAAGTCGGTGAGCACCCTCCGGAAGGAGCTAGGGTTGGCAGTAGAGGCAGCGAAACGAGCCGATTTATGGGCAGCGAAAGCGGTGGAGAACTTCCAGAAATCGGAAGAATTTTACACCGTCCTAGCCTCGGCCACTACCACCATCTGGCATGAGGCCCTCGACGCCGTCAAGGCTCGGATACTGGAGTTCACCGACCAGGATCTCCGAGCCGAATATCCTCACGGGGACGAGGAGCGGGGGAAGACCTCGGGGCCGAGGCCGAGGTGGAGATACTCGGCGAGGGCAATGCCGAGGCCCTTGCGGCGGTCGCTGAGCTTCCCGGGGATGCGCCCGGCCATGAGGCCTGAGACCCGTCGTCTTTTTGTTTTTCTTTTCTTTTTTTATTTGTTTCCTCGAGAGTTTGGTAGGCCTCCGAGCACTTTTTCAGGCTGGGGAGCTCACAATACCGTGTAAAAACTTTAACTTTTGCGAATAAAGGTATTTTTCTTGCAGTTCTGTTTGCACGTGTATTTTTCTTCTTTGTTGTTTGAGCACTTGTATCTGCGTGGGACTGCCTTTCTGTTATGTCGTCTTTTTGTCTGGCGATTACACGTTGACTTGAATCTGCTCTCTTGCCAAGCGTTCCAGGGCAGGCGGTAAGACGGTATCTCTATGGCCCCGACATCAAAGTGTAGATCGCTAAGACGTTGATAGACTGTATGCCTCTTGTCGAGTTTATGATCCTTAGATGTCGGAGTGGCCGTAATTGGCCAACTGAGGATGACCGAGCAGGGTAGCTGCTCGGCGCCTCTTGGCGAGGTCTTTGATCCTCAGCGCGAGAGGGGCCGTGAGAGGCCTGCTGAGGATGGCCGAACAGGGTAGCTGCTCGGTGCCTCTTGGCGAGGGCTTTGATCCTCAGCCGTTGGAAGGGCCGTATGAGGCCGGCGAAGGATGGCCGAGCAGGGTAGCTGCTCGGTGCCTCTTGGCGAAGGCTTTGATCCTTAACCGTTGGAAGGGCCGTAAGAGGCCGACTAAGGATGGCCGAGCAGGGTATCTGCTCAGAGCCTCTTGGCGAGGGCTTTGATCCTTAAGCGTTGGAAGGGCCGTAAGAGGTCGGCTAAGGATGGCCGAGCAGGGTAGCTGCTCGGTGCCTCTTGGCGAGGGCTTTGATCCTTAAGCGTTGGAGGGGCCGTAAGAGGCCGGCTAAGGATGGCCGAGCAGGGTAGCTGCTCGGTGCCTCTTGGCGAGGGCTTTGATCCTTAAGGACGCCTAAGCGGGGTTGCCGCCCGGTGCCTCTTGGTGAGGGCTTTGATCCCTGGTGGTGTGCCAGGGACAACCAAGCACAGTTGGTGCTAAGCGGTTGCCTCTTTCGAGGGCTTTTCATCCTTAGCGCGGGAAGGGCGTAGGAGGCCTACTAAGGATGTCCGAGCGGGGTTGCTTCCCGGTGCCTCTTAGCGAGGGCTTTGATCCCTGGTGGGATGCCAGGGATAACCGAGCACGGTTGGTGCTAAGAGGTTGCCTCTTTCAAGGGCTTTTGGGTCCTTAAGGATGGCCGAGCAGGGTTGCTGCCCGGTGCCTCTTGGCAAGGGCTTTGATCCCTGGCGTCGTGGGGTAGGGAAGCTACCGGCCAGGGATAGCCAAGAAGGGTAGCTGCAGGGCTGCCTCTTAATGAGGGCTTAGATCCCTGGCGTTGTGGGGCAGGGAAGCTACCGGCCAGGGATAGCCGAGCAGGGTAGCTGCAGGGCTGCCTCTTGTTGAGGGCTTAGTTTCATGAGAAAGGATCGAGCAGGGTAGCTGCAGGGTTTCCTCTTAGTGAGGGCTTAGATCCTTAGCTGTTGGAGGGGCCGTATTTGGCCAACTAAGGATAGCCGAGCAGGGTAGCCGCTCAGCTGCCTCTAGGTGAGGGCTTAGACCACAAAGAGAGAACTCTTCTTTTTGCAATGTTCTAACGTTCCCTTCTCATTATTCGGATGAAAAGGACTTCTTAGAAAAAATTTACATTGTCTTTATGAAAGGAGAGGTGTACACTCATAGGTAGTGAGTTCACTGGTACAGCTTGAGCTTCTCGGCGTTGTAAGGCCGCGGAAACTTGCGCCCGTCCGTGTCTTGTAAGCGGTAGGCTCCGCCGGGAAGTACCTCGGCAATGAAGAAGGGACTATCCCATTTCGGGGAAAACTTATGCAGCCTGCCTTGATCACCGAACTCGTTCCGCCGTAGGACCAGGTCTCCAGTCTTGAAGGAACGAGGCTTGACCCACGCGTTGTAGTATCGGGCAGTTTGCTGCTAATAGGCGGCAGCCCTGATCTGAGCCCGATCCCGTTTCTCCAGCAATATATCCAGGTTAGTCCGCAGTGCCGTGGTGTTTGCTTCGTCATCGAAGTGTTCGACCCGGTGACTGGGTAGCCCGATCTCCGTCGGGACCATCGCCTTGGTCCCGTAGCAGAGGCTGAAAGGGGTTTTCCCGGTGGGGGTATTCTTTGAAGTGCGTAGGGCCCATAAGACCCGGGGCAATTCCTCGACCCAACTGCCTCGGCACCCCTCCAAGCGGGTCCGGAGACCTCGGAGGACATCCCGGTTGGCGACTTCGACCTGCTCGTTGCATTAGGGGTGTGCGACCGCGGCGAATTTCATAAGAATATGATATTCGTGGCAGAAATCTTTCACCTTCTCGTTCTTGAAGTTCGTCCCGTGGTCGGTGATAATACACCTCGGGATGCCGAACCGGAATATCAGGTTGTTCTGCAGGAACTTTATGGTCGTGGCGGCGTCCGGCTTTCTGATGGGGACGGCTTCGATCTACTTTGTGAAGTAATCCACCGCGACGAGAACATATTTGTGCCCGCCGATGCCGATAGGGAACTGGCCTATCATGTCCAATCCCCACTGGGCGAACGGCCACGGGGAGGTCAGTGCGGTCAACTCGGTTGCCGGGAGGCGAGGTATGCTTCCGTAGAGTTGGCAGCTTTTGCATCTCCGGACGAGCTTCTGGGCGTCCTCGTAGAGGGTTGGCTAGTAGTACCCCTGGAGCAATGCCTTCTGGACTAAAGTCCGGGCCCCTTGGTGTACGCCGCCGACCCCTTCATGGATTTCGCGGAGGACGTAGTCAGCTTCGTAGGGGTCGACGCAGCAGAGCAGGGGCTGAGTGAAGGATTTCTTGTAAAGGTTCCCCTTACTCCAGACGAAGTGACGGGCTTTGGCTCGGAGACGGCGGGCTGCTCCCCGATCTCATAGGAATTCCACAAGGGGCTTCCTCCAGTCTTGGTCGCCCTCCTGCGCTGCATATACATGAAGCATCACTGCCCCATCTTCCACGCTTGGCCATGACAAGGTCTCGAAGAGGATAGATCGCTTGTTGTTGGCCTAGTAGGATGAAGCCAGTTTGCTCAAGGTGTCGGCTTGGGCGTTTAGCTGCCTGGGTATTTGCTCTACCTGGACCTCGTCGAAGTTCTTCTAAAGTTTTCTTACCTCGGCCAGGTACTTCACCATTAGAGCTTCCCGAGCCTCGAAGTGACCGGTCACTTGGCCAACAACTAGGGCTGAGTCGCTGTGGATTCGAATTGTTTTCAGCCCCAGCCCGGAGGCCATGCGCAGTCCGGCCAGCAGGGCCTCGTACTCCGCCGCGTTGTTCGAGGCCTTGAATCCGAGCTTTAAGGAGTACTCCATTTTTGCCTCGTTCGGGCCCCGAATGATAAGGCCGGTGCCACAGCCTTCCTCGGTTGAGGACCCGTCGACGTAAATGACCCACTCTGGGACCGAGTCGGGTCTCCCCATGATTGGGTGCTGAGCCGCGAGGGCCGGCGTGGACTCCGGCCCCTTGCTGGGGATGGTGCATTCGACGATAAAATCGATCAAAGCTTGTCCTTTGATGGCTTGCCTTGGGCGGTATTTTATGTCGAACTGGGACAGCTCCCATCTCCACTTCTCTAGGCGACCCGAGGATTCGGGTGAGGCGAGGATAGCCCCCAGCGGGCACTCGGTGAGAACGAGGATAGTGTGCACCTGGAAGTAGTGTCGCTGCTTCCTTGAGGCCACAACGAGTGCCAAGACAATCTTCTCTATGGCCGGGTATCTCCTTTCTGCATCTTTGAAGACGTGGCTCACGTAGTACACCGGTTTTTGTGCTCCATCGACCTCTCGTACGAGCACTGAGCCTGCTGCTTTGTCGGATACCGCCAGGTACAGAGATAGCTCATCTCCCTCAACCGGTCGGGTGAGCAGCGGTGGCGTCGCGAGATGCCTTTTTAACTGGTCGAAGGCGGTCTGGCATTCTCCTAACTATTCGAACCTCGGAATTTTCCTTGGAGCTTTGAAGAATGGGAGGCATTTTTCTCCAGACCTCGACATGAAGCGGCTCAGAGCGGCTACCCGCCCTGTCAACCGCATGATCTCGACGTTTGTCTTAGGTGCGGTCATGTTGAGGATAGCGTCGATTTTTTCCGGGTTAGCCTCGATCCCACGGTGGGAGACCATGAAACCGAGGAACTTTCCCCCAGTGACCCCAAATGCGCACTTGGCTGGGTTCAGCTTCATCTTGAACTTGCGGAGTACTTCGAAGGCCTCACCCAGGTCCTCGGCGTGGTTGGTCGACAAGACCGACTTGATTAGCATATCGTCAACGTAAACCTCCACGTTCCTGCCAATCTGTCGCTTGAACATGCGGTTGACCAGCCGTTGGTACGTAGCCCCGACGTTTTTGAGTCCGAAGGGCATCACCTTGTAGCAGTATACCGCCCGGTCCGTTGTGAATGCGGTGAGATCTTCGTCTGCTGGATTCATACGGATCTGATTGTAGCCGGAGAAGGCATCCATGAAGCTCGGTAGCTCATGGCCTGCCGTGCCATCGACGAGCTGATCTATCCGAGGCAGAAGATAGTTGTCTTTGGGGCAGGCCTTGTTGAGGTCGGTGAAGACGACGCGCATGCGCCACTTCCCGCTTGACTTCTTGACCAGGACGACGTTCGCCGGCCATTCTGAATAGGGCACATTCCGAATGAAGTCGGCGGCGAGGAGGCGATCTACCTCATCCTCGATAGCCTTCTGTTTGATCGGGGCGAAGCGTCGCTTCTTCTTCCTGATGCGTCGGGCCGTAGGATCTACCCCGATTTTGTGGGATATAATTTTGGGGTCGATCCCCGGCATGTCAGCAGGAGCCCAGGCGAACACGTCAGAGTTGTTTCTGAGGAAACGAACCAGGTCATCTCTCTGAGGACCTGTCAGAAGTGACCCGATCTGAGCGATCCTTTCGTCGTCCCCTTCTACAAGGGGGACCGCTGTCAGAGGCTCCACTGGGGTCCCTCGGATATCGTTTTGCTCGTCGCGAGTATCTAGGGAACCCCTGATGTCTCCCCCGCCTTCGACATCGTCGGCCGGCTCCTCCAATGAGGATGTTGCGGTGAAGCAAACCTTTGCAACTCGCTAGTCTCCATAGACCCGACCTATCCTTTCCTGGTCGAGAGGGAACTTCATCGCCAGGTGGTAGGTCGATATCTGGGCCCGGAGGGAGTTCAGCGTTGGACGGCCGAGGAGGATGTTGTAGGCTGAGGGGATTCTTGCTACGATGAGTCCCACCGGCATTGTCCGCGTATGGACGGCCTCTCCGACATTGAATTATAGAGTGATTATTCCTTCCGCCGGGATGGAGTGGTTAGTGAATCCTGAAAGGATGTGGGAGGTCGGCGTTAGGTCTGCTGCGGTGAGCCCCATGCGCAGAAAGCAGTCATGGAAGAGGATGTCTGTCGAGCTTCCCGAGTCGACCAGGATTCTGTGCACCTCATATTGATGGACCCGAGCCGTGATCACCAAGGGGTTATTGTGGGGTAGGGATATGCTGTGAAAGTCCCCGTCATCAAAAGTGATCGGCTCGGTCTCCCTGGCCTTCTTCTTTGGGCGGCCGTCGACCCCCGCGGCTGGCGTGGGATGCCGAGTCTCGTAGGCGCTCAATGTACTCCTCGCCGTCGTGACCATGATTTTTGATGAGCCTCGGCTCCTTTCGGTGGGGTCCCTTACGTTCCCTGGTGGGGATGTTTTCAAGCTGCCGTGGGGAGTCTCGCGTGCGCGACCCCATCGAGGGAGAGGGTGCCGGTCATGCACGCGAACAGGTGAGCTGACCGCTACCGCCTCGGAAGGGACAGGGGTGCGACGAGACTCGGGGCGAAACTCTCTGGCGTAAGACCTTGGATCCAAAATTAGTGGTACCCACCGGGTTTTCGAGCATGTCAACCCGAGAAAGACACGGTTGTCGGAAATGACGAGGTGGCGGTCGCCAGTGACGACGCGGACGGAGCCTTCTATCCCCTATAGGGGTTCTGGTCCCGAGGCGGGGGAGCGGTGACCTGGGGATTTTTCCCTACCGTTTGGACGCGGACGAGTGCTTCCACGAAGGTTGCAAGTCGATCTATCCGGCCGGCGAGGGCGTTGATGGCATTCGGCGGAGGAGGCTCGTCTATGCCTCCATTAAGAGGGAGGCGGCGGTTGGTGTTTGGATCTTCTTGATGATCGCTCGCCATTGGAGTGAGATTGGGAGGCGAACTTTTGTTTTTGTGGAATTAACTTCTTCCCACAGACGGCGCCAACTGATGGAGGGTGAGATCTCCTTCAGATGTTGCTTCCCGTTGATCTGTGGATGGCGGCGATGAGTGGCTGAGATTTGATATGGAGACAGACTCCTGAAGCGTATGGATCTCAATGGGTTTGGAGTTGTTGAGTCGAGCTACCTGCAAGGAAGTCCCGGGGTGGTTGGACCACCGAGGACCCTCCAAGGATCAAGTTAGTGGGGTAATCCGAGCAGAGTAACGGCTTAGTGGATTAGAATTGGCTTGGCTTGACTGTCTGAAAGAGAGGTTTAAATAGCGGTAGAAGCGGTGGCAGCCGGTGCAGTAGGCGAGAGAATCACGCTGTCCGTTACGCTCCCGACATTACGCCCGCATGATGAGCGGGACCTCCCATTAATGGTGAGACAGGCTTGTTAATGGTGGATCGTGGTGGCGTGGAACGTGGGATGTGGGATGTGGCCAGCGGAGATCTCGCGCATGGTGAGATTCGCGGGATGGCGGTTACGCCTGCAAACGGTGCTGTTGATCGGTCGATGAACCGGGGAAGATGACCTCGGCGGGAGAGCTCGCGGACGAGCGGGAGAGCCGAGGCATCTTGTTTCTGCGGTAGCTCGGGAACGAGCTGTAAGGCCGAGGAGGCCAATTGTGCTGGGGCTCGAGGCGAGCCAGCCTCGTCGGTAGGACGGGCATAGGAGCGGTCTGGTCGGCTCCTGTAGGTCCTTTCTTGTATGCTCTAGGACACGTCATCTGCCACGTGTCATGATCTGGAAGATTACCGATATCGAGCCCCATCAAATTGTGAATATGCTTTTGGGATGTTTGATTGCTCAGCCGTGTATCCCACACTAGCTTCTTCTTGTTTGATATGCTTATGCCACATTGGACTTGGTTGATTTGCACAATCTGTGTATTTCACATGGTTTAATTGTCCGTTTGCACCCTTCTTTATGCTATGGGACCGTTTCAAGATAGTCTATACTTGTATTATTTCAAGCACATTTAAGCAAATTGTTGATACGTTTAGCAAGTACTTTTTGCGTGATGTAGAAGGACGGTGTAAAATGTTCAAACTGTTTTCCCTTAAGAATCCGGGGAGCACGATCATTTTACTAAATCGTGATTTGGCATTCCATCGGAAAGACATTTATATACTTTATAGGTCTTCTCTACGGATGTAGTGGAGAATTAGGGGACATGGTCTGGGGGTGTTCTTTTCGTTCAAGACGCCCAAGATGCCTCTAGACTCAGCCTAGCCAATTGGCCAGCCATTCCATCATCGCCAAAAGTTTGGACTCGAGCTCCCATTATCTATCTATCTATCTATCTAAAGATAGCTGATGAGAATAAGAGTTGAAAGGTTGTTGACTTGGCGAAAGAAACCACTTTGTCGGGTTTAAGAAATCTTAGGGCATGCTCTTTGAACTGATCAATTATTTTTATCGAATGTTCCATCCTAGCAGGACAAGGAGGGTTTTGGTACGATTTATCTCGTGTAAATGATTTTTAGGGAGGTTTATCTCTTAATTCAGTTGGTATTTGTCGTTTTATCACCATGTTAACGGATAAAATGCACATCACACCCCGCAAAAGTTCATAGTTTAGCATTTTTGAATGTTGCTGACGTATTTACAAGTTGAAAGATATGGATTAAGAGGAATCTTTTGACTATGTTGTTCGTGATTCACGTTTAGCAGTCTCTTTTCGTTGGAAATAGGAAAATTTGTCATAGTATTCTAATTGATGGGAGCAAATTCATAAGAAACTTTTTTGGAGTTTCGATAGGAAATTTAAGGAAGATCTTCGATTATTTTATAAGATGATTTAATCATTCGCAAGATTGAACATCCATAATCTACTTTTCAACCATTTTAGCTGACTGAGAATTCATTTAGAGATTTTTAAAAAGGAATAAAATATGCCCAAAAAAGGGAAAAGAGAAAATGGATAACTTATCAGCCGACTGATTGAGAAGGATCGTGTTTCCCATCTCTATGGGTTGTTTTGAAAATGCATGATTATGCGTTTTAAAAGGATTGCATTTTTGTAAAGATTGACTTTTTTGCTTTCTTATATGGATGCATTTTTTAAAAATAATGTGTCTAAATAGGATATGGAAAATAATTTCCTCCATTCAAATGAATGATTAAAAATGATAAATGCAGAGAATAAAATGAAGGAATTAACCTGATTTTTTATTAGTGGACCATCCCGTGAGACATTCCTACTCCTGATTCCCTGCTCAGCCTCCACTTGGCCTTTGAGCGGTGAACAATGGATGAATTTACACTATTTGAAGCTCTAGCTTTCTGTTATTTAATTAGGGTTTCAAGATCATGCCTACTTATCTGGAGAGACAGGGTTATATAAGACTCAATCGATATCATGAAAAATCTGGCAGTTTAAATATTTTTCAGCAACCCTGAAGCATATGCAGACGCAAGTGCAATAGGATTATATTTTTTAAACAGTTAACAGCGTTGAAAATCTTTTAGAAATGATTTCTGACAACTTCGCTACACATTCAGTCACATGGGGGGCGCAAGTGCTTTAAGGGGCACCAGCAAATGATAAATTTTATATAAAATTTGTTAAAATCCCATATATTTTCTATGCTATCAAATCTTTTCTGAAAGCTTATAAAAAATATTATTAAACTTATCTCCAACCATATCGAATATTTTAGATATTTTTCGAGAACTTCTAGAATCTTAGAAAATTCAAAAATCTAATTAAATACAAAAAATTAGTTCAACAATAACCACCCAAAAGCACTTGCAGCCGCCCTATGGGCGCAATTGTCTTTCGGTATTTTCCATAAATAATTTTTTAAAAAGAATCCTTTAAAAATCTGAAAATTTCCATCATGAAGCACATGCGGTCGACGGAGGGACACAAGTGTAATGGGGTCTTTTTATTTTCTAAATTTTCTTTTTGAAAAATATTGAAAAAATCTTTAGAAAATCACTAAAATTCACCTATTCAATGTAGGGTCTACTCTGGATTGTAAGTTGAACTGGGTCCTAACTTTTTCAAGTTTTTGTCATTTTGATCCAAGTTTTTCGTGGTATTTTCAATGCTAGTTTTGGATACTATATATGTGTTATCTAAAATTAGCCGAAATAGTTGAGAATGTCGTATCTAACACCGGGTGATTACTACAAAGAGAGTGGCAAAGTGGTTTGTTGGTCGGTCGGATTGTTTGCCCTCCTCGCCAGGAAAGAGGTATTATGGTGCATCATACCCGGAATTCATGGTGGCAACTTGTTTGTGTTCACAGAGGCCCCGTTTTTGCAGGATTTCATGGGGTTTGCAGAGCTTTCAATGTCGGCTGCGACCCAAGGTTCGCCTCTATCTCAGATCGAGTCATGATTGCTTCCCTGTATGCTTCATCCCCTTGTCCCTTCCTCAGAAATCCTTGGTAACAAGCCGACTGTTAGGAGATCAATGTCTGGGAATGAGCGTTTGATGATTCATCAATGGAACGATTGTAATCATTTCGATGCACTTTGTAATCTGTATTGATGTAATTAAAAGTTAATTAATAGAACTTCCTTTGGTAGTGCATATATCTGTATTTCGTATTTGATGAGCTCGGTCGATCGCTTTGTTTTATCTTTTCCTAACCTTGTGACTCGCGCATAAGCAATTTTAGTCCTTGAGTCCATCTCGATCCTAAGAGGGATCAGACTTTTAAATATGTCCGCTCAATAATGTACCGAGATTCGACTCGGGCCGAGAGGAGCTCGGACTTCAAGAAGTCTGCTTAATCCTAAGATTCGACCCGGACCGAGACGGCCTCGGACTTTATAGAAATCTGATGAGACCTAAAGAAGTCCGCTTAAAAATGTATCGAGATTCGACTCGACCAAGCGAAGCTCAGACTTTATAAAAACCCAAAGGGCTTATTACATACTCTCTGCATAAGAAAATTTTCGTTAATCACGGTGCCATATCATTTCACTAGACCGACAAGTGTGAGAGACCCCAGGACGAGAACGCAGGCCATTCCGGGAGGTGTTCGGCCGGAGCTTCGACATCCAAGTCTTGTATATGGATTACCCATGTGTAGGAACTCAGACCCGGAGGCTGAAGGAAATCATATGCGTATAGCAGCGGAAACGATACATATGATCTCTACGAATCCATCAATATGAATGATAAAATACATGCCTTTGCAGATCTAAATATTTGTCAACAAAATAATAATCTTTAGAAGCTAACACAATTGCAGAAACCTCCAATCAAGTCCGCCATCTTGCATAAGAGGCAAACCAAAACTAGGTTAATAGGATCCCTTTTATTTTAGGAAGAGAAGTTTTAAATAATTCTTAATTATTTTTTCTTATCTTTTTTGGTCTACTATAGCCATCCTTTTATTGGGTTGTGCTACAATACATTTTTCCTATTTTTCCAATGTGACACTAAACTCCCCAATCCAACATATTGTGTTTTATTACTTCATTATTTTTTTGTTTGCTCTTCTACATTAAGACTTTGTGGTGGGACCAATTAAGTCTCATATCGAGAATCAATTTTCAATCTCAATTAATTCGCAATTAATCAATTGAGAATTTTAATTTAACAATCAAACTCCTATCACACCAACTGTTCATAAAAGTTCTTTCTAATGTGAGATAATATTTAACATTAATTTACATGCAATCACTTCCAAAATCAAGTTACTTTTCTTTAGGTCTTTTAACTGAGCGGAATAAAATCATCTAATCACTCAAGCTTAAATCTTCAATTGCCCATGAACATAATAAATTCATTTCGAAAATAAATATAATAATATAATTTTGAAAAAAATAATTTCTAAAATACATGTACAGGATTTGGCACTTTCATTGGATTGAACAGTAAACTTATTCTTATCAATATGAAAATGTCGGATCCTATCTTGACATCTATAGTTTTCCTAAATGTATTCAAACAGCCCAATATTTTCTGGTTTATTTTTCTTATCCGGTTGACAAGAATGACCATCATATCAAACCTTGCTTATCAACAAATCGAAAACAATGACATCATCAAGTCAAAAGAACTATGTAACAGTTCGAATTCTCCATCTCCATAGGTGACATATCCTAGAGAATTCAAACGGGGTCATGTACTACATATATCATTATATATGTTCATGACGTACACTTGGAGAATCTCCATTCTCGGTGATTGAGACACATCACCGCATCTCATATGTCAGTGTATTGCATGATAATCTGTAACATTCTAGCTATCCTATGCAAGTTGTAGGTTAAGTACATTATTTAAGAAATCACTTAATTATATCATATCTCTATGCAAGTGACACATCACAATACATGATCTAATAATATAATTTCTAAGGATATTATAAAAATTATAAATAAATAAGAATACCCACATAATAAATCATTAAGTGCAACTATAAAACTTTATTAATATTCATCTAATATTACATGAATTGCCATGGATGATCAAGGGCATATATAACTACTATAGCAATCACCCACTTTCTCACATCCATTAAGCTACAATTTTAACTCCCATCTTATTCAAGCGTTTATCAAAAACCTTTTGAGACAACGTTTTAGTGAATGGGTCGGCTATGTTGTTATGTGTGGTCACGTTCTGAATTTCCACATGTTTCTTTTTGTTAATCTCTCTAACAATATGGTATTTCATTTCTATATGCTTAGACTTCAAATGTGATCATTGTTACTTCACTTAAGCAACAGCTCCACGATTGTCACAGCATAGTGGAATAGGAAACACATGTGGAGGAACAAAAACAAGCTCATGGACAAACTTCCCTCCTTAGCAGCTTCGCTTGTGGCTACATATTCATCTTCCGTAGTGGAATCTGCAGTGGCATCTTACTTTACACTTCTCCAGCTAAATGCACCCTCACAAATGACTTAAACATATATAAGATATAGTGCCCTCTAGACAATTATTGCAATTGCAGGAAGGAAATTACTGTAATTGAAAGAGGACATATACAGATAAAACAATCTTTCTCGAGATGATAGTATACTATCTGGTTTGTCTTTATGTTTCATATGTATACGTTTTACTCGTTATCACATATCGTCGATACATGATGATAAAGCCCATAAGATCTTTGCTTGACTATCAGGATTATGATAGGGATTATACTGTAGGGCATGTGTAGTCCATAAGCACATCCTTAAATGTTCCTAGTCGTAGAAGTACCGAGACTGAGTATCGATACTCTAGTTTAGACTAGTGTATACAATATATTCTATTATCAATCACACAATGAGTAATAACAGAATTTTCAAATTTAATAAAAGTTTTACTACTAAATAAAATAGAGTAACAACTATTACAAAGTTTCGAAACAGAAATCAAATTTCTCCTAACTTGAGGAACATAAAGACAGTCTTTAATTCCATTAAATGCCCTTTATTTAAACGCAAATAATAAGTTCTTAAAGACACTATTGAAACTACGGCTCCGTTTCTCATTGTCAAAGTAATCTCCCTATCTCTAACCTTTTGCTTTCCTTTATACCCCTTCCGAAGGTTTCTCTTTTTTCAAGGAGGCAATGTAAATTTTGCAATCCTCTTCCAGTGACTTTTTTTATGACAGGAATGCATTCATCATTAGATTGATCCCTTTTTGCATTCTTGGAAACCTGTTTTTCTTTAGCAATTTTCTTTTTAAATGAAAACTTACTTTTCTGCTTGCCGGACGATCTGGCTGAGTCAGTGACCATCATTATGCTCTTATCCCGCTTTATAATATTCTCAACTCTTTGCAACATATTGCTCAGTTCGGGAAAGCTAACATCTGGCTCTTCCATGCTAAAGTTCTTTTTGAACTGACTAAAGAAGAGAATAATGAAGCAAGAATAACATCAATTTTGGTTTCATTGTAAATCTTAGCTCTTAAGATTTCCAATCCATTGATGTGCCCTATCATCTTATGAATATGGGTATGAACTGGAGCACCTTCAGCCATTTTAGTGTTCATCAAATTGCTCATAGCATTTTGACGAGCTGTACGATTTCTTCTTTCATATAAGGCTTTCAAGCAATCTAAGATTTGCTTGCTGATTTCTACTAGTACAAAAATATGTTGCAAGATGGGAAAATCCATATGGGCAATTTTAGTTTGTCCCTATGGTATCCACCGTAGGGACATTTTTAAATCAAAAATTATATAAAATCGACTTCTGCCTCTGCCTTACGGTGCCGTAAGAGATGCCCCTACTGTAGGAACAGTAGGGACAAATTTGGGGAATAAAATAAACGAATAAAAAGCAAATTCCCCAACTCCGGAAAAACCTTGTTGCACTTGATTTCTGGGTTGTTAAGAATGTTAGCGGACGAATATTGGTTGGGCTGAGGTGGTGGAATGCAGTAACTGTTGTTAAGTGCTTGTGTTTTCAGGTACCATCTTGGGGATTGCTTAAAGAAATTCTGGAGATTAAGTTGGCTTCCAGCATGAGAATGAGAAGAAGGGATCCAGTCAAATGACCAGCATATGTCACAATCTTTCTTTCTTGACCCCCTCTTTCTCTGTGTTTTTTTTCTATTGTTGTTTTCCATCTTTTTTCTTTTTGGTTATTTATGTACTTAAATATGTAACAAGCCTTGTTGTTGCTAATGCTTCTATTTTTCATAATGTAATTATGAGACGGACTGCTTTACTTTCGGGAAAATAGTGTGTGATATATTATTTTATGATATATTATTGTGTACAGGGTGATATGTTATTATGTACAGGACGGACAAAAAACAGCGGCGACATTTTTTTAAAAAAGATTTAAATGTTTGCCCCTAAGGTTCCCACCATAGAAGTATGAATTTGCCCCTACGGTTCCCACAGTAGGGGCGGTATATTATTTTTTTTAAAAATAATTTAAAAACTGATAATTTATGCCCCTAGAGGAACCGTAGGAGCAACATTTTATTAATTTTAAAAAAAAATTAAAAAAAAATAGTTGCCCCTACCGTTGGAACCGTAGGAACAAATTTACAACCATAGGAGCATTTATTTGCCCCTACGCCGTTTGTCCCTACGGTTCATTTTTTCGTCCCTCACTACTATAATAAGGGGTTGCCCCTACGAATATAGTTATCCGTAGGGGCAAACTTACCGTTGGAACCGTAGGAACAAATTTACAACCATAGGAGCATTTATTTGCCCCTACGCCGTTTGTCCCTACGGTTCATTTTTTCGTCCCTCACTACTATAATAAGGGGTTGCCCCTACGAATATAGTTATCCGTAGGGGCAATAAAAGTTTGCCCCTACGGATTAATCCGTAGGACCCATAGTTGGCCCTACGGTGCCATACGAATTGAATTAAAAATATTAAAACGTAATTTGTTGTTTGGCCCTACGGAGCCGCAAAAGAAGGACCTACGGGTTAATCCGTAGGGGCATGTATATGAGTTATTAATAAAAAATTAAAGCATAGAAAAGTCCTTGATCCCAAAAAAATTACTCTGTCTCATCACTCGATCTCCCGCACGTGCCTCTCGTCGCCACCGCCCGCGCCTAGTCGCCACCGCCCTCCCGCGCACGGCTCGTCGTCCCCGACATCACCGTCAACTTC
Organism: Agapanthus africanus; assembly: GCA_030015575.1. NCBI lineage: Eukaryota > Viridiplantae > Streptophyta > Magnoliopsida > Asparagales > Amaryllidaceae > Agapanthus > Agapanthus africanus. Next base: position 78,248,004 of record JASDDO010000018.1, read on the forward strand.
CTCGTTGCCACCGCCCGCGACTCGTTGCCGATTGCGTCGTCGACCGTCTCCGGTCTCCTCTATCGCCGGCCTAACTACAGGTTAGTAAATTTCATAATTTTACTTCTAATTATGCTTTTATTTATGTTTTTGTTGATTATTGGGTTGCTAGGGTTAGAGTTCAGGGTTCGGTTATGGTGAGGGTTAGGGTTTCGTTGAGGGGAGGGCTGGTTAGGGTTCAGTTGAGGGTAAGGTTAGGGTTAGGGTTAGGGTTCGGTTCAGTTAGGGTTAGGATTAATTAGTTGGGGTTAAGGTAAGACTTGGGCTAGGGCTAGGGTTACGGTTCAGTGTATGGTTAGGGTTAGGGTTAGGGTTTGGTTCAGGTTTAGAGTTAGAGGTTAGGATTAATTTGGGTTAATTATTGATAATTTGAAAGGGTTAGGGTGTTGATTAGGGTTAATTTGGGTAAATTGGGTTATGTTTGGGTTGATTAGGTTAATTTGGGTAAATTGGGTTAAGTTTGGGTTGATTAGGCTTAATCAGGTTAATTTGGGTAAATTGGGTTAAGTTTGGGTTAATTAGGGATAATTTGTATTAGGGTAACGATTATGGTTAATTGTGGTTAATTAAGTTAATTTGGGTTATTTAGGGTTAGGTTTAGGGTGCACTAGTTCATTCAGTAGGATACTCGATGATAACGTAAACGTACAATTTTACCGTAAACGAAAAAAATTTACCCTAAACTAAAAACTTCGAACCCTTTATAACGAAACGTAAACGTAAAACTATTCAAGTTAAATGTTCAAGTTAAAACCAATATATGATACTCGATGATAATATGAAACTTTCATATTCTCATCGATACTGATATATGAAAATCAAAGTGCGACTTAGTCCCCGTCTATCAGTTAACATACGTTTGATGTTCGTCGTGACATAGAACTATACGAAGCTTGTTAAATATCGGACGGTATAGTTCAATACTAACAACCTTCATATAGTCTATGTGATGAGAAGATTCAATTTTATGATAACCGATAGATTTGTACAGTGTGGACAAGTTAGGAATATATAAAGCAAACACCTGGATTCACTTGTGTTTTCATCCGTTTTGAGTTATTTCGTCGGTACTTTTCCACTGGTTCTCCGTGTACAAAGATAGATTAGATGTTCATTTCAACGTTGTTTCACAGTTTTGAAATGATTATCTATTCTATTACAGTGTACTCGGAGAACAGCGGGGAGGTGCTGCCGAAATTTACTCGAAACGGTTGAAAGCACACGCGAATGGGTGTCTGCTCTATACATTCTTAATGGGATAGAAGCCTTATCCCCGACAGCCGAAACACACACATACAATACGAATACACAACAAACGTACACACAACACATACACACTAACAACCCTACACTTAAGAGAAATCATAAATTGAAATACACATATATAGAATACAACTCATACATAGGTATCGTCAAATCTAATTTTGATTATCGATAATTTATTCTTTCAACGACAAATGAACACACAAAGCACATACACGGATTTTCTTCTTTGTTAGTAACCATCCCGTTCTTAGATTTCTCAATATAGTCATCATAACCTACAATTTATATGTTATACAGTCTAACATGGCCCATGAGTACATCAGAGTTAAGGACTGGATGTATATGGATTGGCAACAACGTATGCAACCTGAGTTTGTCGCAGGAGTTGCTGCTTTTATTGAATTTGCACGCGCACATAATAAGATCGTGTTAGAGAAGATTCTCTGCCCGTGCGATAGATGTGGGAATAAGTACTGGCAGAATGTAGAATTTGCAGAGCTTCATATCGTTAAACATGGTTTTACTATACTTTATACAACTTGGCTATATCACGAGAAAGAAGGAGAAGACGGTAATGCGGCAGGAGAAGAAGGAGAAGACGGTAATGCGGCAGAAGAAGAAGACGGTAATTTCTTTCCAGGAGAAGAAATGGAGGATATGGTAGAGGCTGCCCTTGGTGAATCTATTCGTACCGAATATGACATTCCTTCCGGTCAAGGACCGCATACGGATAAATATGAAAATTTCATGAATGATGCTAGAAAACCAATTTATGAGAATGCAAAGTATTCCACCCTTTCATGGTTCGTCCAACTTTTCCAGATTAAGTATCTAAATGGATGGAGCAACAAGTCATTCACAATGCTTCTTTCGTTCTTGAAAGATTCTATGCCCCCGGGAAATAACGTGCCCGGCAGCTGGTACGGAGCCCAGAAGATGATGTCTGATTTGGGTCTGAAGTGTGAGAAGATTCAAGCATGTCCTAAAAATTTCGTGTTGTACTGGAAAGAGAATTCAGATTTGAAAGAGTGCCTAACATGCGGAGAAACCAGGTATAAACCGAAAGATTCTGATAAGAAGCCCGATATACCTGTCAAGATAGCACGATACTTTCCCATAACACAGAGGCTTCAGAGGCTATTCAGGTGCAAGAAAACAGCCGAGGTAATGATTTGGCATCACCGTGCTCCTCCAAGCGAAAATGGAAAAATGAGCCATCCAAGAAATTCACCGGCATAGAAGGATTTCGATAGGAGGCACGAAATATTCAGTAGTGATCCTCGCAATGTCCGGCTCGGACTCGCTAGTGATGGCTTATGCCCATTCAACTATATGGCTGGAAGCCACAGCATATGGCCCGTTGTAATGATAGTTTATAATCTGTCGCCTTGGTTGGCTATGGACCAATCATACTTTATGATGTCTCTTCTTATCGACGGACCAAACTCACCAGGAAACAATATCGACGTCTATCTCCGACCTCTGGTCGAGAAGTTAAAATCTTTATTCATTGATGGTATAGAGACTTACGATGCAAACACAAATACAACCTTCATACAGCGTGCGGTTTTAATGTGGACAATTAATAACTTTCCTGTGTATGGAATACTATCAGGTTGGTCCGTACATAGTCATAAAGCATGTCCTTATTGCCATCAACATACATCGAAATTCTTGAATTTTAGCAGGAAGGTTTGTTATTGCGGCCATCGACGTTTCTTTCCTCTAGACCACCCCTACAGATTAGACGTTGTTCACTTTGATAGTCATTAGGAGCTTCTTGGACCTCCAGTCCCATTGTCCGGAGAGGACGTGACTGCTCAGTGGGATGGTTACAATAATATGACCTTCGGGATGGATCCGACAAAACAGGTCAAACCACCATTCTGGAACAAGTTAAGCATTTTCTTCGAGCTTCCGTACTAGTCAACAAATTTAGTGCATCATTGTCTGGACGTCATGCACATAGAGAAGGGAGTATCTGAGCACGTACTCAACTTTCTTCTTTGTAAAGACGGGAAATCGAACGACAACCTCAATGCTCGGATGAATCTAAAGGATTCGGTGTCCTTGGATACAAATTCGAAGTTAAGGACATAGAAACATCTAAAACCACTCAGAATAGTGGGATTGCGACGGTAAGATCGGATGATGTGATCTATTATGGATACTTAAATTGTATACTTGGTATCCAATATCCCGGATGATCAGAACCATTTTATATACTTCAGTGTACTTGGTACGATACACGAACCGATACGGATAAGTGGAGAAGCAATCTCGGGACTTGGAAAGATGAATATGGATTGACCAGTGTGAACACACTTCAATTTTACGGTCAAGACGATCTGTTTATCTTTCCGAACCAAGCGTTCCAAATATACTACTCACAGTGTTTGAAGCATCTGGGATGGAGTGTCGTATGCCGTTGGAAACCCAGAGATATTTACGATGTCCTAGAATTCGAGGACAGCGATGAGGATGAAGAAGAGAGAAGACTTAGAATGCTCCGACCGTCTGTTTCGAAAGACGAGTTGTCTTCGGCTGATCATGAAGTTGTGTGGGTTAGAAATGATATCGATGATGAAATCCAAGTAGATATGTCTAATGCGTCCACGAAACGAAAAAAATTATCAGTAATGTTATATTATTACTTCACATTTTGCGATCTATACATATATAGCATACATATGTAATGATTGTCTGATGTGTCCACAAACCATTTTATCTAGATTTGATGATGATGATGGGAGCAGCGAGGGGCGGCATGAGCTCCAGCCGCGGCACCGACAGAGGAAGAGCGGTTCTGCCGTCCGGAGAGCTGTGTAGGGAGTTTCAGAGGGCCGGTCTTGCACCCCGATCGGAGACCCCTTCGGATGCCTCCTTCCGTGTGGACTTTGCCACACCTCCAAGTATATTGCACGCATATTAATTTTGAATGTAATATTATAGATATACATGCATATGCATGTCAAAATTACTTATATAGTCAATTTTTGATTGTCTAGCTGTTGGTGGTGCGTCCACATCAGGGACAGAGGCCACTCCCGCACCTCCAAGTATGTTTATATATCATATAGTGCATGCATATTGATTTAGAATGCTATATCATAAATATACATTCATTCTTTTTGCTCTTACATACTTACAGCTCAGGTAGAGGCCACCACCGCACCTGTGGGTATGTTTATATATCTTATAGTATATACATGTTGATTTAGAATGTTATATTATTGATATACACATTCTTTTTGCAATTACTTATATAGTCAATATTTGATTGTCTAATTATAGGTGGTGTGTCCACGTCTGGTGCAGGGGCCACTCCCGTCACTTCCATACCCTCCGTTCAGTCTGCAGGTTTGTATGAATTAATATACAATATTTATTCATTTTACATATCCTTTAAGAATAAACATGAACTTCATATAATTTTATCGATATTTATTTTCTAGTTGGAAATGCATCCACGTCTGGGTCATCGACCGTTCCTCACCGGAGGAACTATCGTCCCGCTCGTGCTGCTGCCCGGGCCTAGGTTCGTGCTTCTGTCGCCGGAGGTATATATCACACTTCAATTTTCGTTAAACATTGATTTCTTAATACCACTTTGTCTTAATATTGATTGTCTTGATATTTCTTGTAGATTCAGGGCATCCCCATTCCGAGAGGGGGACTCAAGGCCCGAATTGTCCCACAGGCTGAGGCCCGACAGAGCTAGAAGGAGGCAGCATTCCCCCTATTCTTTACCCCTGATTATCGCTATACCGGCGATTATGCCGAGAGGTTCGGCCGGTATATGGGGGATGAGAGCCATCTCGTGAAGAAGTATCCACTTCACGTTGAGTGGGGCGACCAGCACTGGCGCTCATTTGCCCTCTTCTGGGATCAGGCTCGGGTATTAATATATAGTTTCATTTAACTTTCCCAATATATTTATTATTATTTAACACTTGCAATTTAATAACATTGTTTTTTTGTATTTACAGTTGGATTATGACTTTCAGCCTGTATCTGACCCTGATCATCCTGAGAGAGTGCTCGATTTTCACGCTCTGTACCATGGCCTGATGAAGAATATGCAATCAAAGGTCCGATACAATAGGAACGAGCAGAAGATCGACTGCCATTCCCTGTGCATGGCGACCCCCGAGGCAGAGAAAGTGGCTCTCCTACATACTCCGGCCTTTGCGAGAGTCGACGTAGATACATGGCCTCTCTTGTGCCAATATTTCGACTCTCAGCGCAAACATATTTGTATTTTAAATGTAATTCATTGTTTAGTATATAATTTATTTTTTTATGTTGCTTAATTAGAAAACTAAATCTGAATATGTCAAGCAGAAACAGGCCGATCAAAATAAAGAGAATAGGAAGTCGGCGAAGAGGGGTCGCCCCACTTATACAGGTGGCTCGAGGAATATTACTCGTGCCATGGAGTTATCGGTAAATTACAATAGACCTGCTGTGATATAATGTAATATTAAGAGTTATTTTATAATATATGTAATTTTTTTGCGAATTGCAGAGAGCTCAGACCCTGGTGCAGGGTCGTATACCGAGCGTGCTGTCCGCGTATCTTACCGTCCACGGCACCTCGACAGATCCTTCCACAGGCGAGCTTCGATTCCCCGACACCGCTACTCAAGAGTATTGCGTAAGTGTTAATATTTATTCTAACAGGATTGAAATTTTTGTTTTGAAAAGTTCAAATTTAAATGATATACTTATATTTTAATGGTTAATGTGGGTGTAGGAGCGGGTGGTGGAGCAGGCGGAGGCATCGGGGATCGATTTTACTGGACAGAACGATCCGATGCTGCTGGCCCCAGTTCTAGACGCCGCACACGGAGGGCACCACGGAGGTTGGGAGAGAAGCCGGGGACTAGGTCCTAGCAGGGCCCATATGTGGTTAGACTCTACTCCGGCGGTTACTTCCCTTACCCCCCGTGAGCGACATCTAGAGCAAGATGTTGCCACCTTGAAGACCACCGTCTAGGAGTTGAAGGAGATGATGGTATGTATACTACTTAATAGTAAAATATTATATCATATTATAGATAGTAACATATCCAATATTAGTAGCCTGAGCTTATTTGGTTGTAGACTTAACTCTGATTAATCTTAGATTGGGGTTTCGCAATAACCTGATAATGAAACTAATTCGACTAATACACAGTTCTTACTTGTTTATTACACACAAAATTGAACAGATGCGACAGAGTACTTCGGCTGCAGCTTCACATGCATCTCCTTCAGCTGAGGTTGCCCAGACCACTCCTGCAGCTCTACAGCCCGCTCAGACTCCTGCACAGTCCGCTCCTTCATTGGTCGAGTTTTTGACGACTCAGGGCTGCACCGAGGAGCAGATGCGCCAGATTACGTCGATTATCAGAGATGGGGGAGCTGGACCGAGCTAGGGTAGCTTTATTTATATTTTTAAGAATGTATATACTTATCTGATACATATTGTATAAATTTTGGACGATAATGGTGTAGGGTTTCCTTAGCACCATGCCTAGGGTTTGGAAGCATCACACATGCCACAATAAAAAAATTAGGGGGTGCTAAGCAAACTAACCTAGGAATCGAATTAGAAAGTTAGGGTAACAACTTGTAATATCACATACTAACTAGAATCTAACAGTAAGTGGGGGAGAAATACAACCTTTGTAGAACTCCTCTTGTGATTCCTTGGATCTCCTAGAGTTTGAACCGGCTCGCTTGAATCCTTCCAAGTCCACGACGATCCATCCGGAGTCCCTTTGCTCAAAGCTCCTAATTTCACTTGATCTTTGAAGAAGTGGAGAAAACAACCTACACTAATGGGCTAGAGTAGTATAGATTGGTGATGTGGTTTGTATTCTCACTAAAAACCCTTTCTTTTTAAGTTCCTCACTCAATGGAAAAATCAAGAGAGCATGAGAGAGGAAGAAGAAGAAGATGGTAAAGCTTGAGCTCAATATTGTGATTATCTCTTAATAAAAAAAGAAAAGAAAATAATGTATATGAGAGTCACACTCTCAACAAACCATGGTAAATAAATATCTAGATATTTTGCAAATGAGTTAAAGCAACTAAGGAAATTAAACCAAGGGTTAATGTCATGGTCAAGTGTAGAAGGGTGTAGAAACAATGAACCATGGTTGAATTTCCTTTTTCTCTTCTTAATAAATAAATATAGATAGATATTCATTCCATGTGAGTCTTGCATTGCCATCTCCAATGTATCAACAACCATGACACACATGTATGCATGTATGTGTGCATACACATGAACAAGTACATGCATGCACATACACAAATAGAAAAGGTTTAATAAAAGTGAGCTAAAAGTCTATATATTAAATCAACACTTGATTTAATAAACCGGTCATATCACATATGACCCGACCAATAGAAAAATGCCCGATTAAAATATGGTATCATATACACGCATTTAATCGAGCTCCTGTGCATATCTCATATGCACACCACATCGTTTCGCCTGAGCTGGGAAACTCCTGTGTGGGACTCTGAGACTTGTCAATACACCGGCAGTGGGTGATGATCATATCAAACACCCACAAGCGGTTAGCTAAAGGTAACGGCTACCCGGGTATTGAGCGATTAGAAGAAAAACAAGCGAATCTGTCAAAACTCCCGTCGAGCCAACTGGCAACACTTACCGTACAGTCCGGTCTCTTCGTCTGATATGCTGCATATCGAGTTTAGGGATGGTATCGTCGACCCCAATAACTTAATAAGTTATGTCGGTATATGGCTCATAACAGATCGAGAAACTACTGATAAAACTTATCAGTAAATCTCAGCAGCCTAGCCAGGGACTTCCTGTTATAGTCAATCGAGCATAGCGCAACATCAACCCCCAATACCGGGAGAGACGAAACCCCTCCTATCGCTCATTTCCTCCATGTGCCTCGGGACTGTACCCAAAATCCACCTGTTTGCACACCTCAGTAGAGCCGTGGTAGGGTGGAGATCAAAGTACAGTGGGAGAACACACAAGACTCTATGGCGATCTCGAGTCTATAGATTAACCTGTACCAGTATCACCTGAGAACTGCTATCTGACGATAGATATAATACCACATAGGAGTTCTCGATGAGTCCGTTCAGTGTACCCAGTCTCCACTGAGCACCCGTATACAATCTTTGGTGTCACCACACCAGATGGGTATGGGATCATCCATCGCCCATCATATGGGACAAGAATGGTATACGCTAGTCTAATTTAGAATATCGATGCCCCATCTCGATACACCCATAACTTGGAACATTTCAAGGATATTCTTATAAACTACATATGTCCCACTAGTATGATCCACATCATAATCCCAGTAGTTAAGCAAATATCCTAAGGGCTTTATCAACATGTACCAAATGAGTAAGATGCAAGATCAAATGAATATGTCAAGATAAAGTACAACCAGTTAGCATACTATCATGTCAAGCAAGAATGTCCCCAGAATATATATATACACATACCGATACATCCACTATCATATAATGGCCTCTAGGGCATACATATATCCAAAAATCTCCCACTTGCACTAAGGACAATTATTGGCGTATCTCATAACCAACATCTCAAAAAATCGCTCATGCTGCGGCAGAGGGGGGGCCTTGGTGAGTGGATCCTCGGTGTTATTCTTTATATCTACTCTCCAAATCTCGATCTCGCGGAGATCAACTATCTCCCGGATCAAATGATATCGCCTCAGGATGTGTCTGGATCGCTGATGGGACCTGGGCTCTTTGGCCAATGCCATAGCCCTATTATTATCACAATACAAAGGTATTGGATCAATAATGGTTGGAACTACTCCTAGCTCTGAGATGAACTTCCTCATCCAGACGACTTTCTTGGCAGCATCATTTGCAGCAATATACCCAGCTTCCATCGTTGAGTCTGCAACGGTATCCTGATTGGAACTCTTCCAATATACCGTCCCTTTATTGAGGGTAAATACAAATTCTGAGATTGATTTGTTGTCATCCTTATCACTCTGAAAGCTCGAATCGGTAAAGGCCTCCATTTGGAGATCCCCGTTACTATACACCAAGAACATTTCTTTAGTCCTTCACAAGTACTTAAAAATGTTCTTCACAGCTGTCCAGTGATTCTCCCCTGGGTTGGATTGATACCTGCTTACTACACTCAGTGCATAAGCTACATCAGGGCGTGTACATATCATCACATATATTATAGATCCTACGGCTGTAGTGTAGGGTATAATTCTCATGCGAGCTCTCTCTTCGTCGGTCTTTGGGCAAAAGTCCTTGGAGAGAGTGACTCCATGACTAATGGGTAAGGCACCCCGCTTGGAGTCTTCCATACTAAACCTCTTTAGGATGGTGTTAATATACCTGGTTATGGACAATCCCAACAACCTTTTAGATCTATCCTTATAGATCTTCATGCTGAGTATGTACGAGGCATCACCTAGGTCCTTCATGGAGAACTTTTGTGATAAGAACAGTTTGACCGATTGTAGCATAAGAACATCGTTTCCTATCAGAAGAATTTCATCCACATAAAATACGAGGAATGTGACAGTACTTCCTATAATCATCTTATAAACATAAGGTTTATCTGGATTTTTGACGAAATCAAACTCTTTGATAACATCATCAAAACAGATATTCTAACTCTGTGATGCCTGCTTTAATGCATAAATGGATTTAAGCAACCTACATGCTTTCCCACTGCTCCCACTGTCAATGAAGCCCTCTGGCTGATCCATATAAACGCATTATTCTAAATCACCATTTAGAAAAGCCGTTTTAACGTCCATCTGCCAGATTTCATAGTCGTAGTGAGCAGCAATAACAAGTAGGATCCGAATGGTTTTAAGCATGGCTACAGGAGAAAAAATTTCGTCATAGTCCAGACCTGGTTTTTGACGAAATCCTTTCGCCACAAGCCTTGCCTTATAGGTCTCCACCTGTCCATTTACACCGATTTTTCTCTTAAAGATCCATTTGCACCCTACGGGTTTTACCCCAGAGGGTACACTATCCAAAGTCCATACTTTGTTGGTGTACATAGACTCCATTTCGGATCTCATGGCATCCAGCCATTTCACAGAGTCACCACTCATGATAGATTGCTGAAAACTAGTAGGGTCATCATCATCCATGATGCAATATTCTCTATCACCATCAATGAGAAAACCATAGCATCTCTCTGGTGGACGAGAAGTCCTACCAGATCTACGGAGTGGCTGAGATTCATAAGATTCTGTTGCAACATCAGGTTCAATCAAGTCGTCAGTTGTAACTTGTTTCTCTAGAACCTCTTCTAGATCTACCATATTGCCATCGGTATTATTTGGAAAAATATCATTTTCTAAAAATGTGGCATGTTGAGAAACAAACACATTTTGTTCCTCCTTGTGGTAGAAAAGATATCCAAACGAATGTTTTAGATATCCCACAAATATACATTTGACCGATTGTGTCTCGAGTTTGTCTGGATTCTGCTTTTTGACAAAAGCCGGACAACCCCAAATCTTAACTCGTTTAAGAGATGGTCTCTTCCCATACCATATCTCATATGGAGTGGTAGACACGGTCTTGGTTGGAACTTTATTCAACAGAAAAGCTGCAGTCTCTAATGCATGCCCCCAAAAGGAGAAAGGTAACTCAATATCACTCATCATGGATTATACCATATCTAATAGGGTACAATTCCACCGTTCTGACACACCGTTGTGCTGTGGTGCGTAAGGGGGGTGAGCTGAGAGAGAATCCCATTCTCTTTTAGGAAGTTAAAAAACTCTGTACTAAGATACTCTCCACCTCGATCTGATCGAAGTATTTTGATGCTCATTCCTGTTTGTTTTTCTACTTCAAGTTTGTACTCCTTGAATTTCTCGAAAGCTTCAGACTTATGCTTTAATAAAAACACATGACTGAATCTTGAGAAATCATAAGTAAAAGTTATGAAGAAAGAAAAACCGCCTCTCGCATGTGTAGACATTGGCCCACATACATCACTATGTATGAGGCCCAAGAGTTCTGTAGCTCTTACTCCGTGTCCAGTAAACGGAGTTTTGGTCATTTTCCCTTTGATACAAGACTGACAAGTCGCATAAAATTTATACTCAAAAGGATTTAAATATCCATCTTTATGAAGCTTGTTTAGTCTTGTTTCATTAATATGACCAAGTTTACAATGCCAAAGAAAAGCTTCATTTATATCTGAAAATTTTCTTTTATTTATGTGTTGTATGTTGAAAACTGTGTGTTGATTAAGGACGTATATCCCGTTATTAAGTGTACCACAACCAATCAACTCTTGATTCAGTTTAATGTTCATAATATTGTGCTGCAATACAAAATGATATCCTTTATTGTCTAACAAAGAAACAGATATTATATTACATAGCATGCTTGGTACAAAATAACATGGGTTCAAAACCAATATACAACCCGATGGCAACCCTAGGTGATACTCTCCTACTGAAACTGCATGTACATTGGAACCATTTCCAACTCGGAGAGTATGATCATCGGTCTTCAAAACTCTGCTATTTCTCAATGCCTGCACAAAATTGCAGATATGAGAACCCGAACCGGTATCCAATACCTAGGAAGCAGAGTTTATAGAAAAACAGTTTTCAGTTACGAACACACCTGAAGCTGAAGCATCACCATGCTTCCTTTTCATGAGATCAAGGTACTCAGTACAGTTTCGCTTCCAGTGCCCCGTCTTCTTGCAGTGAAAACATTCTCCTTTTCCTGACTTCTCAATCTTGGATTTGTCTCTCCCTGGTGCCTTCTTGTTTCCACCTCTCGGTTTGGTGGATTTATTCTTATTCCTTCCCTTGGCCTTGGCTTTTGGGACGGAAGAGGAAGATTGTCCAACAATCAGAGAGGGAGACATTGCTTTAAGCGTGCTCTCCGCACTTCTCAACATATTGAGAAGCTTGGGTAGTGATTTCTCCATGTTATGCATGTTGAAGTTTACTATGAATTGAGCAAAGGCAGGGGGAAGAGACTGAAGAACAATATCAGTATATTGTTCGTTATCCATTGTCCATCCGAGGTCCTCAAGCTCTTCAACAAGAGCTATCATCTTCAAAACGTGATCGCCTACCGGTGTGCCAGGAGCCATCCGCATCTGAATTAACTTTCGAGTTTCTTCGTATCTCAGGGTCCGAGATTGCTCCCCATACAACTCTTTTGTATGGAGAAAGATGGATTGTACATTCATCTGCTCATGATGCTTTTGATGTGTATTGTCCATCGATACAAGCGAGGGCATTTGGTAGAAGCACAATCAATATCCCACGTTTTGCGGATCTCCTTATCCGCAACAGAAGATTCAGGGCCTGGGGTAAGTGGGTCTGAGGCAATGAGGACATATGATACTTTATCATATGTGAGAGCAATGCTAATTTTCCTCAGCCAGTCTTTATAGTTCGGTCCCGTTAGCTTATTTTTCTCTAACAGTAGCTTAAGTCCAGTCATGGTTATCTGCCATTAGGAGAGAGAAAAGAATACACTCGGCGAAAGCTCTTGCAAAGATCAGATTTGTTATTATCTTATTTAATCGATGTCTCCCACTGCTTTTATCAAATTTTCCTTAAAACCTTTAAAAAGAAAATTAGCCGTGATTAATTACATTCTACAACTTCGCTAACCGTTCAGCCAGGCCAGTGCCGGTACTTTGAGGGAGGTTCCCCATGCTTTCGCAGGGACCTAATTAGAATAAACCTCGTTTTCGTAGAGGCGTAGCACCGTTGACACCTTTCTAGACACCTAATGGGTTAGCTAATTGTAAAGTGCAAACTCTCCCGGGAGCAACTCTTGCTCACAGTGGGATCGGGATCCTATTATCACATAGAAGGTATGTAATCTCATTGCAAATTTCAACTCTTGAAACTCCCGATATGATTTTTACCCCTAGCACTTATGACCTTGGCTATGGTCAATATATCATAAGCACTAGTCAAGTTTTACCCGTCATTTCATGATTAATTAGACCCACCCACGTGACCCTTGGCTATGGTCAACATAATCATGTGACTGTTCTAATTAATCGCATCATATGATGTGTAGAAAGACATCACTTAGCTACCGTACACTACGCCTTGGCTATAGTCAACATACGTAGTATGAATACTAAGTACTCTACTTTCTAAAATGACGGAGGGTTGTGAATAGTTTTTAAGAAAACTTTTAACGCTTTAAACTTGATATCGTTGCAGAATCAAATAGGTTTAAAAGGAGTGACTTAAGCTCCGCACTTTGAAAACTTTCTTTTTCATAAAAAAACCGAGTAGATTTCAAATCCGATTCTACAACATCTTTTAGGTTCATTTTTCTTTACATTAATCTCATTAATGTAGTCCCATCATTTAAGTCCTTAAGCCATCACAGAAAAGAAATGAAAATAGAACGTACGCTTATACCATTCGCATTCACCACAATGTCCCGTTATGCACCGTTAGGTTACTTAACTAACGGCATAGCAGGGCGGGACTAGCGCGGATGTAAAACATAAGCAACGTTTATTATATATTATATATATAATACACCATTCATGTCAAAATATAAAGTGATCATATCACAGAATATCAACAGCAGAAGCACATATGAAAATATAGGATATTCTAGGAGGTCCGTATTTTATATTTAGCCAACAATAGAAAATACGGATTCCACGGTCACGATGAATAGCCAAGCCCACACCCCTAGACCCCTACGAAAGCAGCAAGTGACCCTACCATTTCTAGAGTTTAGGAGACCCGGTCTCGACTCCTCGAGATGGCCTCCCACTGAACCCTAGAACCCGGTCACTTGTGCTTCCCTTCTTGGGTCTATCCTAATGCGGAAAAATAAATAATATACAATAATGGTGACATCATCCTCAACCCGGAAGTTCCCTAAATAAAAGAATAAATAATATACAATTAATTTTACAGGAATGAAAATAAAAAAAACTCTCATCTCATATAAAACCCCGGCCATTCACGACGATCCTGTACGTCATATCCCAGCAACACATAATATCACATATCATCAACATAAGCAAGTATGCGTACCCCAATTGTCATTGATGTATAGAAACAAAAACGGCGATACACCACATACTACATTTACGGTCGCAGAAATAGAATGTCAAACAACAATACTTGGAATCGATATTGCCTTTAGACATCATAAACCCGAAATATCACATAATCTGGATTTCATGCCTAACGATGCAAATCTTACATTTAGGTCTCATCATTTAAAACACCTTTTCAAAAGAAATCGGGTAATTCAACAAGATTCCCGATTCCGTCCGAGACCGAAATGTTAAATTTACACACAAATAATTACTTTTCACAAAACTAATTAGTGTAGATTCCAATTATTGTGTTACATTCACTAAAACTAGGCGATGTTAAACCATTCAATTGATTAATAGATTACCCAAAAATTCACAGAGAAGCTAAACACTTGAGCAGTATTAAAAATTCCCAGAAGTATGCCCTAGTACCTATGGACCAACCATAGAAGGGTCGACCCGTGCCTCACAAATGGCGCCGTGCAACCGCCGCGAAAAGCGCATTTTGGCCGCGATTCCGCAGTCATTTGATCGAGTTAGGGTATCATTCTTCTAGAGGGTCCACAGAATTATCTGCATGATTTTTTGAATATTTTTAATGTGAAAAATTCCAACATTTTGAAAAATTTCCAGAGAGCAATTTTCCGGAGCAATCGATGTTCGTTCGAAGTTTTTAACGTCGTCTAAGTTACTCTAAAGTTAGCTTGGCTCTGATACCACTATAGGGTTTCCTTAGCACCATGCCTAGGGTTTGGAAGTATCACACATGCCACAATAAAAAAAATTAGGGGGTGCTAAGCAAACTAACATAGGAATCGAACTAGAAAGTTAGCGTAACAACTTGTAGTATCACATACTAACATGAGTCTAACACTACATGGGGAGAAATACAACCTTTGTAGACCTCTTCTTATGACTCCTTGGATCTCCTAGAGTTTGAACCGGCTCGCTTGAATTCTTCCAAGTCCACGACGATCCACCCGGAGTCCCTTTGCTCAAAACTCCTAACTTCACTTGATCTTTGAAGAAGTGGAGCAAACAACCTACACTAATACACTAGAGTAGTATAGATTGGTGATGTGGTTTGTATTCTCACTAAAAACCCTTTCTTTTTAAGTTCCTCACTCAATGGAAAAATCAAGAGAGCATGAGAGAGGAAGAAGAAGAAGATGGCAAAGCTTGAGCTCAATATTGTGATTATCTCTTAATAAAAAGAGAAAAGAAAATAATATATATGAGAGTCACACTCTCAACAAACCATTGTAAATAAATATCTAGATATTTTGCAAATGAGTTAAAGCAACTAAGGAAATTAAACCAAGGGTTAATGTCATAGTCAAGTGTAGAAGGGTGTAGAAACAATGAACCATGGTTGAATTTCCTTTTTCTTTTCTCAATAAATAAATATATATAGATATTCATTCCATGCGAGTCTTGCATTGCTATCTCCAATGTATCAACAACCATGACACACATGTATGCATGTATGTGTGCATACACATGAACATGTAGATATAAATATGCATACATGCATGCATACACACAAATAGAAAATGTTTAATAAAAGTGAGCTAAAAGTCTATATATTAAATCAACACTTGATTTAATAAACCGGTCATATCACATACGACCCGACCAATAGAAAAACGCCCGATTAAAATATAGTATCATATACACGCATTTAATCGAGCTCTTGCGCATATCTCATATGCACACCACATCGTTTCGCCTGAGCTAGGAAACTCCTGTGTGGGACTCTAAGACTCGTCAATACGCGGGCAGTGGGTGATGATCATATCAAACACCCACAAGCCGCAAGCGGTCGGCTAAACGTAACGGCTATCCGGGTATTGAGCGATCAGAAGAAAAACAAGCGAACCTGTCAGAACTCCCGTCGTGCCAACTGGCAACACTTACCGTACAGTCCGGTCTCTTCGTCTAATATACTGCATATCGAGTTTAGGGATGGTATCGTCGACCCCAATAACTTAATAAGTTATGTCGGTATATGGCTTATAACAGATCGAGAAACTACTGATAACACTTATCAGTAAATCTCAGCAGCCCTGGCTAGGGACTTCCTGTTATAGCCAATCGAGCATAGCACAACATCAACCCCCAATACCGGGAGAGACGAAACTCCTCCTATCGCTCATTGCCTCCATATGCCTCGGGACTGTACCCAAAATCCACCTGTTTGCACACCTCAGTAGAGCCGTGGTAGGGTGGAGATCAAAGTACAGTGGGAGAACACACAAGACTCTATGGCGATCTCGGGTCTACAGACTAACCTGTACCAGTGTCACCTGAGAACTGCTATCCGACGATAGATATAATACCACATAGGAGTTCTCGACGAGTCCGTTCAGTGTACCAAGTCTCCACTGAGCACCCGTATACAATCTTTGGTGTCACCACACCAGATGGATATGGGATCATCCATCGCCCATCATATGGGAAAAGAATAGTATACGCTAGTCTACTCTGGAATATCGATGCCCCATCTCAATACACCCACGACTAGGAATATTTCAAGGATATGCTTATAAACTACACATGTCCCACTAGTATGATCCACATCATAATCTTAGTAGTTAAGCAAATATGCTAAGGGCTTTATCAACATGTACAAAATGAGTAAGATGCAACATCAAATGAACATGTCAAGATAAAGTACAACCAGATAGCATACTATCATGTCGAGCAAAAATGTCCCCTGAATATATATATACACATACCGATACATCCACTATCATATAATGGCCTCTAGGGCATACATATATCCAACAAATGGTTGGTGGTTGTTTGCGTGTTCATGATGATTTATCCTGATATCGTATTCTTTTTGTCCATTTCTTTTATATATTATGCGTGAGATGCTGATTATGAATATTTATGTATTTGTTTATATGATTTATATATTATTGTGCACAGGGCGGGTTAAAAACAGGAAGCCCTTTTTTAAAAAAAAAACCTGATATTATGTCCCTATGGATTAATCCGTAAGGCCATTTGTTGCACCTACGGATTAATCCGTATGTCCACAGTTTGCCCGTACATATTTATCCGTAGGGACAAAATATCAGGATAACTGACATTTTGCCCCTATGGACCTACTGTGATAGGCGTTACACTTGCCCCTACGGATATATCCGTAGGGGATTATATCTGGACCTACGGCTAACTCCGTAGGGGCTGGAAGTTGCCCCTACAGATAGCACCGGAGGGGAAAGTATTTTATTTTATAAACCACTAAATTAAATAAATATTTTGTCCCTACGGCATACACCGTAGGTACATAGTCCCCAACGCATGAAACCGTAGAGGCAATTTCTACTCCGTAGGGGCATGTTCATGGCGAAAATTTGCACCTGCGGCCATTGCACATACGGTTAATTTTCCAGCCCCTACGAATATATCCGTAGGAGCAGTTCTTTGCCCCTACGGATAAAGCCGTAGGGGTAACCCCTTATTGTAGTAGTGCCTACAGTTGGAACCATAGGGGCAGTGGTTTGGCCCAATGGTTTCAACCGTAGGGGCAACCACTATTCATAGTAGTGTCTTTTCCTTCGACTTGTCTTTGACGGTATGATCCTACTATATAGCATTTAGCAAGCAAATCCTTATTGAACCAATTTTGATAATTGTTGATCTCGTCAGCAGTTGCTATCACGCCCCACTTCCCGGTATACGGCGAAGGGGACGGGACGAGGCCGCTACGTATTTACTGTGAAGTAAATACGCTAAGCGTTTCTAAGCAATATAAAACAGTATTTTTATTTATTCACATTCTTTCTATACAATGCATGGAAAATAAATACAACTGATAAAAAAACAATGCATAAACAATGGCATAACATAAATGAAATATTACTGAATGGAAAGTATACAATGAACTAGAGCTTGGGGTCTTCACTGAACTGGTCCAAGTCTTCAGCAGAGGTCTCGATCTTAGGAATGTCCAGATCACCTGACGACATTTAAAGAAAAAAGAAAGAGAATGTCGTCAGCGAACAAATCGCTCGGTAAGTCCCAAAGAGAAGGGAGAAGTAGAAAAGAAGAAAGAGAGAGAGTAGCTTTTAAAGTTGTACTATATTGTTATGATGTTGTGTTAACGATGTTGTTTGTAGTTTGATACAGAAGATGCCAGTGTATACGAGAGGAGTTCCACTTAGACCGGAGACTTTGGTAATCCGTAGTATAAGGCTCCGTCGATAATACCACGGAACAACGGTATGAATGTAATTACGTCTTAAGTGACCACCTCGTGCCACCTATAACATATTCCATATCAGTCTACCCCTTAAACCCCGTGTTTTCTTGATTGTATTATTGTATTGTATTGTAAACTGTATAAATTGTATGTTTGGATGACTGACCGAAACCATGATATCAATAAACGGATGTAACTAGAGAATCATGTATGTAACTGTAGAATCATGGATGTAATAGTATAATCATGTAAATGGAATATATATCCATAGTTCGGTTCAGTCAAGTTGATAGATTGAATAATGGATTCATGGATTCATGTTAAATTGTAATATTGTAAATTGTAGATTATAAATTATAAGTTGTAGATTGTAGATTGTACTTGAATCATATTCAAGTCAGATTATAATGAGACTCAAACAAAGTCAGACAATTAGAAAAGTAAATTGAAGTCCTGATTGTTTTGATATTATTGGTAACCGCTGCAAATGAGCGGCAGGATTTGTGTCTTTTTCAAAAACGATTACCGTATTGATAACACCGTTGTTAAGTTGTCTACCTTAGATAAGCAAGCACCCATATCTCCGGCTTCCTGAGGCTCAAGAGACCGGTCCCGCTTAAACCTATGTTTACTAGGGTCCTTAGGGTAATTTATAGAACTTAAGGGGGTTTTATGTAAAAATACTTTGTAAAGTTTTCAAAATGCACTCCAAGTATTTATTATCGTCTTTAGAGTTGTAATAAATATAGATTTTATATTTGTGATATTTCTAATGAGAATATCCTATTTTCATGATAAATGGTATTTATTTGTAATATTGATTTTCATGGTATTTTAGTGTAAAATGAATCTTGTGGTATTTTAGAAAAATGTGGAATATTTATATCATATCAAAATAAGTATTTTAATGATAATTATATATATATTTATAAAAAAATAATTTTAATATATTTTATATTCTAGAAATCTCATTTTCTTTAGATTTCCGTATTGTAAATCTTTCGAGACCGAATACTCCTTGCGGAGTTCTGAATCTCGCACTACTAAGCCCGAAAATGTGCGATAATCCATACCATCCCAAACGGGTTCCCTAATTGGGTTGTACCGGCGCTTTGCAAAGATTTGTATAAATACTAATCATTAAGGAAAAACGGTTTTATTAATTATGGTAATTATTTGTAAAGATGTCGATTTCTCGTATTCTATGTTCTAGGGTCTCCTAAATCAACTAGACTGCTCCTAACTGGTCCAAAGTGACAAGTTGTGAGATAGCTCAAATTGCCTCTTTACCGCCAATTGTGGCCAGGTAAGTACAAGTGAAGAAAGGAGGGATCCGTGTTAGTTATATGTATGCCCTAGAGGCCATTGCTATACATAGGATGTATATTGTAGTGGATGCTGGGACATATATAGGGAAGACTTTCTTGCTCGACATGATAGTATGCTATCTGGTTACTCTTTACCTTAACGTGCATACTGATTGTCTCTCTGTTACATGTTGGTAAAGCCCTTAGGATGTGTACTTGACTACCTGGACTATGATGCGGATCATACTAGTGGGGACATGGTAGTCCATAAGTACATCCTTCAAAGTCCCTAGTCGTGGGTATATGGAGATGGGGCATTGATATACCAGAGTAGACTAGCGTATACCTTCTCGACCCATACAGATGGTCGATGGATGATCCCATATCCATTGGTGTTTGACATCGGAGATGATATACGGGTGCTCAGTGGAGACTGGGTACACTGGACGGACTCGCCGAGAACTCCCAGATGGTATTATACCTTACGTCAGATGGCAGTTCTCTGGTGACACTGGTACAGAGTAGTCTGTTGACCCGAGATCGTCATAGAGTCTTGTGTGATTCCCACTGTGCTTTGATTTCCACCTTACCACGTCCAAGAGGGCATGCAAAACGGTGGTTTTTGGGTACAGTCCCGAATCACATGGAGGCAATGAGAGATAGGAGGGGATTCGTCTCTCCCGGTATAGGGAGTTGATGTTGCGCTATATTCGATTGGCTATAACCGGAAATCCCTGGCCAGGGTTGCTGAAATTTACTGGTAAGTGTTACCAGTAGTTTCTCGAACTGTTATAGACCTCATATCGACATGACTTATCGAGTTATTGGGGTCTGACGTTTACCACCCCTAGACGAGATATGCAACATATCAGACGAACAGACCGGACTGTACGGTAAGTGTTACTGGTTGGATTCACAGGAGTGTGAGCGGGCTTGCTCGTCGATCTTCTGATCGCTCAATACCCGGGTGGCCGTTACGTTTAGCAGACCGCTTACGGCTTGTAGGTGTTTGATATGATCATCACCTGCTGCCGGCGTATTGACGAGTCTTTAGAGTCCTATACAGAGGTTTCCTGGCTCAAGCGAAATGAAATAGGAGCGCATATGAGATATGTGCGGGACCGAGAATAATGCGTGTATGTGATATCGTATTCCATTCTCGCGATGAATGTACCGAATGGTTGTATGTGATATAACCTAGTTATCGAATCAAGGATTGATTCGATAAGCCGATACATTGGATATTAGTCGGTTATATGCGATATGACCGGATCGTTAAATCAAGTGTTGATTTAATGATTTAATGTATAATTATATATTTGATATATTACTTTGCATTAACTAGTATTGGTTCACTTAAGATGGATTTTCTCACTTGATGTACACAAGTTGTATATGTGATATACTTTTGTGCACTTGTTTGTATCATGTTTGATGATACATGCAAACTTCGGTTTGTGTAAAGAATTAAACCATGGTTATGTTAATGGTTAGGGTTTTGATTTACTTACTTATTCATTTATTTATTTAATTCATTTTGGGCAAAAATGAAATGGTGGCTTAGTTTGTTTTGTTGTTGAAGCTTCATGAAGTTTTGACTTAGTGACCATTTTATCTTCATGTCCTAACCCTAACCATTCAAATAAACCCTAGTTAATTCTCTACACTAAACCATGGTTGAGATTATGATAAGTATCATTTTTGTTTTCTATTTTCTAAATAATACTCATCATATTCTTTCTTCTTCTTCTTCTTCAACAAAGAAGAAACCTTGCCTCCATCAATGGCAACATGAGAGAAAGAGTGAGAAATCCAATTCTAAAGTGAACCCACTTCCTATTTCTTCATCCTCTACCACTTGCCAAGTAGTATAGGGTGTTTTCTTCATAAGTTTCATGACTTGGTGAAGTTGGAGCTTGATCTTGTGTTGCCTCGACGTAGATCATCTTCGGCATCGAAGTCGACGACCAAGCCCGCCCATTTCTCCGATGAAGCCGACGCTAGAGCCCGGGATCCGATGATCACAGCAAAGGGACTTCATTACGGAGCTATGGAGGTAGAGGACCGGATCTACAAAGGTTGTATTTTCCGTTTACTCTTAGTTAAGTTGTTAACTAGTTTTCGTTTTCGCCTAAAATCTAGTTAACGATCCGTATTAGGGTTTCTCGGCACTTGTAAAATTTGAAATTGGCATGGTTGATGCCTTGTGAGACCTCATTAGTGTGCCTAGGAACCCTACAGTGGTATCAGAGCCTAGCTAGAGCCTTAGGCGATGCGTAGACGGAGTTAGAAGCCCGATCGAACCGAAACCCTAATTCAAATTTGCTCTCTGTACATTTTTCCAAAACTGGGTTTTTTCCAGATTAAAAATTCTTTAAAAATTCAGCAGGAAGATTTATGAATTATGGTGCAAAATGAGCCCCTGAATCATCTAAACCGCCGCGGAACAGCGGCAGAAGCATGGCTTCTGCGGCGGTTCCGCGGCCGTATGGTCACATTGCCCAATAATTTTTGCACAGTAATTCCTATATTTTGGTTATGGATTTTCTGGGATTTTTTAATATTTATTCAAGAGTTGAATATTCTGGGTTGTATTAGGAGTTCATAGATTTGATCGGATTGTCAAACTTTGTCTATGTGTTTTTCCGGATAAATTTTAGCAAAATGTTAAAAAGTTCGACCGGATATAAATACCCACTTTTTCCCCTGCCGGAAAATTTCCAATTGTTGGATTTTTCCGTAGTTTAATAACGTTCTAAGTAGTGCAAGTAACGCGATGGACCCTCTAGAAGACAACAAACCTTAACTCGATTATGTGACCGTCTTGAACTGCCCTTTGAACCTTAAGGTTTGGGGCAGTACGGCGTGCCACATGTGAGGCGTTGGCTTGACCCTTCTACGACTGGACCGTTGATACTGAGGCACGAAATGAATGTTTTTAAACTTATTTCATGTGTTGAGCTATTTCGGGAAAACTTGGGTGTTTGATTGTTCGATCGGAAAGTTTAACATTTTCTATTTACCCGGAATGTGATACAATATTTGGAATCCACAAGTAGTTATGTGATAACTGATATGAATGTTATAAACATAGCACTTTAGTCTCACTTGATCGGTTGCCACGGAATTTTGATGCGATCAGAACTCCGTCGCAATCACGTAGCGTACGCGGATACTAGCCGAGTAAACTTAATAGACAGCCTCACTCCATAGCCCCGACCAAGTGACTGTAGGAGAACCCCGTTGCCGAAAGCATCTGTTTGGGTGCTCGCGGCAGCGGTGTTCCGCATTGATGCACTTCGTCGACGGTATCAGGGGTGCGGCCGCCTACTAAAGTTTGCGACGAGCATTCGATCATAATGTCGGGAATCTTGTTGAATTGCCCGATTTGATATTGAAAAGAGTTTTCGATAATAAGACTAAAATACGAGGTTTATAATTGTTAGGCATGTGATGTCTAAGTAATTCATTTGGTCAGGCATGCGATATCTAAGGAGGTTGCGGATTCCAACTGTTGTAGTTTTACACTTTCTTTTCTGTGACCGTAAGTGTAATATGTGATATCGCCGGTTTTGTTGCTATATGTCAACGACAATTGGGATGCGCATATTTACTTACGTTGATGACATGTGATGTTATGTATTGCTGGATATGTTATATTGGATCGTCGTGTTTGAATAGCCGGGGGTTTTTATGTGAGATGAGTGTTTTTCATTTTCATTCATGTAAAAACTTGTGTGTAATATTCTTTTATTGGGGCACTTTCAGGTTGCGGTTGTTGTCACCTTTTGTATATTATTTACTTTTCCGCACTAGGATAGACCCAAGGAGAGGAGCACAAGTAACCGGGTTCTGGAGTCCAGTGGGAGACCAACTCGAGGAGTCGAGTCCGGGTCTCCTAACTCCAGAATTGGTAGGGTTGCTTGCCGCTCTCGTAGGGGTCTAGGGGTTTGGGTTTGGCTATTCATCGCGACCGTGGAATCCGTGTTTTATACTGGCTCGTATTGAAAACACGGACGTCCTAGTATATCCAATATTTCATATGTTTCTTCTGCTGCGATATCTGTGATGTGATCATGTGATGTTCTGTGATAGATACTGTATATAGTAAATATGATATATTATATAGATGTTACTTATGTTTTACACCCGCGCTAGCCCTGCCCTGCTCTGCCGTTAGTTACCTAACCTAACGGTGCACGAGAGGACATCGAGACGAATGCGGATGGCATAAGTGTACGTCGTATTTATCTGTGATGTTTAGGTAACTTAAATGATGGGACTTCATTAATGAGATTAATGAAATAAAATAAACCTAAGATGTTGTAGAATCGAATTTCAAAAATAAAACAGGTAGCTACAGTTCTTGCTTTGCACAGCGGTATATATGATATATCCTGCACCTTATTCGATGAGGAAAGGGCCGATGATCCTTTCACCGGGAGTGACTCCTTTAGCAATAACTGGCAGATGCTACACATTCGGTTTGTCTTTTGATAGCTTCTATAGTTTCTGCTTTGCACAATGATATATATATGATATATCCCGCACCTCATTCGACAAGGAAAGGACCGACGATCCCTTCACCGGGAGTGACTCCTTTAGCAAAACTAGAAAAGCCTAAAAAACACTCCATTTTAAAATCATTTGATTCTACAACGATATCAAGTTCATTACGCAATAGGTTTTCAGAAAAACCTGTCGTAGCCCTCCGTCATTTCAGATAAGTACTAGTTAGTATTCGTGCTGCGGTTGTTTGGCATGCGTCAAGGCGTAGTGTACGGTAGCTAACTAGTGCTTATCTGCTAGCATACGATGCGATTGGATTAGGGTATTCATACGGCGTTGTTTGGCATGCGTCAAGGGTCGTGCGGGTGGGTTTAATTCAATCAAGAAATGTACGGGTTGAACTTGACTAGCGGACTATGGGTTGTTTAGCATGCGTCAAGGTCATAGCACGCTAGGGGCAAAATGAATATCAGGAATTTCAAGTGTTGAAATTTGCAATGAGATTGCATACTTTCTATGAGATAGTTGGATCCCGATACCCGCTGCGAGTAATTTTACTCCTGGGAGAGTTTTACACATTACAATTAGCCGATCAAGTAGGTGTCTAGAAAGGTGTCAACGAGGTTACGCCTCTGGGAAAATGAGGTTTACATTAATTAGGTCCGTGCGAAAGCACGGAGAACCTCCCTCAAAATACCGACACTGGCCTTCCTGAAAGATTGGCGAAATTGTAGTGTGTAATTAATCCCGGCTAGTCTTTCCTTTTAGGGTTTGAAGGAAGATTTGATAAAAACAGTGGGAGCCATCCTGATTAGATAAAATAATAACCAATCTATTCTTACAAGAGCGCACGCTGAGTGTTTTCTTCTCTCTCTCTCCAGGTAGCGACCATATCATGCCTTAATTAAGATAATAATACGGATTATTGACCGAACCCGCTTGTTATACTGAGCTGGGGACCGTTGATCCCGCTCCAACTTATAATTGTTATAAGACAGAGCAGGAAATTGGGGATTACCAGAATTCCCGTGCCGCCCAAACGAAGAGAATGCATGCTGATGCATCATCTTCGGGTGTGTTCATTACAAAGAACTGTTTCTCAGTATCCTCCGCATCCTGTGTATATGATACCGGATCAGGATCCCAGATATGTAATCTGTTACATAGGGCTACAAAAAGGTAGAAAAACTGAGAACGGGTGATAAGTTTCATAAGACAGAAAACGGGGCAAGTGTTGCAGCCAAGTCTGTTGGTCACTGTCACCTTGTATTACCAGTACATTGATTCTGAACAAATGCTATTAGATACCGAACCTGATATACAAAATCATATCAGTCTCTTTATTAGTAAAGAAACGATAAAATTTTGTATTGTTGAATAATGTTTTGAACATTTCCTATATCAAAAGTTGATCAGTTCAGGCACGTTATCTAAAAGCATTGATGTTCTAAATCAAACTACGGTTCTTTAGTATACGGAACACACACAAGAGGAAGAGTTCAGAAATGAACGGATCCTTCTTGAGGCATTGTAGACTAGGTCATATCAATGCGACCCGACTAGCTGAAATTACTTGTAGATGCATATTTAAATCAGTTTGAATTTACATCTTGTGAAACTTGCCAGTCATGTTACAAAGATATAATGACACCAGCTCTGTTTATTGGAAACAGAGAAAGAGTTAGTGAACTCTTGGGATGATACATGTTGATGTATAAAGGTCCCCTGTCTACACATGTCAAGACCGGTTCTTTTTACTTCATTACATTCTCTGATGATCTCTCAAAATTCAGACATATGTTCCTGTTGAAACACAAGTCCGAACCTTTTGAGATATTCACGGAACATAAGTTAGAAGTAGAGAACCAAAATACGAGTATAAGTATTATGTCCTTTGATGTGATCAAGGAGGAGAATACTTATGCATAGAATTCCTGAACTATTCTAAAGGAGAATGGGATTCTCTCTCAGCATTACTCCTCCGTATACACCATAGCACGATGGTATATCGGGGCGGAGCAATCACACCCTATATGATAAGGTGTGCTCTATGATGAGTACTACTGAGTTACCTATTTCCTTATATGAGTTATGCACTTGAGAAGTTGCATACCTATTGAAAAGGGTTCAAATCAAATCACTTGCCTACCACTTCATATGTGATATGGAAAGGGAAGAGCCCGTATCTTAAGTTAGTTAAGATTTGGGGTTGTCCAGCCTATGTCTGAAAAGCAAAATCCGGACAAGCTCGAGGCAAGGTCTGTAATGTAGAACTGGAAAGGTTCCAGCTATACAAACTACAACAGATGATTTGATAAAACCAAAGGATTCAATAGTTACCAACGAACCTCAGCCTCTCCGCCGATCTAGTAGGGTTTTCTCACCCACCTGAGAGATACTTCTGTTTCTCTATGACAGTGGGAGCGAGGATTGCATCATGAGATGATGACCCAACTAGTTTCGAGCTGGCCATCAGGAGTGGGACTCTGTAAGAATGGCTGGATGCTTAGCGATCTGAGATGGAATCCTTATACACCAACAAAGTATGGACTTTGGTTGCTATATCTGAAGGGTTAAATCCCCATCAGGAGCAAGTATATCTTGAGAAGATTACTTGGTGTAGATGTAAAGGTTGAGACTTTCAAACCTAGACTTGTTAAAGGTTTTCATCATCGACCAGGCGTGGATAATGATGAAACCTTTTCCAGTGGCTATGCTTAAGTCCATCCGGATCCTACTTGCCACGACTACATACCATAACTACGATATCTGGCGGTTGGGTGTCATGACTGCTTTTCTAAAATGATGTTTTAGAAGAGGGCGTCTATAAGTACACAGCCAGAGGGATTCGTAAACAGTGGGAGCAGCGGAAACGTGTACAAGATGCTTTATAGGATAAAGCAGGCATCGCGGAGTTAGAACATCTATTTTGATGTGGTAGTCAAAGAGTTTGACTTCATCAAAAGGGTAGATGAACCTTGTATATACAAAAAGGTAGTAGAGAGTATGGTGGTGATCCTCGTAGAGTACGTGGATGACATACTCTTGATAAGGAAGGAGTTTCCTATGCAACGCTCGATCAATCTCCGCTTATCACAATGATTCTCCATATATGATCAAAGTGATACCTCCTAAATCCTGGATTTTTGGATCCATGAGATAGATCTAATTGGATGTTAGGAGACTCACTAGTTGTAGTAAGATGGTATCAATTGATCCTGGGGAGAATCACTGGAAAGGTTCAGGGTGATAAGGACGACTGAATGTCAGTCACAGGTATTGTCTTTACCCTCAGTGGAGGGACGGTATGTTTGAAGAGTTCCAAGCTAAATACCGTGGCTTACTAGACGATAAAGGCTGGATGCATCGCTACTTAAGATGCTACCAAAGAGGCAGTCTGGATGTATATTTGTTCATGAGATGAACTTAGTTCATTCCATTGTGTGACAATGGAGTTGTGGTTTATGCCAAGGAACGTCCGTCCCATCAGTGATCCAGACATATTCTAAGGCAGCATCACCTGATCATGGGGATGGTTGATCTCCAAGGAGATCGAGGTTAGGAGAGTAGACTCAGAGGACAACACGGCGGATCCACTCACAAAGGCCTTTTCCCAGAGAGAGACTTTTATGGGATGGTTGAGTATGAGATACTACAACCACTGCTATCAGATGGCCCTAGTGCAAGTGGGAGATTGTTAGTTATATGTATGCCCTAGATGCCATTGCTATACATAGGATGTATATTGTAGTGGATGCTGGGACATATATAGGGAGGACTTTCTTGCTCGACATGATAGTATGCTATCTGGTTACTCTTTACCTTAACGTGTATACTGATTGTCTCTCTGTTACATGTTGGTAAAGCCCTTAGGATGTGTACTTGACTACCTGGACTATGATGCGGATCATACTAGTGGGGACATGGTAGTCCATAGTACATCCTTCAAAGTCCCTAGTCGTGGGTATATCGAAACGGGGCATCGATATACCAGAGTAGACTAGCGTATACCTTCTCGACCCATACAGATGGTCGATGGATGATCCCATATCCATTGGTGTTTGACATCGGAGATGATATACGGGTGCTCAGTGGAGACTGGGTACACTGGACGGACTCGCCGAGAACTTCCAGATGGTATTATACCTTACGTCAGATGGCAGTTCTCTGGTGACACTGGTACAGAGTAGTCTGTTGACCCGAGATCGTCATAGAGTCTTGTGTGATTCCCACTGTGCTTTGATTTCCACCTTACCACGTCCAAGAGGGCGTGCAAAATGGTGGTTTTTGGGTACAGTCCCGAATCACATGGAGGCAATGAGCGATAGGAGGGGATTCGTCTCTCCCGGTATAGGGAGTTGATGTTGCGCTGTGTTCGATTGGTTATAACCGGAAATCCCTGGCCAGGGTTGCTGAGATTTACTGGTAAGTGTTACCAGTAGTTTCTTGAACTGTTATAGACCTCATATCGACACGACTTATCGAGTTATTGTGGTCTGACGTTTACCACCCCTAGACGAGATATGCAACATATCAGACGAACAGACCGGACTGTACGGTATGTGTTACTGGTTGGATTCACAGGAGTGTGAGCGGGTTTGCTCGTCGATCTTCTGATCGCTCAATACATGGGTGGTCGTTACGTTTAGCAGACCGCTTGCGGCTTGTGGGTGTTTGATATGATCATCACCTGCTGCCGGCGTATTGACGAGTCTTTAGAGTCCTACACAGAGGTTTCCTGGCTCAAGCGAAACGAAATAGGAGCGCATATGAGATATGTGCAGGACCGAGAATAATGCGTGTATGTGATATCGTATTCCATTCTCGCGATGAATGTATCGAATGGTTGTATGTGATATAACCTAGTTATCGAATCAAGGATTGATTCGATAAACCGATACATTGGATATTAGTCGGTTATATGCGATATGACCGGATCGTTAAATCAAGTGTTGATTTAATGATTTAATGTATAATTATATATTTGATATATTACTTTGCATTAACTAGTATTGGTTCACTTAAGATGGATTTTCTCACTTGATGTACATAAGTTGTATATGTGATATACTTTTGTGCACTTGTTTGTATCATGTTTGATGATTCATGCAAACTTAGGTTTGTGTAAAGAATTAAACCATGGTTATGTTAATGGTTAGGGTTTTGATTTACTTACTTATTCATTTATTTATTTAATTCATTTTGGGCAAAAATGAAATGGTGGCTTAGTTTGTTTTGTTGTTGAAGCTTCATGAATCTTTGACTTAGTGACCATTTGGTCTTCATGTCCTACCCCTAACCATTCAACTAAACCCTAATTAATTCTCTACACTAAACCATGGTTGAGATTATGATAAGTATCATTTTTGTTTTCTATTTTCTAAATAATACTCATCATATTCTTTCTTCTTCTTCTTCTTCTTCAACAAAGAAGAAACCTTGCCTCCATCAATGGCAACATGAGAAAAAGTGCGAGAAATCCAATTCTAAAGTGAACCCACTTCCTATTTCTTCATCCTCTACCACTTGCCAAGTAGTATAGGGTGTTTTCTTCACAAGTTTCATGATTTGGTGAAGTTAGAGCTTGATCTTGTGTTGCCTCGACGTAGATCATCTTCGGTATCGAAGTCGACGACCTAGCCCACCCATTTCTCCGATGAAGCCGACCCTAGTGTAGGGTTCCTAGGCACACTAATGAAGTCTCACAAGGTATCAAACATGGCCAATTCAAATTTTACAAGTGCCGAGAAACCCTAATGCGAATCGTTAACTAGATGTATAGGTGATGCGATGCAAGTAAACAACTTTAACTGAAAAGGAAAGGGGCTACAACCTTTGTAGATCCGGTCCTCCACCTCCTAGGCTCCATGATGATGTCCCTCCGCTGTCCAAATTGAATCCATGACTCTAGCATCGGGTTCATCGGAGAAAAGGGCGGACTTGGTCGTCGGCTTCGATGCCGAAGATGATCTACGTCGAGGCATCACAAGATCAAGCTCCCACTTCACCAAGTCATGAAAACTTGTGAAGAAAACACCCTATACTACTTGGCAAGAGGTAGAGGATGAAGAAATAGAAAGTGGGTTCACTTTAGAATTGGATTTCTCACTCTTTTTCACTAGTTGCCATTGATGGAGGCAAGCTTTCTTCATGTTGAAGAAGGAGAAGAAGATGAAGATAATATGATAAGTTGTTTTCAAAAAGAAAATAAAATGAATACTTATCATATTTCAACCATGGTCATGTGTAGAGAAAGAACTATGGTTAGTTTGGATGGTTAGGGTTAAGCATGAAGACAAAATGGTCACTTAGTCAAAGCTTCATGAAGCTTCAACAACAAACAAAGAAAGCCACCATTTTCTCTTTATCATTTCCATAATAAATAAATAAATAGATAGATAGATAAATGAATAAGTAAATCAAAGGAAACCCTAACCACTAACTAACCATGGTTTAATTCTTTACACAAACCCAAGCTAGCATGTATCATCAAACATGATACAATCTTGTGCACAAAAATATATCACATATACAATGTGCATTTCAAGTGAACTTCAAGTGAGAAAATCCATTTAAAGTGAACCAATACTAGTTAATGAAAAGTAATATATCAAATATATAATTATACATCAAATCATTAAATCAACACTTGATTCAATGATCCGGTCATGTCGCATATAACCAACTAGTATCCAATGTATCGGCTTATCGAATCAATCCTCGATTCGATAACTAGGTTATATCGCATACAACCATTCGACACATTCATCGCGATAATGGAATACGGTATCACATACACGCATTATTCTCGGTCCCGCACATATCTCATATGCGCTCCCATTTCGTTTCGCTTGAGCCAGGAAACCTCTGTGTAGGACTCTAAAGACTCGTCAATACGCCGGCAACAGATGATGATCATATCAAGCACCCACAAGCCGCAAGCGGTCTGCTAAACGTAACGGCCACCCGGGTATTGAGCGATCAGAAGATCGACGAGCAAGCCCGCTCACACTCCTGTGAATCCAACCAGTAACACTTACCGTACAGTCCGGTCTGTTCGTCTAATATGTCGCATATCTCGCCTAGGGGTGGTAAACGTCAGACCCCAGTAGCTCGATAAGTCATGTCGACGTAAGGTCCATAACATGTGTGAGACTACTGATAACACTTACCAGTATATCACTGCAACCCTGGCCAGGGATTTCCTGTTATGTCCAGTCGAGCATAGCGCAACATCAACCCCCAATACCGGGAGAGACAAATCCCCTCCTATCGCTCATTGCCTCCATGTGAATCGGGACTGTACCCAAAAACCACCTGTTTGCACGACTCAGTAGAGCCGTGGTAGGGTGGAAATCAAAGCATAGTGGGAGACACACAAGACTCTATGACGATCACGGGTCAACAGACTAAGCTGTACCAGTGTCACCAGAGAACTGCCATCTGACGTGAGGTATGATACTATCTGGGAGTTCTCGGCGAGTCCGTTCAGTGTACCCAGTCTCCACTGAGCACCCGTATACCATCTCTGATGTCAAACACCAATGGATATGGGATCATCCATCGCCCATCGCATGGGTCGAGAAGACATACGCAAGTCTACTCTGGAATATCGATGCCCCATCTCGATATTCCCACGACTAGGAACATTGAAGAATGTACTCATGGACTATCCAGGCCCCACTAGTATGATCTTCATCATAGTCCTGGAAGTCGAGTACACATCCTAAGGGCTTTATCAACATGTAACAGAGAGACAGAAAGTATACATGTTAAGATAAAGAGCAACCAGATAGCGTACTATCATGTCGAGCAAGAAAGTCCTACCTATATACGTCCCAGCATCCATTACAATATACATCTAATGTACAGTAATGGCCTCTAGGGCATACATATAACTAACAATCTCCCACTTGCACTAGGGCCATCTGTAGCAGTGGTTGCAGTATCACATACTCAACCATCCCCTAAAAGTCTCTCTTTGGGAAAAAGCCTTCGTGAGTGGATCCGCCGTGTTGTCCTCTGAGTCTTCTCTCCTAACCTCGATCACCCTGGAGATCAACTATCTCCATGATCAGGTGATGCTGCCTCAGAATATGTCTGGGTCACTGATGGGACCAGGGTTCACGGGCCAAAGCCACACTTCCATTGTCACACAATGGTAGGAACCTAGTTCATCTTATGAACCAATATACACCCAAACTGCCACTTTGGTAGTATCTTTAATAGCGATGTTACCAGCCTTTATCGTCTAGTTTGCCACGGTATCATGCTTGGAACTCTTCCAACATACCGTCCCTCCACTTAGGGTGAAGACAATGCTTGTGACCGACATTCAGTCGTCCTTATCATCCTGGAACAATTCCAGTGATTCTCCCCAGGATCGATTGATTCCATCTCACTACAACTAGTGAGAATCCTAACATCCATATAGATCTATCTCATAGATCCAAAACCCAGGATTTAGGAGGTATCACTTTGATCCTATATGGAGAATTCATGTGATAATAAGAGATTGACCTAGCGTAGCATAGGAAACTCTTTTCCTATCAAGAGTATGTTGTCTACGTACAATACGAGGATGACCACCATACTCTCTACTACCTTTTTGTATATATAAGGTTCGTCTACTATTTTGATGAAGTCAAACACTTTGACTATTACATCAAAACAGACGTTCCAACTCCGCGATGCCTGCTTTATTCTGTAAAGTAATCTTGCACACGTTTCCGCTGCTCCCACTGTTTACGAAGCCCTCTGGCTGTGTTCTTATAGACGTTCTCTTCTAAATCATTATTTAGAAAAGTAGTCATGGCACCCAACCACCAGATATCATAGTCATGGTATGTAGCCATGGCAAGTAGGATCCGGATGGACTTAAACATAGCCACTGAAAAAGGTATCATCATTATCTACGCCTGGTTGATGACTAAAACCTTTAACAAGTCTAGCTTTGAAAGTCTTAACTTTTCCATCTACACCAAGTAATCTTCTCAAGATATACTTGCTCCTGATGGGGATTTAACCCTTCAGATATAGCACCCAAAGTCCATATTTTGTTGGTGTACATGGATTCCATCTCAGATCGCTAAAGCATCCAGCCATTCTTACAGAGTCTTTACTCTCGATGGCCTGCTTGAAAATAGTTGGGTCATCATCTCATGATGCATTCCTCGCTCCCACTGTCTACGAGAAACCGAGGTATCTCTTAAGTGGATGAGGAACCCTACCAGATCGGCGGAGAGGCTGAGGTTCATCGGGAACTATTGAATCCTTTGGTGCTGTCAAATCAGCTGCAGTTTTGTATAGCTGGAACCTTTCCAATTCTACAGAACTGACCTTGCCTTGATCTTGTCCGGATTTTTCTTTTGACATAGGCCGGACAATCCCAAATCTTAACTTACTTAAGAGATAGGCTCTTCCTATACCATATCTTATATGGAGTGGTAGGCATTGATTTGAATCGAACCCTATTCAATAGGTATGCAACTTCATAAGTGCATAACTCCCTAAAAGGAAATAGGAAACTCAGTAGTACTTATCATAGAGCGCACCATATCATATAGGGTGTGATTGCTCCGCCCCGATATACCATCGTGCTATGGTGTATACGGAGGAGTAATGCTGAGAGAGAATCTCATTCTCCTTTAGAATAGTCCAGGAATTCCATGCACAAGTATTCTCCTCCCTGATCTTATCATAGGACATAATACTTATACCCGTATTTTGGTTCTCTACTTCTAACTTGTGTTCTGTGAATATCTCAAAAGGTTCGGACTTGTGTTTCAACAGGAACATATGTCTGAATCTTGAGAGATTATCAGAGAATATAATGAAGTACAAAGAACCGGTCCTGGCATGTGTAGACAGGAGACCTTATATACATCATCATGTATCAGTCCCAAGAGTTTACTAACTCTTTATCTGTTTCCAATAAACAGAGCTATGGTCATCTAATCTTTGTGACATGACCGGCAAGTTTTCATAAGATGTAAATTCAAACTGATTAAATATACATCTAAATGTAACTTCAGCCAGTCGGGTCGCATTGATATGACCTAGTCTAGAATGCCTCAAGAAGGATTCGTTCATTTCTGAACTCTTCCTCTTGTGTGTGTTCTGTATACTAGGAACTGTAGTTTGATTTAGAACGTTAATGCTTTTAGATAACGTGCCTGAACCGATCAACTTTTGATATAGGAAATATTCAAAACATTATCCATCAATACAAAATTTTTATCATTTCTTTACTAATAAAGAGACTGATATGATTTTGTATATCAGGTTCGGTATCTAATAGCATTTGTTCAGAATCAATGTATTGGTAATACAGGGTGACAGTGACCAACAGACTTGGCTGCAACACTTGCCCCGTTTTCTGTCTCATGAAACTTATCACCCGTTCTCAGTTTTTCTACCTTTTTGTAGCCCTATGTAACAGATTACATATCTGGGATCTTGATCCGATATCAAATACCAAGGATTCAGAGGATACTGAGAAACAGTTCTTTATAATGAACACACCCGAAGGAGATGCATCATATGCACTATCTTCGTTTGGGTGGCATAGGAATTCTGGTATTCCCTATTTCCTGCTCTGTCTTATAACAATTATAAGTTGGAGCGGGACCAACGTTCCCCAGCTCAGTATAACAGGTGGGTTCGGTCAATATCTGTATTATTATCTTGATTAAGGCGTGATATGGTCGCTACCAGGAGAGAGAGAGAAGAAAACACTCTGCGTGCGCTCTTGCAAGATTAGATTGGTTATATATTTTATCTAATCAGGATGGCTCCCACTGTTTTTATCAAATCTTCCTTCAAACCTTAAAAGGAAAGACTAGCCGGGATTAATTACACTCTACAAGTTCGCCAATCTTTCAGGCAGGCCAGTGTCGGTAATTTGAGGGAGGTTCCCCGTGCTTTCGCACGGACCTAATTACAGTAAACCTCGTTTTCCCAGAGGCGTAACCCCATTGACACCTTTCTAGACACTTCTTGATCGGCTAATTGCAAAGTGCAAAACTCTCCCAGGAGTAACAATTACTCGCAGTGGGTATCGGGATCCAACTATCACATAGAAGGTATGCAATCACATTGCAAATTTCAACACTTGAAACTCCCGATAAAGATATTTACCCCTAGCACTTATGACCTTAACTATGGTCAACAAATCATAAGTACTAGTCAAGTTCTACCCGTCATTTCATGATTAATTAGACCCACCCACATGACCCTTAACTAAGGTCAACAAAGTCACGCGACTGTCCTAACTAATCGCATCATATGCGGTGTAGGAAGACATCACTTAGCTACCGTACACTGTGCCTTAACTAAGGTCAACAAACACAGCACGAATACTAAGTACTCTACTTCCTAAAATGACGGAGGGTTGCGGCTGGTTTTTAAGAAAACCTTTAACGCTTTGAACTTGATCTCGTTGCGGAATCAAATGGTTTTTAAATGGAATGTTTTTGAGGCTTTTCTAGTTTTGCTAAAGGGGTCACTCCCGGTGAAGGGATCGTCGGCCCTTTCCTCGTCGAATGAGGTGCGGGATATATCATATATATATCACTGTGCAAAGCAGAAACTATAGATGCTATCAAAAGACAAACCGAGGGTTGTAGCATCTGCCAGTTATTGCTAAAGGAGTCACTCCCGTTGAAGGGATCTCGGTCCTTTCCTCATCGAATAAGGTGCAGGATGTTCTATAATGAACACAGCGATGCAAAGCAAGAACTGTAGCTACCAGTTTTATTTTGAAATTCAATTCCACAACATCAATTAGGTTTATTTTCTTTCAGTAATCTCATTAATGAATGTCCCATCATTTAAGTCCACCTAAACATTACAGATAAATATAACGTACGCTTATGCCATCCGCATTCGCCTCGATGTCCCGTCTGCACCATTAGGTTAGGTAACTAACGCCAGAGCGAGGCAGGCTAGCGCGGGTGTAAAACATAAGCAACGTCTATATAATATATCATATATACTATATACTATATCTATCTGAACAAACCACATGATCACATCACAGATAACGCAGCAGAAGAATCATATGAAATATTGGATATACTAGGACGTCCGTGTTTTCAATACGAGCCAGTATAAAACACGGATTCCACGGTCGTGATGAATAGCCAATCCCACACCCCTAGACCCCTACGAGAGCGGCAAGCAACCCTACCAATTCTAGGGTTAGGAGACCCGGACTCGACTCCTCGAGTTGGTCTCCCACTGGACCCTAGAACCCGGTTACCTGTGCCCTCCTCCTTGGGTCTATCCTAGTGCAGAAAAGTAAATAATATACAAATGGTGACATCATCCGCAACCTGGAAGTGCCCCAATAAAAGAATATTACATACAAGTTTTTACATGAATGAAAATGAAAAACACTCATCTCACATAAAAAAAACCCGGCTATTTAAACACGACGATCCAATATAACATATCCAGCAACACATAACATCACATGTCATCAACGTAAGTAAATATGCGCATCCCAATTGTCGTTGACATATAGCAACGAAACCGGCGATATCACATATTACACTTACGGTCACAGAAAAGAAAGTGTAAAACTACAACAGTTGGAATCCGCAACCTCTTTAGACATCGCATGCCTAATCAAATGAATTCCTTAGACATCGCATGCCTAACAATTATAAACCCCGCATTTTAGTCTCAAAATCGAAAACACTTTTCAATATAAAGTCGGGCAATTCAACAAGATTCCCGACATACTGATCGAATGCTCGTCGCAAACTTCAGTAGGCGGCCGCACCCCCGACGCCGTCGACAAAGTGCACCAAGGCGGAACACCGCTGCCGCGAGCACCCGAACGGATGCTTTCGGCGACGGGGTTCTCCTACAGTCACTTGGTCGGGGCTATGGAGTG
This sequence comes from Agapanthus africanus, assembly GCA_030015575.1. Classification (NCBI taxonomy): domain Eukaryota; kingdom Viridiplantae; phylum Streptophyta; class Magnoliopsida; order Asparagales; family Amaryllidaceae; genus Agapanthus; species Agapanthus africanus. The sequence continues at coordinate 78,285,302 of JASDDO010000018.1, forward strand.
AGGCTGTCTATTAAGTTTACCCGGCGAGTATCCGCGTATGCTACGTGATTGCGACGGACTTTTGATCACATCAAAATTCTGTGGCAACCGATCAAGTGAGACTAAACTACTAGATTTATAACATTCATTCAGTTATCTCATAACTACTTGTGAATTCCAAATGTTGTATCACATTCCGGATAAATAGAAAATGTTAAACTTTCCGATCGAACAATCGAACACCCAGGTTTTCCCAATACAGCTCAACACATGAAATAAGTCTAAAAACATTCAGTTCATGCCTCAGTACCAACGGTCCAGCCGTAGAAGGGTCAAGCCAACGTCTCACATGTGGCACGCCGTACTGCCCCAAATCCGAAGGTTCAAAGGGCAGTTCAAGACGGTCACATAATCGAGTTAAGGTTTGTTGTCTTCTAGAGGGACCATCGCGTTACTTGCACTACTTAGAACGTGATTAAACTACAGAAAAATCCAACAATTGGAAATTTCCCGGCAGGGGAAAAAGTGGGTATTTATATCCGGTCGAACTTTTTTAACATATTCTAAAATTACCCGGAAAAACACACTGACAAAATTAGACAATCCGATTGATACACCGAGTCCCCAATACAACCCAGAAAACTCAACTCTTGAGTAAATATTAAAAATTCCCAGAAAACGTAGCACTGGAAAATAGGAATTACTCTGCAAAATTCAATGCAAGAGGAGACTAAAGGGCCGCGGAACCGCCGCATTAGCATGCTAATGCCGCGGTTCTGCCGCGCATTGATGGACTCAGGAGTACGGGCTTCTCAGTAATTCTTAGAATCTCCTGCTGGGTTTTCTGCATATTTTTAATTCTCAAAAATCCACGATTTCAGAAAATGTACAGAGAGCAAGTTTGAATTAGGGTTTCGGTTCGATCGGACTTCTAACTCCGTCTACGCATCGCCTAAGGCTCTAGCTAGGCTCTGATACCACTGTAGGGTTCCTAGGCACACTAATGAAGTCTCACAAGGCATCAAACATGGCCAATTCAAATTTTACAAGTGCCGAGAAACCCTAATGCGAATCGTTAACTAGATGTATAGGTGATGCGATGCAAGTAAACAACTTTAACTGAAAAGGAAAGGGGCTACAACCTTTGTAGATCCGGTCCTCCACCTCCTAGGCTCCGTGATGACGTCCCTCCGCTGTCCAAATTGAATCCATGACTCTAGCATCGGGTTCATCGGAGAAAAGGGCGGACTTGGTCGTCGGCTTCGATGCCGAAGATGATCTACGTCGAGGCATCACAAGATCAAGCTCCCACTTCACCAAGTCATGAAAACTTGTGAAGAAAACACCCTATACTACTTGGCAAAAGATAGAGGATGAAGAAATAGGAAGTGGGTTCACTTTAGAATTGGATTTCTCACTCTTTTTCACTAGTTGCCATTGATGGAGGCAGGCTTTCTTCATGTTGAAGAAGGAGAAGAAGATGAAGATAATATGATAAGTTGTTTTCAAAAAGAAAATAAAATGAATACTTATCATATTTCAACCATGGTCAAGTGTAGAGAAAGAACTATGGTTAGTTTGGATGGTTAGGGTTAAGCATGAAGACAAAATGGTCACTTAGTCAAAGCTTCATGAAGCTTCAACAACAAACAAAGAAAGCCACCATTTTCTCTTTATTATTTCCATAATAAATAAATAAATAGATAAATGAATAAGTAAATCAAATGAAACCCTAACCACTAACTAACCATGGTTTAATTCTTTACACAAACCCAAGCTAGCATGTATCATCAAACATGATACAATCTTGTGCACAAAAATATATCACATATACAATGTGCATTTCAAGTGAACTTCAAGTGAGAAAATCCATTTAAAGTGAACCAATACTAGTTAATGCAAAGTAATATATCAAATATATAATTATACATCAAATCATTAAATCAACACTTGATTCAATGATCCGGTCATGTCGCATATAACCGACTAGTATCCAATGTATCGGCTTATCGAATCAATCCTCGATTCGATAACTAGGTTATATCGCATACAACCATTCGACACATTCATCGCGAGAATGGAATACGGTATCACATACATGCATTATTCTCGGTCCCGCACATATCTCATATGCGCTCCCATTTCGTTTCGCTTGAGCCAGGAAACCTCTGTGTAGGACTCTAAAAACTCGTCAATACGCCGGCAGCAGATGATGATCATATCAAGCACCCACAAGCCGCAAGCGGTCTGCTAAATGTAACGGCCATCCGGGTATTGAGCGATCAGAAGATCGACGAGCAAGCCCGCTCACACTCCTGTGAATCCAACCAGTAACACTTACCGTACAGTCCGGTCTGTTCGTCTGATATATCGCATATCTCGCCTAGGGGTGGTAAACGTCAGACCCCAGTAGCTCGATAAGTCATGTCGACGTAAGGTCCATAACATGTGTGAGACTACTGATAACACTTACCAGTAGATCACTGCAACCTTGGCCAGGGATTTCCTGTTATGGCCAGTCGAGCATAGCGCAACATCAACCCCCAATACCGGGAGAGACGAATCCCCTCCTATCGCTCATTGCCTCCATGTGAATCGGGACTGTATCAAAAAACCACCTATTTGCACGACTCAGTAGAGCCGTGGTAGGGTGGAAATCAAAGCACAGTGGGAGACACACAAGACTCTATGACGATCTCGGGTCAACAGACTAAGCTGTACCAGTGTCACCAGAGAACTGCCATCTGACGTGAGGTATGATACCATCTGGGAGTTCTCGGCGAGTCCGTTCAGTGTACCTAGTCTCCACTGTGCACCCGTATACCATCTCTGATGTCAAACACCAATGGATATGGGATCATCCATCGCCCATCGCATGGGTCGAGAAGACATACGCTAGTCTACTCTGGAATATCGATGCCCCATCTCGATATTCCCACGACTAGGAACATTGAAGGATGTACTCATGGACTATCCAGGCCCCACTAGTATGATCTTCATCATAGTCCTGGAAGTCGAGTACACATCCTAAGGGCTTTATCAACATGTAACAGAGAGACAGAAAGTATACATGTTAAGATAAAGAGCAACCAGATAGCGTACTATCATGTCGAGCAAGAAAGTCCTACCTATATATGTCCCAGCATCCATTACAATATACATCTAATGTACAGTAATGGCCTCTAGGGCATACATATAACTAACAGCTAGAGCCCGGGATCCGATGATCGCAGCGAGGGGACTTCATCACGGAGCTATGGAGGTGGAGGACCGGATCTATAAAGGTTGTATTTTTCGTTTACTCTTAATTAAGTTGTTAACTAGTTTTCGTTTTCGCCTAAAATCTAGTTAACGATCCGTATTAGGGTATCTCGGCGCTTGTAAAATTTGAAATTGGCATGGTTGATGCCTTGTGAGACCTCATTAGTGTGCCTAGGAACCCTATAATCCGCTCACGAATCACCGTGAGACGGGCCTTTTAAAGTTACCTTTCTCACTTGTCTAGCCTAGGCACCACAAAGTCAGAATTAGATAAACGATTGAATACCTACAACCTTCCTCTGTCCTAATGAGTGCGATAGTCCTTAATTGGCTGTGTCTAGATATTTATTTTATTAGCTCAATGTTATTTATTTGTAAAGATATATCAATACTAAATCTTTTAGATTTTGTTTTATTAAGTAAAGGGTATTTAAATAAAAATGTTTGTTTTCCCGTATTCTAAGTTCTCGAGGGTATCGTGTTATGTTGCATATGAGTGTGTAAGGAGGTGGGTCATTACCTCATGGTCTACTTAAAGGTATAGCAAGTTGAATGAAGTTAAATGTATAATTGAAACAATGTGGTATTTAAATGAAAAATACGATAAAGTGAAATAGCCATCATTTTATGAAATGAAACTTGATCAATTTGGTTGATTAGTGTTTAATAGTCAACATGATGGAGTTTAAGCATAATTGTATTAACGAAAAGTGAAGTTTTATAAGAAAACCGAATCGGAAATCGGATTTGTTCCGGTTCCGTCGGATTTTGTAAATCCGTATTTTTAGAATAGAAATGAGAGATAGAAAATGGGACTTACGGGTTTAGGAAAACAAGAAGAGGGATATTGATTGGAAATAGTCACCGGTGCGTCGCTTCGTCGCCAGGAGCTCCTAGAATGATCGTCGGAAGTTCGACGGGAAATTCGCCGTAGCTTCGCTTTGTGCTCGGTTTCAAAGTACACAAGGTTTCTTAGAAATTTTTGAGAGTTGGCTCAGAGTTTAGGGTGAGGGGGTAGTGTGTAGGGTTGGTATTTATAGGGTTAGGTTAGGGGTAGGGTAGATGAAGGGTTTTAATTTAAAAAATGTAAAAATGTATTGAAAATCATTAAAAATGAAGTAAATGGTGGTTAATGGGCTCTATGTAAATGATCCAAACATTTAAAGTATACAGGGGGTAGGGGAGAGGAAAAGCCAACTTTTCCAAGTTGACGACTCGGCGGTCCGGCCGAGTCGAAGTGTCGGGTGGTGGGGGTCGCCTGATTAAGCCTCTGGTGCATTAACATTTTCATGTGTAGTGGGAAATTTGGGAGTTATCTTGGGTTGACTGTTGGGCTTCTAAAAAATTTAAAACAAAATAAATATTAAAAATAATGTGGGGCATGCGATTTTGTCACGTCCCGAAAGTACGGAACATAACCGGCACTTAAACTACGAAACGTTTCGAGGCGTACGTAATTTAAGTAAGCCGAAAACCCAGAAATCCAAACCAAGAAAAATAGTAGAGTGAAGGAAAATCAATTTAAATCAAGTAGTTTTAATAGCATAAGCCGAATTATGCGTTTTTTAAAAATATCAAATATTTCCTGAAAATTTCGGCAGAGTCTCCTTTGTAAATACTGGCCCCCAAACGGGATACAACATGAATAGTATACGAAATCAATAAAAGGCATCCCCAAGCGGAAGCTATGTAACACCTTAGAATGTATTTTGTAGCTAATTATATTTTAATGTATGGTTTTTAATAAAAAGTTTACCAAATTAAGTTTTAATTATTTTACCCTATTTAATGAGTATTTTATTAGAATTATTCTAGGCACACACACACTTGTGCATGTAAACTAGGGTGTTAATTATGGTTTAACCATTGCTTAATCTAGTTTTATTATTGTTTAGGTGTTTTGGGTTAAATAGTTATGGTTATTCTTTTAAAAAGAAAATGAAAAATGAATTTTAAAAAGGGGTTTTTATTTTGGTTGATTGTTGACTTTGTGTGAGAGAGAGGGCATGGGGAGCATGGTGTGAACCATACCTCATTAATGAGGAAAGAGAAAGAGAATGGGAGGGGTTATTGAGAGTTCCCTCATTTCTCACTCATTCTCTCATACTCTCTCAAACACACACACACACAAGCTCCAGCAGCAGAGCAAGGCAGCAACAGCAGACATCATCATCAGCAGCAGCAGCAGCAGCAAGTAGCAACAGCATGTGGCAGCAGCAGCAACAGAGGCAGAAGCAGCTCCAGCAACATTAGCAGTAGCCCCAGCATCAACAACAGCTCTTTTCTTCTTCTCCTTGTGCCTAGGGTCGTGGGTAAGGTATAATTTCGGAACACCAATTCCTAGTTTGCTTAGTTGTGTGATAGTTGGTGTCGGTTTGTGTTAATTAGCTAGTTTAGTGCTAATTATGGCGTTTTGTGTGGACTTTTGGATAAGTGGTGATTGTGTTAGTTAACCTAGCCTATTTTAGTGTTAATAGGGTCACTTCAACTTAGGATTTACCCATATTTCACTAAAATACCATAGGGTTTGTGTTTGGTGCAAATTAGTGTTTTTAAAGCGATATATTGGCTATTTGTGATCTGCTTTTGACCCGGATCCTTCAGAACAAAATTGAGAAAACTGGGGCATGCTCACTAGGTCTAGATACCACCACCAGAACACGAGCCCCTCATTCTTGTTCCAGGCCGCAGATTTAATGGGTTTGGCCGCAATTTGCGGCCAAGTAGGGGGCAGGGGTGTTGAGGTCTTGTCTAGGGTTGTCTGTAGGGTTGTATAGTGCTTTGGCATGTCTAGTTTTGTAAGTTTTGACCTGTAGGAAAATCTGGGATCAAATACCGTTTTTCATGTCCGTTGTGTTTGCGCGATACGCGCGATACGTGAGTGGGTTCTGTGATCCAGCGTATCGCGGCGTGTCGCGATTGTTTTAGACGCGTACACACACGATTCAGCGTATCGTGCACACGCGCGTTTAGTTCGCGACGCGAGTTTCTCGTTTTGGTTCGATATCGCGTTTCGCGGAATATTTAGCTTATATATGATTTTTGTGTTTTATTTGCAGGTTTGCAGGCAGAGACTACGGACACTACTACAGGGAGGAGTAGATGGTAGGATTCACCTAGCGTGGAGCGTAGGTGAGTAGATTTAACATCTACAGGGGAATCGCTCGCATGGCGTTATGCGTCTGGGCTAGGATTCAATACTTGTCGCATATTCTACGTCATTGTTAGAATTGCGCCTTTACTTTATTTCCTTGATAAAGTTATACTGTGACTAGCAGCCGTAGGACACTGCACATATTATTGACGTTTCATGATGCACGAGCACGGATTGTATGCTACACACACCGTCAATAATTGCCATGTCACACACAAACCATTATAGACATTATATTGCTTGGTTAGGGACCTTGTGACATTGATTCATACTGCTTATTACATATGACATTACCATACCTATATACCTATAGAGTATCGTACTATTAGTGATAGGTACACATACCCTTTACGATACATCTACAGGTATATCTTACTCATATTTTCTTATACCCAAGGGGGTATACGACATCAGTTCTTTTAGGTAGATACCTATACATTGCTACACCTGTATGTTACACACATATTCAGATGCAATCATATATTTACCTTTACTGATGTTACTTAGTTGTACCTTATTGGTTTCGCATACATCTGGTTTCAGCTACATATTCTCATTTATATGCTCGCATTTCAGATATATCGCATATATTTATTCCTGGATTTGCGCATTGTTATTTGGATTTCACATGATGATTTCTGGATTTGGGAACCGCGGGAGTTCATGAAATTATGCATACATTGAAAAACCCGGTTTCCTTGATATGATATTTGCGCAGCCACCATGAGATTTATCGGTTCTGATTATATACTCCATACGAGGTGTGGTTGTCGTATGAGGGTACATGGTGGGGCCCGGTATGGTTCCCCTCGGCAAGAAGATCGATGGATGTTGCCGATTGAGCCTGGAGGCGGGCTAGTACCTACCGATAACAGTACTAATGACTCGGCGGGGGTCATGGAGACACCGTTGGGAGTTATGCACGTATGCATACGTCGAAAGGCGAAGGTCAGAGCTAGGCACTCGTGCTTTCGGGACAGCGTATGATACGTACCTATCAGGATTTCTGTGTCGATGCTTGGCACATTGTTTTCATGATATTTCTTTTAAACACCTTTGTATATATAACAGGGGATTAGCCGTTGTTATATATACCCTTACACCAATATTAGTGGAATGGGACGCTAATATATGTGTATTACCCCCATCATATTTATTTCTGCAAATATATATACCTTTAGGATGTTAGAAACTTACTTGAGATTCGACATGGGATATAGGTGATTCATTGACATTGGATATTGGATGTGAAAGAGATTGTTAATCTGTACATTCGAGATATAGGAGAGCTATTCGATATTGTACATTGAGGTGATGTGATACTTATACAATGTGAGAGCCCAGTTGGGGGCTGATTAAAGGATTTGGGATTGAGTGTCTTGATGGATTGTGATCCTGCCACGATGTCAGGTTTCCGTGGAAATGACATATTCCACCCTATACCTCACACTTATCTACTTTATGCACAGATTCATATATTGGTAGTATCTGTTAGTGTACCCTTATGATAGTTGCATATCTACTTTCTCATATCCCTATTGCATGGTTATTGCATATTATTGTCATGTTATTATTGCTTCACATATTGATTGTACCTGCTAGTGTACTTCCCTTTATTCAGCTTTTACATGACATGTTATTACTGTAATCGTATATCTTAGATTCATGTTGTACGTGCATTCCTGCGATTACCTGCATATGTTATCTGCTATTCACGAGTTGGCAACTCACCCCCGTTGTGCCACAGGTGTTTCAGGTTGTTCCCCAGAGCAGTCGAGGCAGGCTATTCAGCTTCTCATCTATCATCTTTTGCTACAGATATCGCATTAGCTCACAGTATACCATTTTGCTTAGGTGGGTTAGATGATTATCTGTATTTAATATTGTACATTCGTTGTATCTTGTACTCTCCATCTACTATTATGTTGTTGACTTAGAGACTTGGTGAGGACGATATTGTATATTATTTGTGGATTTGTTGTCTTTTATATACAGCTTTCTCTCTATTGTCTTTATTTCTTCGCTACGGCGTCGTATATTTGTATTGTATTCTTCTTGGGTTAGTTTTTACAAAAAGGGGTGTTGCCAAAATTTTAAGAAAGAAAGTAGGACTTTTAAAAGAATTTGGGTTGCGATTTCAAATGTTTCAAAAAATTATATTATCTTTTCCGTATTTTTATGGTTTAGATTTCTGGGTTTTGGGCTTTCTTTTACTACGTTACGTCTTAGGGCGTTGCGTAGTACTAGGGCCGTCACGGGCCAATTTTGGGTCGTGACAAGCTAGCTCTTCGTCAATCGACGGTCACAACCACACAAGCAATATAATGTACAACGCCAAGGGCGAGGATCAAAACTCAAAAGGAAACTCAAAACAATAAGAAATCCACAGAAATATAACGCGCGACTCTAAGATCTAATGAATAACATCACTGGTCTCTATCTCAAAAATAAATACATGTTTGGTTGATGGAATTTACTAGATACAACTGAATAATATTATACAAGGTAATTTGATGGGTACGATACCAATAAACCCACCTACTAGCAAGTCACCCGAATGAAACTGTGCCCGCAAAGCCGTAATGAAACCTGTACGGCAAACCTGCAAGAAACTGGGGCACAACGGGGGTGAGTTGCCAACTCGTGAATAGAAAAACATCTACGAATAGAAATCGCATGTATGACGCAATCTTAGGTCATACGATCATAATATATAATCCTCAAATATATAACCAGCAACCCATAACCATGGCTAGGGAAAATATCTAACCCAAGTGTAATCCCATGTGCCCGTGTCAGTGCCTCAGGTAGCAATGTATCATATGGATGATGTATGAATGCATGAAACAGAATGCATGTACTGAAGAAAACTGCTTTCATAAATCAGTGAGATTTCTGTATTTTAAAAATGAGGTACCATAAATGAAATCAACATAAAACAGTGCCCAGCATCGAAACAAAACAAGTGTCCAAATATCTTGATATCTCTGTATCACAATCTCTGTACCTCAATATCTCAAAATCCAAATGTCTCAATCATAATATCTAGGGCGCCGTCAGTCCAGACCGGCCCCTACCATCCATCTCAAGACCACGACGGTATCCTCCGAATATCCGACGCGTCGGGTAAAATCACCGGAAGGTAGTGCTCCCCTGCCAGACTCACATCGTCATCATCACACGCTTCTTGCCCCAGGGTACCTTACCGGGTCCACCATGTACCCGAAACGGTTCATCCGTCTCCTCGAATCGGGTCTCGAAATCCATCAGCAAACTCATGGTGGACGACTCATACATCATGGGAAAAACCGCACTTTTTATTTCAAAAGAGAGAAAGCAGTTTATATAAGTTTTGCGGTTTTCCCCCCCAAATCCAGAAAATCTTATGGAAATCCGAATCCAAATCATCAATAGCATGTAAAACCATGAATATAGGCATAACAATGAATAACAGTATGCATGAAGTGACAAGTAATAACTTACAATGTTAAGTTGGCATATAAGGCAGGTACACTAATATCATGTCAAATTACTAACTAACAAGCTAAGTCAAGCAATAATATTTTCTAAGGTATACGTGACATGGCAATTACCGACGAAGATGTGTGCGAGCCGGCAAGTAAGTGTACGTGGTACATACGCATCATCGGTAATGGTTCTGGTGTCCTAACAGTATGATATCAACAATGCAATAAGAAATTATAATCTAAGTATGTGATGCGGAGCGAACAACAATAATGAGCGGAATACTAGACACAACGATAACTAAACTGCATTACCCTAATATAAGTCCTACAATAGTGCACTTTGAAATAATACGAATCGCGGTGTTTTGAAAATAAGGGCTACGGTGTTTTCAAGAAAAGATACGTCTTTGAAATATCCGTAGAATCCCTTGACCTATCTTTTAAAATACCCACGATTCGTTAGTTTTGAAATAGGTAGGAGTCTAATCTAGTCTAACAACTACACTAAACTATACGGCTGAACTAACAAGCTGAACTACAGGTAAGGAAACCGCCTAACATCTGGGTCGATACGTATACATACCTGTATATATATTAGTCGGTGATCCCGCCTCAATAATATCATATCCGATACATAATCGACATCCCAAGTCAAGAGTGTGGATCAATCATCAATATATAGCTCGTACGTAAATCCGTCGTACGGCATCCCCAAATCTGGGTACGGGTCAATATCATACTCATCACACTGTTCATCTGGTATCCTCTTTATCAAGATCATCATCTGGGGTACTGACCTACGTCTAGTACACTACTAATATCACTATTCACATGGCATTGTCATTCAAAGATCCGCTATAACATCAGGACGTATCTCAAGTACGAATCCTGCCATATCACCGAGCTCACGGCCTCAACTCAAATCTCATCGACTCATCTCAATCCCAAGTATCATCCGCAAATCTAGTATGTGAACACCTAGTGCCATACCCAGGTGAACACATAAACACATCTCCCCATATACGCACAGGTAATAACATAGATGTATGCATGTGTGTGTGTGCGTGTGTGGGTGTAACAACTACTCTAGGGTTTCGCAACTAACACTAAACTAATCCATTAACACCTAGAATCTACCTTTATCATCAAGTCTCATATCAACATAAAATATATAATCAAAATATATGTGTGTATACGTATTCGTATACATCACTACGGACTGCGGGGGTGCTATATGCCATCCATCCGACTTCTTCCCTTAGATATAAATCTACTCACCAGGTCCTCGCTCGCCGTTGCCGACGTCGCCACGCGCTTGCTTGTTGTCTCAAAGTCCACATGGGGTACCTACATATCATAATGCATCGTATCACATTAAAATCAAATTCGAAATCGAAACGGTATACGAAAATCAAATCGGCACGCGTATCACGCATAGGTCAAAACCTATCGCCTACGCATGCAAGAATAGTCAAACCAACCCTCGATGTCGATGTACGAATGTCAAACCATCGGGAAAAACCCAAACACTCTCATTTGCGCATTCACGAACACTAATTATAATATAAAATAGGTTAAAATTCACAAAAACCCCAAATTCACTTTAAAAGCCATTTTTCCGAAATCTAGCAAGCAAAAATTACCTGTTTTAATACAAAACTCGACGTTTAAACAAATCTAGCGGCCATAATACTTATTAAATATCTTAAATAAGTCATAAAAACAATTTCCATAATTTAATCCCAATAAATTTCATTAACCCCAAAGTTCTAGTTTACAATATACCCAAATTTTAAAAATTTTATAGCAAAAATGCACAAACAATAATTTAGCTTGGATTTTCATGAACTAAAAGCATTAAACCACTCAATATAATATTTATGATATGATGAAACCCTAACCATATTTTTAATATCTCATTTTGAATTAATACTAAAAACATAGTTTGCAATATTATGCAAATTGGATAATTTTTAAAATAACAATTGTAATATAGCAACTAGATTAGATTTTAGCATGTCACAATATATTAATCTACCCATCACAACTATAATTCAATGATCAAACCCTAATCTTAATTCAAAACCTTCCACTTGAGATTTTAAACTTGAATTTAAAACCCTTTTTAACATCACAATAACTCAAATTGGAGGAATTAATCAACACATAACCAAAAGAGCTAACATTTATACTTCCCAAATTCTTGAGATCAAATTGAAAACTTGTCACCCAAAATGGCCTCCATGCTCCTAGATCCATACTAGAGTAGCCAAGGAAAAATGGATAGGAGTTGGATTTTGATTTTGCTTTAATTTTGTATGGATTTTGATGCATTTTTGAGTGGATTTTTAATTAGAAATGTCACGCCTCGCTTCCCAGAGTACGCTGAATTGGGCACGTGATATAGCCAACCATGCTACCTGTGGGTAGGAAGTATCCATCCACAGTCACATTACGGCTGTAGAGATATCAAAAACAAAGTAACACTAACTAAAACATGTCCATAAGCCAAGATAACATGAGTCAAGAATAATAAAAGTGCGGAAGCAAAAGATCCAATACACAATAACTAGAATGTATGTCCCATAATGCGGGCTCACATCAGGAATAAAATGCAGGAAATAAAAGAACTAACTAGCTACTACTGAAACTCACAGCTCAGCCTGCTGGCTGAAGTACTCCTGCTCGGACTGCAGCAAAGGTACGGAATCTGGGCTATGCAAAACCCAGACGTCGGCGCGTCATATCATCAAGTAATAAAATATAAACAGGGTAACAGGCAATGCAATATAAATATGAATGAAAAGCAGGTGTAACAGTAATGTAAGTCAAGGCAGTGTAGGGTAATGTGCATTAGTAAACTAAACTCTTCGATCAGGTTTTCTGTTCTAAAGACTTTGAAATCAAATTGGTGAATCATCGATGTAATTCAATAGTATCCCGAGCGTACCCGGGAACACGGTCCAGATTCTCGGGCTGAAACCGAGACATGCCGCTAGGCACTAAAACAGGAATGTGTACAGATGAATGATGTCGGCAGCATCATTCCAAGGCTGGCCTAGCTTCTAAAACTGATCAGAACAAGTAGCGAACTGTTATGTTACAAGTCAGGTTTCACCTTTGATTTCCCCATACCCCCAAGTTATATGTGTATGTCAAGTCAGGTATTTAGTAATCAAGAACTAATGCCAACACAAGATTAGGTAAGCAGGTTTGTCTGGATAGACAACAGGAACGGTCCGTGAGGACTACATGTCAGGTTTGTTGGCATTAGACACAAGATCAGGTAACGGGTCAGATTATGGTACATCGGGTCAAGTCAAGCAGTATACGGTACCATGTCGGGTCAATCAAAATGTATGTATCAAGTCATGTCAAGATGTAAACGATATCATGAGTGTGCTCATAATCAGTTACATAATCAAGCATGGTTATCAACAACATAAATCTAAGCAATGAATTAAACAATAAGGCAGCTTCAATTAATTAGCAGTACGGTTATCAGTTGTGTTTCAGAGATGATTTCAACATTATAAGAATACAGTATGACAGTTATGGCCGTTAAATCATGTTAACAAGTTTAAGAATTTTAGGGATGCAATGATTTATATATAAGTTCAATGGATGAAATCACAGTTAATACAGGTTAAATGCACACGAGTGTCCGAATGGAATAAAACTATAGAGAGAATGCCATAGGCTATGTCAATAGTGAAAGTGTGACTAAAACATATAAATGTGATTATTAGGTTTAATAAAGTAAATGCAAACAGTAGGTTTCAAGCTTGGAAGCTAAACTGATATAACACGACATTGAGCACGAAAAAGGGTAATTATGGTACTTAACTTAACCTACAGGTTTAGGGTGCTATCAATGTATATGTATATATATTATTTAGCATGTAGCAAGGTGTACTTGCCTCGACGGGTTGCGAAACAGAAGACGGAACGTCACGCGTCGGCGGTTGAAAGGTCGCGACGCGCGCACGGTGCACGGAATGAACCCAAACAACGAACAATGGAGCCACCCGGGTCAGGGTTCCTCGCTGGAACGTCGGGACACATCGCCGGCACGGTCGGGTTCCGGCGAAACACAAAAACAGTGAACATTAAAGATACTACAGGAAATGCAAAGCAAATTGACGGAGATCGAAGGATATAAGGGAAGTAACTCACCCACTGGATTGTAGAGGGATGGCTGCGTCGTTGGCGTGTCGTCCACGGAGCTCCGGCGACCTACAGAGAACCCACAATTTTAACAGAGAAGAAAAGAACTAAAATGAAAAGAAGAGACAGAGGAGGAAGAGAAGGAAGAAGAAGACCACTCACCGAGGGATGCACGAGGTCGGGGACGGATCGAGATCGCTGACGGTGATCCCACGAGGTGCTGCGGCATGCAGGTGGGTGCGCGGTGCAAAAGTGCAGGGCGCGGCTGCAGTTGCAAGGTGCTCGGGAAAAGGAGGAAGGAAGATGAGGTGGGAGCGACGCGGGCGAGGAGGCGACGAGGTTGGCGTCGACGTTGAGGCGACGACGAGAGGAATAGAGGGCGGCTAGGGTTTTATCGAGGAGTTGGGTTCTGTTAAAAGAAAACGAGGAATGAGAAATATATATAGGGGAAAGGGGGAGAGAGAGAGAGAGATGGGTAGAGAGAGAAAGAGAAAGATTGCGAGAGGAGAGAGATAAAGAGGAGGTGAGAGATCGAGAGGAGAGAGAAAATATAGAGGAGAGAGAAAATTGGATCTTAGCGTTAGAGAAGAGAGAGAGAGAGAGAAGGAGAAAGGGAGAGAGAGAGAAACATTGTGAGGCCCAGGGGTTTTAAAACAAAGATGATTGGCTGTTAAGAATTTGTGAAAGATTTAAGGCAATGGAAAAATATTCTGGGGGGGGGGGTTATAGTATTAGTTGGTTAAAGAAAATATTATATTCGACGGTATAAAATTTGAAATTAGGATTTGGCGCAATTGTAAAATATTTCTGCATTGCGCCCGAGTCGGGTCCAAAAATTTGAAATTGAAATAAGAAAATTATAGGCGGGGTCCAAAATTTAAAATAAAGTATTTTACAATCAAAAAGTATACCCCCAAAACGGACGCACGTACGTGCGCGTAGTCGTCCAGACACGTCCGTTTTACTGAACGGGACGAAAACACGATGCAAGGACGCTACCACAGGGTTAAGGATGTCAAGCAGGCCATGACAAGTATTTTTAATTTTATTTTAGATGCTTTAGATTGTTATATGCAATACTGAATTGTCGGGGTAAAATTTATAACTAGCAACAGTCAATTAAGATCAATGAAGTAAACACCATACACCGATCATACGGTAACAGAAACTAGTAGCATTGGGCTCGGTTGTTACATTATACCCAACTACAAAACGAATTTTGTCCTGGAAATTCCAAGAATACAAAGATAGACGACAAACAACTACAAGAAAAGATGAGGAAACTTCTGCCGGATTTTATCTTCTCGTTCCCAAGTGGACTCTCCATGCGAGCGATTACCCCAAGAAACAAGTACAAAAGGGATAATCTTGTTCTTAAGAACTTTTTCCTTTGATCCATAATTTCAACCGGTCGCTCCTCAAAAGTCTAGTCTTCTCGTACCGTCAGCTCCGAATGATCCAATACATGCGTTTCATCTCGAACATACCTACGGAGTTGAGATACGTGAAACACATCGTGCACATTCGCCAAGGACTGCGGTAACGCCAAACGATACGCTACCTCACCAACACGCTCCAAGATCTCAAAGGGTCCAACAAATCGAGGACTGAGCTTTCCTCGACTTCCAAAGCGAATCACCCCTCTAGTCGGTGATATCTTCAAGAATACCAAATCACCCACGGTGAACTCTAGAGGTCTTCTCGACGTATCCGCCCTACTCTTCTGTCTGTCTTGAGCTGCCTTCATATGATTTCTGATAGTGTTAACTTTCTCAACTGTCTGCACAACCAAATCTGGTCCCAACAATCTTCGTTCACCGACATCGTCCCAGCAAACAGGTGAACGGCATTTACGACCATACAACGCTTCAAATGGAGCCATCTGGATAGTTTCCTGGAAACCGTTGTTGTAAGAAAACTCCACCAAATGTAGATGATCCTCCCATGAACCCTTGAAGTCCAACATGCATGCTCTCAACATATCTTCAAGAGTTTGGATCGTTCTCTCCGACTGACCATCAGTTTGAGGATGATAAGCTGTGGTAAACTTCAATCGAGTCCCCAAACTTTCCTGTAAACTCCGCCAAAAGTGCGATAAGAACCGAGTGTCACGATAGGACACGATGCTTACCGGTACTCCATGCAATCTTACAATCTCCTGCATGTACCGCTCAGCCAAGGTTTCTGTTGATTGACCAACCCGAAAAGGAATAAAATGAGCTGCCTTGGTCAATCGATCAACAATCACCAATACTGCATTGTTGCCTTTTGGACTCCGCGGTAGAGCCGTCACGAAATCCATGGTTATATGTTCCCACTTCCACTGAGGAATCGAAAGTGGTTGCAATAAACCAGCAACCCTTTGATGTTCAGCCTTAACTTGCTGACACACCAAGCACTTTGCCACAAAGCGAGCAATCTCCCGTTTCATGCCTTCCCACCAGAAATGCTGTCGTAAGTCTCGGTACATCTTCATGCCTCCTGGATGTACGGAATAAGCTGAACTGTGTGCCTCCTTCATAAGCTCTTCATGAATATCTCCCTTTGGCACACACAAACGGCTACCATACCTCAACGAACCATCTTCGTGGATCAATAAATCTGTTCGTAGTCCGGCTTCAACCTGTTCTCGAAACTTTTGCAATCTAGGATCCTGCGATTGCGCTGCTTTAATATTCTCGATCAATGACGAATGTACTTGCAGCTGCATCAACTGTCCCGAAGAATGCGGTAGCACAACTTCCAAGTCAAATCTTCGAAAATCTTCAACGAGCTCCTTCTGCGTAGTCAACATCTGAATTGTTGGTAACCGACTGAGCGCATCCGGCACGACATTAACCTTCCCCGGGTTGTACTTAAGATCAAGATCATAGTCAGCCATCAGCTCCAACCATCTACGTTGCCTCATATTAAGATCTTTCTGCGTGAACACATACTTCAAGCTCTTATGATCCGTGAAAACTTCGACCCTTTCGCCTAAAAGGTAGTGTCTCCAAATCTTCAAAACGAAAATCACAGCCGCAAGCTCCAAGTCATGAGTTTGGTAATTCTTCTCATGGGTCTTCAACTGTCTCGATGCGTACGCTACAACCTTCCCATGCTGCATCAAAACACATCCCAATCCTTTCCCAGATGCGTCGCTGTGAATCACCAATCCTCCGGAATTGTCTGGCACGGTCAGAATAGGATCAATTTCTGCTTCAACGTCTCAAAAGCTGATGCACATCTATCCGTCCACACAAAAGGTACCTCCTTGCGCGTAAGCTTGGTCAACGGCTCCACCAGAAGAGCAAAGTTCTCCACAAATCTCCTGTAGTTACCGGCCAGTCCAAGGAAACTTCTTATCTCAGCAATATTCTTTGGAATCGGCCAATCTCGAACTGCTACAATCTTTTCTGGGTCGACGGCGATTCCATCGCCAGACACAACATGCCCCAAAAACTTTACTTCCTCCAGCCAAAACTCGCACTTGCTCATCTTCGCATATAACTTCTCTTGTCTCAGCGTCTGCAGTGCGATCTTCAAATGCTCAGCATGCTCTTCAAAACTCTTCGAGTAAACCAGAATATCATCAATGAACACCACAATAAACTGGTCCAAGAAAGGTGAAAAGATTCGGTTCATCAAGTCCATGAATATAGCCGGTGCATTTGTTACTCCGAAGGGCATCACTAAGTACTCGTAATGTCCATACCGAGTTCGGAACGCCGTCTTGCAAATATCTTCTGCTTTCACTCGGACCTAATGATATCCAGATCGCAAATCCAGCTTCGAGAATACCCTCGCGCCACTAAGCTGCTCAAAAAGTTCGCCAATGCGAGGGATCGGGTACTTGTTCTTAATAGTCATCCGGTTTAATTCTCGATAGTCGATGCACATCTTCCTTGTGCCATTTTTCTTCTTTACTAGAAGAACTGGAGCTTCCCCAATTAAGTTGTTGCGGCGAAACTAACCCTTCTCAAGTAATTCAGCAACTTGCTTCCTGACTCCTTCCAACTCCACTGGTGCCATCGGGTAATATGCCTTTGAGATTGGCGCAGCACCAGGAACAAGTTCAATTGCGAACTCCACGTCTCGCTTCGGCGGTAAACCTGATATGTCTTCAAACACGTCCATGAAACTCTCAAATATCGCCGGCGCTCCTTCCTTATCCACTGCCATTGATGAAAGAACCTTGTTTGTCGGCCTAGCCCTAACTCGACTGGCCCGACAGAACTGCTTCCTCCAGCAACACAACGTCCGGATGTCCGGAAATCTGGAGAATCACCTTCCCTTTCTTACAATCAATATGAGAGTGAAAAGTGCCGTGACAAACCATTCCCAAGACAACAACAAACAAGGGAATGCACTAGGATTGAACAGTCCTAACACGGGGAAAACAAGAACCAGTAAGATATCGAGGTAACTTCATCCGAAGTCAAGATACTGAAGAGGGTTAACCACAGTAAACATGATTCAAGCTGGCGATGAAACAATAACTGGTAAGCAATGAATCCGAGAGGAACAAGGTAGTACAATGATCATGGAATAAGGAAGTGAATCAAGACCAGGACTCCAAGTTAATAGATAGAGTACCGCATTGTAACCATGCTGCAGTTCATGGGCACAATTACATAACTCCACCCAAGTCGCCCAAATCCTAGTATCAGAATCAAGAAACGGGGAGAAACAATAGAGAACCAAAAAGATTTCAGGTCGAAATGCAAAGTGGTTTGCATATCGCCCGAACAAAGGATCAAGAGAAGAATAAGATTCAACAATCACGGTAATCAAGGTGGCAGGACATGTTCCTAATCACGAGTATTCTGATTCGTGTATTGGGTCCAATAACCAACTACAAAAGAATCAAACTCGATTAACCTATATCACATGGCTCTGATACCAAAAGAACCATGTCACGCCCCGCTTCCCAGAGTACGCTGAATTGGGCACGTGACATAGCCAACCATGCTACCTGTGGATAGGAAGTATCCATCCACAGTCACATTACGGCTGTAGAGATATCAAGAACAAAGTAACACTAACTAAAACATATCCATAAGCCAAGATAACATGAGTCAAGAATAATAAAAGTGCAGAAGCAAAGATCCAATACACAATAACTGGAATGTATGTCCCATAATGCGGGCTCACATCAGGAATAAAATGCAGGAAATAAAAGAACTAACTAGCTACTACTGAAACTCACAGCTCAGCCTGCTGGCTGAAGTACTCCTGCTCGGACTGCAGCAAAGGTGCGGAATCTGGGCTATGCAAAACCCAGACGTCAGCGCGTCATGTCATCAAGTAATAAAATATAAACAGGGTAACAGGCAATGCAATATAAATATGAATGAAAAGCAGGTGTAACAGTAATGTAAGTCAAGGCAGTGTAGGGTAGTGTGTATTAGTAAACTAAACTGTTCTATCAGGTTTTCTGTTCTAAAGACTTTGAAATCAAATTGGTGAATCATCGATGTAACTCAATAGTATCCCGTGCGTACCCGGGACCACGGTCCAGATTCTCGGGCTGAAACCGAGACATGCCGCTAGGCACTAAAACAGGAATGTGTACAGATGAATGATGTCAGCAACATCATTCCAAGGTTGGCCCAGCCTCTAAAACTGATCAGAACAAGTAGCGAACTGTTGAGTTACAAGTCAGGTTTCACCTTTGATTTCCCCATACCCCCAAGTTATATGTGTATGTCAAGTCAGGTATTCAGTAATCAAGAACTAATGCCAACACAGGATTAGGTAAGCAGGTTTGTCTGGATAGACAACAGGAACGGTCCGTGAGGACTACATGTCAGGTTTGTTGGCATTAGACACAAGATCAGGTAACGGGTCAGGTTATGGTACATGGGGTCAAGTCAAGCAGTATACGGTACCATGTCGGGTCAATCAAAATGTATGTAGCAAGTCATGTCAAGATGTAAACGATATCATGGGTGTGCTCATAATCAGTTACATAATCAAGCATGGTTATCAACAACATAAATCTAAGCAATGAATTAAACAATAAGACAGCTTCAATTAATTAGCAGTACGGTTATCAGTTGTGTTTCAGAGATGATTTCAACATTATAAGAATACAGTATGACAGTTATGGCCGTTAAATCATATTAACAAGTTTAAGAATTTTAGGGATGCAATGATTTATATATAGGTTCAATGGATGAAATCACAGTTAATACAGGTTAAATGCACACGAGTGTCCGAATGAAATAAAACTATAGAGAGAATGCCATAGGCTATGTCACTAGTGAAAGTGTGACTAAAACATATAAATGTGATTATTAGGTTTAATAAAGTAAATGCAAACAGTAGGTTTCAAGTTTGGAAGCTAAACTGATATAACACGACATTGAGCACGAAAAAGGGTAATTATGGTACTAAAGTTAACCTACAGGTTTAGGGTGCTATCAATGTATATGTATATATATTATTTAGCATGTAGCAAGGTGTACTTGCCTCGACGGGTTGCGAAACAGAAGACGGAACGTCACGCGTCGGCGGTTGAAAGGTCGCGACGCGCGCACGGTGCACGAAATGAACCCAAACGACGAACAATGGAGCCACCCGGGTCAGGGTTCCTCGCTGGAATGTCGGGATACATCGCCGGCACGGTCGGGTTCCGGCGAAACACAAAAACAGTGAACATTAAAGATACTACAGGAAATGCAAAGCAAATCGACGGAGATCGAAGGATATAGAGGAAGTAACTCACCCACTGGATTGTAGAAGGATGGCTGCGTCGTTGGCGTGTCGTCGACGGAGCTCCGGCGACCTACAGAGGACCCACAATTTTAACTGAGAAGAAAAGAACTAAAATGAAAAGAAGAGACAGAGGAGGAAGAGAAGGAAGAAGAAGAAGAAGGAGAAGGAGTAGAAGACCACTCACCGAGGGATGCACGAGGCCGGGGACGGATCGAGATCGCCGGCGGCGATCCCACGAGCTACTGCGGCGTGCAGGTGGGTGCGCGGTGCAAAAGTGCAGGGCGCGGCTGCAGTTGCAAGGTGCTCGGGAAAAGGAGGAAGGAAGACGAGGTGGGAGCGACACGGGCGAGGAGGCGACGAGGTTGGCGTCGACGTTGAGGCGACGACGAGAGGAATGGAGGGCGGCTAGGGTTTTATCAAGGAGTTGGGTTCTGTTAAAAGAAAACGAGGAATGCGAAATATATATAGGGGAGAGGGAGAGAGAGAGACGGGGGGAGAGAAAGAGAGAGAGAGACGGGTAGAGAGAGAGAGAGAAAGATTGCGAGAGGAGAGAGATAGAGAGGAGGTAAGAGATCGAGAGGAGAGAGAAAATATAGAGGATAGAGAAAATTGGATCGTAGCGTTAGAGGAGAGAGAGAGGAGAAAGGGAGAGAGAGAAACATTGTGGGGCCCAGGGGTTTTAAAACAAAGATGATTGGCTGTTAAGAATTTGTGAAAGATTTAAGGGAATGGAAAAATATTCTTGGGGGGGGGGGGTTATAGTATTAGTTGGTTAAAGAAAATATTATATTCGATGGTATAAAATTAGAAATTAGGATTTGGCGCAATTGTAAAATATTTCCGAATTGCGTCCGGGTCGGATCCAAAAATTTGAAATTGAAATAAGAAAATTATAGGCAGGGTCCAAAATTTAAAATAAAGTATTTTACAATCAAAAAGTATACCCCCAAAACGGACGCACGTACGTGCGCGTAGTCGTCCAGACACGTCCGTTTTACTGAACGGGACGAAAACACGATCCAAGGACGCTACCACAGGGTTAAGGGTGTCAAGCAGGCCATGACAAGTATTTTTAATTTTATTTTAGATGCCTTAGATTGTTATATGCAATACTGAATTGTCGGGGTAAAATTTATAACTAGCAACAGTCAATTAAGATCAATGAAGTAAACACCATACACCGATCATACGGTAACAAAAACTAATAGCACTGGGCTCGGTTGTTACAAGAAATGAGATGAAAAAATGAAGGGGGATGAAGAAAGGGGGGGCTCGGCCAATGTGCAGGTGGGGAAAGTGTGGGAGAGAGTGAGGTGTTGAAAGAGAATGAGAAAGTCAAAAACCCATACCTCAAGTCAACACACTCATTCTTTATCCTTTCTTTTCTTTTCTTTTGTTCTCTTCTCTTTTCTTTTGGAAAAACAAGTAGGGAAAAAGAAGGGCTGCTTGTGGTTGCTGATTTAGAGAGGGGAGAGAGGGTGTGGGTGAGGGAAAAATGATAAATGTTATACCCTAATATCTATTTACACTAATTTCACCGAAAAAAGTCTTTTTCTTCGATATTTTCTAAACCGTTTTGGAAAACCATTTCATTTCAAAAACCACATGATAAATTTTTTTTTAATGTGTTATGATGCACAAAATTTGATTCAACTCATTCCAATTTGTAATTTTCCCTAATTAAATGTATTAGGGACGGCTTAAAATAATATTAAAATAATTAATTTCGGAAAAAATTTCAGAAAATTTGAAATTTCACCAGTGGCTCAAAAAACACCAAATACTAGCAATTTCATAGCTAGAATATGTATATTTAATTTTATGATAAAGATATTTGTATTTTGACTTTTTACAGAAAACCCCCTTATGTTACCGATTTTCCGAAATTTCCCCGAAACGATTTTCAAAACGTTACAATTTTCCCCTCTTAAAGAAATTCGGTCCCCGAATTTAAATTAAAACTCCCCCTCAAATACTAAAACACCTAAGCAAAACCATCAAGTCGTCGGGGCTCCGAAATCGTAAATACATAAAAAAATCATAGCGCAGCGCATGCGCATGAAAAATGAGCATATAACTCAAAATCAAAACTCCGTCAAGCATCCCGCAATCATCGGAGTCATGGTAAAGACACAAATGTCAAATCCAATACAAAACCAATATGATATAACTCGAAACTATACACGTAAATATCAAATCTATATATATAAATATCTGAAGGGAATGCATGCCAAATCTCTTAAAGTCGCTGTGCAATGCGCATAACACTGCACGGTGGCGGACGTCTATCATACGAAAATAATCATATACATATATACCTTTTGTTTGAACTGTACGTTCCGCCATTTTGGGAAACAATTTGGAAGGGTTTTCTTATTTTAAACGTTTCGTGTCATATCGGACACGTAGGTAAATACTGAGACTATAGCTCGCTTTTTGGAATTCCCTTCGATAGCTATCAATGCATGGAAAATACATTCAGGTACTGTCCTCTGACTAGTCCTGCTCAGTATGAAAACACATAGCAAATATTATAAAACGTACTGCTCTATAAGAAATCAATCCTAAAATATGCATACGAATACTACGTGTGTCTGGTGCGCACGGAAATCAAAATCCATATATGTGCCAACATGTGCACAGAAACAAGATCTAAGTGCATCGGGTATGCACGAAACATCTGTCATGGCAACGTGGGTGCCTGACAGCAAAATCAGGTGCATCTGATATGCACGAAGAATCTCGATTTAGTGCATCTGGTGTGCACCAAAATCGCACCTCAAAACATGCGCCCAAGATACGCGAAAATCCAAATCAGGTGCATCCAATGTGCACGAAATCATGAAATCCAATATCAAGCGCCGAATATGCGCAAAATCCAATCAGGTGCATAAGGTGCACAAAATAAATATCGAACATCACAATCGAAATCGAAGTCCAGTGCATCTAAATGCACAACATAAGTAACACTGTACTGCAAGCATATATGAACTATACCGAGTGCAAAAACCAAATCGTGTGCGAACATACGCACGAAATCAACTCAACTGTATGAAACCCATAAAATCATAAACATGCGAAACCAAGGCACAAAAATGATATCATGAACTCAATCATCAAAACCAAATCATGCGAATATATCGCTCAAAATACCAAAATCAAGTATAGCGGAATAGTCCCGCTCAAGCACATCCTCCAAGAATCTCTGGCCAACTGTCATGGTCACTCATAGCATGTCTCGTCGACGGTCCTGAACTTTGGCCTGCCGGTGTGCGTAACATGACCACTCCTGGGTCCAAGTCTTCTCATAATTCATCCCAGAAAGGTCATGTCGAGATCTCTTCCAAATCTCGTCTCTGCTGAACTGTCCGGAAGTCATCGTCCCTTACTAGATCTGTTCTCGTTCCGAAATGGCTACATACTCATCGCGACTCCTTCTGGAAGGTATATCCAAGTACAATGCCTCGGCATGCGTATCGCATCTCTGATGTCGGCGGAGTGGAACGTCGTCTCATCAAGACCTCGTGCGAACCTCTTACTCCACTTTTCTCTAATGTCGACTGCTTCAGACTCGTCTCGTCGTGGCTGCATGGACTGAGCTCCAACGGCTATCCTCGTATCTGGAGTCTCCCAAGAAATGCATCTCACCACCTGGCATCCGAATGAAGTCGAACCATCCGATCGATTCGTCAAAACCTCATAATCCCCCAAGAGCTTAACATCTTGGGTACAGTTCAACAGTATCGAGTACGTACCACAGCATCGATGGTCCAGCCGTAGAAGGGCAAACCCAAGCCTCACTATTGGCGCCGCGGAACTGCTGCAAACGCTAAGGTTCAAAGGCTTTCACACGGTCATTAAGTCGAGTTAGAGTTTCATTCTTCTAGAGGGTCCATAGAATTGCCTGCATGCCTTTCCGAATACTTTAAACTTGGAATAATAGGTTGCTGACATTCGATCGTCTTTGTCAACTCTCAACGTCTCCGCGTGAAGTCGTCTCTAGCTGGAATCAATCTATCTGATGACCTCGCATCGGGGTAGGCAAACGAACCACCTGTCCTAGTCAATCATCCTCGGGTGACTAGCAACCTTCTATCATCTATTAGTACAACTCGTCCTGCAATAGCTCCAACATCTGGGGCGATATCTCGTCGTTCGCAGCAATGACTGGCTCACTCGTCTGCACGCTGAACAGTGCCTCAATCATCAGGAGTAAGTAATACACCAACGGTCATCAAAATCTGGTTGGCCTCTGTCATTGGCTCAATCCTCTGGAGCTGATCTGCACGTCTGAGTAATCTCATACAGCAATCCACCCAACGCTCGTGGCGCGAAAACACAATAAAAAGACAAATCTCCGCAATCGTGTGTCTCCGGAATTACACCCTGGTCAGTCCTCGTTCGTGACGAGCTCATGCTGACCGCAACTCTAGCCGTAGCTCTCCCTTCCCGTAATCGTGGTAGCAAACCATAATTGGTACCGATGAGGTTAAATCAGGAATGAATATAATACTGAACAAAGAAATATACATCCTAAGGCTTCTTAAGCGGAGTAGCGTATCGTAAGTATGCCGCGGAACATACCCACGGCACGGCACTCTACTTTAGTCACCTATTCCATCAACCAAGGGTCATTCTACGCTCCGAAGGTAAAACCTAACGCTCTGATACCAACTTTGTCACGTCCCGAAAGTATGGAACATGACCGGCGCTTAAACTACGAAACGTCTCGAGGCGTACGTAATTTAAGTAAGCCGAAAACCCAGAAATCCAAACCAAGAAAAGTAGTCGAGTTAAGGAAAACTAATTTAAATCAAGTAGTTTTAATAGCATAAGCCGAATTATGCGTTTTTTAAAAACATCAAATATTTCCTGAAAATTTCGGCAGAGTCTCCTTTGTAAATACAGGCCCCCAAACGGGATACAACATGAATAGTATACGAAATCAATAAAAGGCATCCCCAAGCGGGAGCTAGCTCTTCGTCAATCGACCGTCACAACCACACAAGCAATATAATATACAACGCCAAGGGCGAGGATCAAAACTCAAAAGGAAACTCAAAACAACAAGAAATCCACAGAAATATAACGCGCGACGCTGAGGTCGAATGAATAACATCACTGGTCTCTATCTCAAAAATAAATACATGTTTGGTTGATAGAATTTACTAGATACAACTGAATAATATTATACAAGGTAATATGATGGGTACGATACCAATAAACCCACCTACTAGCAAGTCACCCGAACAAAACTGTGCCCGCAAAGCCGTAATGAAACCTGTACGGCAAACCTGCAAGAAACTGGGGCACAACGGGGGTGAGTTGCCAACTCGTGAATAGAAAAACATCTACGAATAGAAATCGCATGTATGACGCAATCCT
Organism: Agapanthus africanus; assembly: GCA_030015575.1. Lineage (NCBI taxonomy): Eukaryota > Viridiplantae > Streptophyta > Magnoliopsida > Asparagales > Amaryllidaceae > Agapanthus > Agapanthus africanus. Next base: position 78,311,414 of record JASDDO010000018.1, read on the forward strand.
AGGTCATACGATCATAATATATAATCCTCAAATATATAACCAGCAACCCATAACCATGGCTAGGGCAAATATCTAACCCCAAGTGTAATCCCATGTGCCCATGTCAGTGCCTCAGGTAGCAATGTATCATATGGATGATGTATGAATGCATGAAACAGAATGCATGTACTGAAGAAAACTTCTTTCATAAATCAGTGAGATTTCTGTATTTTAAAAATGAGGTACCATAAATGAAATCAGCATAAAACAGTGCCCAGCATCGACACAAAACAAGTGTCCAAATATCTCGATATCTCTGTATCACAATCTCTGTACCTCAATATCTCAAAATCTCAATGTCTCAATCACAATATCTAGGGCGCCGTCAGTCCAGACCGGCCCCTACCATCCATCTCAAGACCACGACGGTATCCTCCGGATATCCGACGCGTCGGGTAAAATCACCGGTAGGTAGTGCTCCCCTGCCAGGCTCACATCGTCATCATCACGCGCTTCTTGCCTCGGGGTACCTTACCGGGTCCACCATGTACCCGAAACGGTTCATCCATCTCCTCGAATCGGGTCTCGAAATCTATCAGCAAACTCATGATGGACGACTCATACATCATGGGAAAAACCGCACTTTTTATTTAAAAAGAGAGAAAGCAGTTTATATAAGTTTTGAGGTTCCCCCCCCCCCCAAATCCAGAAAATCTCATGGAAATCCGAATCCAAATCATCAATAGCATGTAAAACCATGAATATAGGCATAATAATGAATAACAGTATGCATGAAGTGACAAGTAATAACTTACAATGTTAAGCTGGCATATAAGGCAGGTACACTAATATCATGTCAAATTACTAACTAACAAGCTAAGTCAAGCAATAATATTTTCTAAGGTGTACGTGACATGGCAATTACCAACGAAGATGTGTGCGAGCCGGCAAGTAAGTGTACGTGGTACATACGCATCATCGGTAATGGTGCTGGTGTCCTAACAGTATGATATCAACAATGCAATAAGAAATTATAATAAAAGTATGCGATGTGGAGCGAACAGCAACAATGAGCGGAATACTAAACACAACGATAACTAAACTGCATTACCCTAATATAAGTCCTACAATAGTGCCCTTTGAAATAACACGAATCGCGGTGTTTTGAAAATAAGGGCTACGATGTTTTTAAGAAAAGAAACGTCTTTGAAATATCCGTAGAATCCCTTGACTTTTCTTTTAAAATACCCACGATTCGTTATTTTTGAAATAGGTAGGAGTCTAATCTAGTCTAACAACTACACTAAACCATACGGCTGAACTAACAAGCTGAACTACAGGTAAGGAAACCGCCTAACATCTGGGTCGATACGTATACATACCTGTATATATATTAGTCGGTGATCCCGCCTCAATAATATCATATCCGATACCATATCTATAATCAGACATCCCAAGTCAAGAGTGCGGATCAATCATCAATATATAGCTCGTATGTAAATCCGTCGTAAGGCATCCCCAAATCTGGGTACGGGTCAATATCATACTCATCACACTGTTCATCTGGTATCCTCTTTATCAAGATCATCATCTGGGGTACTGACCTACGTCTAGTACACTACTAATATCACTATTCATATGGCATTGTCATTCAAAGATCCGCTATAACATCAGGACATATCTCAAGTACGAATCCTGCCATATCACCGATCTCACGGCCTCAACTAAAATCTCATCGACTCATCTCAATCCCAAGTATCATCCGCAAATCCAGTATGTGAACACCTAGTGCCATACCCAGGTGAACACATAAACACATCTCCCCATATACGCACAGGTAATAACATAGATGTATGCATGTGTGTGTGTGCGTGTGTGGGTGTAACAACTAGTCTAGGGTTTCGCAACTAACACTAAACTAATCCATAAACACCTTGAATCTACCTTTATCATCAAGTCTCATATCAACATAAAATATATAATCAAAATATATGTGTGTATACGTATTCGTATACATCACTACGGACTGCGGGGGTGCTATACGCCATCCACCCGACTTCTCCCTGTAGATATAAATCTACTCACCTGGTCCTCGCTCGCAGTTGCCGACGTCGCCACGCCCTTGCTTGTTGTCTCGAAGTCCACATGGGGTACCTACATATCATAATACACCGTATCGCATTAAAATCAAATTCGAAATCGAAACGGCATACGAAAATCAAATCGGCACGCGTATCACGCATAGGTCAAAACCTATCGCCTACGCATGCAAGAATAGTCAAACCAACCCTCGATGTCGATGTACGAACGTTAAACCATCGGGATAAACCCAAACACTCTCATTTGCGCATTCACGAACACTAATTATAATATAAAATAAGTTAAAATTCACAAAAACCCCAAATTCACCTTAAAAGCCATTTTTCCGAAATCTAGCAAGCAAAAATTACCTGTTTTAGTACAAAACTCGACGTTTAAACAAATCTAGCGGCCATAATACTTATTAAATATCTTAAATAAGTCATAAAAATAATTTCCATAATTTAATCCCAATAAATTTCATTAACCCCAAAATTCTAGTTTACAATATACCCAAATTTTAAAAATTTTATAGCAAAAATGCACAAACAACAATTTAGCTTAGATTTTCATGAACTAAAAGTATTAAACCACTCAATATAATATTTATGATATGATGAAACCCTAACCATATTTTTAATCTCTCATTTTGAATTAAAACTAAAAACCTAGTTTGCAATATTATGCAAATTGGATAATTTTTAAAATAACAATTGTAATATGGCAACTAGATTAGATTTTAGCATGTCACAACATATTAATCTACCCATCACAACTATAATTCAATGATCAAACCCTAATCTTAATTCAAAACCTTCCACTTGAGATTTTAAACTTGAATTTAAAACCCTTTTTAACATCACAATAACTCAAATTAGAGGAATTAATCAACACATAACCAAAAGAGTTAACATTTATACCTCCCAAATTCTTGAGATCAAATTGAAAACTTGTCACCCAAAATGGCCTCCATGCTCCTAGATCCATACTAGAGTAGCCAAGGAAAAATGGGTAGGAGTTGGATTTTGATTTTGCTTTGATTTTGTATGGATTTTGATGCATTTTTGAGTGGATTTTTGATTAGAAATGAGATGAAAAAATGAAGGGGGCTGAAGAAAGGGGGGCTCGGCCAATGTGCAGGTGAGGAAAGTGTGGGAAAGAGTGAGGTGTTGAAAGAGAATGAGAAGTCAAAAACCCATACCTCAAGTCAACACACTCATTCTTTATCCTTTCTTTTCTTTTCTTTTGTTCTCTTCTCTTTTCTTTTAGAAAAACAAGTGGGGAAAAAGAAGGGCTGCTTGTGGCTGCTGAGTTGGAGAGGGGAGAGAGGGTGTGGATGAGTGTGGGTGAGGGAAAAATGATAAATGTTATACCCCAATATCTATTTACACTAATTTCACCGAAAAAAGCCTTTTTCTTCGATATTTTCTAAACCGTTTTGGCAAACCATTTCATTTCAAAAACCACATGATAAAATTTTGTTTAATGTGTTATGATGCACAAAATTTTTTTCAACTCATTCCAATTTGTAATTTTCCCTAATTAAATGTATTAGGGACGGCTTAAAATAATATTAAAATAATTAATTTCGGAAAAAATTTCAGAAAATTTGAAATTTCACCAGTGGCTCAATAAACACCAAATACTAGCAATTTCATAGCTAGAATATCTATATTTTATTTTATAATAAAGATATTTGTATTTTGACTTTTTACAGAAAACCCCCTTATTTTACCGATTTTCCGAAATTTCACCGAAACGATTTTCAAAACGTTACAGATTTGAACTTTGGTGGCTTGGTTCAGCAATGCAAGGTATTACCAATGAGCTACAAGCTCCTTCTTGTAATTAAATTGCTAATTAATTACTTAAGTCTTGTGCTCCAGGCAATAAATACCCCTTTATGGATTTTGAAAAAAATATTTGAAAAAATTTGTATAGGAAAATTAGGGTTGTTACATTCTACCCTCCTTATAAAAATTTCGTCCTCGAAATTTGTAAAAGGAAAGTGTAACAGATTCAAGAAAAATTTGTTGACTAAAGTACTAACAGTGTATGAAAAACAATAAGGTGGTGCAAGTGTTTAAAAATGTGAAAGAGTCTTACTAGTGTTACCTTGGTCTACAGTCTTGGCTTCTATGGCTGCTAAGGTATAAGCCTGTCGCCGTAGCACATTCCTCCTGGATGGAGGCATATTCCCTTGTACTCGAGGCATGTTTCTCAGTGCCTGATGGAATTGGCGATTTGACTGAGCAGGAAATCCACGTGGAGGTGGTGCTGGGAGTGCAGGATGAGTTGCAGGAGCCTGGATAGCTGGCTGCTGTGGGTAGTTGACGGGTATGTAAGCTAGGTTGCGTCTATAAGGACAGTTTCCAATTCCGTGATTGGACGCGCCATAAACTAAGCATGGGCCTTTTGCGCGCCTACAGTCCTTCCACAAGTGTCTTTCCCTCTTGCAATAAAAGCAAAAATTGGGTCTTGGCTGATCAGTAGCTTCTTCCAGTCTTCTGAGTTCAACAGCTGGCCTTGAAGAGGCCCCTCCTGCTATTTGAGTGGCAGGGCGTTTCACTCCTGCAGCCTGAAATCTGCCCATTGCCTTTATCACTGCCTCATAACTGCGGGCAGCTTCCAGAGCATTTTCATGAGTCGGAAATTTCCCTGTGGCTAGCGCAGCCTGGATTTCCGTGTCCAAACCTTGTTGAAATCGACGGGCTCTGATCTCATCCGTCGGTATCAGGTGTGCCACAAATCTGTTACGGTCTTGTGTTAGCTGTGTAGTATGTGATATTAAAAATTTGAAATACTGTGACATATCTTACCTACTGAGTATGGTGAACTCAGCGTCATACTCATCAACTGACTTGAACCATATAGAACCTTGTTGTAGATGAATGAACTGTTGTTCCATGGCAAACCTGGCAGTCACAGGGAAGTACTTCGCGTCGAACTTATCGCGAAAAATCTTCCATTCAATAGGCTGATCAAGACGGCTTTCTTCCGCCTTCTACCAGTTTCGTGCATTGTCCGTGAGTTGCAGCTTTGCAACTCGGACCCAAGCTATTTCTGGCACTTGTGCCGCTGCCAGATCATCCTCGATACTCTGAGCCCATTCCTCAGCTTCCAGTGGGCTCCCCTTTCCTGAGAACTGTTTGGGATGTAAAGTTCTGAATTGCTTCACCCCAGGTACTTCAACCTCGGGATGGTTCAAGAGCTGTTGATGTCCCTCTAGGAGGCTGCGGATTGCCTCAAGCAGAACCGTTTGCTCTTTGAGTGGAGCAGGAACGGCAGGTGTGATTGGTAGTGGAGGTGGAGTGCTGTTGAAGTTGGTGCTGGTGTTGTTTGGGGAATCCATAACCTTGAATGAAAAACTTAGGTTATGACAGATTCAAAGTATATGATTCAAAAATTATGAAATGATAAGATTCAAGGAACATGATTATAAAGAATGTTTTAGTTGCTGGTTCTTGTGTTATATTGCTTAGGTTGTTCACGCAGAACAGAACTGCATGATAGAGTTTCATACAGCTCTGACCTGCATGGGCCGCCAACAAAACCTGTCACGCCCGCTTCCCGGTATACGGCGAAGGGGACGGGACGAGACCGCCACGTATTTACTGTGAAGTAAATACGCTAAGCGTATCTAAGCAATATAAAAGTAAATCCACAAAAGACAAGATATAATAAAACAGCAACTTTATTTATTCACATTCTTTCTGTACAATGCATGGAAAGTAAATACAACTGATAAAAAAAACAATGCCTAAACAATGGCATAACAAAAATGAAAAATTACTGAATGGAAAGTTTACAATGAACTAGAGCTCGGGGTCTTCACTGAACTGGTCCAAGTCTTCAGCAGAGGGCTCGATCTCAGGAATGTCCAGATCTCCTGACGACATTCAAAAAAGAAAGAAAGAGAATGTCGTCAGCGAAAAAATCGCTCGGTAAGCCCCAAAGAGAAGGGAGAAGTAGAAAAGAAGAAAGAGAGAGAGTAGCTTTTAAAGTTGTATTATATTGTTATGATGTTGTGTTAACGATATTGTTTGTAGCTTGGTATAGAAGATGCCAGTGTATACGAGAAGAGTCCCACTTACACCGGAGACTTTGATAACCCGTAGTACAAGGCTCCGTCGATAATACCACGGAACAACGACATGGATGTAATTACGTTTTAAGTGACCACCTCGTGCCACCTTTAACATATTCCGTGCCAGTCTACCCCTTAAACCCCGTGTTATCTTGATTGTATTGTGTATTGTATTGTAAACTGTATAGATTGTATGTTTGGATGACTGACCGAAACCATGATATCAGTAAACGGATATAACTAGAGAATCATGTATGTAACTGTAGAATCATGGATGTAACTGTATAATCATGTAAATGGAATGTATATCCATGGTTCGGTTCAGTCAAGTTGATAGATTGAATAATGGATTCATGAATTCATGTTGAATTATAATATTGTAAATTGTAGATTGTAAATTGTAGATTGTAGATTGTAGATTGTACTTGAATTATATTCAATTCAGATTATAATGAGACTCGAACTGGGTCAGACAATTAGAAAAGTAAATTGAATTCCTGATTGTTTTGATGTTATTGGTAACCGCTGCACATGAGCGGAAGGATTTGTGTCTTTTTCAAAGACGATTACCGTATTGATAACACCGTTGTTAAGTTGTCTACCTTTGATAGGCAAGCACCCATATCTCCGGCTCCCTGAGGCTCAAGAGACTGGTCCCGCTTAAACCTATGTTTACTATGGTCCTCAGGGTAATTTATAGAACTTGAGGGGGTTTTATATAAAAATACTTTGTAAAGTTTTCAAAATACACCCCAAGTATTTATTATCGTCTTTAGAGTTGTAATAAATGAAGATTTTATATTTGTGATATTATTTCTAATGAGAATATCCTATTTTCATGATAAATGGTATTTATTTGTAATATTGATTTTCATGGTATTTTAGTGTAAAATGAATCTTGTGATATTTTAGAAAAATGTGGAATATTTATAACATAACAAAATAAGTATTTTAATGATAATTATACATATATTTATACAAAAATAATTTTAATATATTTTATATTCTAGAAATCTCATTTTCTTTAGATTTCTGTATTGTAAATCTTTCGAGACCGAATACTCCTTACGGAGTTCTGAATCTCGCACTACGAAGCCCGAGGATGTGCGATAATCCACACCATCCCAAACAGGTTCCCCAATTGGGTTGTAGCGGTGCTTTGCAAAGATTTGTATAAATACTAATCATTAAGGAAAAACGGTTTTATTATTTATGGTAATTATTTGTAAAGATATCGATTTCCCGTATTATATGTTCTAGGGTCTCCTAAATCAACTAGATTGCTCCTAACTGGTCCAAAACGACAAGTTGTGAGATAGCTCAAATCGCCTCTTCACCGCCAATTATGGCCAGGTAAGTACAAGTGAAGAAAGGAGGGATCTGCTCACGAATCACCGTGAGACGGGCCTTTTAAAGTTACCTTTCTCACTTGTCTAGCCTAGGCACCACAAATTCAGATTTAGATAAACGGCTGAATGCCCACAACCTTCCTCTGTCCTAATGAGTGCGATAGTCCTTAATTGGCTGAATCTAGATATTTATTTTATTAGCTCAATGTTATTTATTTGTAAAGATGTATCAATACTAAATCTTTTAGAAATGGTTTTATTAAGTAAAGGGTATTTAAATGAAAATGTTTGTTTTCCCGTATTCTAAGTTCTCGAGGGTATCGTGTTATATTGCATATGAGTGTGTGAGGAGGTAGGTCATTATCTCGTGGTCTACTTAAAGGTATAGCAAGTTGAATGAAATGTATAATTGAAACAATGTGGTATTTAAATGAAAATACGATAAAGTGAAATAGCCATCATTTTATGAAATGAAACTTGATCAATTTGGTTGATTAGTGTTTAATAGTCAACATGATGGAGTTTAAGCATAATTGTATTAACGAGAAGTGAAGTTTTATAAGAAAACCGAATTGGAAATCAGATTTGTTCCGATTCCGTCGAATTTTGTAAATCCGTATTTTTAGAATAGAAAGGAGAGATAGAAAATGGGACTTACGGGTTTAGGAAAACAAGAAGAGGGATATTGATCGGAAAGAGTCGCCGGTGCGTCGCTTCGTCGCCGGGAGCTCCTAGAATGATCGTCGGAAGTTCGCCGGGAAATTCGTCGTAGCTTCGCTTCGTGCTCGATTTCAAAGTACACAAGGTTTCTTGGAAATTTTTGAGAGTTGGCTCAGAGTTTAGGGTGAGGGGGTAGTGTGTAAGGTTGGTATTTATAGGGTTAGGCTAGGGGTAGGATAGATGAAGGGTTTTAATTTAAAAAATGTAAAAATATATTGAAAATCATAAAAAAAATGAAGTAAATGGTGGTTAATGGGCTCTCTGTAAAGGATCCAAACATTTAAAATATACAGGGGGGTAGGGGAGAAGAGAAGCCAACTTTTCCAAGTTGACGACTCGACGGTCCGGCCGAGTCCGGCCGGCGGCGTCGGCCGGTGCACCAGCCCGAGTCGGCCAGTCCGCCGGCCGACTCGGCCGATCCCGGCCTAGTCGAGGTGTCGGGAGGTGGGGGGTCGCCTTATTAAGCCTCTGGTGCATTAACATTTTCATGTGTAGTGGGAAATTTGGGAGTTATCTCGGGTTGACTGTTGGGCTTCTAAAAAATTTAAAACAAAATAAATATTAAAAATAATATGGGGCATGGGATTTGAACTCTGGTGGCTTGGTTCAGCAATGCAAGGTATTACCAATGAGCTACAAGCTTCTTCTTGTAATTAAATTGCTAATTAATTACTTAAGTCTTATGCTCCAGGAAATAAATACACCTTTATGGATTTTGAAAAAAATATTTGAAAAAATTTGTATAGGAAAATTAGGGTTGTTACATTCTACCCTCCTTATAAAAATTTCGTTCTCGAAATTTGTAAAAGGAAAGTGTAACAGATTCAAGGAAAGTTTAGTGACTAAAGTACTAACAGTGTATGAAAAATAACAAGGTGGTGCAAGTGTTTAAAAATGTGAAAGAGTCTTACTAGTGTTATCTTGGTCAACTGTCTTGGCTTCTATGGCTGCTAAGTAGTAAGCATGTCGCCGTAGCACGTTCCTCCTAGCTGGAGGCATATTCCCCTGTACTCGAGGCATGTTTCTCAGTGCCTGATGGAATTGGCGATTTGGCTGAGCAGGAAATCCACGTGGAGGTGGTGCTGGGAGTGCAGGACGAGTTGCAGGAGCCTGGATATCTGGCTGCTGCGGGTAGTTGACGGGTGTGTGAGCTGGGTTGCGTCTGTAAGGACAGTTTCCAATTCCGTGATTGGACGCGCCACAAACCAAGTATAGGCCTTTTGCGCGTCTACAGTCCTTCCACAAGTGTCCTTCCCTCTTGCAATAAAAGAAAAAATTGGGTCTTGGCTGATCATTGCTTCTTCCAGTCTTCTGGGTTCAACAACTGGCCTTGAAGAGGCCCCTCCTGCCATTTGAGTGGCAGGGCGTTTCACTCCTGCAGACTGAGGTCTACCCCTTGCCTTTATCACTGCCTCATAATTGTGGGCAGCTTCCAGAGCATCTTCATGAGTCGGGAATTTCCCTGTGGCTGGCGCAGCCTGGATTTCTGTGTCCAAACCTTATTGAAATCGACAGGCTTTGATCTCATCCGTCGGTATCAGGTGTGCCGCAAATCTGTTACGGTCTTGTGTTAGCTGTGTAGTATGTGATATTAAAAATTTGAAATACTGTGACATATCTTACCGACTGAGCATGGTGAACTCAGCGTCACACTCATCAACTGATGTAACAACCCTAAATTTCCTATACAAAATTTTTTCAAATATTTTTTTCAAAAATCCACAAAGGGGTATTTTAGCCGGAGCACAAGATATAGGTAATTATTTTGTTTTTAATTACAAGCTACAAGAATATAATAACTTCATTTTTAGTGTACAAGAAATTACTTTAAATTTAATGTATACTTGGAGTATTTACTCTTCCTGCTATCGTTTTAAGTAATTAAATAACACAATAATTACAAGAAGGAGCTTGTAGCTCATTGGTAACACCTTGCACTGCTGAACCAAGCCACCAGAGTTCAAATCCCATACCATGCATTATTTTTAGATTATTTTTCTTTTAAAATTCTTGGAAGCCCAACAGTTCACATGCCATAACTCCCAAAATTTGAACCCTAAAATGTAAATATACCAGAGCCTATGTCAGATTAATCCCCACCCAACGGCACCCTGACTCGGCCGAGTCGGCCGCCGGACCGGCCGACTCGGGCCGGCGCCGCCGGCCGGACTCGGCCGGACGGCCGAGTCGTCTAAAAGAAAGTGGTGTCGTTTCATCTTCTCAACTCCCCTGTATACACCATTTTAATGGATCGGTTCCCGAATGTTAATTACACCCTATTTAATACAAATTTTAATGTTTTTCTTTAATTTTTTACAATTTTTTTAAAATAAAAACTTTTCACCTACCCTAGCCTACCCTATAAATAGACCCCCTACCCTCTACCCTCTCATCCCAAAACACTAGGTTTACTCTCTCAAAATTTTTACAAGAAGGGTGTACTTTGAAATCGAGTTCACGGCGAAGCGCTGACGGAATTCCGGCGACGTTTTTTGAAACAACCGGCGATGAAACAATGCCTCGGCCACTCTTCTAGTTCCTCTATACTCTTTAGTATAGATCGAAACCTGTAAGTCCAATTCTTTCCTTCTTTCTACTTCTCAAAAATATGAAATTACGAAACCCGACGGAAATCGGAACAAACCGATTTCCGATTCGGTTTTCTATAAAATCTCACTTGCCACCAATTCCATAATACTTAAACTTATTCATGTTGACTATTAATCACATAACAACTAATTTGGATAAAGTTTCTCACATGAAATGATAGCTTTTGCAATATCGTATTCTTTTTCACTTTAATACCATAATGTTTAATTTTCTTCTTCTAATCAATTCAATCATTCCTAAACATCTCTATCTTGACCATTAAACTTGTAAAAGTCAATTTGAATAAGTTTTCACACATGAAATGATAACCTTTTCAATTTACCGTATTTTTACACTTTAATACCATCATGTTTCAATTTCACATTTAACCCTTAACTTGCTATACATTTAAATTAGAGCACGAGATAATGACCTATCTCCACATACATGCAAATACAACCCTAAAATGATATCATCAAAACTTAGAATACGATAAAATGAAATTTTCATTAAAATACTATAATCTTCATAAAACCATTCTTAAAGGTTTTAGATTTGTTACACTTTTAAGTAAATACTTCTTACTAGGAAAATACGATAAGTTGTGGACATATATCGTTTATCTAAACCTGACTTTGTGGTGTCTAGGCTAGGCAAGTGAGATTGGGTAACTTTAAAAGGCCCGCCTCACGATTCGTGAGCGGATCCCTCCCTCCTCACTTGTACTTACCTGGCCACAATTGGCGGTGAAGAGGCGATTTGAGTTTTCTAACGACTTGTCGTTTAGACCATTTAGAAATAGGCTAGTTGGCTTAGGAAACCCTAGAACCTAAAGTACGGAAAATTACAATTTGCAAATAAATACCTTCACTTTATGAAAACCGTTTTCTAAAGGATTAGTATTTTACAATCTTCGCAAAGCGCCGCTACAACCCATCTTTGGAGAACCCGTTCGGGATCGTGCGGTTTATCGCGCACCCTCGGGCTAGTAGTGCGAGATTCAGACCTCCGCAAGGAGCATTCGGTCTCGAAAGGTTTAAAATACGACATCTTAAGAAAATGTGATTTTTGGAATATAAAATATTTATTAAAATTATATTTTGTATAAACATATGTATATTTATCATTTAAATATCTATTTTATTATAATATAAAATTTCCACATTTTTCTAAAAATCACAAGAATATATTTTACACTAAAATACCATAAACTTCAAATAAACGATATTACAGATAAATACCTAAAACTATGATATTCTCACTGGAAATATCACAATATAAAACCCACCCTCATTACAACTCTAAAGACGAGTAATAAATACTTGAGGTATTTTGAAAAGTATATAAAAGTATTTTTACATAAAACCCCCTCAAGTTTTATAAATTACCCTAAGGACCCTAGCAATTATAAGACTTCGATTCACAGTTCTGATTGTCTGACTCGGGTTTGAGTCTAATTAATCTGACTTGAATATGATTCAAGTCAATCTATAATCTACAAGTTTCCAATTCAATATGAACACATGAATCCATGAATACAATTATCAGTTTATATAATTTGGCTGAACCGAACCATGGATATATTCCTTTTACATGATTCTCAGTATTCCATTTTCATGACTCTACGGTTATAACCGTTTCCTGATATCATGGTTTCGGTCGGTCAATCAATCAATCATACAACCAGTACAATTTACGAGATAACAATACAAACAAGACATCGCGGGGTTTAAGGGGTAGATTGGTACGGAAGGTGTTAAAAGTGGCACGAGACGGAAAGATTAAGACACCTAACATGAATCCAATTGCTGTTGTACCATGGCATAAAACGGTTCCTTGAGTTCCTGATACCTTAGTCTCCGAGGCAAGTGAGACTTCTCTCGTATACACTGGCATCTTTCTGTACCAAGCTATAAACAACAGCGTTAACACAATACTACAACAATATAACAATATAATACAACTATAATAATATACTCTCTCTCTATCTTACTCTCTATCTATTCTTTTCTTACCTTTGGGACTTACCGAGCGACCTGTTCGCTGACGACATTCTATTTCTTTCTTCTTTGAATGTCGTCAGGTGGTTTGGACCCAGCGGAGATCGAGCCATCTCAAGAAGACTTGGAGCAATTTACTGAAGACTCTGCACTGTAGTTTCATTGTACACTTTTTCCTTTCTGTACTTTTCATTTCCTGTTATGCCACTGTTTAGGCATCTTTTTATTTCAGTTGTACTGTACAAAGAATGTTATTAATAAAAGTTGATGTTCTTTTATATCTTGTCTCTTGTGTATTTATTTTATATTGCTTAGATACGCTTAGCGTATGTACTTCTGAGTATATACGTAGCGGACCTCGTCGCATCCCCTCACCGTACACTGGGAAGCGGGGCGTGACAGGTTTTGTTGGTGGCCCATGCAGGTCAGAGCTGTATGAATCCCTATCATGCAGTTCTGGTCTGCGTGAACAACCTAAGCAATATAACACAAGAACCAGCAACTAAAACATTCTTTATAATTCATGTTCCTTGAATCTTGCAGTTTCATATTCCTTGAATCTTATCATTTCATGTACTTGAATCTGCCCTAACCCAAATTTTTCTTCAGGGTTATAGATTCCCCAAACAACACCAGCACCAACGTCAACAACACACCTCCAGCACCACCTCTCACACCAGCTGTTCCTGCGCCACCTACCGAGTAAACAATGCTACTTGAGGAAATCCGCAGCCTTCTCGAGGGACAGCAACAACTCTTGAACCGTCCCGAGACTGACACTCCGGGGGTAAAGCAATTCAGGGCTTTACATCCAAAGCAGTTCTCAGGAAAGGGGAGCCCATTAGAAGCTGAGGAATGGGCTTAAAGTATCGAGGATGATCTGGCCACAGCACAAGTGCCAGACATCGCTTGGGTCCGTGTAGCGAAACTACAACTCACGGACAATGCTCGCAACTGGTGGAAGGCGGAAGAAAGCTGTCTGGTACAGCCGATTGAATGGAAAACGTTTCGCGAGAAGTTCGACGCAAAATACTTCCCTGTGACTACCAGGTTTGCCATGGAGCAGCAGTTCATTCATCTACAGCAAGGATCAATGTGGGACAAATCAGTAGATGAATACGACGCTGAATTCACCATGTTAAGCCGATTCGCGGTACACTTGATACCGACGGACGAGATCAGAGCCCGTCGCTTTCAACAAGGACTGGACACGGAGATTCAGGCTGCTCTAGCCACGGGAAAATTTTTGACTCATGAGGATGCTCTGGAAGCTGCCCGCGGTTATGAGGCAGTGATAAAAGCAAGGGGCAGACCTCAGTCTGCAGGAGTCAAGCGCCCTGCCAACCAGATGGCAGGAGGAGCCTCTTCCAGGCCAACGTTCGAACCCAGGAAAACTGAAGAACCTAATCACCAGCCAAGACCACATTTCTGTTTCCATTGCAAGAGAGATGGACATTTGATAAAGGACTGTAGGCGCGCGAAAGACTTGTGCTTAGTTTGTGGCGCGTCCAATCACAGAATTGAGACATGTCCATATTGTAAGTGCACGGCGGCGCCCCAGCCGTCAATCCGACGGCCAAATGCGGAAACGGTGATAAACTTTAATTTTGCGAACTTTGCAAACCGGCACCACCGCGCACTAAACCCCGGATCGGGCCATTAAACTAGATCTAGCTAACAACAAGACGGGTTAGAGATATACCGAATGATCCGAGTCCTCCGGTCTTCTCGTCGTCGTCCCGATCTCCTGCGGAAACTCCGGTCGTCGCCTCCTCGCCGGAAGGGCACCACATCGCCTGTAACTTTTACCGGCTCCCACCTCAATACCGAGGCAACTCGGGTACGAAGCTGGCAAGTCGACGTGCCCAAGATTTGCTGTAGAATGTGTTGTGCTTAGTCTCTTTGGGGTTATGTTGCCATGATGGAGGAATCAAGATGATATGAACTTGGGGATTTTTGTGGCAATGGAAAAATGATATGAATGATAATTTTTCCCACACCAAATGAAAACCTCTCATTTTTCCCCCTCTCCAAAAATGTGGCCGGCCAATCTCTAATGGGAAAATGGTGGAGGGAATGGAACATAATACCAAGGGAGGTGAGTGTAGGAGAATAGAAGAGGTGACCACATCCAAAAAACAAGAAAACATCAACCATACTTCTCACTTTAAACCCATACCCTCTCATTAATCACAATTAATGCAAGAGAATCAAAATGATGGTGGAAAAGATATGATGCTATCATAATGAATACATATGCAAGAAACCCCTCTACAAATGTTATTTGCAAACTTGCAAATAACCCCCTCCATCGGAAAAGTCCGGCCGGGAAAGAACAGAGGAAAACCGGCCGGAACGGAATGCAAACTGGCAGCTCCAGAAAACTGGTCCCGTAATAAATTACAGGAAAACCCCGATACTGTGCATACACACCCGCATCTGTATTCCGTCCGGATACAAATGCAATGAGACAAAATCTACACTGTACTAAACTAGGATCCGGCTTAAACCAAAGCCGGCTAGTAATGTTCGTCCGATCCTGATCCGTGCAATACCGCACGTATCTGATCGAACCCTTCCATATATCTATACGGCCTCTAGTACAAACCGTCCGATCCTGATCCGTGCAATACCGCACGTATCTGATCGGACCCTGCCATATCTCCATACGGCCTCTACAGCGTTTCGCCCGAAAGCCTGAGTAACCGAAAGTGTGGTGGACTCTAAAGACTCGTCAATACTATGGCTGTGGATTTAACCACTAGCACGTCAGAGGTATAAGCCAATACGTGACGGGCCACCAGCTATTGACCAAAAGGGACGTCGATGAGCGAACTCATCCTGACACCCTACTGAGCCTGTCAGTGACAATATCCGTACAGTCCGGTCCGTTCGTCTATGAGCATCGCATGTCGGGCTTAGGGGGTTGGTAAAAGTCAGACCCCCAAAAGCGGTACAAGTCGTGTCGGAGTGTAGCCCAGAACACCCTGAGATACTACTGGAATACCTACCAGTAAATCTCCTGCCTTGGCCAAGGACTTTGTGTAATGGCTCTCCTAGACACAGCGCGACCTCACCCCCAATACCGGGAGAGACGAACCCCTGAAGATCCGCTCACTGCCTCCATGTGGCTCGGGACTGTACCCAACTAAAACCTGTTTGCACGACTCCTTTGAGCCGTGGTAGGGTAGTAATCAAAGCACAGTGGGAACTCACACGAGACAAATGACGATCCCCAGGTCGATGAACTAACCTGTACACATGTCACCTGGGAACTGCTATCTGACGTCAGGTATAAGACCAACTAGCATGTTCCCGGCGAGTCCTGTCCGGTGTACTCATAACCCAATGAGCACCTGTATACATCTTAGGTGAACCAACTGACACCAGTGGCCTGTGAGACCGGCCACCGCCCCTCGTCGGGGTCTCGACTGTATACACTAGTCTACTCTGGAGTATCGATGCCCTGTCTCGAAACTCCCACGACTAGGGACCTTTTAAGGATGTGCTTATAGACTCCAGCTCTCACTTATATGATCGCCCTCATACTCCTGGCCGTCAAGCAATAATCCTATGGGCTCTATCAACGTGTAATAGTGACATGTAAGGTCACCTGAAGCAGTACACGATGATAAAGATAAACCAGATAGCATACTATCATCTCGAGTAAGACTGTCCTACCGGGATAGGTCCTCCCTCAATCATTGCAATCACGTGCCTGTGATCCAATAATTGACTCTGAGGGCACTATCTCCAACACATATAGATACAACTCAGCTCACACACACACAACTACCCGCAGCGGCCAGCTATCCAGGCTCCTGCAACTTGTCCTGCACTACTTGCTCCACCACCTGCACAGCCTACTCGCCAATTCCAACAGGTAATGAGGGACATGCTTAGAGGGCAGAGAAACAGGCCCCAAAGGCAGAATATGCCTCCAGCTAGAAGGAATGTATCACGGCGACAGACCTTCACATTAGAAGCCGTAGAAGCCGAGACTGTAGGTCAAGGTAACACCGGTAAGCCTTTTTCACCATTGTATCTCCTTGTTGTTTTTATACACTATCTATACTACAGTCACCAAACTTCTTTGCACTGTTACACCTTCCTTTTAAAAATTTCGAGGACGAAATTTTTATAAGGAGGGTAGAATGTAACAACCCTAAATTTCCTATACAAAATTTTTTCAAATATTTTTTTCAAAAATCCACAAAGGGGTATTTTAGCCTGAGCACAAGATATAGATAATTATTTTGTTTTTAATTACAAGCTACAAGAATGTAATAACTCCATTTTTAGTGTACAAGAAATTACTTTAAATTTAATGTATACTTGGAGTATTTACTCTTGCTGCTATCATTTTAAGTAATTAAATAACACAATAACTACAAGAAGGAGCTTGTAGCTCATTGGTAACACCTTGCATTACTGAACCAAGCCACCAGAGTTCAAATCCCATACCCTGCATTATTTTTAGATTATTTTTCTTTTAAAATTCTTGGAAGCCCAACAGTCCACAGGACATAACTCTCAAAAGTTGAACTGAACCCTAAAATGTAAATATACCAGAGCCTACGTCAGAAGAATCCCCACCCAACGGCACCCCGACTCGGTCCGAGTCGGCCGGCGGACGGGCCGACTCAGGCCGGCGCCGCAGGCCGGACTCGGCCGGACGGCCGAGTCGTCTAAACGAAAGTGGTGTCGTTTCGTCTACTCAACTCCCCTGTATACACCATTTTAATGGATCGGTTCCCGAATGTTAATTACACCCTATTTAATACAAATTTTAATGTTTTTCTTTAATTTTTTACAATTTTTTTTAAAATAAAAACCTTTCACCTACCCTACCCTAGCCGACCCTATAAGTAGACCCCCTACCCTCCACCTTCTCATCCCAAAACACTAGGTTTACTCTCTCAAAAATTTTACAAGAAGGGTGTACTTTGAAATCGAGTTCACGGCGAAGCGCTGACGGAATTCCGGCGACGTTTTTTGAAACAACCGGCGATGAAACAACGCCTCGGCCACTCATCTAATTCCCCTATACTCTTTAGTATAGATCGAAACCCGAAAGTCCCATTCTTTCCTTCTTTCTACTTCTCAAAAATACGAAATTACGAAACCCGACGGAAATCGGAACAAACCGATTTCCGATTCGGTTTTCTATAAAA
The DNA here is from genome assembly GCA_030015575.1 of Agapanthus africanus. Classification (NCBI taxonomy): domain Eukaryota; kingdom Viridiplantae; phylum Streptophyta; class Magnoliopsida; order Asparagales; family Amaryllidaceae; genus Agapanthus; species Agapanthus africanus. The sequence continues at coordinate 78,329,391 of JASDDO010000018.1, forward strand.
TCTCACTTGTCACCAATTCCATAATATTTAAACTTATTCATGTTGACTATTAATCACATAACAACTAATTTGGATAAAGTTTCTCACATGAAATGATAGCTTTTGCAATATCGTATTCTTTTTCACTTTAATACCATAATGTTTATTTTTCTTCTTCTAATCAATTCAATCATTCCTAAACATCTCTATCTTGACCATTAAACTTGTAAAAGTCAATTTGAATAAGTTTTCACACATGAAATGATAACCTTTTCAATTTACCGTATTTTTACACTTTAATACCATCATATTTCAATTTCACATTTAATTCTTAACTTATTATACATTTAAAGTAGAGCACGAGGTAATGACCTACCTCCACACACATGCAAATACAACCCTAAAATGATATCATCAAAACTTAGAATACGATAAAACGAAATTTTCATTAAAATACTATAATCTTCATAAAACCATTCTTAAAGGTTTTAGATTTGTTACACTTTTAAGTAAATACTTCTTACTAGGAAAATACGATAAGTTGTGGACATCGATCGTTTATCTAAACCTGACTTTGTGATGTTTAGGTTAGACAAGTGAGCTTGGGTAACTTTAAAAGGCCCGCCTCACGATTCGTGAGCGGATCCCTCACTCCTCACTTGTACTTACCTGGCCACAATTGGCGGTGAAAGGCGATTTGAGCCTTCTAACGACTTGTCGTTTAGACCATTTAGAAATAGGCTAGTTGGGTTAGGAAACCCTAGAACCTAAAGTACGGAAAATTACAATTTGCAAATAAATACCTTCACTTTATGAAAACCGTTTTCTAAAGGATTAGAATTTTACAATCTTCGCAAAGCGCCGCTACAACCCATCTTTGGGGAACCCGTTCGGGATCGTGCGGTTTATCGCGCACCCTCGGGCTAGTAGTGCGAGATTCAGACCTCCGCAAGAAGCATTCGGTCTCGAAAGGTTTAAAATACGACATCTTAAGAAAAGGAGATTTTTGGAATATAAAATATTTTTTAAAATTATATTTTGTATAAACATATGTATATTTATCATTTAAATATCTATTTTATTATAATATAAAATTTCCACCTTTTTCTAAAAATCAAAAGAATATATTTTACACTAAAATACGATATTACAGATAAATACCAAAAACTAGGATATTCTCACTAGAAATGTCACAATATAAAACCCACCGTCATTAAAACTCTAAAGACGAGTAATAAATACTTGAGGTATTTTGAAAAGTATATAAAAGTATTTTTACATAAACCCCCCTCAAGTTTTATAAATTACCCTAAGGACCCTAGCAATTATAAGACTTCGATTCACAGTTCTGATTGTCTGACTCGGGTTTGAGTCTGATTAATCTGACTTGAATATGATTCAAGTCAATCTATAATCTACAAGTTTCCAATTCAATATGGACACATGAATCCATGAATACAATTATCAGTTTATACAATTTGGCTGAACCGAACCATGGATATATTCCTTTTACATGATTCTCAGTATTCCATTTTCATGACTCTACGGTTATAACCGTTTCCTGACATCATGGTTTCGGTCGGTCAATCAATCAATCATACAACCAGTACAATTTACGAGATAACAATACAAACAAGACATAGCGGGGTTTAAGGGGTAGATTGGTATGGAAGGTGTTAAAAGTGGCACGAGACGGTAAGATTAAGACACCTAACATGAATCTAATTTCTGTTGTACCGTGGCATAAACGGTTCCTTGAGTTCCTGATACCTTAGTCTCCGGGGCAAGTGAAACTCCTCTCGTATACACTGGCATCCTTCTGTACCAAGCTATAAACAACAGCGTTAATACAATGCTACAACAATATAACAATATAATACAACTATAATAATATACTCTCTCTATCTTACTCTCTATCTATTCTTTTCTTACCTTTGGGACTTACCGAGCGACCTGTTCACTGACGACATTCTATTTCTTTTTTCTTTGAATGTCGTCAGGTGGTTTGGACCTGGCGGAGATCGAGCCATCTCAAGAAGACTTGGAGCAATTTACTGAAGACTCTGCACTGTAGTTTCATTGTACACTTTTTCCTTTCTGTACTTTTCATTTCCTGTTATGCCACTGTTTAAGCATCTTTTTGTTTCAGTTGTATTGTACAAAGAATGTTATTAATGAAAGTTGATGTTCTTTTATATCTTGTTTCTTGTGTATTTATTTTATATTTCTTAGATACGCTTAGCGTATGTACTTCTTAGTATATACGTAGCGGGCCTCATCGCGTCCCCTCGCCTACACTGGGAAGCGGGGCGTGACAACTGACTTGAACTACATAGAAACTTGTTGTAGATGAATGAACTGTTGTTCCATGGAAAACCTGGCAGTCACAGGGAAGTACTTCGCGTCGAACTTATCTCGAAAAGTCTTCCATTCAACAGGATGATCAAGACGGCTTTCTTCCGCCTTCTACCAGTTTCGTGCATTGTCCGTGAGTTGCAGCTTTGCAACTCGGACCCAAGCTATTTCTGGCACTTGTGCCGCTGCCAGATCATCCTCGATACTCTGAGCCCATTCCTCAGCTTCCAGTGGGCTCCCCTTTCCTGAGAACTGTTTGGGATGTAAAGCTATGAATTGCTTCACCCCAGGTGCTTCAGTTTTGGGACGGTTCAAGAGCTGTTGATGTCCCTCTAGGAGGCTGCGGATTGCCTCAAGCCGAACCGTTTACTCGTTGAGTGGAGCAGGAACGGCAGGTGTGATTGGTAGTTGTCACGCCCCGCTTCCCAAAATATGGAATACAAGGAGTTGACAAGGCCAGCCATGCTCCTACGGTCAAGGAAATGTCCTGCCGTAGTCACACTTCGGCTTCTAGTTTTTCATGGTAAACAGTAAATGATGCACAGGTAATGAGAAATGCAGTAACTGGAACAAAACAGTAATATAAACTGACCTGATAGGAAACAAACGAATGTAACTCTGAATAGCAAGTCAATATATCCGTGATGTGCGGCTAGTCTTGGTTCAGGCTAAATCTTCTCCTCACACTGAGCATGCATACTCAGGTCGTCAGAGCGACACAATAGCAATATAATATATATAAAATCATATGACAATTCCAACAATGATAATAGATTTATATAACAGTGGATCAATGGCAGTATGGATATGAACATGCAGTAATCAATGCAGCGGAACAGTAAGAGCGGTAGAATGATATGCCACGTATGTCAACACAGTATGTAAGGTATGTCAATGCCAGTATCCCTATCAGTCTCTAAGTCTCACTGTACAGGTCACTAAAACTATCGTCAGTCCAAGCGTGAGAGTCAACCACTCGCGAGTGTCCTCCACCCAAGGGTAGAACCCAAGGGCAAGGGACCACGGGCCCAACATGTATATCACGGTGATAATCACATACCCCGTAAATCTCCATATATCTCCCTAAATATATAAGACGACATGGGACTCCCGAGATTCTGTTGAACTCACACTTAAACTACCCCCACACCCCGTGGTCTACATCAAACGCTAAGCATAACCCTAAATACCAATCGGTCTGTGACAAGTCTGTACGAGAACTGGAGGCAGGGCCTCCATCAAGCACGTCCCGACTAATACCTAAGATAAATGGCAGTGTCTGGTGCCTTATCCGTGACACCCGTGCAAGAGCTTCCATAAGTGTCCCATACCACTTATAGTCACACGTACACGCATCTCACAGACGTCGACAGTGCAATAGAATAATATTGGTCACTGATTGTGTACAAGTACGTATCACTTTCACTTATTCACTGATACACGAACACTGACGTACTTGCCACAATCATCACTAATACCTAACACTGGGTAATGCACGTTATCACTAGGTTATCAATGCGATGATATGAGTATGATATGATGCGTAAACAATATATAAAGCATGATTAGGGTGTCATGAATCAATAATCCATCACTTGCAATATTTATCATAAATCATACGGTTACAGTTTAGTGGAACGATAAACAAGTAATAATTAGTATGTTCAGTTATCTATCCATCGAATTTAATTTCATGCCAATCGGGTTCCAGGATCATTAATTATAGTCATTTCCTTTTAAGCGTTCACGGCTGGAAATCTGGTTTCAGAATCAGAAATCCGTCTCGCAACGCATTTTAATCCCAATTGAGATCAGATTTTAGCGACACTACAGTTAGATGAAATCTAGGGTTTTCAGTAAGGTTTTCAACGCAATAGACGGAGTCTCAATCGCGTCTGTACGTTAGGAGATATACACTGTTCAATACCAATATGTCAGTTTTGGTTCTGTTGGGACTGATATGCGTCCCGATCTTTTAAATTATAGAATAAATAACAAACGATAACGAAACAGAGTGAAACCCCTTGTTTTATCTAGCTAACAGGTTCACCTACAATAAACAGCAGAGTTCCCCAACCTAAGAGTTTAGAAAACAGAGTGGTGTTCATTACGGAACAGCAAGCAACAATTGGAGTCTCTCTGGACTGCAGTCCAGAGTCGCACTCCGATCCAAAAATCGTCACAGTTTATGTATAGGAATATCTGGAAACTAGTCTAGGGTTAAATTTCGTCGAGTTGGCTTCGATTTGAGCCCTGGAACGCATCAATCCAGTATGTATATAATTTATGGTGATTTTTATGGTTTTCAGGTACAGAAAATATCTAGTTTTACAGGCAGACTTGGGGGTAGCCGTTTTAGTAGTTAACGGTTATATTTTCCAACGAAATTCACACATTAGATTCACAGCCATTCGGGCCAGTATATACAATTGAGTTCCGTCAAATTAAATAATGATTTCCTATGAGAACAAGTATCGAACAGTTGTGTCGAATAATCTAACGGAAAAGTAAAGCATGAATTATATACGATGTTGATTTGTAATTAACAAAAGGTAGCATGTAGCAAGTAGGGAACTTGCCTGGACAAGTCTCAGGGATGTATGGTGACGGCAATGTTACGGACGCGCGATGAACGGCGTGAATTGGTTTGCACGACTTTGGCTCGAGTTTCAGTTTCGTCGTCGGATTTGTCCGGAGAACGACTCGTGAATGTTGGAAGCGGGGAGGTGCTCTGTGGGTCTCCTGGGTGTGCTGGGATCGTCGACGGTCCGTGGCGCTCCAATGATGGCAGCAGTGGCTCGCAGTTTTTGGTGGTCGGGCACAGCTGTGAAGCTTGGGCGTTGCGCATCAATGGGTTCGACGGTGAGTGACGATGGTCGTTGGTGTGGGGTTGCTCGCTGTGGTGGCTGGTAGAGAGAGTGTTAGAGAGAGAGAGTACTGAGAAAGAGAGAGAGATGGATGAGAGAGAGAGAGAGAGAGAGAGAACTGAGAGAGAGAGACGAGAGAGAGATGAGAGAGAGAGAGAGTGAGAACTGAGAGAGAGAGACGAGAGAGAGGGCACAGAGAGAGAGGGAGAGAGAACTGGGAGAGAGATGAGAGTGCAGAGGGAAGAGATGGTGAGAGGGATGACGACGACGATGATGTTGATGATGATGATGATGCGGGGGGTGAGTCGACAAGACGTAGAGAGGGGCTCGCCGGCGTGGGGCGCAGGGGCTCGTGCTCGGGTGTGCAGGGAAGTGGGAGAGAGGAAGTGGGGTGCTCGTGATCGAGCGTGGAGGTGAGGGAGGTGAGGGTGACGACGTTGATGGTGGCGTCGAGATCGAGAATGTGGTGGTCGGAGTTGAAGGTGAAGCGGAGGGGACCGACTTGGGCTCGAGAGAGAGAGGTCGAGACAGAGGAAGAGTGAGGGGACCAGGGAGATTGAGCGAGGGGGGTGTGGAAGAGAGGAAGAGTGACGAGAAAGATGGAGGGCGCGCGTCGTGGGGGTAACGGCTCGCGATCGTGGGCGGAGGAGGCGGCGTGGGCTGCGGCGGAGAAATGGGTCGTGAGCGGGAAATATGGAGGTGGGTATTGGGGGAGAAAGAGAAACGGGTCGGGTTGAAGCTGAAGCGGGTGAGGGGAAAGGTGGGCCGGGCCAGGCTGGGAAAGAAAATGGATTTTAAATGGGAAAATAAGGAGACGGCCCAAGAAAATAAAAGGGAAAGAAATAATTGGGGAAGAGAAACGGGCCAGGCCTGGGTTTAAAAGAAATATATTAAGCTTAAGGAACAAATAAGTGAGTGGCTGGGGAAATTTCTGGGCTCGGGAAAAAATCAACATAGAGGAGGGAAAAATTCTAAAGGCCGGGAAAATTAGTAGAATAAATAAAGGGAAAAAAGAAAATGGTCTGGGGTTCTAAGATGGGAAAAAATTTGGATTTTAAGTTTAAATAAAATAATGAGAAAATTACAAAGGGCTGGGATTTTATGAAAAGAACTGATAGATTTGGTTTGGGTTTTGGTCTAATAAAAAGGGAATGGGCTTTAGGAGAAATAGAATTATAAATAAAATTATAAAGTGACACAATACGGATTTTGGTAAAAAAGGGGCTGGGTATTATATCATACCACCCTTACAAAAATTTCGTCCTCGAAATTTAAAAGAAACAACAAGATATAAATAATAAGTGAAGAATTATCATATCGAACACTAATACATGTTGATTTACTTAAAAACGGGTAGACAAAGTTTTGAAGGTACATACATATATATAAGAACCACATACAAAAGATAGGCCTAAAAGGTATAATACAGGAACACTATAAGGGCAACTACAAATATACGAGAATATAGGTAACAATAACGAATAATAATAATCAAAGTGTGCTCGATAAAAATCGAAACCCAAATATGTGCACATCTAAGTTTATCAAAGGTAAGCAGAAAAATAAGTGTAAGGTTCAACCATTTATAATAGTAATTATAGGCACAAAACCCAAAAATAAATTAACGACAATAAAGCAGTGAAAATTAGTCGGTAGGTTAAAAGATTTTAGGATAAGGTGTCGATAAAATAGGTTAAAATATTTTAGATAACTGGTATAGTGAAATTAAGAAGCATAGACCAAAAGCATGCGCGGTGTAAGATTGCACTACTAAAAACTGAAGATAATAGTAGTGTGCTTTCAATACAAAAAGCTAATTTGCCAATAACACACACTCTTCGATAAATACAAAATACTGAAAACCAAATTTTTGAATGATAAAGTCCCTAAATATATATAGGGTAATAAGAAAACACATAAAAATGTTGTTGGATATAGTGCCCTCTAAGTCAATTATTGGATCGCAGGTACGTGATTGCAATGATTGAGGGAGGACCTATACCGATAAAACAGTCTTACTCGAGATGATAGTATGCTATCTGGTTTGTCTTTATCATCATGATAAAGCCCATAGGATTCTTGTTTGACTACCAGCAGTATGATGGCGATCATATATGTGGGAGCTGGGGTCTATAAGCACATCCTTAAAATGTCCCTAGTCGTGGGAGTTTCGAGACAGGGCATCGATACTCCGGAGTAGACTAGTGTATACAGTTGAGACCCCGACGAGGGGCGGTGGCCGGTCTCGCAAGCCACTGGTGTCAGTTGGATCACCTAAGATGTATACAGGTGCTTATTAGGTTATGAGTACACCGGACAGGACTCGCCGGGAACATGCTAGTTGGTATTATACATATCGTCAGATAGCAGTTCCCTGGTGACATGTGTACAGGTTAGTTCATTGACCTGAGGTCGTCATTTTTCTCGTGTGAGTTCCCACTGTGCTTTGATTTATACCCTACCACGGGTCAAAGGAGTCGTGCAAACAGGTATATTTTGGGTACAGTCCCGAGCCACATTGGAGGCAAGTGAGCGGATCTTCGGGGATTCGTCTCTCCCGGTATTGGGGGTGAGATCGCGCTGTGTTTAGGAGAGCCATTACACGAAATCCCTGGCCAGGGTAATCGAGATATACTGGTAGGTATACCAGCAGAATCTCAGGGTGTTCTGGGCTGCTCTCTGACACAACTTATATCGCTGTTGGGGGTCTGACGTTTACTGGCCCCCTAGGCCGTATATGTGATACTCATAGACGAATGTTCCGGACTGTACGGTTATTGTCACTGTCAGGCTCAGTAGGGTTTATAGATGAGTTCGCTCGTCAGCTTCCCTTCCAATCAATACATAGGCAAAACGTTACGTACAGTTAGTACCTCTGACGTACTAGTGGTTATACCCAGTGCCAGTGTACTGATGAGTCATTAGAGTCCCCCACCGACACTTTCCCAAGTTCAGGCAAAACGTTGTAGATGCCGTATGGGTTTATGGCAAGGTTCGGAAAATGCACGTGCGTTTTCGCACGTGTCGTTTTTCGGGCAGATAATACTGGTAGGCTTTGGTTTAAGCCGGAACCCAGTATTATACTGTATAGATATAATATCTTTGTCTCAGTTGCATTTGTATTCGGTCGTAATACAAATGCGGGTATGTTTATACCGATACGGGGTTATCCTGAAATTCGTTTCGGGATGATTTTTGGAAGTTGCCAGTTTCCAGTTTTCTATCAGCCGTATTTGACATTCGGTTAAATACGGATTTATCTTTTCTCCTTATGGTGAGTCAGTGTTCTAGAAGATTCTAGAGAGGATGACAAAGCTAGTGACTCACTTGAGTCATTAATGGTTCATTTATGATGAAGGTGACTAGGTTTAATTTGATTGGTTTGCTTTTAATGCTTAATGTGAGTCATTCTTTCATTATTGTTATGATAACTATCATTTGTTATGGTCACCCTCTTAGAAGCTCCTACACTCACCCTCCTCCCCTCTTCATATAGTGGCCGGCCCCTTTGTGGGATGTGGGTGGTTTTCATTTTTGAGAAAAGATACAAGAAATTTAGTGTATGGAAATTTCACATAGATCAATTTCCATTCACCCGATTCCAAATGGCAACTTCTTTTAACCGTTCGTCCATAGCCTTGGACGTAACGAGACAAAATATTCTACTCATTCTCTACTTCATCTTGGTCGTCTCTTTTGGCAAACTTGACGATCGAGTTGCCTCGGTTCAGAGGCGGGAGCCCGTTTAAAGATCCGTCGTCGTGGTGCCACTTGGACGACGAGACCGGAGATCGAGCAAGTTCGGATCAGTTGCAACATAGCGTGGGATGATGGTTGAAGACCGAAGGACTCGGATCATTCGGTATAACAATTCTACCCTCTTTACAATTTGTTAGTTTAGCTTTAATGGACGATCCGGGATAAAGTACGCGATAGCGCCAGTCGTAAAAGTTTTGTTCCGTATATTGGCATCTGTTAGATGGCCGGGGCGCCGCCGCGTACTTACAGTGGTATCAGAGCCTCACCATTAAGCTATACTAACTTGTGCTAACGCGTTTAAAAGATCGATCGAACGGAATTTCCGAAATCACAATTTTCTGTACATGATGTTTCTGTCGATTTTTAAACTGTTCTAAAATTCATTTTGAACATTTCAGAAAATCATGCAGGGTTTTTTAAGAATACTGGTGAAATTTGGGCACGTGATCCCACAAAACGACCGCGGATCCGCGGCCCAAACCATGGTTTGGCCGCTGATCCGCCGCGCTTTTGTGGGAACAGTGCGCCAAATTTTTTCAGTGGGTTTCTCATGGGAAATGGTGATTTTTGGTATATGTCTTTTTGGCCAAAATTTTGTTACTGTACACCAGATGTATGTGGGGCCCACTTCGGGAAATTTAGTCGATCGAAATTTTAAACTTGTTAGTTTTTCAGTACTTTCATTATATCTCCGACCGGGAATGTCATTTGATCGGTAAACCGCGTCTGATTGCTATAGTTCTTTTAGACGGGTTTGCGAACGTGACATTCGCGTTGATGTTCTGTGTTGTGCTGTAATGTTGCGGATTTGTCGTGGTGGATAGCAGGGTGCAATAATAGTGTTGTTTAAATTTATTTGTACATTTGATATTGCGGGGCGAGCGTCCGACTTGTGGACTGCCGTCGCTGCCTGTTTGTATAATATTCTTTTAGGGCATGACCAGGTTGCGGTCGATGTACCTATTGTACTATTTTTATTTCTGTACTAAGTTTACCCCGCGGTGGGGTGCACGAATAACCGGGTTCTGGAGGGCAACGGGTTCGTATCTCATGGCATTGAGAGGCAAAGGGACCATACTCTAGAATTGGCAGACTATTCGCCGCACTCGTAGGGGGTACAGGTTGACCCAAGGAGGGGTGCTCAATTTACCGGATTCCGTGAAATGCCGGGTATTCCATTCACTATGTTGTGGGGACTACCTCGTTTCAGGTTTTGGCGGGTAACTTGCCGCACCCGTAGGAGTCTAGGTTTTATTGCACAGGCTATCCACACGACCAGGGGAACGTCGGGTTTCAGTAGCGGCTCTGTGAAACCCGGGGATCCCAGATTATCTGTATTGTTCTGTGATGCTTATTACTTATCTGTAATGTTGCGTTTATCACGCCTGGAGCGATTACTGTATATTAGTATATATACTATTAGATGTTGTATATGTTTTACACCCGCGCTAGTCCAGTCCCCGCTCTGTCGTTAGTTAAGTAACCTAACGGGTGATGACGGAACCCAGTGACGAATGCGGATGGCATATACGTACATTTTATTTTCGTTCTTTTCTGGTGTGATTGATTGATGGGACTGCGTTGATTCTTATCAATGCAAAGATAAAACAAACCTATATTTGATGTTGTTGGAATAAATTTTAAAATTATTACAAAGACGTTTCCTTTTGTTTTGCATAGCGGTATTCAGTTGGAATATCCTGCACCTCATTCCACGAGGAAAGAGCCGAGAACCCTTCACCGGGTGTGACTTCTTTAACAAAAGGTTTTCGCTACTATATATTTTTATAAAGCTATCAGGTTCCTTCAAATGAGATCAAGTTCATTACGTTAAAGGTTTTTCGCCAAAAACCAGCCGTAATCCTCCGTAGTTTCTTATGGATGGTCAGTAGTATTCAAGCTATGTTTGTTGGCCTATGTCAAGACATAGTGTTTGGTAGCTGCTGGGTATTCATTTGTTGCATAGATAGATGCATTAGTTTAAGTCAGACGTACACCTTGTTGGCCTACGTCAAGGGCTTGTACGATGACTTAAGTTGATCAGGACAACGACGGGTAGAACTTGACATGTTGCTTATGACTTGTTGGCCTACGTCAAGGTCATAAGAGCATGGGATAAAAATTACATTGGGAGTTTCAAACATACAAGAAACTTGCCAGACTAGCGCATACCTTCTGGAGTGTGATGCCTTGAGTGGCTTCCATCAAGTTATCATGCGATGATAGTTGGATCCCGATTCTCACTGATGAGTTGGTTTACTCTTCGGGTGACCCCGACTGATTCTTCTTTCAGGTTTGGAGGAGAATTTGAGAAAACAGTGGGAGGTTTCCTAATTAGGTAAAATGATAACCATTCTGATTTAGGCTAGAGTGCACGCAGAGTGTTTCTTCTCTCTCTCTCTCTTTGGCAGCGACTTTTGACCGACCCTAAACTGTAACTCAGTGACCAAAGTTAACCGAACCTTTAAACATACTGACTTTTGGATTGTCTATAGTTGCATAAGTCATTGCTGCTCTTTCTTTTACCCTTTGTATTTCTCAGAACACCCCGTATTACTACGGACATCCACTTCCATTGGATAGATCCATCGTATGGTTATATACGAACTCAAAGGGACATCTTTGAGGATGGATCCAGGTTCAGGGGAAATAGAACTAGTTTGTTCAGTTGACTTTTATTATCACCTTCTCTCAGGTTGCGAGGGCTCCTTGGTTTAGGAGAGTACACCTATTATGCTTATTGGATAGTCTTCTTCCAAACCATAGGCTGGTGCCGAACGGTAGGGAATGAAGAAAACCAATTAGCCTAAGTAGGGTGTGCAAAAGGTAATATGTAAAGACAAATAAAGGAATTAGAAAGAGGGCAAAGTAAACTGCGACTATTAAACATTCACGACCAAACCACGTATTTCATCGCCACTCCTACTTCACCTTTGATTTCTCCAGAATAACCCATATCACTACGAACATCCAATTCCATTGGATAAATCCATCGTATGGTTATATACGAACTCGAAGGACATTTTTTCGAGGATGGATTCTGGTTCAGGAGAAATAAGAATATGGTATTATTCAGTTGTTTTTATCATCACCTTCTCTCAAGTTACGAGTACTCCTAGGATTAGGAGGGTACACCTATTATGCTTACTGGATAGTCTTCTTCCAAACCATAGACTGGTGCCGAACGGTAGGGAAGGAAGAAAACCATTTAGCCTAATAATGGTGTACAGAAGGTAACGACTAAAGACAAATAAAGGGAATTGGAAAGATGGCAGGGAAATATACGGTTAAAGTCATGATTTGGATTATGGAAGAGGCATTACTAGGAATACCAGAAAACCCCTACAAAACATATTTATGTTTCATATTCACTGTGCATTGTTAATAGAAAACTGATTTCCCGATTGGATACTTACTCCAGGGTATGTATTTACCAGGAACGATTCTCACATCTGCATGGTTTTACAGATGTTGAGTGGGAGCGAGTTATTGGGAATTAGGTGATCATCCTCATTATATCGGAATTCGTTGTAATTGGTGATATTTGAGGAAATCGCCTGGGAACAGTTTTCAACCTACGACGTACAGGTTATGAGTTATTCAACTCAGCGGACTTATACAGAGTATTGTATGTTGTCCAGTGTCCATCAGGACAAAGGGGATGGTCCTCGAACTATATTCTGTTTACTTGTAAGTTCTCTAGTTTTTAGACAAGTGTTTCGTAGAAATACAATGTCTAAATTTTGAGAAGTTGTGGGTATAGGAATAAAGTAGAGAACCAAGTGTCACAAGTATCGGGATTCTTCAAAGAAATCGAAGATGTAGATTCTTGTGAATGGTATTCAATTGATAGTAATGGTTTTTGAGAAACTTGTTTCTCTTTCAGGTTACTCATAATTGGATAGATTCCTAAGTTGAGTAATACTGATCAGCCTCTCTCTATTAAGTGATTATGCACTGGAGACAGCTGCATAATTTGAATCCGGTTCCAATTAAAATAAGTGCCTATGTTTCTATATTGGATATAGATTGCTTCATATCTTAACGATGTTAAGGTAAAGGGGAGTTCTCCAGCATATGCTTTAAAACAGACACTGGAAAACTCAAGGCACGTTTCTGTAATGACAGTTTGTGGGTTGACCCTGGCTTTGACAAGGGTTGATTTTCTACCATCTGGAAGATCAATAGTGATATTGTTCTTGACTCGCCACAGTTTTATTAAAATGGATTTTTTCAGAAAAACAGTAGTGGGAGCATGGTAGAACTGGAAGTGATTCCAGAACCGCAAACGATTACGGAAAGGTTTAATAGGACCTATATATTCAATCAGGTTTGACATTCCAATAGCCACTCCGCAGATATGGTGGGTAACCTCAGACACCCGAGAGGTACTCCGGTAGCCTCAAGGACGGTGACAGGGAGGTTCTTGCTTACCCAGACTTGACACTACTGTTGTTCCAGACTATGAGACCGGGCAGGAGGAAATGTATAGCGTCGTTCTAAACTAGTTTTAGAAGTATACGTATATATTATTCTGCCAGAGGGTTGTCGTAGTCAGTGGGAGCAGCGGAAGTATAGTGGGCAAGAAGCTTATGTCTATTTATAGACTTGAGCAGGAATAGCGGAGATAGATCATCTATTCTTGATGTAAAAGTCATGGGTTTGACTTCATCAGAATAGGGGATGAATCTGTTAAGAAAGTAGTAAGGTATGATGTCCTGGTATTTGGATGACATGCACAGAATAGGAAGTAAAATTCCTATACTACGATCAGGTTGTACTTTGGTCGTCACACAGTAGTTTCTCCACAAAGGATATGGATATAATATAAAACATTCTGGTAACTAGATCTATGGTTTTAGATCTAGATTTGGGTATTTTCCCAATTTGGGTACTTTGACAATATTCTAATAGTATTTTAGAATAGATGACTCCAAGCATGGTGGTGTACCTGCAGGTGATGGAGTCACCCTCTCTAAAGTTGTCTTACAGACTAAAGGGGAGAGGGACGTTCATGATTGGCAGATCACTTGCTTAGGCAATTGAGTCAATCGTGAGATGGCAAGTACCACACCAGATGTTGTTATTGCACTAGATGCAATAAATTTATATTAATCCAATCCTGGAGAAACATTAGGAAGCAGTTTTAGAACATAAGTGAATGTTCTACGGATAAGATGACGGCGGCCTCCTTCGGGAGACGGTTATCATTCCAGGCTTCAAAGGTGACATAGAAGACAGAATGATTGTCAAGGTTATATTTTTTCCTCAGACGAGGGACAGTATTATGGACAGGCGGTCCAAGAGGATACTGTGGGAGGCATGGTGCTGGACACTGATTAGTTTCAGTGATCGATACAGTCTAAGAAGTTTGGATTTTGAGTTCATTTATGAACTAGGTCCCATCAGATATCCAGACATATTCTAAGACACGTATTACTCAATTCGGGAGATGGTTTTCTCCGCGAACTTGAGATTAAGAGAGACATAGAAAGAAACATCATGGCGGATCCACTCACTTAGGCTATTTCTCGAACACATTAGTTTCGCAAACAGACATTGTGAAACTGATTAGTAGAGGAGTTGGATGCTCGGTATCACACGAGCTGTGAGTACTCGACATCGCAATAATTAGCCTTAAGTGCAAGTGGGAGATTGTTGGATATAATGCCCTCTAAGTCAATTATTGGATCGCAGGTACGTGATTGCAATGATTGAAGGAGGACCTATACCGATAAAACAGTCTTACTCGAGATGATAGTATGCTATCTGGTTTGTCTTTATCATCATGATAAAGCCCATAGGATTCTTGTTTGACTACCAGCAGTATGATGGCGATCATATATGTGGGAGCTGGGGTCTATAAGCACATCCTTAAAATATCCCTAGTCGTGGGAGTTTCGAGACAGGGCATCGATACTCCGGAGTAGACTAGTGTATACAGTCGAGACCCCGACGAGGGGCGGTGGCCGGTCTCGCAAGCCACTGGTGTCAGTTGGATCACCTAAGATGTATACAGGTGCTTATTAGGTTATGAGTACACCGGACAGGACTCGCCAGGAACATGCTAGTTGGTATTATACATATCGTCAGATAGCAGTTCCCTGGTGACATGTGTACAGGTTAGTTCATTGATTTAAGGTCGTCATTTGTCTCGTGTGAGTTCCCACTGTGCTTTGATTTATACCCTACCACGGGTCAAAGGAGTCGTGCAAACAGGTATATTTTGGGTACAGTCCCGAGCCACATTGGAGGCAAGTGAGCGGATCTTCGGGGATTCGTCTCTCCCGGTATTGGGGGTGAGATCGCGCTGTGTTTAGGAGAGCCATTACACGAAATCCCTGGCCAGGATAATCGAGATATACTGGTAGGTATACCAGCAGAATCTCAGGGTGTTCTGGGCTGCTCTCTGACACGACTTATATCGCTGTTGGGGGTCTGACGTTTACTGGCCCCCTAGGCCGTATATGTGATACTCATAGACGAATGTTCCGGACTGTACGGTTATTGTCACTGTCAGGCTCAGTAGGGTTTATAGATGAGTTCGCTCGTCAGCTTCCCTTCCAATCAATACATAGGCAAAACGTTACGTACAGTTAGTACCTCTGACGTGCTAGTGGTTATACCCAGTGCCAGTGTACTGATGAGTCATTAGAGTCCCCCACCGACACTTTCCCAAGTTCGGGAGAAACGTTGTAGATGCCGTATGGGTTTATGGCAAGGTTCGGAAAATGCACGTGCGTTTTCGCACGTGTCGTTTTTCGGGCAGATAATACTGGTAGGCTTTGGTTTAAGCCGGAACCCAGTATTATACTGTATTGATATAATATCTTTGTCTCAGTTGCATTTGTATTCGGTCGTAATACAAATGCGGGTATGTTTATACCGATACGGGGTTATCCTGAAATTCGTTTCGGGATGATTTTTGGAAGTTGCCAGTTTCCAGTTTTCTATCAGCCGTATTTGACATTCGGTTAAATACGGATTTATCTTTTCTCCTTGTGGTGAGTCAGTGTTCTAGAAGATTCTAGAGAGGATGACAAGGCTAGTGACTCACTTGAGTCATTAATGGTTCATTTATGATGAAGGTGACTAAGTTTAATTTGATTGGTTTGCTTTTAATGCTTAATGTGAGTCATTCTTTCATTATTGTTATGATAACTATCATTTGTTATGGTCACCCTCTTAGAAGCTCCTACACTCACCCTCCTCCCCTCTTCATATAGTGGCCGGCCCTTTTGTGGGATGTGGGTGGTTTTCATTTTTGAGAAAAGATACAAGAAATTTAGTGTATGGAAATTTCACATAGATCAATTTCCATTCACCCGATTCCAAATGGCAACTTCTTTTAACCGTTCGTCCATAGCCTTGGACGTAACGAGACAAAGTATTCTACTCATTCTCTACTTCATCTTGGTCGTCTCTTTTGGCAAACTTGACGATCGAGTTGCCTCGGTTCAGAGGCGGGAGCCCGTTTAAAGATCCGTCGACGTGGTGCCACTTGGACGACGAGACCGGAGATCGAGCAAGTTCGGATCAGTTGCAACATAGCGTGGGATGATGGTTGAAGACCGAAGGACTCGGATCATTCGGTATAACAATTCTACCCTCTTTACAATTTTTTAGTTTAGCTTTAATGGACGATCCGGGATAAAGTACGCGATAGCGCCAGTCGTAAAAGTTTTGTTCCGTATATTGGCATCTGTTAGATGGCCGAGGCGCCGCCGCGTACTTACAAATGTATGGGGCTAGCTAGGGTAAGAATTACAAGAAAATGTGGATCATTCAAAGGTTGGAGTATGGCGGCTTTAGGCTGAAGATCAAGGAGATTGGGATCGGGTCAGCACAGGATGTAAGGATGAACAACAAATGACTTCAAGGGAAGAAGTATGGGGAGGATAATGGTTGGTACATCCTATGAATCAAAAATTTGAAGGGTCAGTCAACTTGGAGATTTTATTATCAACATCCCCATCCAGAAGGATATCAAACGAGGCATAGCTGAAGGATGGAGGGTGGACCCCAAAAGATCGGGTGTGGTACTAGTTAATCTTAGTGAGGGCTAAGACAAAGTAAGGAGTAGAGGTGGACAGATCTCAGTAGAAAATAATTGTACATAAGAAACGATCAAGTAGCAAGTGAACTAAGAAGATCGAGAAATTAGCGAACTCAGCAATTTATTCCATTCTAGAAAATTTTAAACAAGCATCATCAAAACGAAATGTGGCCCTAAACTATACACAGATTTTATTTGGCCAAGGCTACAACATCTAAAAGAAATCCCGTCAGTCGCGGTTATGGAGATTCAGCAGGTTGCGGTAGGCTCGCGCACTCAGGTAGGGGCGTTCATTTCCATAGCGTCTCGCCGGTATCGCCATTGGTAGTTCTTCCACCGTAGGGTCTTGATCTTCTGGTCCTTCTTCCTCGGATGGAGCTTCTTCATCGAGGTCCGATTCCATGTGATTCTTTTCTTCTGGATTCTCTTCCATGGGATTTCCTCCACTGGATTTTCTTCTATCGGTTCTTCCTCGGGGTCTTTCTCTATCGGGTTCTCTTCAGGGTCTCCTTCTTCTTCGACGGAATCAGCTATCATGTTAAACTCTGGGGCGGCTGCTCCTTCATCTTCGGAATCGCTGTTTTCGCCAATGACCTGGGGACCGTTGATCTCATCGTCAGAACTCATCAGCGTGCGGTCTAAGGAAACGCATGACTGTGCATCCTCATCTAGATGCGGCGCTGCTCCGGGGTGGGCCATGGCCTGAAAAGAAAGAGTCATGATTAGACAGTGGGATACATCAAGAAAATATCTAAGTGTACGAAGTATAGAAAGATATGCGGTGGCAGAAACTGAAAAATCAAAATTAAAATGTTGTGATAATGAATAGTATGTATAAGGGGAGGAACAAGAGAATGATACATATATTACGATTCAAGTTTTTATTTCATTCAACTAAAAGTTCGACGGATACAAAGTTTCAAACAGAAAGGAATGTTTATAAGAGGATGACAACATAAAACTGAAATTGGAAAACATGAAAATTCTTCTTTGATTGCTAAACCGTTGCCTTCTCATCATGCGAGTTGAATCCTGTGTTGGGTCCGCTTTATCCTCGAATTTCGAACTACGCAGCAATCCTCACTTGGCAGAAGTGGAGAGTGTGGATGAGTCTCCTCCTTGCAACTCCTTCCCTTTTGGGCAACCGTTGATGAGATGTTCGTTAGATTCGCAAATCAGACATTTCCCTTGGGCGCGACGACAATCCCTCTGAAGATGTCCTGGCCTCTTACAGTACCCACAACATGGGATCTTCTGCTGCTTCTGCCGCGGAGAAACAAATTGGCGCTTCATTTTTTTCTCTTTTCCTCGTCTAACGGGGATCCCATTATGATTAGAGACAACTGCTGGTGCCCGATTCACCTGTCTTCTCAGTCCTTCAGCTAACAAGTCGTTCGTTCGCTCCTGGGCTTCCTTTAGACCTTGCAGTACACTCAGAATCTCAATGGTCTGATTCTGGGGAGCGGAGATAGATGAAGAGTCGTTGGAAGACATGATCCTGAAACAACAATTTTGAAGATGATATAAGGTACAAGCTATAAGAATCAAGATATAATAAGGATTGGACGAAGATTCAAGAATATCAGATGTGATGAAATTCATTACAATTGGAAATCAACTGTAGGATTCTAAGTCACTTAAACAGAGTACGGCAGTGCAATTGCAACCACGTGACCTTGCCAAGTCACCCGAAACCCTAGCGAATAGATAGCAGAACACTCAACGTGAATATGAATCAAGAATATCAAGTTTACAATCTAGACTGAGGGATGCCTTAGATTGTCGAGCTATATACGGAAAACTGCAATCCCGATCGAAGCAAAACCTGTCTCTGATACCAACTAAACCAGTCATGCCCCGCTTCCCAAAATACGGAATACAAGGAGTTGACAAGGCCAGCCATGCTCCTACGGTCAAGGAAATGTCCTGCCGTAGTCATACTTCGGCTTCTAGTTTTTCATGGTAAACAGTAAATGATGCACCGGTAATGAGAAATGCAGTAACTGGAACAAAACGTAATATAAACTGACCTGATGGGAAACAAACGAATGTAACTCTGAATAGCAAGTCAATATGTCCGTGATGTGCAGCTAGTCTTGGTCCAGGCTAAATCTTCTCCTCACACTGAGCATGCATACTCAGGTCGTCAGAGCGACACAATAGCAATATAATATATATAAAACCATATGACAATTCCAATAGTGATAATAGATTTATATAACAGTAGATCAATGGCAGTATGGATATGAACATGCAGTAATCAATGCAGCGGAACAGTAAGAGCAGTAGAATGATATGCCACGTATGTCAACACAGTATGTAAGGTATGTCAATGCCAGTATCCCTATCAGTCTCTAAGTCTCACTGTACAGGTCACTAAACTACTATCGTCAGTCCAAGCGTGAGAGTCAACCACTCGCGAGTGTCCTCCACCCAAGGGTAGAACCCAAGGGCAAGGGACCACGGGCCCAACATGTATATCACGGTGATAATCACATACCCTGTAAATCTCCATATATCTCCCTAAATATATAAGCCGGCATGGGACTCCCGAGATTCTGTTGAACTCACATTTAAACTACCCCACACCCCGTGGTCTACATCAAACGCTAAGCATAACCCTAAATACCAATCGGTCTGTGACAAGTCTGTACGAGAACTGGAGGCAGGGCCTCCATCAAGCACGTCCCGACTAATACCTAAGATAAATGGCAGTGTCTGGTGCCTTATCTGTGACACCCGTGCAAGAGCTTCCATAAGTGTCCCATACCACTTATAGTCACACGTACACGCATCTCACAGACGTCGACAATGCAATAGAATAATATTGGTCACTGATTGTGTACAAGTACGTATCACTTTCACTTATTCACTGATACACGAACACTGACGTACTTGCCACAATCATCACTAATACCTAACACTGGGTAATGCACGTTATCACTAGGTTATCAATGCGATGATATGAGTATGATATGATGCGTAAACAATATATAAAGCATGATTAGGGTGTCATGAATCAATAATCCATCACTTGCAATATTTATCATAAATCATACGGTTACAGTTTAGTGGAACGATAAACAGGTAATAATTAGTATGTTCAGTTATCTATCCATCGAATTTAATTTCATGCCAATCGGGTTCCAGGATCATTAATTATAGTCATTTCCTTTTAAGCGTTCACGGCTGGAAATCTGGTTTCAGAATCAGAAATCCGTCTCGCAACGCATTTTAATCCCAATTGAGATCAGATTTTAGCGACGCTACAGTTAGATGAAATCTAGGGTTTTCAGTAAGGTTTTCAACGCAATAGACGGAGTCTCAATCGCATCTGTACGTTAGGAGATATACACTGTTCAATACCAATATGTCAGTTCTGGTTCTGTTGGGACTGATATGCGTCCCGATCTTTTAAATTATAGAATAAATAACAAACGATAACGAAACAGAGTGAAACCACTTGTTTTATCTAGATAACAGGTTCACCTACAATAAACAGCAGAGTTCCGCAACCTAAGAGTTTAGAAAACAGAGTGGTGTTCATTACGGAACAGCAAGCAACAATTGGAGTCGCTCTGGACTGCAGTCCAGAGTTGCACTCCGATCCAAAAATCGTCACAGTTTAAGTACAGGAATATCTGGAAACTAGTCTAGGGTTAAAGTTCGTCGAGTTGGCTTAGATTTGAGCCTGGAACGCATCAATCCAGTATGTATATAATTTATGGTGATTTTTACGGTTTTCAGGTACAGAAAATATCTAGTTTTACAGGCAGACTTGGGGGTAGCCGTTTTAGTAGTTAACGGTTATATTTTCCAACGAAATTCACACATTAGATTCACAGGCATTCGGGCCAGTATATACAATTGAGTTCCGTAAAATTAAATAATGATTTCCTATGAGAACAAGTATCGAACAGTTGTGTCGAATAATCTAACGGAAAAGTAAAGCATGAATTATATACGATGTTGATTTGTAATTAACAAAAGGTAGCATGTAGCAAGTAGAGAACTTGCCTGGACAAGTCTCGGGAATGTACGGTGACGGCAATGTCACGAATACGCGACGAACGGCGTGAATTGGTTTGCACGACTTTGGCTCGAGTTTCAGTTTCGTCGTCGGATTTGTCCGGGGAACGACTCGTGAATGTTGGAAGCGGGGATATGCTCTGTGGGTCTCCTGGGTGTGCTGGGATCGTCGACGGTCGGTGGCGCTCCGATGATGGCAGCAGTGGCTCGCAGTTTTTGGTGGTCGGGCTCGGCTGTGAAGCTTGGGCGTTGCACATCAATGGGTTCGACGGTGAGTGACGATGGTCGTTGGTGTGGTGTTGCTCGCTGTGGTAGCTGGTAGAGAGAGTGTTAGAGAGAGAGAGTACTGAGAAAGAGAGAGAGAGAGGGATGAGAGAGAGAGAGAGAGAGAACTGAGAGAGAGATGAGAGAGAGAGAGTGAGAGAACTGAGAGAGAGAGACGAGAGAGAGGGCACAGAGAGAGAGAGGGCACAGAGAACTGGGAGAGAGATGAGAGTGCAGAGGGAAGAGATGGTGAGAGGGATGACGACGACGATGATGTTGATGATGATGATGCTGCGGGGGGTGAGTCGACGAGACGTAGAGAGGGGCTCGCCGGCGAGGGGCGCAGGGGCTTGTGCTCGGGTGTGCAGGGAAGTGGGAGAGAGGAAGTGGGGTGCTCGTGATCGAGGGTGGAGGTGAGGGAGGTGAGGGTGACGACGTTGATGGTGGCGTCGAGATCGAGAATGTGGTGGTCAGAGTTGAAGGTGAAGCGGAGGGGACCGACTTGGGCTCGAGAGAGAGAGGTCGAGACAGAGGAAAAGAGAGGGGACCAGGGAGATTGAGCGAGGGGGAGTGAGGAAGAGAGGAAGAGTGACGAGAAAGATGGAGGGCGCGCGTCGTGGGGGTAACGGCTTGCGATCGTGGGCGGAGGAGGCGGCGTGGGCTGCGGCGGAGGAATGGGTCGCGATCGGGAAATAAGGAGGCAGCCGTTGGGGGAGAAAGAGAAACGGGTCGGGTTGAAGCTGAAGCGGGTGAGGGGAAAGGTGGGCCGGGCCAGGCTGGGAAAGAAAATGGATTTTAAATAAGAAAATAAGGAGACGGCCCAAGAAAATAAAAGGGAAAGAAATAATTGGGGAAGAGAAACGGGCCAGGCCTGGGCTTAAAAGAAATATATTATGCTTAAGGAACAAATAAGTGAGTGGCTGAGAAAATTTCTGGGCTCGGGAAAAAATCAACATAGAGGAGGGAAAAATTCTAAAGGCCGGGAAAATTAGTAGAATAAATAAAGGGAAAAAAGAAAATGGTCTGGGGTTCTAAGATGGGAAAAAATTTGGATTTTAAGTTTAAATAAAATAAAATAAAATAATGAGATAATTACAAAGGGCTGGGATTTTATGAAAAGAACTGATAGATTTGGTTTGGGTTTTGGTCTAATAAAAAGGGAATGGGCTTTAGGAGAAATAGAATTATAAATAAAATTATAAAGTGACACAATACGGATTTTGGTAAAAAAGGGGCTGGGTATTACAGTAGTGGAGGTGGAGTGTTGTTGAAGTTGGTGCTGATATTGTTTGGGGAATCCATAACCTTGAATGAAAACTTAGGTTATGACAGATTCAAACTATATGATTCAAAGATTATGAAATGATAAAATTTAAGGAATATGATTGTAAAGAATGTTTTAGTTGATGGTTCTTGTGTTATATTGCTTAGGTTGTTCACGCAGAATAGAACTGCATGATAGAGTTTCATACAGCTCTGACCTGCATGGGCCGCCAACAAAACCTGTCACGCCCCGCTTCCCAGTATACGGCGAAGGGGACGGAACGAGGCCGCTACGTATTTACTGTGAAGTAAATACGCTAAGCGTATCTAAGAAATATAAAACTAAATCCACAAAAGACAAGATATAATAAAACAGCAACTTTATTTATTCACATTCTTTCTGTACAATGCATGGAAAGTAAATACAACTGATAAAAAAACAATGCCTAAATAATGGCATAACAGAAATAAAAAATTACTGAATAGAAAGTGTACAATGAATTAGAGCTCGGGGTCTTCACTGAACAGGTCCAAATCTTCAGCAGAGGGCTCGATCTCAGGAATGTCCAGATCACCTGACGACATTCAAAGAAGAAAAAAAGAGTGTGTCGTCAGCGAACAAATCGCTCGGTAAGTCCCAAAGAGAAGGGAGAAGTAGAAAATAAGAAAGAGAGAGCTGCTTTTAAAGCTGTATTATGTTGTTATGATGTTGTGTTAACGATATTGTTTGTAGTTTGGTACAAAAGATGCCAGTGTATATGAGAGGAGTCTCACTTACACTGGAGATTTTGGTAACCCGTGGTACAAGGCTCCGTCGATAATACCACGGAACAACGACATGGATGTAATTACGTTTTAAGTGACCACCTCGTGCCACCTTTAACATATTCCGTACCGGTCTACCCCTTAAACCCCGTGTTATTTTAATTGTATTGTTGTATTATATTGTAAACTGTATAGATTGTATATTTGGATGACTGACCAAAACCATGATATCAGTAAACGGATGCAACTAGAGAATCATGTATGTAACTGTATAATCATGTAAATGGATTGTATATGTATGGTTCGGTTCAGTCAAGTTGATAGATTGAATAATGGATTCATGGATTCATGTTGAATTGTAATATTGTAAATTGTAGATTGTAAATTGTAGATTGTAGATTGTAGATTGTTCTTGAATCATATTCAAGTCAGATTATAATGAGACTCAAACCGAGTCATACAATTAGAAAAGTAAACTGAAGTCCTGATTGTTTTGATATCATTGTAACCGCTGCACATGAGCGGCTGGATTTGTGTTTTTTTTCAAAGACGATTACCGTATTGATAACACCGTTATTAAGTTGTCTACCTTAGATAGGCAAGCACCCATATCTCCGGCTCTCTGAGACTCAAGAGACTAATCCCGCTTAAACCTATGTTTACTAGGGTCCTTAGGGTAATTTATAGAACTTGAGGGGGTTTTATGTAAAAATACTTTGTAAAGATTTCAAAATACACCCCAAGTATTTATTATCTTCTTTAGAGTTATAATAATGTAGAATTTATATTTGTGATATTTCTAATGAGAATATCCTATTTTCATGATAAATGGTATTTATTTGTAATATTGATTTTCATGGTATTTTAGTGTAAAATGAATCTTGTGATATTTTAGAAAAATGTGGAATATTTATAACATAAAAAAATAAATATTTTAATGATAATTATGCATATATTTATACAAAAATATTTTTAATATATTTTATATTCTAGAAATCTCATTTTCTTTAAATTTCTGTATTGTAAATCTTTCGAGACCAAATACTCCTTGCGGAGTTCTGAATCTCGCACTACTAAGCCCGAGGATGTGCGATAATCCATACCATCCCAAACGGGTTTCCCAATTGGGTTGTAGCGGCGCTTTACAAATATTTGTATAAATACTAATCATTAAGCAAAAACGGTTTTATTAATTATGGTAATTATTTGTAAAGATGTCGATTTCCCGTATTCTATGTTCTAGGGTCTCCTAAATCAACTAGACTGCTCCTAACTGGTCCAAAGCGACATGTTGTGAGATAGCTCAAATCGCCTCTTCACCGCCAATTGTGGCCAGGTAAGTATAAGTGAAGAAAGGAGGGATCCGCTCACGAATCACCATGAGACGGGCCTTTTAAAGTTACCTTTCTCACTTGTCTAGCCTAGGCACCACAAAGTCAGGTTTAGATAAACGACTGAATGCCTACAACCTTCCTCTGTCCTAATGAGTGGGATAGTTCTTAATTGGCTGAGTCTAGATATTTATTTTATTTGCTCAATGTTATTTATTTCTAAAGATGTATCAATACTAAATCTTTTAGAATTAGTTTTATTAAGTAAAGGATATTTAAATGAAAATGTTTATTTTCCCGTATTCTAAGTTCTCGAGGGTATCGTGTTATGTTGCATATGAGTGTGTGAGGAGGTAGGTCATTACCTCGTGGTTTACTTAAAGGTATAGCAAGTTGAATGAAGTTAAATGTATAATTGAAACAATATGGTATTTAAATAAAAAAATACGATAAAGTGAAATAGCCATCATTTTATGAAATGAAACTTGATCAATTTGGTTGATTAGTGTTTAATAGTCAACATGATAGAGTTTAAGCATAATTGTATTAACGAGAAGTGAAGTTTTATAAGAAAACCGAATCGAAAATCGAATTTGTTCCGATTCCGTCGGATTTTGTAAATCCGTATTTTTAGAATAGAAAGGAGAGATAGAAAATGGGACTTACGGGTTTAGGAAAACAAAGAGGGGGAGATTGATCAGAAGGAGTCGCCGGTGCGTCGCTTCGTCGCCGGGAGCTTCTAGAATGATCATCGGAAGTTCGCTGGGAAATTCGTCGTAGTTTCGCTTCGTGCTCGATTTCAAAGTACATAAGATTTCTTAGAAATTTTTTAGAGTTGGTTCAGAGTTTAGGGTGAGGGGGTAGTGTGTAGGGTTGGTATTTATAGGATTAGGCTAGGGATAGGGTAGATGAATGGTTTTAATTTAAAAAATGTAAAAATGTATTGAAAATTATTTAAAAATGGAGTAAATGGTAGTTAATGGGCTCTTTGTAAACGATCCAAACAATTAAAGTATACAGGGGGTAGGGGAGAGGAAAAGCCAACTTTTCCAAGTTGACGACTCGGCGGTCCGGCCGAGTTTGGCCGGCGGCGCCGGCCCGAGTCGGCCAGTCCACCGGCCGAGTCGAGGTGTCAAGAGGTGGGGGGTCGCCTGATTAAGCCTCTAATGTATTAACATTTTCATGTGTAGTTATCTCGGGTTGACTGTTAGGCTTCTAAAAAATTTAAAACAAAATAAATATTAAAAATAATGTGGGGCATAGGATTTGAACTCTGGTGGCTTGGTTCAGCAATGCAAGGTATTACCAATGAGCTACAAGCTCTTTCTTGTAATTAAATTGCTAATTAATTACTTAAGTCTTGTGCTCATGCAATAATTACCCCTTTATGGATTTTGAAAAAAATATTTGAAAAAATTTGTATAGGAAAATTAGGGTTGTTACAGTTGCTTCAGGAGCAGGCATGCGGTGCATCCTCTTTAACAATTTTAGCCAATATTTTAGCAGAAAGGACAATAAACAAATTCCTTTTCTAATCAACATAATTCGGTCTAACCAGTTTATAGTCATCAAGTAATTTTCCAAACGGACTATACTTAACCATTTACACATATAGGAGGACAACATTCTAAGTGACCCAATTCATCTATTTATAGTTGTACAATCATTACTATGCTTTATTTTAAGTGATGTTTTCACTACAGGCTGCTTCTCTCATACATCTATTAGTGAACAAGAAATCCAAATTTATCCATACCTTTCTAGATTGTCAAGATAAAGTAATAATAAATAAGGTAGAATATATCATATCCAATTATCTATATAACTTATTTTTATATTCGGCTTATTAATGTGTAGCATTGCTCCACTGTTGCAACGAGATTACTAGATTATTAATCAAGTGTGGACCTACCGTTTCGACTCCATATATAAAATAGGTTGCATCTCTTATTGTAGCCAAGTGGTTCTATTAAACATAACGAATCTAGTATCTTTATGCTAGATATACGTAAGAAAAGTAGTTTAACAAATCTTATCCTGTCCGGTTTCAAATAAGTTAAAATATTTGTCTTGAATATATCCTTACTATGGAAAGCCTTTAGATTTAAATTTTATAAATTATAAATCTATCTACATTTGTATACAACTATTGTAAAATTAATCGAGAGAACATTTAATTTATAGGTTTAATAAAACAATTATATATATTATTATAATGTCATCATTTTAATTCGTAATTAAACAAATGACAATCCACATAATAATGCATAACAATTTATGGAGTTTTGAAATTATACATACACAGATTATTTATCAAATATAGATTTTTAATGAAACCAATGCAATATCATATACAACATCATAATAAACTAATTACAAAATTATCTCAAATCTTTTTCATTAAAGGACCAAATATAAATCTAATTTATATTATATCAAGTGACTAACATGTAATTTTAGAAATTTACAGGGGCTAACAGATCGCTATCCAAGCCTATATTCAAATGATAAGGTCATGAATAAAATTAATAATTATCCAGGGGTTTATGATTATTTAATTCTATTAAACAAATGTTCTTAAACCATTTAATAATAATCCAGGGAGCTCGAAATAATTGTCCAGATATGCAGTCACTGGTTCACATGAAAAATTGGTGGGAAATAAATTTTATAACTTTCCAGGAACTTGGAAGTAATTTTTCAGAAATCCATGAACACATGCAGCCACATAAATTGGCAGTCACGGGAGTATTAAAAAAACCTTTGTCGGGTCAGGTTCCCGTTAGGGCTTTTGAGGGGGAGACAGCAAGCTTTGTTGCTTATCCCTTGCACTGCAGCCACTTATGGTAGCGGCGGTGGGCCCCACCATCGATGATCAGGTCGACGGGTTCACCGGAGGTCACCATGGCCGCGTGTGAACAGTATGTGTGTGTGTATTTTTTGATTTTAATTTAAAAAATCAAAAACTTGGTTTCAAAAACTTAATAAAAAATCTATCATTATAAATTATATGCATAATAATTATAATCTTGATAGATCTAACAAAAAACATATATATATATATATATATATATATATATATATATATATATATATATATATATATATATATTATCTATCTAACTTATTTAATCTTATTAAATAATCTATATCTAATAATTTTAGATCTATGAAATTATAATTATTATGAGATTTTAGTTTTTAATTAAAAAACCATAATCCTACAAGAGGAACCATGTACTCTGATACCAATTAAAGAAAATCATATGCGTATAGCAGCGGAAACGATGCATGTGATCTCCAAGAATTCATCAATATGAATGATAACAGATATACCTTTTCATATCTAAATATCTGTCAGCAAAATAAAAATCTTTTGAAACCACCACAATTGCAGAAGCCTCCAATCAAATCCACCACCTTGTGTAAGTGGCAAACCAAAATTAGCCTGATAGTATCCCTTTTATTTTAAAAGGAGAAGTTTTGAATAATTCTTAATTATTTTTTATATCTTTTATGGTCTACTATGGCCATCCTTTTATAGGGTTGTGGTATAATACATTTTTCCTTTTTTTCCAATGTGGAACTTGAAAGTGTTTCCTAGAACCACCAAAGGGTTTATACCGGCATCCAGCATGCAATTTTCAAAATTTCGGAATGCTAAGCTACACTATCCAAATATCTAACTAGATAATTAGGGTTTATAGTATGATATAAAAAGATTTACACTAAGTGAAGAATGCTACAACCTTTATAAACCAAGTCCTTCTCTTCTCAAGCTCTGGATAGCAGTCCCTAAGACTCCTCTAGGCTCCACTTGAAGAATGAAAGAGCTTCGTTCGTGATCTTCGTGTCGAAAATGATCCACCCGTACCTTCTCTAATTCAAACTACCTTTTCACTAATCTCCTATTAGTGAAGAAAACAACCTAAACTCAAGTGCTAATTAAGTGTAGGATGATGAATTAGGGGTGTTAAGCCCACTTAGTATTTTCTAAAGTCTTAGCGTTCACAACACATGTGAGGGATAGGGTTAGAAGTAAGATGGAAAGGAGGAGGCAGGAGAGCAAGCAAAATAAGCTAAGGGAAAAATGAGCTAGTGTAGAATGGCTCTTCATTCCCCTCACTTATTGCAGCATCCATTATTTATCAAATAAATAATTAGAATCATATTTCAATAGTGAGTCAAGACCAATAAACTAATGAAAATGACATGCATCATCCATACCCAAAATATCTTCCCATTTTCCACCTCTTTTTCTATTTTCTAAAAATAGAATCCAAGCCATGCTTCATAATACACACACACACACAAATATATATATATATATATATATATATATATATATATATATATTAATAAAAGAAAATAATTAGTGAGCATAATATTAGTTAATGTATAATTATATCAAATATAAAAATATATCATATTATTAAATCAACACATGATTCATTAACCCGGTTATATCACATATAACCGACTAATATCATTTATCTGTATATCACATTATCAAATCAACACTTGATTCAATAATCCGGTAATATCACATATAATCTAACCAATAACATTAATCGCCATATTAGAATATGGTATCACATATTTGTATTTATTCAGGCCTCCGCATATGCCAGCATATGTGCCCTACTTTGTTTCGCTTGAACTATAAAAGCTCTATGTGGGACTCTAAAGACTTGTCAATATGCCAGCTGTAGGTGATGATCACACCAGTCACCCACAAGCCGTTAGCGGTACTAGCTGGAAGTAACGGCTATTCAGGTATTGAGTGAATAGAAGATAAATAAGCAAGCTTGTCTAAACTCCCATGAAGCCTATAAGTAACACTTACCATACAGTCCGGTCTCTTCATCTGATATGTCGCATATCGAGTCTAGGGGTGGAATCGTCAGACCTCAGTAACTTGATAAGTCATGCCGATGTGTGGCTCATAACGGTTCGAGAAACTACTGATAACACTTACCAGTAAATCTCATCAGCCCTGTCCAGGGACTTACTGTTATAACCAATCGAGTATAGCACAATATCAACTCCCTATACAGGGAGAGACGAAACCCCTCCTATCGCTCACTGCCTCCATGTGACTCGGGACTGTACCCAAAATCCACCTGTTTGCACGACTCCTTTGAGCCGTGGTAGGGAGAAAATCAAAGCACTGTGGGAACCACATAAGACACTATGACGATCTCGGATCTACAGACTAACCTGTACCAGTGTCACCAGAGAACTGCTATATGACAATAGGTATGGTACCATCTAGGAGTTCTCGGCGAGTCTTGTTCTGTGTACCCATTCTCTAATGAGCACATGTGTACAATCTTTGATGTCAAACACCAATGGTTATGGGATCAACCATAGCTCCCTATAGGGTCAAGAAACATACACACTACTCTACTCTGGAATATCGATGCCATGTCTCGATATTCCCTCGACTAGAAACAATCAAAGGATGTGCTTGTGGACTACACAAGTCTCAGTAGTATGATCCACATCATAGTCCTGGTAGTCAAGCAAACATTCTAAGTGCTTTATCAACATATATCAGAGAGACAGTATAATAATACAAGTGTACATGTTAAGATAAAGAGCAACCAGATAGCATACTATCATATCGAGCAAGAAAGTTCTCTATATATATGTCCAAGCATCCACTATATCATACAATAATTGCCTCTAGGGCATACATATTCCTAACAATCTCCCACTTGCACTAAGGCCAGTTGTTGTGGTATCCCATACCCAACATTCCAAAAAGTCTCACAAACTGTGTCTCGAGGAGGGCCTTCGTGAGTGGATCCGCTCTATTTTCTTTCGTGTCAACTCTCATGACCCCGATCTCCCTTCGATCTTCTATCTCCCGGATCAGGTGATACTGCCTAAGAATATGTCTAGATCGCTGATGGGACCGGGGTTCCATGGCCAAAGCCACAGCTCAATTGTTATCATAATACACAGGTATTTGATGCTCAATGGATGGAACCACACTAAGTTCAGCAATGAACTTCTTCATCCAGACAGCCTCTTTGGCAGCATCGTTGGCAGCGATGTATTCAGCCTCCATCGTTGAGTCTGCTACAGTATCTTGCTTGGAACTCTTCTAACATACTGCCTCTCCATTGAGGGTGAAGAAAAAACCCGAGACCGATTTACTGTCGTCCTTATCACTCTGGAAGCTCGAATTGGTAAAGGACTCCATCTGGAGTTCACCGTTACCATACACCAAGAACATCTCTTTAGTCCTTCTTAAGTACTTAAGAATGTTCTTCACAGCTGTCTAGTGCTTTTCCCCAGGATCTGATTGATACCTACTCTCTACACCTAGTGAGTAAGCTACATCCGGTCTGGTACATAACATCGCATACATGATTGACCCGATTGCCGAAGCATAAGGTATCCCTTGCATGCGAGCCCTCTCCAAATCAGCCTTGGGAGACATCTCTTTGGAGAGAGTGATTCCTGAGCAAGCAGGTAAATTATCACGTTTAGAATCTTCTATACTAAACCTCTTTAGTATGGTGTCAATGTACCTGGACTGGGAAAATCCCAACATCCTTTTAAATCTATCTCTATAGATCTTAATCCACAGGATGTAGAAGGTATCACGTAGATCTTTCATGGAGAACTTATGTGATAAGAAGAGCTTGACCGAGTGTAGCATAAGAACATCATTTCCTATCAAGAGTATGTCATCCACGTACAATACGAGTAAGACAACCTTACTCTCTACATCCTTCTTGTATATATAAGGTTCATCTACATTTTTGATGAAGTTAAACTCTTTGATAGCTTCATCGAAATAGATGTTCCAGCTCCGCGATGCTTGTTTTAATCCATAGATTGATTTAAGCAGCTTGCATACGCTTCCGCTGCTCCCACTGTCTACGAAACCCTCTGGCTGTGTCATATACATGCTCTCTTCTAAATCGTCATTTAGAAAAGTGGTATGGACGACCATTTGCCAGATTTCGTAGTCATGGTATGCAGCAATGGAAAGTAAGATCCTGATGGACTTACGCATGGCAACAAGAGAAAAGGTTTCATCACAGTCGACATCTGGTTGTTGACAAAAACCTTTTGCTATAAGTCTAGCTTTGAAGGTCTCAACCTTTCCATCTACACCAATTTTCTTCTTAAATATCCACTTGCTCCTGATGGGTTTTACCCCTTCAGGAGCAACTTCCAAATTCCATACTTTGTTAGTGTACATGGATTCCATCTCAGATCGCATAGCATCTAGCCATTTCACAGAGTCTCCACTTGTGATAGCCTGCTCGAAACTAGTTGGGTCATCATCTTCCATGATGCAATCCTCGCTCCCACCGTTTATGAGAAAACCGTAGTATCTCTCAGGTGGATGAGGAACCCTATTAGATCTACAGAGTGGCTGAGATTCGTTGGGGACTATTTAATCCTCCGGTTTTACTAAATCGTCAGTTATAGTTTGTGTAGCTGGAACTTCTTCCAGTTCTACCTAATGACCACTAATTTCTTTCACAAGAAATTCCTTTTCTAAAAAGGTGGCATGTTGAGAAACAAACACTTTTTGTTCCTTAGTATAGTAGAAAATATATCCATATAAATCCTTTGGATATCCTACAAACTTGCACAAAACAGACCTTGCCTCGAGCTTGTCCGGATTTTGCTTTTTAACATAGGCCGGACAACCCCGTATCTTAACTCGTTTAAGAGATGGTCTCTTCCCATTCCATATCTCATATGGAGTGGTAGGCATGGATTTGGTTGGAACCCTATTCAATAGGTATGCAGCTGTCTCAGGTGCATAACCCCAAAAGGAAATAGGTAACTCAGCATTACTCATCATAGAGCGCACTATATCTAATAGGGTGCGAAACCTGCGCTCCAAAACTCCATTGTACTGTGGTGTATTCGGATGAGTAAGTTGAGAGACAATCCCATTCTCTTTTAAATAGTCTCGGAATTCCGTGCTCAAGTATTCTCCTCCCTGATCAGATCGAAGGATTTTAATAATTTTACCCGTCTAGTTCTCAACTTCATTCTTATATTCCTTGAATTTCTCAAAAACTTCAGATTTGTGTTTTATCAAGAACACATGTCCGAATCTTGAGAGAACATCGATGAATGTAATAAAGTATGATGAACCATTCATGGCATGTGTAGACATAGGACTGCATACATCAGTATGTATTAGTCCTAAGAGTTCAGTAACTCTTTCTCCGTGTCTAGTAAACGGAGTTTTGGTCATCTTTCCTTTGTGACATGACTCGCAAGTTTCATAAGATGTAAATTCGAACGGATTCAAATATCCATCTTTGTATAACTTAGCTAGTCTTGTCGCATTGATATGACATAGTCTACAATACCACAAGTAGGTTTCGTTCATTTCTGAACTTTTTCTCTTGTGTGTTCTGTATATTTAGGACTGTGATTTGATTCAGAACGTATATACTATTACACAACCTACCAAACCCAATCAACACTTGATTTAGGAAAATGTTCATAATATTATCCTCTAATGCAAAGTTATATCCTTCTTCATGCAACAAAGAAACTGATATAATATTACACATCATATTTGGTACGTAATAACGGTAGTTCAGAATCATTGTATTACCATTTGGTAATACAAGGTGATATTCGCCTACTGCTTTGGCTGTAACAATTGCTCAATTCCCTACTTTTAGAGACATATCATCCTTTCCCGGTTCTCTACCTCTTCTTAGCCTATGTAACAAATTACAGACGTGAGATCCTGATCCGGTATCCAATACCCAGGACATAGAGCAAACTGAGAAACAGTTCTCGGTAACAAACACACCCGAAGAAGATGCATCAGCATGCTCCTTCTTCGTTCGGGTGGCGTGGGAATCCTGATATTCCCATATTCCTTGTTCAGACTTATGACAATCATAAGAAAAAGCGGAACTAACGTTCCCCAGCTCAGTATAATAAGTGGGTTTGGTCAATAAATCCATATTATTATCTTGATTAAGATGTGCCATGGTCGCTACCTGGAGAGAGAGAGAAGGAAACGTTTTAGCGTGCGCTCTTTGCAAGATTAAATTAGTTATTATCTTATCTAATCAGGATGGCTCCCACCATTTTTATCAAATCTTGCTTCAAACCATAAAAGGTAAGATTAGCTGGAATTAATTACACTCTACAAGTTCGCCAATCAGTCAGGCAGGCAGGTATTAGTACTCTGATGGAGTCTCCCCATGCTTTCGCATAGAACTAATTAAATAACCTCGTTTCCGCAGGGTCATAACCCCGTTAACACCTTTCTTAGACACCTGCTGGATCGGCTAATTGTAAAATGGAAAACTCTCCCAGGAGTAACACTTACTCACAGTGGGTATCGGGATCCAACTATCTCACTCGCAGTGGGTATCGGGATCCAATTATCTCATAGAACATATGCAATCTTATTACAAATTTCAACACTTGAAATACACAATATCTATTTTTACTCCTAGCGACTTATGACCTTGGCTATGGTCAATAAATCATAAGCGCTAGCCAAGTTCGACCCATCATTTCGTGATTGAATTAAACCCACCCGTACGACCCTTGGCTAAGATCAACAAAGCCATATGACTACCTTAATCTAATCGCATCATATGCGCCAGATAAGCACTAATCAGCTACCGTACACTGCGTCTTGGGTATGGTCAACAAACACAGCACGAATATTGAGTAGCACTTATCTGAAATGACGGAGGGCTACGACTGGTTTTGATGAAAACCTTTAACGTAATGAACTTGATATCGTTGTAAAATCTTGTGATTTGAAAAAAGGAGTGTTTTTTTGTAGCTTTTGCTAGTTTTGCTAAAGAGGTCACTCCCGGTGAAGAGATTTCGGCTCTTTCCTTATTGAATGAGGTGCTGGATATTCATCAAGGAATACCACTATGCAAAAAAAGAACTAGAGAAGCTATCAAAACAAAACCGAGTGGGTTATAGAATTTGCTAGTTTTGCTAAAGAGGTCACTCCCGGTGAAGGGATATCGGCTCTTTCCTCATCGAATGAGGTGCTGGATATTCATCAAGGAATACCACTATGCAAAGCAAGAACTAGAGCTACCTTTTTAAAATTTTTGATTCTACAATATCTTTAGGTTTCTTTTCTTTCCATTAATCTCATTAATGAAGTCCTATCATTTATATTTCCCTAAACATCACAGAAAAGAAATGAAAATAGAACGTACGCTTATGCCATCCGCATTTGCCACGGGGCCTCGTCATGCACCGTTAGGTTACTTAACTAACGGCAGAGCGGGGGTTGGACTAGCGCGGGTGCAAAACATAAGCAACATTTATTATATATATCATATATATATATATAGCATTCGTCTCACGCAGTTATATGATCACATCACAGAACACAAGCAGCAGAAGTCAACATATGAAATATTGGATATACTAGGAGATCCGTGTTTTAAATTCAGCCAGTAATGAAAAACACGGATTCCACGATCGTAATGAATAGCCAAACCCACATCCCTAGACCCCTACGAGAGCGGCATGTAACCCTGCCAATTCTAGAGTTAGGAGACTCGGTCTCGACTCCTCGAGATGGTCTCCCACTGGATCCAGAACCCGGTTACTTGTGCTCCCGCCTTGGGTCTATCCTAATGCGGAAAAGTAAATAATATACATCATTGGTGACATCATCCTCAACCCAGAAGTGTCCCAATAAAAGAATATTACATACAACTTTACATGAATGAAAATACAAAAACTCTTATCTCACGTAAAAATCCCCTGGCTATTCAATTACGACGATTCAATATAATATATCGCAGCAACACATAACATCACATGTCATCAACGTAAATAAATATGCGTATCCCGAATGTCGTTGACATATAGCAACGAGATCGGAGATACACCACATATTACACTTACGGTCGCAGAAAAGAAATGAAAAACTACAATAATTAGAATCCACAAACTCCTTAGACATCATAAACTCGGAATATCTCATATTCCGAATTTCATGCCTAACCCTATAAACCTTGCATTTTAGTCTCAAACTGAAAACTCTTTTCAATAAGCAGTCGGATAATTCAACAAAATTCCCAACTATCATATCGCGTACTATATGCGATTGCGACGGAGTTTTGATCCGAATCAAAACTCCGTGACAATCGATCAACCGAGACTAAAACGCTAGATTTATAAAATACTAACTGGTTTTCACAAAACTAATTATTGTGGATTCTAAATATTGTATCAGATATCAAAAAAATCTAGACGACGTTAAATATTTCGATCGATTTATCAAACACCCATAAATCCCAGAGACCTCAACAACTTATGCATCACTAAAAAAATCCAGAAAGTTCCAAATATAACAATGGAGCAGCACAAGAAGTACGATCCCTCAATTCCACAAATATGTGGCGGAATCGCGGCCAAACATGTGGTTAGGCCACGGTTCCGCGGCGGTTTGGAGGAATTGGGTCCTCGTACTTCTTGAGGCTCCATAAAATACCTTGCACAATTTTCTGTATATTTTTAATTTGAAAAATTTTAACTTTTGAAAAATGGATAGAAACTAGGTGAAATCCGGGTTTTCAAAGTTCGATCGAACATTTTAACATCGTAAAGACTTCTCCTAATGTTTTAGCTTGGCTCTGATACTATGAAAGTGTTTCCTAGCACCACCAAAGGGTTTATTCCGGCATCAAGCATGCGGTTTTCAAAATTTCGGGGTGCTAAGCAACACTATCCAAAGATCTAACTAGATAATTAGGGTTTATAGCATGATATAAAAAGATTTACACTAAGTGAAGAATGCTATAACCTTTATAGACCAATTCCTTCTCTTCTAAAGCTCCGGATAGTAGTCCCTAAGACTCCTCTAGGCTCCACTTGAAGAATGAACGAGTTTCTTTCGCGATTTTCGTGTCGAAGATAATCCACCCGAAACTCCTCTAATTCAAGCTACCTCTTCACTAATCTCCTATTAGTGAAGGAAACAATCTAAACTCAAGTGTTAATCAAGTGTAGGATGATGAAGTAGGGGTGTTGAGCTCACTTAATATCTTCTAAAGCCCTAGAGTTCACAATACATATGAGGATTAGGGCTAGAAGTAAGATGGAGAGGAAGAAGAAGGAGAGCAAGCAAAACAAGCTAAGGGAAAAATGAGCTAAGGGAAAAATGGCTTTTCATTCCCTTCACTTATTGAAGCATCCATTATTTATCAAATAAATAATTAGATCCATGCTTCAATAGTGTGTCAAGACCAATAAACTAATGAAAATGCCACGGCCTCACCCATACCGAAAATATCTTCCCATTTTCCACCTCTTTTTCTATTTTCTAAAAATAGAAAATCCAAGCCATGCTTCATAATATATATATATATATATATATATATATATATATATATATTAAGAAAAGAAAATAATTAGTGAGCATAATATTAGTTAATATATAATTATATCAAATATAAATATATATCATATTATTAAATCAACACATGATTCATTAATCCGGTTATATCACATATAACCAACTAATATCATTTATCTGTATATCACATTATCAAATCAACACTTGATTCAATAATCCGGTTATATCACATATAACCTAATTGATAACATTTATCGCCAAATTAGAATATGATATCACATACTCGTATTTAATCAGGTCCCCGCACATATCAGCATATGTGCCCTACTTCATTTCGCTTGAACTATGAAAGCTCTGTGTGGGACTCTAAAGACTCGTCAATACACCAGCTGTAGGTGATGATCACACTAGTCACCCACAAGCCGTTAGCGGTACTAGCTGGACGTAACGGCTACCCAGGTATTGAGCGAATAGAAGATCAACAAACAAGCTTGTCCAAACTTTCATGAAGCCTATAAGTAACACTTATCGTACAGGTCTCTTCGTCTGATATATCGCATATCGAGTCTAGAGGTGGAATCGTCAGACCCCAGTAACTTGATAAGTCATGCCGATGTGTGGCTCATAACGGTTCGAGAAACTACTGATAACACTTAACAGTAAATCTCATCAGCCCTGTCCAGAGACTTACTGTTATAGCTAATCGAGCATAGCGCAACATCAACTCCTTATATCTGGAGAGACAAAACCCCTTCTATCGCCCACTGCCTCCATGTGACTCGGGACTGTACCCAAAATCCACCTGTTTGCACGACTCTTTTGAGTCGTGGTAGGGAGGATATCAAAGCACAGTGGGAACCACACAAGACACTATGACGATTTCGGGTCTACAGACTAATCTGTACCAGTGTCACCAGAGAACTGCTATATCATGATAGGTATGGTACCATCTAGGAGTTCTCGGTGAGTCCTGTTCGGTGTACCCATTCTCTAATGAGCACCTGTGTAAAATTTTTGATGTCAAATACCAATAGTTATGGGATCAACCATCGCCCCCAACAGGGTCAAGAAACGTACATACTACTCTTCTCTGAAATATCGATACCCTGTTTCGATATCCCATCGACTAGGAACAATTAAATTATGTGCTTGTGGACTACACAAGTCCAGTAGTATGATCCGCATCATAGTCCTGGTAGTCAAGCAAACATTCTAAGGGTTTATCAACATGTATCAGAGAGACAGTATAATAATGCAAGTATACATATTAAGATAAAGAGCAATCAGATAACATACTATCATGTCGAGCAAGAAAGTGCTCTATATATATGTCCAAGCATCCACTATATCATACAATAATGGTCTCTAGGACATATATATTCCTAACAATCTCCCACTTGCACTAAGCTCAGTTGTTGTAGTATCTCATACCCAAAATCCCAAAATGTCTCTCAAACTGTGTCTGGAGGAGGGCCTTCGTGAGTAGATCCGCTACGTTATCCTTCATGTCAACTCTCCTGACCTCGATCTTCCGTCGATCTACTATCTCCCGGATCAGGTGATACCGCTTCAGAATGTGTCTGGATCGCTGATGAGACACTATCAAAAACAAATCATCGCAAGCGTTTTTAATTTATATGCATGCGTCACAGGTTTAAAAAATTCTAATATAAGTACTTCTGTCCAAACTGGATAAGACACTCGTCTAAGTAGATCATAGACGCCTAACTACAAATAATTTCTGCTCTAACCTTGGACTGCAATTGAAACTTGGGCCCAACTCAACCAGGTTCGGCCTACTTCAAATTACCTAGAAAAATCATTTAGAGAAAAATCAAGAGCGTTCTTGAAAAATCTAGCGCTTTCTTCGCACGTATCTCAAACACTTGCTACAGCTACCAGCTCTCGAGACTTCCAGAGTCCTCCCCTCCAACTCTATATATGCTCCATTCACTCTCAATCCTCCTCCATCATCTGAGAAAAAGAAATCGATCAAGTAAAGCTCGAGCCTACAACAAATCCTATAAATTCTCAAGTTCCCAATTTCAGGAAAAAAAAGAAAGAATGGCATTGATCCCAAGTATCTTCGGGCAGAGGGGGAGCGGCAGCAGCATCTTCGACCCCTTCTCTTGGGATCCTTTCCAGAACTGGCCGGCGCTGTTTCCGGACCGGTTTCGGTCTGATAGCAGCAGCGGTGGTGCGCTGAGCGAGACGTCAGCGTTTGCGAACACGCGCATCGATTGGAAGGAGACACCGGAGGCGCACATATTCAAGGCGGACATGCCGGGGATAAAGAAGGAAGAGGTGAAGGTGGAGGTGGAGGAAGGCAGGGTGCTCCAGATCAGCGGGGAGCGCAGCAAAGAGAAGGAAGAGAAGGACGACAGGTGGCACAGGGTCGAGAGGAGCAGCGGCAGGTTCCTGAGGAGGTTCAGGCTCCCCGAGAACGCCAAGGTCGATCAGGTGAAGGCGACCATGGAGAACGGGGTGCTCACCGTGACGGTGCCCAAGGAGCAGGTCAAGAACCCCGAGGTGAAGTCCATCGAGATCTCTGGCTAAATTTCTGACTCTGCTTATGGATGTGTGGTTTAAGAGGCTTGTAGTGTATGTTTGTGTGAGCTTTGAAGCTTGTGATGTAGCTTTTTGTATTGAGCTGATTAAAGAATAAGTGTTGTTGTATAAGCCCTCTGGATTTTCATGCTTAGTGGTTGATCGGTTTGATCTTTGAAGCTTGTAGTGTTGTTGTATAAGCCCTCTGGATTAAACAATCAACAAATGCTTCATTTATCGATAACATATCTTTACTAACATCAAGTACTTAGCCTAGAATTTGATCATGCTTGTTAGGCCGTTTAAATCCATTTGAAAGGCAAGGTAAATCCATTTGAATGAGTAATACTTGCTCTACCAGAGCTATGGAATCCACGTACATACAAGGTGAGGTATATGATATTAGTAACTAGCAAGTTGATAACATGACTCATCTTGTATCCAATGATAGCCTTGATAGCCTTGTATCCAATGTAGGATTAATCCGTAGGGGAATTATATGGGTTATTTTATATAAAAGAAAAGCCCAGAAATTTCCTCTTTCTCACAACTTCCTCGCTCTCACCTCCCGCGCGCGTCTCGTCGCCACCCCCCACGCCCCATTGCCACCGCACTCCCGCGCGCGCCTCGTCCCCGACATCACCGTCGACTTCCTCGTCGATGTCAGGAACTCTTTCGTCGCCGACTGCGTTGTAGACCATCTCCAGTCTTCTCCATCGCCGGCCTACAGGTTAGTAAATTTCATATTTTTACTTCTAATTATGTATTTATTTCTGTTTTTGTTGATTATTGGGTTGCTACATGGGCTAGGGTTCAGGGTTAGGGTTCGGTTTTCGGTTAGGGTTAGGGTTCGGTTCAGTAGGGTTAGGGTTAGCGTTAATTAGTTGGGGTTAGGGTTAGGGTTAGGGTAGGACTTGGGCTAGGGTTAGGGTTCAGTGTATGGTTAGGGTTAGAGTTAGGGTTAGGGTTCAGTATATGGTTAGGGTTAGGGATTGGTTCAGGGTTAGGGTTTAGTTTAGGGCTAGGGTTAGAAGTTAGGGTTAATTTACGTAAAATAGATAGGGTTAATTGTGTTAATTAGAGTCACGACCTGAAATGGCACGTGACTGGCACTTAAATCATATGAAGTCTATAGGACCCCGTCTAATTCAAGTAAGCCAAAAATCCCAGAAATCTAAACAATTTTAAAGAAGAAAGAAGGAAAAGTTTAGTTTTAAAGCAAGTAGTTTAACAACATAAGCCAAAATATGCATTTTTAAAATATCAAGTCTTTTCTGAAAATTTCGGCAGAGTTTCCTTTGTAAATACTGGCCCCAATAGGGGTACAACATGAATAATATGAATAAAGGTATCCCCAAACGGGAGTTAGCTCTTCGCCAATTGGCGGTCACAACCACGCAATCAATATAATATACAACGCGGAAGGGCGATGATCAAAACTCAAAAGGAAACTCAAAATCAATATGAAAACCGTAATAATATAAGCGCAACTCTAAGGTCGAATTAATAATACACTGGTCTTCTAAGTCTATAAATAATACAAGTCTGGTTGATGGAGTTTTACTAGATACAACCGAATAAAATAAGGTACAATAGTGGTCACGATGCAAGTGAACCCACCTATCAAAGCAATTACTCGGAATGAAATCAGTGTGCCAGCAAAGCCGCAACGAAAGCTGTACGGTAAAAACTGCAAGAACTGTAGCACAATGAGGGTGAGTTGCCAACTCGTGAGTAGAAAACATCACAGAGCAGAAATCGTATGTATGACTCAATCCTAGATCAATACGATAACAAATATATATAATCTCAAAATGATATAGCCTGAAACATCTAATAATGGCATGGGTAAACATCTATATATATGTGTAATACCAAGTGCTCGTGTCAGTGCCGCAGCTAGCAACATATCATAAATATGAAGTATTAATACAATATAATGAAAACAGAATATATCAT
Organism: Agapanthus africanus; assembly: GCA_030015575.1. Taxonomy (NCBI): domain Eukaryota; kingdom Viridiplantae; phylum Streptophyta; class Magnoliopsida; order Asparagales; family Amaryllidaceae; genus Agapanthus; species Agapanthus africanus. The sequence goes on from JASDDO010000018.1 coordinate 78,370,920, forward strand.
GAATGAGAAAATTGTTTTCTTTAATTGGTGAGATTTCTGTTTATATAAATCGAGATATCATTAATGAAATCAACAGAAAATCAGTGTCTAGTATCGACACAAAATATATATTTCAAAATCGCAGGCTCCGGCTATTCGGATTGGCCTGTATCTTCAAATCTCAATATCTCAGGCTCCGGTATCTGGACTGGCCTGTATCATAAATCTCAATATCTCAGGCTCCGGCTATCCGGACTGGCCTGTATCATAAATCCCAAGACCACATCGGTATCCTCCGGATATCCGGCATGTCATAATAAAATCACCGGTCAGTAGTGCTTCCCTGTCTCAGGCTCAACGCCATCATCTGCGACCTTCTCGTCCCAGGGTACCGCACCGGGTCCACCATGCACCCACAGACGGTTCGTCTTCCTCCTTGAATCGGGTGTATGATATCGCTCAAGAGCCGAGAAAACTCATTGTGGACATATCTCAATCATAACATGAGAAAAACGCATTTTTTATCTTTTGAAATGAAAATGAGTTTATAAATCTTGCGGTTTCTCCAAATCCAGAAATCTCATGGAAAACTCTGAAATCCAAAATGAAGAATCAATAATAATGAATACTGGACTCCGGCAATCTGGACTGGCCCGTAATATTGCATGGCAAATGAATATGTAAATATGCATGAAATATCACAATAATAAATGCAACATCTAAACAAGCACAGTGATGATATATCGGAACTATGGACTAGCAAGCGATATCAATGAATTAATATTCTCTGAAGTGTACGTGACATGGCAATTACCGATGATGATATGTGTGAGCCGGCAAGCAGGTGTATGTGGATCATACGTATCATCGGTAATGGTGCTGGTGTCCTGACAGCATGGTTTCATAATCACTAAAGTACACAATAAATATGCAATGCGATGATAACAACATGGATAAACGGAGAATGAATACTAAACGCAGCAATACCGAATATACCGAAATGAATAGTAAATGCAACAATAAGGAATCTATATTAACATATATGGGTCATACAGTTTTGCCGTTTGAAATAACACGAATCGTGGTGTTTAGAAAATAGGGTTACGGTATTTTTAAGAAAAGGTACGTTCTTTGAAATATCCGTAGAATCCTTTGGGCTGTCTTTAAAATACTCACAATTCGTTAGTTTTGAAATAGGTATGACCCGAGTCTAGTCTAACATCTACAAGTAAACTACTGGACTAAACTAACAGACAGATCGAAAGGGTAAGGAAAACCACCTAAGTCTGAGTCGATATATATATATATATATATATATATATATATATATATATATATATATTAGTCGGTGATTCCGCCTCAATAGTATCACATACGATACAATATATATAATATGACATTCTCGAGTTAAGAGTGCGGATCTATCATCAATATAGCTCGTACGGTAAATCCATCGTACGACATCCCAAATCTGGGTACGGGTTGAATATCACATTTATCTCATTATTTATCTGGTATCCTTATCATCACATATCGTGAACTGGAGGTACTGATCTAAGTCTAGTACAATATTGATACCATCTACATATATATATGCGTGTGTATGAAAACACATCGCCTAAAGACCTGCTACAACATCATGTCGTATCTCATAATACGAACCAAATCATATCACCGATCTCGTGGCACCATGCCCAAACTCATCGACTCATCTCCAAATACCATATACTATTCTCATCATCCATGTATATGTATACGTATATATATACATAGTCCCATACCTGTGTGTGTGTGTGTGTGTGTGTGTGTGTGTACATATCCCCAATACGCATAAGAAAGTAAAATGTATGCGAGTGTGTGTGTGTGCGCGTGTATGCAAATCATTACACTAGGGCCCGCGACTACTAAACTACTAAAAACGTTCTCTACCAATTACACTATAACTAACACATGCTGTTCTAAAATCTCCTTGCTAATAAGTAACGTTTCATATAACCCGTATTTGTATATATAATTACATATCTATCATAAACTACACTACGAACTGCGGGGGTGCTATACGCCATCCACCCGACTTTCCCCGTAGATATATATTTACTCACCTTGATTTTCGCTTGCCGATGCCGATGTCGCCACGCGCTTGCCTATCGTCTCGAAGTCCTCATGACGGTACCTACATATTATAACGTATCGTGCTGCATTAAAATCCAATTCAAAACCAAAACGACACACGAATCTCACATAGGTCAAAACCTATGGTCTACTCACACAAAAGAGCCCAAAATACCCGATATCGACGTACAAACGTCAAGTGACCGATACAAAACACAAATTCCAAAACTTGAATTCATAAACATCTAGGAATTCAAAGCAGCAACCCAATAAAATGGTCCCAGATTTTTGTTCAGGTGAAAACAAAGTGCACAAACAGTACTGGGGTGATATATGGGGTGTATATGATCTACAGAAGAAACCTGGACACCAAATTCATTAATGTGGCCGGCCCCAAGACCCTGAAATCCGGCCAGGTCGGTTGGAATTGCATGGAATGGGTTCGTACTCTCAGGGTGGCCTCCTAGTGGTCCATCTAGGTTAGTGGGGTTGTTTGCTTTTCCTGGAAAACTCTCGGGTCACTCCAGATTCCCTACACCCACAAATTTATCCTCAAACCGACACGGAAGTTTCTAAATTCTGTATTTTGGGTTTGTTTCAGTTTGGTCTGGGTTTCTAGCACCAAGGGGGGTTTAAGGTCACCGCTAAGCTCAAATTCACCATCTCACTTCAAGGATTCCTCAAAACCTCTTCTAGGAATTTTCAAAGTTCACAAACTACACTAAATCGGTTTTAAACTTAAATAGAGGCTATAGAAACATAACTAATACACAAATGGTGAAAAGATTACCTCATTAGGCAACTCAAGAAAATTCTTGAGTTGTCCCAAGTGCTCAAAATCCATCCTTTCTTGGTCCAAAATGCTTGTTGTGAGCTTGTGCATGTTTTTTTTGTGAAAGGGAGATGAAGTTTTGAGTTGTTTTGGGGTGTGTTGTGAGGTGATAGAGGATGGGGATGAAGGAGCTCAGCCATGGAGAGAAAGAAGAGAGAAAGATGAAGATGATGAATGAAACAAATGGGTCTTGGTCAATGGAAGACCCCTCACCTCTCTCTCTCTCTCATGTCCATCCCTTTTTGTTTAATGTTTTTCTTTTTCTTTTTCTTTTTCTTTTCTTCTCCCAATAAATACAAAGCCATGCATGATAAAAAGAAAAGACCATGTAGGAAAATGTAACAAAATGTAATATGACATGGTGCATGTCATGTGCACAAAACCGGATTAATGCAAGATTAGCGATATTTAATCGCGATTAGCATTAAAATGGAATATAATTAATCATAAAAATTTATAATTTTCCTAAATCATATAAAACGCCATCATTTCAGTAATTCTTATAATTTTCCAAATATTTCCCAATTTATCGGTATTTAATTATACCGCCATATTAAAATATTCATAATATTTATTATTTAATTATAAAAATTCCCAAAAATAATATTTTATTTTTCTGAAATGTTACAATTAGTGATAATTTGAAAGGGTTAGGGTGTTGATTAGGCTTAATTAGGTTAATTTGGGTAAATTGGGTTAAGTTTGGGTTAATTAGGGATAATTTGTGTCAGGGTAACGATTATGGTTAATTGGGGTTAATTAGGTTAATTTGGGTTACTTAGGGTTAGGGTTTAGGGTGTACCAGTTCATTCAGTAGGATACTCGATGATAACGTAAACGTACAACTTTACCGTAAACGCACAACTTTACCGTAAACGCAAGAATAATTTACCCTAAACTAAAAACTTCGAACCCTTAATAACGAAACGTAAACGTAAAACCTATTCAGGTTAAATGTTCAAGTTAAAACCAATATATGATACTCGATGATAATATGAAACTTTCATATTCTCATCGACACTCATATATAAAATCAAAGCGCAACTTAGTCCCCGTCTATCGGTTAACATACGTTCGATGTTCGTCGTGACATAGAACTATACGAAGGTTGTTAAATATCGGACGGTATAGTTCGGTACTAACAACCGTTGTATAGTTTATGTGACGAGAAGATTCAATCGTATGATAACCAATAGATTTGTCCAGTGTGGATAAGTTAGGAATGTATAAAGCAAACACTTGCATTCACTTGTGTTTTCATCCGTTTCGAGTTATTTCGTCGGTACGTTTCAGCTGGTTCTCCGTGTACAAAAATAGATTAGATGTTCATTTCAACATTTTTTCATAGCTTTGAAATGATTATCTATTCTATTACAGTGTACTCGGAGAACAACGGGGAGGTGCTGCCGAAATTTACTCGAAACGATTGAAAGCACAAGCAAATGGGTGTCTGCTCTATACATTTTTAATAGGATAGAAGCCTTACCCCCGTCAGCCGAAACACACACATACAACACGAATACACAACAAACGCACACACAACACATACACACTAACAACCCTACACTTAAGCGAAATCATAAATTGAAACACGCACATATAGAATACAACTCATACATGGGTATCCTCAAATCTAACTTTGTTTATCGATAATTTATTCTTTTCAATGACAAACGCACACACAAAGCACATACACGGATTTTCTCCTTTGTCAGTAACCATCCCATTCTTAGATTTCTCAATATAGTTATCATAACCTACAATTTATATGTTATACAGTCTAACATGGCCCATGAGTACATCAGAGTTAAGAACTGTATGTATGTGGATTGGCAACAACGTATGCAACCTAAATTTGTCGCAGGAGTTGCTGCATTTATTGAATTTGCACGCGCACATAATAAGATCGTGTTAGAAAAGATTCTCTGTCCGTACGATAGATGTGGGAATAAGTACTGGCAGAAGGTAGAATTGGCAGAGCTTTATACCTTAAACATGGTTTTACTGGACTTTATACAACTTGGCTATATCACGGGGATGGAGAAGAAAACAGTAATGCGGCAGAAGAAGAAGAAGAAGACGGTAATGTTGTTAGTAATATGTATGCCCTAGAGGCCATTACTATACATGAGATGTATATTGTAGTGGATGCTTGGACATATATAGGGAGGACTTTCTTTCTCGACATGATAGTATGCTATCTGGTTACTCTTTACTTTAATGTGTATACTGATTGTCTTTCTGTTACATGTTGGTAAAGCCCTTAGGATGTGTACTTGACTACCTGGACTATGATACGGATCATACTAGTGGAGACATGGTAGTCCATAAGTACATCCTTCAAGGTCCCTAGTCATGGGTGTATCGAGACGGGGCATCGATATACTAGAGTAGACTAGCGTATAGCTTCTCGACCCATATAGATGGACGATGGATGATCCCATATCCATTAGTGTTTGACATCAGAGATGATATACAGGTGCTCAGTGGAGACTGGGTACACTGGACGGACTCGCCGAGAACTCCCAGATGGTATTATACCTTACGTCAGATGGCAATTCTCTGGTGACACTGGTACAGGTTAGTCTGTAGACCCGAAATCGTCATAGAGTCTTGTATGATTCCCACTGTGCTTTGATTTCCACCTTACCACGTCCAAGAGGGCGTGCAAAACGGTGGTTTTTGGGTACAGTCCTGAGTCACATGGAAGCAATTAGCGATAGGAGGGGTTTCGTCTCTCCCGTATTGGGGGTTGATATTGCGCTATGCTCGATTGGCCATAACAAGGAAGTCCCTGACCAGGGCTGGTTTAGAGATTTACTGGTAAGTGTTACCAGTAGTTTCTCGACCCGTTATGAGCCTCAAATCGGCATGACTCATCGGTTATTAGGGTCTGACGTTTACCACCTCTAGACTTGATATGCGACATATCAGACGAGTAGACCAGACTGTACGGTAGTGTCACTGTCAGGCTTTTTACAGGAGTTGGAGTGGGCTTGCTTACTGATCTTCTGATCGCTCAATACCCGGGTAGCTGTTACATCCAGCTAGTACCACTAACGGCTTGTGGGTGCTTGATATGATCATCACCTACTGCCGGCGTATTGACGAGTCTTTAGAGTCCTACATAGAGATTTTACTGCCTCAGGCAAAATGAAATAGGAGCGCATATGTGATATGTGCGGGACCGAGAATAATGCGAGTATGTGATACCGTATTCTATTCTCGCGATGTTTGTATCGATCGGTTGTATGCGATATAACCAGGTATCGAATCAAAGGTTGATTCGATAAATCGATACATTATATGTTAGTCGGTTATATATGATATAACCGGATTATTAAGTCAAGTGTTGATTTAATAATTTAGTGTATAATAGTATATGTGATATACTAATTTACATTAACTAATATTGGTTCACTTAAGCATTTGTTTTTCTCACTTGTGCACAACTTAATATATATGTGATATATATTTATTTGTGTATATTTTGTATCATGGTTGTTGATACACACTACATGGGTGTATGAGACATACACCATTATAATTATATGGGTAGGGTTTTAATATACAAAGTAAATACAAAATTAGTGGATAATTGTTCAAGTGCATGAAGCTTCATGAAGCTTGTGAATGTATTGACCAAAGTCCACTAGTTTTGTTTTACTTAGGATTTTTATAAACCTAACCACTATAATTAGCCATGGTTATGTCTCTACATGAGTTGGTATATGATACACACTCATCCATGGTTAGCTCTCTCTCTCTCTCGATAAGTTTTCATTCTCATTTTGAGCTCATCTTCTTCCTCCTTCAATTTCTTTCTACGGTTTGAAAAAGAGAGAGAATGAAACTGACAAAAGAAATTCTAAAGTGTACCCATTTCCTATTTCATCATCCTCTACTAGACTAGCACTTTAGTTTAGGGTGTTTGCTTCACTAATTCTCTAGTTTGTGAAGTAGAAGCTTGAGTTCGTATTCTCTCGACGTAGATCATTTTCGGCCTCGAAGACTTCAAGCAATACCGTTGCAATCTTCTCATGGAGCCGTCCGAGAGTCCGGGAGTTCGATGATCGCAGCGAAGGGACTACAACAAGGAGCTTTAGAAGTGAAGGACCGATCTACAAAAGTTGTATTTCGTATTCACTTAGTCATAGATGCTAATTACTTGCATGTGAAACCCTAATTTTCTAGCAAAGATCTTGTTTAGGGTTGTTAGGCACGGCTAAAATTTTAATCCGGCATGTTTGATGTTTTGTAGAACCTTCTTAGAGTGCCTAGTAACCCTACAGTGGTATCAGAGCCTAGCTAGAGCATTAGGCAACGTGTTTACGAAGTTAAAACTCCGAACGAACCCGGATACGTCAATTTAACCTTCTCTCTGGACATTTTTTCAAATATGTGATTTTTCTGAATTAAAAATACTTAAAAAATTCAGCAGGGAATGCTAAGAATTACCAAAAAATTCATGACCCTAATTCCGTACATCAGCCGCGGAACCGCGGTTCCACTCCACCTTAGGCGGCGGTTCCGCGGCAGTAAAAGTGAATTAAGGACGGAATTTTGTGCAGTAATAACCGTAGCTATTCCTTATATTTTCTGGGTATTTTTTTATCTGACTCCAGTGTTGAGTGATTTGGGGTTTATTTTGTATTCGCTGATTCGATCGGAAAATTTAAATTCGTTATGTTTTCCGGATAATTTAGAAAGTATTAAAATGTTCGAACGGATATCATTAACTCATTATTTCCCGGTACGAAAAACTTTCAAGTGTTGAATTTTTCTTAAGTTTAAATCTTTCGGAAAACCGTGCATGTAACACGATGGACCCTCTAGAAGACAACAAACCTTAACTCGATTATGTGACTGTCTTGAACTGCCTTTTGAACCTTAGGGTTTGGGGCAGTACGACGTGCCACATGTGAGGCATTGGCTTGACCCTTCTACGGCTGGACCGTTGCTACTGTGACGTATTCTGGAATTTTTGAACTCCGCTTAAGTGTTGAGCAATTATGGAAATCTTGGGTATTTGATTATTCGATCGGAAAGTTTAATACTGTCTATTTATCTGGAATGTGATACAATATGTGGAATTCAAATAGTTAGGCATGAAATGCGAAGTATGTGATATTTCAAATTTACAATGTCTAAAGAGATTGTGGATTCCAAATGTTGTAGTTTCTGTAAGTCCATGTCACGCACCCCACGAACTTGTGGGGAGGCGGAATATATGAAAAATGATTATCAAAACTTCGTAACACTGACTTAAGCTCATGAATCGTATCTAAACCATTGCTAACTAAATACTAGAGGTTTAACTACTCGGATGCGAAGTTATACCTCACGTTACATGTCCTTCGGGTCTTCATCGCGGTCCTCCACTCTTTGTAGGCTCCTTGAAACATCGGCACCTCAACGGCCTCCTCGAATCAAAGACGATCCACCCGAAAGCTCCTACGCCAAGCTTAATCTCAAACTTGAGATAACTAGGTTGCGTAAAGTGCTAATCTAAGCTACCTAGAGGATATAGAGTGAGGTTATGGATGTATTAGTCTAGCTGACCCTTGGTCTCAACACATGAGAGGTTAGGGTTAGGGTTTGAAGAGAGAGTGAGCTTGAGGAGAGAGAAGGTGAAGATGAGAATGAGAATGAAAAAGCTTCTCACTTGAATATATGAAACATAATGAATTATCAAATAAATCAATATAAATGATTATTCACCATGCTTCATTAATTCAATATGAGTGATTCACTATGTGAGTCATTAAGCAATAAATGATGCATTAATGACATAGTGAATCATATAAATGAGTCACAAATTTCATTTAATGCAATGCCACCTTACCCCCCCAAGTCACCACTCTTCTAGAAACTTCCCGACAAATTACGAGAACGCCCCTCCAATCCGTGAAAACACGGAAAAACTTTAGACGGTATAAATCCAATAACCCGATACTAGAATCTGGCTTAAACCAAAGCCGGCTAGTAAAACCTGTCCGAAAAGTCGTATGTGCGTAAACATACGTATGCGACCGAACCCTTGTCGTAAAACCATACGACCTCTATATCGTTTTGCCTAGAGCAGGGAAACTCTCTGTGTGGGACTCTAAAGACTCGACACTACGCTGGCAGTGGGTTTAACCACAGACCGCAAGCGGCACTAGCTGTACGTAACGGTCCTCAGGTAGATGTCGATAAGAAGGCCGATGAGGAAAATCATCCGAACTCCCACTGAGCCTGATGTGACAATCTCCGTATAGTTCGGTCTGTTCGTCTAAGACTATCGCATATCAAGCCTAGGGAGCGGCAAGCGTCAGTCCCCTAATAGCTGTATAAGTCGTGTCGGAGCGAAGCCCATTACACCCTGAGAAGCTACTGGAACCTACCAGTATATCTCGCTTGACCTGGCCAGGGACTTTGCGTAATGGCTCTCTGATACAGCGCAATATCATCTCCCAATACCGGAAGAGACGAATCCTGTCTAACCACTACTGCCTTCAAGTGCTCGGGACTGCACCCAACTGCTACCTGTTTGCACGACTCCTTTGAGCCGTGGTAGGGTAGCAATCTAAGAACAGTGGGACACACTCGAGGCGAAGTAGCAGTGTCAAGTCTGCGGACTATGCTGTACTCATGTCACCTGGGAACTGTTAACTGACGATGGGTATAATACCAACCAATCAGTTCCCTTGCGAGTCCTGTCCGGTGTACCCGTAACCTAACGAGCACCTGTATACTATCTCCAGTATGACGTACTGATGGCTATGGGACAGACCATCTCCGCAACTGGGATGAGAAGCGTACACACTTAGTCTACTCCAGAATATCGATGCCCTATCTCGATAACCCAACGACCAGGGACCTGTATAGGATGTTGCTTACAGACTACCCAGCCTCCACTAGTGTGACTACCATCATAACGCTGGTAATCAAGCAAAGATCCTATGGGCTCTACTAATATGTATAAGTGATACGTTACAAGAAACATATGCACATATTAAAGTAGACACAAACCAAGTAGCATACTACCATTTTTAGCAAGACTGTAGATACAACTGTGAATATCCCAAGCTTCCATTAAGTAATATACAATCTAGTATGATACAATAATGGCCCCTGGGGCATATACACTAACAATCTCCCACTTGCACTAGGGCCATGAGCTGGCATATCGTAGACCTATCATCTCGAATAGCCTCTCGAACTGTGTCTCAGGAAGGGCCTTTGTGAATGGATCAGCAATGTTATTCTCCGTCTCTACTCTCTTCACCTCGATCTCCCGGCGATTTACGATCTCCCTGATCAGGTGATACCGCCTTAAGATGTGTCTGGACTTCTGATGGGACCTGGGTTCCTTCGCTAAAGCTATAGCGCCGTTGTTGTCACAATACAGAGGTATTGGATCAACACTGGTAGGAATCACCTAAAGTTATGTGAGGAACTTCTTCATCCAGACAGCTTCTTTTGCGGCATCGCAAGCAGCTATGTACTCTGCTTCCATTGTCGAGTCAGCAACGGTCTCCTGCTTGGAACTCTTCCAACAGACCGCCCCTCCATTGAGGGTAAAGACATAACCCGACATGGATTTGGAGTCATCTTTGTCACTCTGGAAGCCGGAGTCGGCAAAGGCCTCTATCTGGAGGTCTTTTCCGCCATACACCAAGAACATCTCCTTAGTCCTTCTCAGGTATTTGAGAATGTTCTTTACTGCTATCCAGTGTTTCTCCCCTGGGTTTGCCTGATACCGGCTTACTACACTCAATGCGTATGCTACATCTAGTCTGGTACATAACATTGCATACATTATAGAGCCTACTGCAGAAGCGTAGGGTATAATCGACATGCGATCCCTTTCCAAATCAGTCTTGGGAGACATCTCTTTGGAGAGGGTGATTCCGTGATAAGCCGGTAGGTTACCGCGCTTAGAATCATCCATACTGAATCTCTTCACTATGGTGTCTATGTACCTGAACTGCGAAAGTCCCAATATCCTCTTTGATCTATCACGATGGATCCGGATCCCCAGAATGTAGGTGGCATCACCCACGTCTTTCATGGAGAATTTATGTGACAAGAATCTTTTGACTGACTGTAACATAGGAATATCATTTCCTATTAGGAGAATATCATCCATGTATAAGACGAGAAATACTACAGCTCTCCCTACAATCTTACTGTATATGCATGGTTCATTTGGATTTTTGATGAAGTCGAATTCTTTGACAGCATCATCAAAACAGATGTTCCAACTCCGTGATACCTGCTTTAGTCCATAAATGGACTTAAGCAACTTGCATACTTTACCGCTGCTCCCACTCTGAATGAATCCCTCTGGCTGATCCATATAGACGCTTTCTTCCAAATTTCCATTTAGAAAGGCCGTCTTTACGTCCATCTGCCAGATCTCATAATCGTGGAAGGCAGCAATAGCAAGAAGGACCCTAATGGATTTTAGCATAGCTACTGGAGAAAATGTTTCGTCATAGTCCAAACCAGATCTTTGACGGAAACCCTTTGCAACAAGTCTAGCTTTATAGGTTTCAACCTGTCTATCTACACCAATCTTCTTTCTGAAGATCCATTTGCATCCTACGGGTTTTACCCCATCTGGAGCAATGTCCAAAGTCCATACTTTGTTAGTGTACATAGACTCCATTTCGGTCCGCATTGCATCCAGCCATTTTACTGAGTCACCGCTCTGAATGGCTTGCTGGAAGCTAGTAGGCTCATCATAGTTAATAGTGCAATCCTCTCTATTCCCGTCTATGAGAAAATCGTAGTATCTCTCGGGCGGATGAGATTGCCTACTACTCCTGCGGAGTGGCGTCGGGATGTCCTGTTCTCTTGAACCTTCTTGTTCTACCAAACTTTCAGTAGTAGTTTGTGCTTCTGGAATTTCTTCCAGTTCTATTTCGCTCCCACTAGTTTCCTTTTCTAAAAACTGATATTCTAGAAAATGGGTATTACGAGAAACAAAAACCTTTTGTTCCTCTGCGTAATAGAATAGATATCCCCTGGAATTCTTTGGATATCCCACAAACTTACATAGTACTGATCGTGCCTCGAGTTTGTCCGCATGCTGCTTTTTAACATAAGCCGGACATTCCCAAATCTTTAGATACTGAAGATAGGGTTTCTTCCCACTCCACATCTGATATGGTGTGGTAGGCACAGTCTTGGTGCGAACCTGGTTCAAAAGATATGCAGCTGATTCTAGTGCATATCCCCAGAATGAATGCGGTAACTCAGCGTTACTCATTATGGAACGAACCATATCCAATAGGGTTCGATTCCCCCTTTCCGACACACCATTATGTTGTGGTGTGTATGGAGGAGTAAGCTGAGAGAGAATTCCATTCTCTTTTAAGTAACCCAGGAACTCGGCACTTAAGTATTCACCACCTCGATCAGATCATAGTGTCTTTATACTCTTGCCTGTTTGTTTTTTCACTTCATTCTTATATTCTTGGAATTTCTCAAAAGCCTCGGATTTATGCTTCATTAAGAAGACATATCCATACCTAGAGAAATCATCCGTAAAAGTAATGAAGTAGGAATAACCACCTCGCGCATGTGTAGACATTGGACCGCACACGTCACTGTGTACGAGTCCTAAGAGCTCGCTTGCTCTTACTCCGTGTCCAGTGAACGGAGTCTTTGTCATCTTTCCTTTGAGACAAGATTCACAAGTAGCATAAGATTGATATTCGAACGAATTCAATCCTTCTCTATGTAACTTAGTCAACCTTCTCTCATTGATGTGACCTAGTCTACAATGCCATAAGAAAGCCTGATTTATCTCTGGAGACTTTCTTTTAAGAGTGTTCTGGATATTGAAAACCTGAGCTTGACATAATACGTATATACCGTTATCTAATGTACCTGACCCAATCAGAACTTGATTTAGGTGGATGTTAACTACATCGCTTTCGAATGTAAAATCATATCCCTCTCTCGAAAGTGAGGACACTGATATGATATTACAAGTCATACTAGGTATATATAAGTAGTTACGTAAAATCAATATATGCCCACTTGTCAAACCTACGCGATATTCTCCCACGGATTCATCGTTCACTGTCATTCCGTTTGCAACTCTGAGAGACCAATCACCTACCTTTATAACTCTACTGTTTCTCAAAGCATGTAATGAATTACATATATGAGATCCTGCTCCGGTATCTAGTACCCAGGAAGTAGAGTTTATTAACATACAGTCTTCAATTACAAACACACTTGAGGCTGAAGCCACAACATGCTTCGTATCCTGGCTACTGGCTTCAAAAGCTCTGCAATCTTTCTGCCTATGCCCAATCCCATAACAATAGGAACGTCCCTCTTTTACTATATCCAGTCCTGAAACTTTTGCCCTTCTCTTTCCTTCTACTTCCCTGGTTTCCTTCAGGATAGAAGGTAGAGACTGTAGAATTAAGTCAGTATCTGACTCGTTTCCCAACGTGGTCTACAGGTCCTGGAGCTCATCAATACAGCTAGTCATTGTAAGGACGTTGTCCCCTACAGATGACCCATCAGCCAACCTCGCTTGAATTAATTCGTTCGAGGTTTCATATATAGTGATATGGGATTGCTCTCCATATATATCTTTATTATGGAGAAAGACGGAAACTAAGTCCATCTTCTCGTGCTGCTTCTGGTATACACCATCAACTGAAGCTAACACGAGGCACTTAGCTTTCGCTTTATCTTTTTCCCTTGTTTGACGGATATCCATATCCGCAACAGTGGAAACTGGGCCTGGGACGGTGGGATCTTGAGTAGTAATAGGGTGGTCCAGCTTGTCACAGGCAATGGACATCTGGACAGACCTTTGCCAGCCATATAAGTCAGATTCAGTCAAATTGTTATCTAGATGTAACTTATGTGTGGTCACAAGATCGCTGCAATTAAGAGAGAGAGAAGAAAATATTTTAGCATGATGCTGTTGCAAGTTTAGATTGGTTTTTAATTTATCTAAACAGTATGGCTCCCACTGTTTCTCGAATCTTTCCTCAAACCATAAAAGAAGAATTAGCCAGGACAATTCTCACCGTACAATACTTGCTTAACCGTCAGCCAGGCTAGTGTCGATACTTCGAGGGAGGTTTTCCAACGCTTTCGCGAAGTTCCTTAATTAAATAACCTCTTTTCTCTGGGGGCGTAACCCCGCTGACACCTTTCTAGGCACCTACTTGGTTTATAGCATTGATCGTTAAGTGACGAATCTCCTGATAAGTAGTATATACTCACAGTAGGATCGGGATCCAAAATATCATCGTATGATAATGTTGAAGGAATCCTACCAACATTCATCAAACTCCAAAATGGTATGCAACACTAGCAAATTTCAGTTTCTTTAGAAACTCCCGATATTGATTTTTTGCCCCATGCTCTTATGACTTTGACTAAGGGCCAAATATGTCATAAGTCACATGTCAAGTTCTACCCGTCATTATCCAGGTTAATTTGAACCCACCCATATATACTCTTGACTAAGGGCCAAGAAAAGTAATACGACTGTCCCAAACCAACGCATCTATCTATGCAACAAATGAATACCCCAGCAGCTACCAAACACTATGTTTTGACTAGGGCCAAATATACATAGCTTGAATACTACTGAATACCCAAATGAAATGACGGAGGGCTACGAATGGTTTTGGCAAAACCGTGAACGTAGTGAACTTGATATAATCTAAGGAACTTGATACTTTTTAAAAGGAGTGGTTAAAGCTCCGCAAAAAAATTCTGCTCTTTTAAAATAACCGAGTGGTTTCTTTTAAATTTGTTCCAACGATTTAACTTTGGTTTATTTTCTTTGCATTATAATAATGCGTCCCATCATTTATCCTATCATTGCAGAAAACAACGAAAATACCACGTCCTCTTATGCCATCCGCATTCGCCACTGGGTCCCGTCATCACCCGTTAGGTTACTTAACTAACGACAGAGCGGGGGCTGGGCTAGCGCGGGTGTAAAACATAAGTGGCGTCTAATAGCTATCATATATAGATATTGTACATTCGTCAGACGCAATAATAAGCATTCCAGATCACAGATGAACTTTATTGGATTTACTAGTGATTGGTTCGAAAGAGTGTATGTTTGTAGTTAACCGCAATCAGAACGGTATCGCGTGTAGCTAGACCGAGATGAGTACGGGTCGTCCTCAGGGAAACGCGGGACCTTTTACTTTTACTTTTACTTTAGATGTGTTGAGAAAGAGAGGAGAGATAAATAATTTTATAGAATGGTTTCTAGATCTACGTTAAACAAGAATGTAAAATATAGATCTAGATTATTTTAAAGATGTAGTAAATATAATAAGAAGGCTTGTAGGGTTCGTTAGGATTTAGTAGTTATGGACGATTAACTAAAAGTTACCCTTTTTATCCATTAATAGATTTAGAACTAGAACGACGGTGATGCGTGTAGATTAGGGTTTCTGGAGGGAAAAAGAATCCCACTCTTAACCCTTATCTCGACACGGAACTCCGTTCATATCTAGCCTTTACCAAAACAATCATTAATCTAATCTCTAATCGTGGTCGGAACTAGCAAAGAATTGCTAGCGCGCCCGATTAGGATGTTAATGATTCTTTTGATAAAGTTCCTAAACTTTATAGGACTTAAAAAGGGTTTAATTATTTTCATCGTCCATTAGCCTACCCTAATCCTACGAACCCTAACAAGCGGAGAATTACTCGCGCATGTTGGGAGAAGAAGATGAAAAGAAATCGAGGGAAAATATAATGTAAAAAAAACAATTAAATAAAATAACTACCTTTATTAATCGACTTCTTCAAACTACACTTTTAATCCATAGAAAATGATTACAACTAGTTGCTTCTCGATCATTCCTAAGGAGGTAGTCGAACAGTCGATGATCAGCCTGGATGCGTGAGCGTTGGGAGCTTCGTGATCTCTTCGGCTTGATACCTTTTTCCAAGAGGCTCTCGGTGCCCTTTTATAGCCTAAAACCAGAATCCTTTGCTTCCAAAGTTGGTAAAATTTAGCAAAGATTCACCCTGAAAAATCTCGGCTTCCAACTCCCTGGAATTGCGGCGGATCCGCGGCCCAAGGGTGGGTTTGGCCGCGGATCCGCGCTCAATGGGTGAGATCATTTTATGAGTTTTCTTGGGCTTGCATCTTGTTGTAGGTTATGGGCTCTGTAGGGTTCCTAGGCATCCTAATGAGGTCTCACAAGGCATCAACCATGCCAATTTCAAAAAATCTAGGTGCCGAGAAACCCGACTACGGATCGTTTGCTAGAAAACTAGGCGAAAAAGCTAACTAGTTAACACATAACTATGAGAATACGGAAATACAACCTTTGTAGATCCGGTGCTCCACCTCCATAGCTCCGCAACGAAGTCCTCTCCGCTGTCCAAAAAGAATCCGGGCTCTAGAGTCGGCTTCGTCGGAGAAAAAGCGAGCTAGGTCGTCGATGTCCATGCCGAAGATGATCTACGTCGAGGCATCGCTAAATCAAGCTCCGACTTCACCAAGTTAAGAAACTTGTGAAGAAAACACACTCTACTACTTGGCAAGAGGTAGAGGATGAAGAAATAGGAAGTGGGTAGACTTTAGATTTGGATTTCTCACTCTTTTTCATCACTTGCCATTGATGGAGGCAAGCTTTCTTCACTTGAAGAAATGAAGAAGAAGAAGGAAATTGTTATGATAAGTTAATTCATTTTAAAAAGAAAATCAATACTTATCATATATTGAACCATGGTCAAGTGTAGAGATTAAACTAGGGTTAATGGAGTGGTTAGGGTTAAGCATGAGACAAAATGGTAACTTTGGTCAAAGCTTCATGAAGCTTCAACTAGAATACAAACAAAGCTACCATTTTCCTTTATGCTTATCATTTCTCCAAAAAGAATGAATAAATGAATAAAAGGATAATAAGTGAATAAACTAAACCCTAACCACTCTCACAACCATGGTTTAATCTTTACACAAATCCAAGGTAACATGTATCATCAAACATGACACAATCAAGTGCACAAAAATATATCGCATATACAATGCGCACATCCAAGTGAGAAAATCCATCTTAAGTAAACCGATACTAGTTAATGCAAACTAATATATCAAATATATAATTATGCATTAAATCATTAAATCAACATTTGATTCAATGATCCGGTCATGTCGCACACAACCGACTAGTATTCAATGTATCGGCTTATCGAATCAACGCTTGAATCGATAACTAGGTTATATCGCATACAATCATTCGATACATTCATCGCGAGAATGGAATACGGTATCACATACACGTATTATTCTCGGTCCCGCACACATCTCATATGCGCTCCTATTTCGTTTCGCTTGAGCCAGGAAACCTCTGTGTAGGACTCTAAAGACTCGTCAATACGCCGGCAGCAGATGATGATCATATCAATCACCCACAAGCCGCAAGCGGTCTGCTAAACGTAACGGCCACCCGGGTATTGAGCGATCTGAAGATCGATGAGCAAGCCCGCTCACACTCCAGTGAATCCAACCAGTAACACTACCGTACAGTCCGGTCTGATCGTCTGATATGTCGCATATCTCGCCTAGGGGTAGTAAACGTCAGGCCCCAATAGCTCGATAAGTCGTGTCGATATGAGGTCTATAACTGTTCGAGAAACTACTGGTAACACTTACCAGTAAATCTCAGCAACCCTGGCCAGGGATTTCCTGTTATAGCCAATCGAACACAGCGCAACATCAACTCCCTATACCGGGAGAGACGAATCCCCTCCTATCGCTCATTGTCTCCATGTGACTCGGGACTGTACCCAAAAACTACCGTTTTGCACGCCCTCTTGTACGTGGTAAGATGGAAATCAAAGCACAGTGGGAACCACACAAGACTCTATGACGATCTCGGGTCAACAGACTACTCTGTACCAGTGTCACCAAAGAACTGCCATCTGACGTGAGGTATAATACCATCTGGGAGTTCTCGGCGAGTCCGTCCAGTGTACCCAGTCTCTACTGAGCACCCGTATATCATCTCTGATGTCAAACACCGATGGATATGGGATCATCCATCGCCCTTCTGTATGGGTCGAGAAGGTACACGCTAGTCTACTCTGGTATATCGATGCCCCGTCTCGATACACCCACGACTAGGGACTTTGAAGGATGTACTTATGGACTACCATGTCCCCACTAGTATGATCCGCATCATAGTCCAGGTAGTCAAGCACACATCCTAAGGGCTTTACCAACATGTAACAGAGAGACAATCAGCATACACGTTAAGGTAAAGGGTAACCAAATAGCATACTATCATGTCGAGCAAGAAAGTTCTCCCTATATACGTCCTAGCATCCACTACAATATACATCCAATGTACAGTAATGGCCTCTAGGGCATACATATAACTAACAATCTCCCACTTGCACTAGGGCCATCTGTAGCAGTGGTTGTAGTATCTCATACTCAACCATCCCATAAAAGTCTCTCTCTGGGAACAGGCCTTTGTGAGTGGATCCGCTGTGTTTGTCCTCTGAGTCTACTCTCCTAACCTCGATCTCCCTGGAGATCAACCATCTCCATGATCAAGTGATACTGCCTTAGAATATGTCTGGATCACTGATGGGACCGGCGTTCCTTGGCATAAGCTACAACTCCATTGTCACACAATGGGAGGAACATAGTTCATCTCATGAACCAATATACACCCAAACAGCCTCTTTGGTAGCATCTTAAATAGCGATGTATCAAGCCTTTATCTTCTAGTATGCCACGGTATCTAGCTTGGAATTCTTCCAACATACCGTCCCTTTACTGAGGGTAAAGACAATGCCTGTGACTGACATTCAGTCGTCTTTATCACCCTGGAACCCTTCCAGTGATTCTCCCCAGGATCGGTTGATACCGTCTCACTACAACTAGTGAGAATCCTAACATCCAATTAGATCTATCTCATAGATCCAAACCCAGGATTTAGGAGGTATCACTTTGATCCTTTATGGAGAATCATTGTGATAAGCGGATATTGATCGAGCGTAGCATAGGAAACTCCTTCCCCATCAAGAGTATGTCATCCACGTACTCTACGAGGATCGTCACCATACTCCCTACTACCTTTTTGTTTATACAAGGTTCATCTACCATTTTGATGATGTCAAACTCTTTGACTGCTTCATCAAAACAGATGTTCCAACTCCGCGATGCCTGCTTTATCCTATAAAACATCTTGCACACGTTTCCGCTGCTCCCACTGTTTACGAAGCCCTCTGGCTGTGTACTTATAGACGTTCTCTTCTAAATCAATATTTAGAAAAGCAGTCATGGCACCCAACCGCCAGATATCGTTGTCATGGTATGTAGCCGTGGCAAGTAGGATCTGGATGGACTTAAGCATAGCTACTTGAAAAGGTTTCATCATTATCCACAGCTGGTCAATGATGCAAACTTTTAACAAGTCCAGCTTTGAAAGTCTCAACTTTTCGATGTACACCAAGTAATCTTCTCAAGATATACTTGCTCCTGATGGGGATTTAACCCTTCAGATATTGCAACCAAAGTCCATACTTTGTTGGTGTATAAGGATTCCATCTCAGATCGCCAAGCATCCAGCCATTCTTACAGAGTCTTACTCTCGATGGCCTGCTCGAAGCTAGTTGGGTCATCATCTCATGATGCAATCCTCGCTCCCACTGTCATAGAGAAACAGAAGTATCTCTCAGGTGGGTGAGGAACCCTACTAGATCGGCGGAGAGGCTGAGGTTCGTTGGAATCTACTGAATCCTTTGGTTCTATCAAATCATCAGTTGCAGTTTGTATGGCTGGAACCTTTCCAGTTCTACATTACAGGCCTTGCCTCGAGCTTGTCCGGATTTTGCTTTTAGACATAGGCCGGGCAACCCCAAATCTTAACTGGCTTAAGACATGGGCTCTTCCCATACCATATCACATATGAAGTGGTAGGCAACTGATTTGATTCGAACCCTATTCAATAGGTATGCAGCTTCTCAAGTGCATAACTCCCAAAAGGAAATATGTGACTCAGTAATACTCATCATAGAGCACACCATATCATATAGGGTGTGATTGCTCCGCCCCGATATACCATCATGCCATGGTGTATATGGAGGAGTAATGCGGAGAGAGAATCTCATTCTCCTTTAGAATAGTCCAAGAATTCCGTGCTCAAGTATTCTCCTCCTTGATCTCATCAAAGGACATAATACTTATACCTGTATCGGTTCTCTACTTCTAACTTATATTCTGTGAATATCTCAAAAGGTTCGGACTTGTGTTTCAACAGGAACATATGTCTGAATCTTGAGAGATTATCAGAGAATATAATGAAGTATAAAGAACCGGTCTTGGCATGTGTAGACAGGGGACCTTACATACATCAACATGTATCATCCCAAGAGTTTACTAACTCTTTCTCTGTTTCCAATAAACAGAGCTAGTGTCATTTTATCTTTGTGACATGACTGGCAAGTTTCACAAGATGTAAATTCAAACTGATTTAAATATACATCTAAATGTAACTTCAGCCAGTCGGGTCGCATTGATCTGACCTAGTCTACAATACCTCAAGAAGAATCCGTTCATTTCTGAACTCTTCCTCTTGTGTGTGTTCCATATACTAAGAACTGTAGTTTGATTTAGAACATCAATACTTTTAGATAACGTGCCTGAACCGATCAACTTTTGATATAGGAAATGTTCAAAACATTATCCAACAATACAAAATTTTATCATTTCTTTACTAATAAAGAGAGTGATATGATTTTGTATATCAGGTTCGGTATCTAATAACATTCGTTCAGAATCAATGTATTGGTAATACAGGATGACAGTGACCAACAGACTTGGCTGCAACACTTGCCCCGTTTTCTGCCTCATGAAACTTATCACCCGTTCTCAGTCCTCTACCTTTCTATAGCCCTATGTAACAGATTACATATCTGGGATCCTGATCTGGTATCACAAACCCAGAACGTAAAGGTTACTGAGAAACAGTTCTCTGTATAATGAACACACACGAAGATGATGCATCAGCATGCACTCTCTTCGTTTGGGCGGCACGGGAAATCTGGTATTCCCCAATTTCCTGCTCTGTCTTATAACATTTATAAGTTGGAGCGGGACCAACGTTCCCCAGCTCAGTATAACAAGCGGGTTCGGTCAATAATCCGTTTTTTTTTATCTTGATTAAGGCGTGATATGGTCGCTACCAGGAGAGAGAGAGAAGAAAACACTCAGCATGCGCTCTTACAAGAATAGATTGGTTTTTATTTTATCTAATCAGGATGGCTCCCACTGCTTTTTATCAAATCTTCCTTCAAACCTTAAAAGGAAAGACTAGCCGGGATTAATTACACACTACAAGTTCGCCAATCTTTCAGCCAGGCCAGTGTCGGTACTTTGAGGGAGGTCCCCCGTGCTTTCGCACGAACCTAATTAATGTAAACCTCGTTTTCCCAGAGGCGTAACCCCGTTGACACCTTTCTAGACACCTACTTGATCGGCTAATTGTAATGTATAAAACTCTCCCAGGAGTAACTCTTACTCGCAGCAGGTATCGGGATCCAACTATCTCATAGAAGGTATGCAATTTCATTGCAAATTTCAACACTTGAAATTCCCGATAATATTTTGCCCCTAGCTCGCTATGACCTTGACGCATGCCAAACAACCCATAGTCTGCTAGTCAAGTTCAACCCGTACATTTCTTGATTGAATTAAACCCACCCGCACGACCCTTGACGCATGCCAAACAACGCCGTACGAATACCTAATCCAATCGCATCATATGCTAGCAGATAAGCACTGGTTAGCTACCGTACACTACGCCTTGACGCATGCCAAACAACCGCAGCACGAATACTAACTAGTACTTATTTGAAATGACGGAGGGCTACGACAGGTTTTTCTGAAAACCTATTGCGTAATGAACTTGATATCGTTGTAGAATCAAATGATTTTAAAATGGAGTGCTTTTAAGGCTTTTCTAGTTTTGCTAAAGGAGTCACTCCCGGTGAAGGGATCATCGGTCCTTTCCTCGTCGAATGAGGTGCGGGATATATCACATATATCACCGTGCAAAGCAAAAACTCTTTAAAAGCAATCAAAAGACAAACCGAGTGTGTAGCATCTGCCAGTTATTGCTAAAGGAGTCACTCCCGGTGAAGGGATCTCGGTCCTTTCCTCATCGAATAAGGTGCAGGATATATCACATATACCTCTGTGCAAAGCAAGAACTGTAGCTGCCTGTTTTATTTTGAAATTCGATTCTACAACATCTTAGGTTTCTTTTATTTCATTAATCACATTAATGAAGTCCCATCATTTATGTACCTAAACATCACAGATAAATACGACGTACACTTATGCCATCCGCATTCGCCTCGATGTCCCCTCGTGCACCGTTAGGTTAGGTAACTAACGGCAGAGCAGGGCAGGGCTAGCGCGGGTGTAAAACATTAGTAACGTCTATATAATATATCATATATACTATATACTGTATCTATCACAGAACATCACATGATCACATCACAGATATCGCAGCAGAAGAATCATATGAAATATTGGATATACTAGGACGTCCGTGTTTTCAATACGAGCCAGTATAAAACACGGATTCCACGGTCGCGATGAATAGCCAAACCCACACCCCTAGACCCCTACGAGAGCGGCAATCAACCCTACCAATTCTAGAGTTAGGAGACCCGGACTCGACTCCTCGAGTTGGTCTCCCACTGGACTCCAGAACCCGGTTACTTGTGCTCCCCTCCTTGGGTCTATCCTAGTGCGGAAAAGTAAATAATATACAAACGGTGACAACTTCCGCAACCTGGAAGCGCCCCAATAAAAGAATATTACATACA
This sequence comes from Agapanthus africanus, assembly GCA_030015575.1. Classification (NCBI taxonomy): domain Eukaryota; kingdom Viridiplantae; phylum Streptophyta; class Magnoliopsida; order Asparagales; family Amaryllidaceae; genus Agapanthus; species Agapanthus africanus. The sequence goes on from JASDDO010000018.1 coordinate 78,393,697, forward strand.
AGCTTTTACATGAATGAAAATGAAAAACACTCATCTCACATAAAAACCCCCGGCTATTCAAACACGACGATCCAATATAACATATCCAGCAACACATAACATCACATGTCATCAACGTAAGTAAATATGCGCATCCCAATTGTCGTTGACATATAGCAACGAAACCGGCGATATCACATATTACACTTACGGTCACAGAAAAGAAAGTGTAAAACTACAACAGTTGGAATCCGCAACCTTCTCAGACATCGCATGCCTGACCAAATGAATTCTTTAGACATCGCATGCCTAACAATTATAAACCCCGCATTTTAGTCTCAAAATCGAAAACTCTTTTCAATATCAAGTCGGGAAATTCAACAAGATTCCCGATATCCTGATCGAATGCTCGTCGCAAACTTCAGTAGGCGGCAGCACCCCTGATACCGTCGACGAAGTGCACCAAGGCGGAACACCGCTACCGCGAGCACCCGAACGGATGCTTTCGGCGACGGGGTTCTCCTACAGTCACTTGGTCGGGGCTATGGAGTGAGGCTGTCTATTAAGTTTACCCGGCGAGTATCCGCGTACGCTACGTGATTGCGACGGACTTTTGATCACATCAAAATTCCGTGGCAACCGATCAAGTGAGACTAAATTGCTATGTTTATAACATTCATTCAGTTATCTTATAACTTCTTGTGAATTCCAATTATTGTATCCCATTCCAGATAATTAGAAAATGTTAAACTTTCCGATTGAACATTCGAACACCCAAGTTTTCCCGATACAGATCAACACATGAAATAAGTCTAACAACATTCAGTTCGTGCCTCAGTACCGACGGTCCAGCCGTAGAAGGGTCAAGCCAACGCCTCACATGTGGCACGCCGTACTGCCCCAAACCCGAAGGTTCAAAGGGCAGTTCAAGACGGTCACATAATCGAGTTAAGGTTTGTTGTCTTCTAGAGGGACCATCGTGTTACTTGCACTACTTAGAACGTCGTTAAACTACGGAAAAATCCAACACTTGAAAATTTCCCGACAGGGGAAAAATTGGGTATTTATATTCGGTCGAACTTTTTAATATATTCTAAAAATTTATCCGGAAAGCCACACAGACAAAATTTGATACTCCGATCGAAACACCGAATTCCCAAAAACACAGCAGAAAAATTCAACTCTTGAATAAATATTAAAAATTCCCAGAAAACTCAGCTCTTAGAACTAGGAATTACTGTGCAAAGGAACAGGGCTGACGTCATCAAGGGGCCGCTGATCCGCCGCAGAAGCCATGCTTCTGCCGCGGATCCGCCGCGAAATTTACTGTTCACCAGAAACTTTTTGCACCATAATTCTTATTTTTCCCTGCTGAATTTTTTAGCAATTTTTAATTTGGAAAAATCCACGATTTTAGAAAATTTCCAGAGAGCAATTTTGATTTGGGGTTTCGGGTTCGATCGGGTTTCAAATTCCGTCTAGACATCGCCTAAGGCTCTAGCTAGGCTCTGATACCACTGTAGGGTTCCTAGGCATCCTAATGAGGTCTCACAAGGCATCAACCATGCCAATTTCAAAAAATCTAGGTGCCGAGAAACCCGACTACGGATCGTTTGCTAGAAAACTAGGCGAAAAAGCTAACTAGTTAACACTTAACTATGAGAATACGGAAATACAACCTTTGTAGATCCGGTGCTCCACCTCCATAGCTCCGCAACGAAGTCCTCTCCGCTGTCCAAAAAGAATCCGGGCTCTAGAGTCGGCTTCGTCGGAGAAAAAGCGAGCTAGGTCGTCGATGTCCATGCCGAAGATGATCTACGTCGAGGCATCGCTAAATCAAGCTCCGACTTCACCAAGTTAAGAAACTTGTGAAGAAAACACACTCTACTACTTGGCAAGAGGTAGAGGATGAAGAAATAGGAAGTGGGTAGACTTTAGATTTGGATTTCTCACTCTTTTTCATCACTTGCCATTGATGGAGGCAAGCTTTCTTCACTTGAAGAAATGAAGAAGAAGAAGGAAATTGTTATGATAAGTTAATTCATTTTAAAAAGAAAATCAATACTTATCATATATTGAACCATGGTCAAGTGTAGAGATTAAACTAGGGTTAATGGAGTGGTTAGGGTTAAGCATGAGACAAAATGGTAACTTTGGTCAAAGCTTCATGAAGCTTCAACTAGAATACAAACAAAGCCACCATTTTCCTTTATGCTTATCATTTCTCCAAAAAGAATGAATAAATGAATAAAAGGATAATAAGTGAATAAACTAAACCCTAACCACTCTCACAACCATGGTTTAATCTTTACACAAATCCAAGGTAACATGTATCATCAAACATGACACAATCAAGTGCACAAAAATATATCGCATATACAATGCGCACATCCAAGTGAGAAAATCCATCTTAAGTAAACCGATACTAGTTAATGCAAACTAATATATCAAATATATAATTATGCATTAAATCATTAAATCAACACTTGATTCAATGATCCGGTCATGTCGCACACAACCGACTAGTATTCAATGTATCGGCTTATCGAATCAACGCTTGAATCGATAACTAGGTTATATCGCATACAATCATTCGATACATTCATCGCGAGAATGGAATACGGTATCACATACACGTATTATTCTCGGTCCCGCACACATCTCATATGCGCTCCTATTTCGTTTCGCTTGAGCCAGGAAACCTCTGTGTAGGACTCTAAAGACTCGTCAATACGCCGGCAGCAGATGATGATCATATCAATCACCCACAAGCCGCAAGCGGTCTGCAAAACGTAACGGCCACCCGGGTATTGAGCGATCTGAAGATCGACGAGCAAGCCCGCTCACACTCCAGTGAATCCAACCAGTAACACTACCGTACAGTCCGGTCTGATCGTCTGATATGTCGCATATCTCGCCTAGGGGTGGTAAACGTCAGACCCCAATAGCTCGATAAGTCGTGTCGATATGAGGTCTATAACTGTTCGAGAAACTACTGGTAACACTTACCAGTAAATCTCAGCAACCCTGGCCAGGGATTTCCTGTTATAGCCAATCGAACACAGCGCAACATCAACTCCCTATACCGGGAGAGACGAATCCCCTCCTATCGCTCATTGTCTCCATGTGACTCGGGACTGTACCCAAAAACCACCGTTTTGCACGCCCTCTTGGACGTGGTAAGATGGAAATCAAAGCACAGTGGGAACCACACAAGACTCTATGACGATCTCAGGTCAACAGACTACTCTGTACCAGTGTCACCAGAGAACTGCCATCTGACGTGAGGTATAATACCATCTGGGAGTTCTCGGCGAGTCCGTCCAGTGTACCCAGTCTCTACTGAGCACCCGTATATCATCTCTGATGTCAAACACCGATGGATATGGGATCATCCATCGTCCATCTGTATGGGTCGAGAAGGTACACGCTAGTCTACTCTGGTATATCGATGCCCCGTCTCGATACACCCACGACTAGGGACTTTGAAGGATGTACTTATGGACTACCATGTCCCCACTAGTATGATCCGCATCATAGTCCAGGTAGTCAAGCACACATCCTAAGGGCTTTACCAACATGTAACAGAGAGACAATCAGCATACACGTTAAGGTAAAGGGTAACCAGATAGCATACTATCATGTCGAGCAAGAAAGTCCTCCCTATATACGTCCTAGCATCCACTACAATATACATCCAATGTACAGTAATGGCCTCTAGGGCATACATATAACTAACACTTGTGACATGTGGCAATCCTAGGCACCTTCAGAATTCAGAAATCTTCTCTCGGTTGCTTCCAGACTTGGTCTCCAAGTTTTGCTTCTTAATTTGGCAAGTTTTCTTCAACAAATTGATTTGTTTGATAAATTCTGCATAACAACTTGGAAAATTCTGCACAACAACTCAAATAAGATTTAGTAGACCTAGTTCTACTAGGATTAGGTCAATAGATTTATTTGCATACATTTTTCTACCAAATGATAATTAAAATATATTAACACATGGAAAATATTGTTTTTACACATAAACCCTCATATGTATAATATATTATATTAAAGTCCTTTTTTTAATATAAAAATGGTAGGAAAAATGTACTACAAATGTGCAATTTTATCGACTGAACAAATACCCCCAAACTTATTTTTGATCGTCCCGAGCAAACTAGTTTATTTAAGAGGAGAAAAAGAAAGGAGAAAACTAAGCACACTTTCATAGGCAGACACGATTGCACTGAGCACGTGCAACAAGCCGTTAAACCTCTAGGTGTCCCTAGCAGGAGGAGTGTTGTCTCCTGAGGGTTTTCAGCGGATTACACCCACAAAATCCTATAACAAAAGAGAGATGGTGAAATTTACATATAAAGACAAGAACCATAAAAGAAAGACTTTGAAAAGAAGAGTTTCCAACTATGCTAGCTTTTCAGTTGTCATGAGCCATATCTTAATAGTCATGAAAAAATGTTAGAAATCACATCATCCCTCAATAAAACATCGTCTTTATTCTTCATTCCTACCTTTCTTCCAAACATTGATCATATAACCCCACGTGTGTGAAATGGACATCCCTACACTCGGAGAATTCAATTCAAGCTATCATACTCTTGTCCATCTACCTTAGTACTTTTTAATTTAATGAATATTAAAGATTTGCTCACACATTTTCATGCGACCGTTAATACTTCTTGAGGTACTAACCAACCGATTACTCATGTGCTTGCTAATTAGGTGATAATATTTTCCTCGTCTTACACCACCTAAGGCTTAGCAGTGACTCCCAGACCAGTTGGCCTTAGGGCACTAGGTGAAGAGGTACCCTCGCTATATTATTTTTATTGCTGCCTTGACGATAACAAAACCAGTGTTCATTTTTTTTTTCTTTTCACCATTTATATTTTCTTCATTTTTTTTTTCATTTCCTTCATACTTTGCTTTTGGACAAGAGCATTTCAAGGTATCCTCTACTATCCTGAGTTTCAACATGTGTGTAAGTGCATATAGTAGGGTATCAACATTCAAATGTTTGGCTTCTAGAATAGAAACTATTTTTCAAACTTATTTTTATCCTCAGATTAGTGACTTCCTTCATTTTACTAACCCTTGGGACAACGGCTCATAACTACTTATTACTAGTTCGTTTAAGAAAACTTCTAATTTTCTTGGTTTTCTTAAACTATTCCTATCTTTTGGATGTAATTTTTCACTTTCTACTCTTTTGTTATACAAAAAAAATAAAATTTTAATGCCCGGTGTCAAAGATAATTCAGTGAATACAAACCTCCCCCCCCAAACCTGTTTTCAGCAGTGTCCTCACTGATGTAGCCTTTTGAGAACAAGGACCTGTATACTAAGGGAGAGATACAAGGGGTAAAATAATAGTTAAATGAAAAATTCCCCCAAACTTATTCTTTGACGCGCATAGATATTCAATCAAATCATTTTTTTTTACTCACCTCCATTCTTAAAATGTGAAAATGATATAAAAACATGGAGGTGAGGCGGAGAAAATTTAGTTTTGATAAAGCGGCTGCTGTAAAAATAGGAGCTCCTCCGCGGGGTCAACAGAAAAATACGGTTTTAATCTATGCCCATTCACTTTAAAAATCGAACCGTTTTTCAAATTTTCGATTTCAACTGCTCCGTGCGGGTGTACATACCGCACCACAAAAGGTCCTTTCCAACGAGATTTAGGCTTACTCGGATGAAGATGGAGACGGGAATCGTAAAGAAGGACTTGTTGCCCCGATGTGAAGGTTTTTCTAAAAAGATTTTTATCGTGGAACACTTTAGTCCTATTCTTTACTATCACCGCATTATCGTAAGTTTTATCGCGGAGTTCGCTTAGCTCATTCAATTGCAGCTTCCGATAGCTGCCTGCATGATCAAGATCAAAATTAAGCTCTTTAATAGCCCACATTGCCTTATATTCAATCTCGACAGGGAGGTGGCATGCCTTCCCAAACATAAGACGGTATGGAGACATACCAAGATCGGTCTTATAAGCGGTGCGGAATGCCCAAAGAGCATCCGTCAATTTGGTTGACCAATCCTTACGGTTTTTCGAAACCGTCTTCTCCAATATCTGTTTGATCTGCCTATTTGAGATCTCAGCCTGCCCGCTTGTTTGGGGGTGATAGGGCGTAGAAAGCTTGTGAGTGATTGAATATTTCTGCATCAAGGCCTCGAAAGACCTATTGCAGAAATGTGTCCCGTTGTCGCTAATGATAGCGCGAGGGTGTCCGAATAGCGAAAAGATATTTTCTTTAAGGAACTTAATGACAACTTTGTTGTCATTAGTGCGACACGGTACAGCTTCCACCCACTTCGAGACATAATCAACCGCTAACAAGATATATAGATTCCCAAAGGAGTTGGGAAAAGGGCCCATAAAATCAATACCCCAAACATCAAATATTTCCACAACCAATATAGGTTGGAGCGGCATCTCATTCCTTCGTGAAATCCGACCCAAATGCTGACATCGCGGACAAGTTTTGCAATGTTCAAATACATCTTTAAATAATGTTGGCCAATAAAAGCCACATTGTAAAACTTTCTCCGCCGTTTTTCGAGGTCCAAAATGACCGCCGCATACCTGATCATGACAAAATGATAACACGCTCTTGAATTCATCGTTAGGGACACACCTGCGAATGATTTGATCGGAACAATACTTGAATAGATATGGTTCATCCCAGTAAAAATATTTTACTTGGGATAAAAACCGAAGTTTGTCTTGTTTCGACCAATCGCTAGGTATAAGTCCCGTCGCAAGATAGTTCACGATATCCACAAACCAAGGTTCGTAGGATACATTCAAGAGCTGTTCGTCGGGAAATGAGTCATTTATCGGCACGGTCACAGTTGGCGAAGAAGTGATGCGTGAAAGATGGTCGGCTACAACGTTTTCACATCCACTCTTGTCTTTGATGACAAGATCAAATTCTTGTAACAATAGGATCCAACGTATTAGCCTGGCCTTCGCATCCTTCTTCGATAAAAGATGTCGTAGGGCGGAGTGATCTGTGTAAACCACAATAGGCGAGCCAATCAAGTAGGGCCTGAATTTCTCTAATGCAAATACAACTGCCAAGAGTTCTTTCTCGGTAGTTGTGTAATTTATTTGTGCATCATTCAAGGTCCTACTTGCATAGTAAATTATATGTGGCATCTTATCAATGTGCTGTCCTAAGACCGCACCAATAGCAAAATCTGATGCATCACATGTTAGTTATATGTATGCCCTAGAGGCCATTACTGTACATTGGATGTATATTGTAGTGGATGCTGGGACATGTATAGGGAGGACTTTCTTGCTCGACATGATAGTATGCTATCTGGTTACTCTTTACCTTAACGTGTATACTAGATGTCTCTCTGTTACATGTTGGTAAAAGCCCTTAGGATGTGTACTTGACTACCTGGACTATGATGCGGATCATACTAGTGGGGACATGGTAGTCCATAAGTACATCCTTCAAGCTCCCTAGTCGTGGGTGTATCGAGACGGGGCATCGATATACCAGAGTAGACTAGTGTATACCTTCTCGACCCATACAGATGGGAGATGGATGATCCCATATCCATTGGTGTTTGACATCAGAGATGATATACGGGTGCTCAGTAGAGACTGGGTACACTGGACGGACTCGCCGAGAACTCCCAGATGGTATTATACCTTATGTCAGATGGCAGTTCTCAGGTGACACTGGTACAGAGTAGTCTGTTGACCTGAGATCGTCATAGAGTCTTGTGTGGTTCCCACTGTGCTTTGATTTCCATCTTACCACGTCCAAGAGGGCGTGCAAAACGGTGGTTTTTGGGTACAGTCCCGAGTCACATGGAGACAATGAGCGATAGGGGGGATTCGTCTCTCCCGGTATAGGGGGTTGATGTTGCGCTGTGTTCGATCGGCTATAACAGGAAATCCCTGGCCAGGGTTGCTGAGATTTACTGGTAAGTGTTACCAGTAGTTTCTCGAATTGTCATAGACCTCATATCGACACGACTTATCGAGCTATTGGGGTCTGACGTTTACCACCCCTAGGCGAGATATGCGACATATCAGACGATCAGACCGGATTATACGGTAAGTGTTACTGGTTGGATTCACGGGAGTGTGAGCGGGCTTGCTCGTCGATCTTCTGATCGCTCAATACCCGGGTGGCCGTTACGTTTAGCAGACCGCTTGCAGCTTGTGGGTGATTGATATGATCATCATCTGCTGCCGGCGTATTGACGAGTCTTTAGAGTCCTACACAGAGGTTTCCTGGATCAAGCGAAACGAAATAGGAGCGCATATGAGATATGTGCGGGACCGAGAATAATGCGTGTATGTGATACCGTATTCCATTCTCGCGATAAATGTATCGAATGGTTGTATGCGATATAACCTAGTTATCGAATCAAGGATTGATTCGATAAATCGATACATTGGATATTAGTCGGTTATATGCGATATGACCGGATCATTAAATCAAGTGTTGATTTAATGATTTAATGCATAATTATATATTTGATATATTACTTTGCATTAACTAGTATCGGTTCACTTAAGATGGATTTTCTCACTCGGATGTGCACATTGTATATGTGATATATTTTGTGCACTTGATTGTATCATGTTTGATGATACATGTTAACTTGGTCAAGTGTAAAGATTAAACCATGGTTAGTTAATGGTTAGGGTTTTCATTTATTCTTTCATTTATCTTTTAATTTGGATTAAAAGAAATGAAAAGAGAAAAGAAAAACAAAAGGGTTTCTTTCATGAAGCTTGTTGAAGCTTCATGAAGCTTTGACCAAAGAAACCCTTTTGTCTTCATCTCATTAACCCTAACCATTCATTTAACTATAGTTTGCTCTCTACACTTTACCATGGTTACAATTATGATAAGAATTCATTTTCCTTTCTATTTTTAATTAACTTATCATAATATTAGCTTCTTCTTCTTCATCTTCTTCAATGAAGAAAGCTTGACTTCATCAATGGTGATTGATGAAAAAGAGTGAGAAATCCAATTCTAAAGTGAACCCACCTCCTATTTCATCATCCTCTACCTCTTGCCAAGTAGTATAGGGTGTTTCCTTCACAAGTTTTCTTGACTTGGTGAAGTTGGAGCTTGATCTAGCGATGCCTCGACGTAGATCATCTTCGGCATCGTCGTCGATGACCTAGCCCGCTTTTTCTCCGATGAAGCCGATGCTAGAGCCCAAGATCCGATTTGTACAGCGAGGAGACTTCATCGCGGAGCCATGGAGGTGGAGAACCGGATCTACAAAGGTTGTATTTCCGTTCTCTTAGTAAAGTAGTTTACTAGTTGCATGTTTCGCCTAAATATCTAGTTAACGATCCGTATTAGGGTTTCTCGGCACTTGTAAAATTTTAAATTGGCATGGTTGATGCCTTGTGAGACCTCATTAGTGTGCCTAGGAACCCTACATCACACATAAGCTCGAACGGATGGTTCCAATCCGGAGATGATAAAACGGGGGCTGTAGTGAGTGATTTTTTAAGCGATTCAAAAGCAGCCTCACAATCCGAATCGAAGTGAAAAGTAGTGTCCTTGGCCAATAGAAGGGTTAAGGGTCTAGCAATTTTGCTAAAGTCCTTAATAAATCTCCTATAAAATCCTGCATGACCAAGGAAGGATCGTATATCTTTGACGCAATTGGGACGAGGGAGGTTTTGAATGATATCTATTTTAGCTCTGTCGACCTCAATGCCTTTATGTGAAATTATATGTCCAAGTACAATACCTTCTTGGACCATAAAATGGCATTTTTCCCAATTCAAAGTCAGGTTCTTATCCTTACAGCGGGTAAGAACAGCGTCAAGATTACGAAGGCAGTCCTCAAAGGAGTCCCCAAAAATGGAGAAATCGTCCATAAAAATTTCTAGAAAATTTTCCACCATATCTGAAAATATCCCCATCATGCACCGCTGAAATGTAGCGGGAGCATTGCATAACCCAAATGGCATGCGTCTATAAGCAAAAGTTCCGAAATGACAAGTAAAAGTGGTTTTATCTTGATCCTTTTCGGCGATGGGGACCTGGTTATAGCCAGAGTATCCGTCCAAGAAACAGTAGTATTCGTGTCCCGCTAATCGTTCTAACATCTGGTCAATGAAAGGTAGAGGGAAATGATCTTTCCTCGTCGCGGCATTGAGTTTCCTGTAATCGATACATACGCGCCACCTAGTTTGGGTGCGTGTTTGGATTAACTCATTAGCCTCATTAGTTATGACCGTGATGCCAGACTTTTTAGGGACCACATGAATTGGACTTACCCATTGGCTATCAGATATGTGGTAAATTATTCCACTATCAAGACACTTGACGATTTCTTTCTTTACCGCCTCCTTCATAACGGGATTTAACCGTCTTTGTGGGTCTCGGGTTGGTTTGGCTTCATCCATCAGATGTATGTAATGTTCAGCAATTAAGGGACTAATCCCTTTGATGTCAGCCATTGTCCAACCAAATGCTTCCCGATTCGATCTCAACACTGCCAAAAGTGCATTCTCTTGCTCTAAGGCTAGAGAAGCGGAAATAATCACTGGCAAAGTCTCATTCTCTCCTAAATATGCATATTTAAGATGAGAAGGTAGCGGTTTGAGATCAAGAATTGGCGGAGAGACTATAGAAGGTGGGGTAAGCGAATGATATTCGGACTCCTGAAGAGGTTCAAAACTTGCATAAGATATTGACTCGGAAAGTGCTGCTGACTTTTGCAACGAGTCAACGGGTTCAATCTCAAGGTCAGACTCATTGAACATATCCTCACTGTAAAGTGGTGCAAGATCAAACGATGTATCATTAATGTTGTCGAGAACATCAAAGCAAAGCTCCTCATCCATACAGCTTTCGGAAGCTATCTCGTGGATGGAACAAACATCCAGCAATTGAGCAGAAGGTTTTGAAGGCTGACTTCCTAGCTTGTAAATATTAAGCTCAATTGTCATTTTCCCGAAAGATAAGTTCATAGAACCGTTACGACAATTAATTACAACGTTAGAAGTTACTAGGAAGGGTCGACCAAGTATCACCGGGATTTGATTGCGTGGGTTTGCCACAGGTTGTGTATCTAAAACAATAAAGTCCACGGGAAATATGAATTCCCCGACTTTAATTAACACATCCTCTAGTTCGCCCCGAGGTTTGGTGATAGATCGGTCTGCCATTTGGAGAGTACAATGGGCGGGTTTTAACTCTCCAATTCCTAACTGCTCGTATACTGAATAAGGAAGCAAGTTGACGCTAGCGCCTAGATCGAGTAAAGCACGATTTATATTTTTACCCCCAATAGAAATAGAGATTGTAGGACAGCCGGGGTCCTTACGTTTCTTTGGTATTTTTTGGGTAAAAGCTGTGCTAACATTACTCGTCATGAAAACCTTTTTAGGCACTTGAGTTTTTCTCTTCCTAGTGCACAAGTCTTTAAGGATTCTTGCATAAGATGGGACTTGCTGAATAGCATCTAGGAGAGGAATATTCACGCTAACTTGCTTAAACATTTCCACAATTTTCTCCATTTGCGGGTTAGGTCGGTTAGCCCTTAATCGGTTTGGAAATGGAGCTCGATCAATAAGTTTTGGGTCCAACGTTTGTGGAGAAGACTGTGGCGACGGATTCGATCCCAAAATTGGAGTGGGCATCGACTTAGATAGATTTGGCGAAATGTTTGAGCCTTGGGGAAAACGGAGAATAGGCTCGGATGAAGGTAGAAGACTAGACGAGTTAGGGGAAGAAGAAGAAGAAGGGGTATCAAATGTGTCACTATCATCAACTTGCTCACCCACTTGGTTGTTCAGCACTCTCCCCGATCTCAACGTAGTGACGGCATTCACATTATGACTTTGTGAATGGCCAGGATTCGGTAGGGGTTGAGATGGGAGTTTCCCTTTCTCTCTCGCACTTATTGCGGCGTTTAATTATGCGATTTGGTTCTCTATTGATTTGATACTCTCACCATGGGAGGAGGAGTTTTTCGTTAGGGCATCAATAGAAGACCTCATCTCAGCCGAATTTTGCATGGATTGTTTCATGAACATATCCAAAGTTTGTGCAAGTGAGTTGTCAATACCGGCCACTTGTGGTGTAGAAATGTTGGCCGGATTTTGGAAATTCTGTGACTGAAAGGGGGGCTGATTCTGTGGTTGTGGTTGCTGTGGAGGAGGTCTTTGATAACTGCTTTGTTGGTGTTGATTCCAAGCAAAGTTAGGATGATTCCTCCATCCTTGATTGTACGTGGAAAATAAGGGTCGTTTCTAGGTCGCTGCTGAAAAGCAGCATTAGCTTGAAACGATGCATTCATAGGATATTCTTCCGTTAAGTGTGAAGGATCCGAACAGCAACCACAGACGGTCTTAGAAAGCGTGACCTGATTTAGGGAGAAAGATGAGAACTTGTTTTCAATAGCGTCGAGTTTCTTTTGTATCGCTGCCATTTCGGCTTTTACTGCGATGGAAACGTCGAGCTGGTGAATACCTCCCTTAGTTGAAGGTGGTCTTACGCTTTCCTACTGCAAAGTGCTTTCTGCGAGATCTTCCAGATATTTCCAAGCTTCACCGTCATCTTTAGACATGAAATTGCATTGACACATTGTTTCAAGCATCTGCTTTGTCGCTGGATTAATGCCCTCATATATAATCCGACATAAATCCCATCTTTGTATTCCGTGATGGGGGCATTGGACAAGCAGATCTTTGAAACGTTCAAAGCACTTCCAAAATGGTTCATTGGGAAGCTGGGTGAACTGGTTGATCTCGCTCCTAATATGTGCAGTCTTATGGTTTGGGTAAAACTTCTTAAGAAATGCTTTGACAAATTCATCCCAATTAGTGATAGAGTGTGCGGCAGTATTGTAAAGCCATTTTTCTGCCAAGTCGCACAGTGTGAATGGGAGAAGACGTAAGCGCATAGCATCTAAAGTCAATTGTGAAGTACCCATCATTGCGCATACGTTTTCGAATTTGGTGATGAAAACGTATGCGTCTTCCGACTCAAGCCCGTGAAATTTGGGCAGCAGATTAATTTAGTGGGGTTTAATTTCGAAATTATCCCCGTTAGGTGGTGGAAGAGATAGACAAGTAGGAACAGGACCACGAATAGGATAGCATCTCTCTTGGAGAGAGATGCACGGTGGATTCTGCTCACCTGCGGGCGGTGGCAGCGTGGTGTTATAATTAGATGGAGTGTCGTCCATCACGGTGTATGGTGGGGGAAAAGAAGATGAAGAAGTACCGACTTCGGTGTCGATAGAAGGAACGCGGACAAGACGGGCACTAGGATCCCGTGTCCAGACGAGCATGCACTAAGCGGGTTTAGTGCAAGTGGCAGCGTGTGTGTGATTTTAAAATTGGCTTGTTTTTGAAAAAGTGGGACTCAAGACAAATCTCCCTAAGATGCACAAGGAACCCTAGAACTATGGTCACCTAGGTCCAGTCTCTAGACCGCTCCTAGACTTCCAAAGGACAAGCCGCAGGATCAATCCTCTACCGCCTCCGTACTACCCTTGTAGCCAGATAAGTGCCAGGTAAGTGGGAAGGAACCACGTCGTGGGCCTAATTAAAAACCACTAGCCTTTGTCACACTTACCTAGGCACTACAAAAGTAATGCGGATAAACGATAGATTACCCACGACCTTCCTCTGTCCTTATTGAGCGCGACAGTCCTTAGAGTCTGGTCTAGATATTTTTTAAATTAATGAAGGGTTGATCTATATGCTCAGTTTGTGATTTGTGGGGCTTAGGAAGGGTGATGAAATCCCCACCTAATCTTGATTTGGTCTTTGCCCCTTAAAGTCCGTATTAAATATGCAAAACAAAACCAATCACAAAACTTTTGCAAAAAGATTTTTGAGCGGCGCGATTTTGCAAAGAATCGTGCAGAAAATAGATTTTATTGGATTTGTGAGGAGAGAGAAGGAGTTGAGAAAGATACCAGAGAAGATTGAAGCCCTAATTCCTCCAACTTGCCGCGATTCCGCCGCAGAAGGGGCACTTTCGCCGTGGTTCCGCCGTGTGGCAGAGGGATCACTTGATGAAAATTTTTGTATAGCCTTCTGTGCTCCTCTGGATCTCTAAAAATGTCTCTGTTCCCTGTTCCCCTTAATTCTGTGTCTCCAGATCTCCTTGCAAAAATTCACGCACAAATCGTTAAATATGCAATTTGCAGTTTTGTGTTAATAATGATATGACACGTCTAAGAATTCAACACAAATAGTAAAAATAAAAAATTACGCACGTATCCCCGGCAACGACGCCATTTGATTGGTTCGAAAGAGTGTATGTTTGTAGTTAACCGCAATCAGAACGGTATCGCGTGTAGCTAGACCGAGATGAGTACGGGTCGTCCTCAGGGAAACGTGGAACCTTTTACTTTTACTTTAGATGTGTTGAGAAAGAGAGGAGGGATAAATAATTTTATAGAATGGTTTCTAGATCTACGTTAAACAAGAATGTAAAATATAGATCTAGATTATTTTAAAGATGTAGTAAATATAATAAGAAGGCTTGTAGGGTTCGTTAGGATTTAGTAGTTATGGACGATTAACTAAAAGTTATCCTTTTTATCTATTAATAGATTTAGAACTAGAACGACGGTGATGCGTGTAGATTAGGGTTTCTGGAGGGAAAATGAATCCCACTCTTAACCCTTATCTCGACACGGAACTCCGTTCATATCTAGCCTTTACCAAAACAATCATTAATCTAATCTTTAATCGTGGTCGAAACTAGCAAAGAATTGCTAGCGCGCCCGATTAGGATGTTAATGATTCTTTTGATAAAGTTCCTAAACTTTATAGGACTTAAAAAGGGTTTAATTATTTTCATCGTCCATTAGCCTACCCTAATCCTACGAACCCTAACAAGCGGAGAATTACTCGCGCATGTTGGGAGAAGAAGATGAAAAGAAATCGAGGGAAAACAAAATGTAAATAAAACAATTAAATAAAATAACTACCTTTATTAATCGACTTCTTCAAACTACACTTTTAATCCATAGAAAATGATTACAACTAGTTGCTTCTCGATCTTTCCTAAGGAGGTAGTCGAACAGTCGATGATCAGCCTAGATGCGTGAGCGTCGGGAGCTTCGTGATCTCTTCGGCTTGATACCTTTTTCCAAGAGGCTCTCGGTGCCCTTTTATAGCCTAAAACCAGAATCCTTTGCTTCCAAAGTTGGTAAAATTTAGCAAAGATTCACCCTGAAAAATCTCGGCTTCCAACTCCCTGGAATTGCGGCGGATCCGCGGCCCAAGGGTGGGTTTGGCCGCGGATCCGCGCTCAATGGGTGAGATCATTTTATGAGTTTTCTTGGGCTTGCATCTTGTGACATGTGGCAATCCTAGGAACCTTTAGAATTCAGAAATCTTCTCTCGGTTGCTTCCAGACTTGGTCTCCAAGTTTTGCTTCTTAATTTGGCAAGTTTTCTTCAACAAATTGATTTATTTGATAAATTCTGCATAACAACTTGGAAAATTCTGCACAACAACTCAAATAAGATTTAGTAGACCTAGTTCTACTAGGATTAGGTCAATAGATTTATTTGCATACATTTTCCTACCAAATGATAATAAAAATATATTAACACATGGAAAATAATGTTTTTACACATAAACCCTCATATGTATAATATATTATATTAAAGTCCTTTTTTTTAATATAAAAATGGTAGGAAAAATGTACTACAAATGTGCAGTTTTATCGACTGAACAACCAGCAATCCGCATTTGCTTTGAGCCTGCAATAAAAGACGGATTACACAGTTGTGATGAATAGCCATTACCCCACCCTAGACCCCTACGGGTACGGCAAACTACCCGCCAAGCGCCCGAAGTGAAGCGGTCTCCCTCAACAACGTGAGTAGGCCACTAAACACTTCAAAGTACCTGGTAGTTTGTGCACCCCACCTTGGGTCTATCCTAGGAGCAAAAACAGTAAAAAGAAATAATACAACGGTGGCTACAACCGCAACCTGGATGTGCCCCGCAAAAGAATATTACATCAAATTACATTTGCATTGAATGAATATTAAACACATCTCAAACCCCGGCTAATCATCACAACAGTCCAATACAGTTCATATACACAAACAGTAAACATTTCAGAAATGTGCAACCCTATGCCAACCGACATACTAGCAGTTAGGGGAGGTTTACGAACCCATTAAACATTACAGATAAAATCCCAATTAGCAAATATCTTAGAACATTGATCGATTACCATATTCCGTGTCTACCCCAAAAGCAAACCTGTACTGAAGAAACCTGGGTACAAAACAGAACATACTGGAAAACAGAAAACCATAAAATATGAATTACAGAGGAAATCCGAGTCAACTCGGAGTTGACTCGGCGGCGGATCCGCGGCCAAAAGCACCAATATGCCGCGGTTCCGCGGCCGAGTTGCCGAGTTAGGGTCTCGTATTTTCTCAGAATTCTTATATTTCCCTGCTGTGAATTATAAGGCATATCAAATATTTTTTCAGACATGTTTAAAATTAACAGAAACTTAGGGTTTTCGGTTTTCTGTTTTCGTGTTATCCGTCGATCGAACTTCTAATCAGTTGCTAACAAACTAGTAATGGTTTAGTTGGCTTTGATACCACTGTAAGTCCATGTCACGCACCCCACGAACTTGCGGGGAGGCGGAATATATGAAAAACGATTATCAAAGCTTCGTAACACGGACTTGAGCTCATGAATCATATCTAAACCATTGCTAACTAAATACTAGAGGTTTAACTACTCAGATGCGAAGTTATATCTCACGTTACATGTCCTTCGGGTCTTCATCGCGGTCCTCCACTCCTTGTAGGCTCCTTGGAACATCGGCACCTCAACGGCCTCCTCGAATCAAAGACGATCCACCTGAAAGCTCCTACGCCAAGCTTAATCTCAAACTTGAGATAACTAGGTTGCTTAAAGTGCTAATCTAAGCTACCTAGGGGATATAGAGTGAGGTTATGGATGTATTAGTCTAGCTGACCCTTGATCTCAACACATGAGAGGTTAGGGTTAGGGTTTGAAGAGAGAGTGAGCTTGAAGAGAGAGAAGGTGAAGATGCGAATGAGAATGAAAAAGCTTCTCACTTGAATATATGAAACATAATGAATTATCAAATAAATGAATATAAATGATTATTCACCATGTTTCATTAATTCAATATGAGTGATCACTATGTGAGTCATTAAGGAATAAATGATGCATTAATGACATAGTGAATCATACAAATGAGTCACAAATTTCATTTAATGCAATGCCACCTTACCCCCCCAAGTCACCACTCTTCTAGAAGCTTCCCGACAAATTACGAGAACGCCCCTCCAATCCGTGAAAACACGGAAAAACTTTAGACTGTATAAATCCAATAACCCGATACTAGAATCTGACTTAAACCAAAGCCGGCTAGTAAAAACTGTCCGAAAAGTCGTACGTGCGTAAACATACGTATGCGACTGAACCCTTGTCGTAAAACCATACGACCTCTATATCGTTTCGCCTGGAGCAGGGAAACTCTCTGTATGGGACTCTAAAAACTCAACACTACGCTGGCAGTGGGTTTAACCACAGACCGCAAGCGGCACTAGCTGTACGTAACGGTCCCCAGGTAGATGTCGATAAGAAGGCCGATGAGGAAAATCATTCGAACTCCTACTGAGCCTGATGTGACAATCTCCGTACAGTCCGGTCTGTTCGTCTAAGACTATCGCATATCAAGCCTAGGGGGCGGCAAGCGTTAGTCCCCTAATACCTGTATAAGTCGTGTCGGAGCGAAGCCCATTACATCCTGAGAAGCTACTGGAACCTACCAGTATATCTCGCTTGCCCTGGCCAGGGACTTTGCGTAATGGCTCTCTGACACAGCGCGATATCATCTCCCAATACCGAGAGAGACGAATCGTGTGTAACCACTACTGCCTCCAAGTTCTCGGGACTGCACTCAACTGCTACCTGTTTGTACGACTCCTTTGAGCCGTGGTAGGGTAGCAATCTAAGAACAGTGGGACACACTCGAGGCGAAGTAGCAGTGTCAAGTCTGCGAACTATGCTGTACTCATGTCACCTGGGAACTGTTAACTGACGATGGGTATAATACCAACCAATCAGTTCCTTTGCGAGTCCTGTCCGGTGTACCCGTAACCTAACGAGCACCTGTATACTATCTCCAGTATGACGTACTGATGGCTGTGGGACAGACCATCTCCGCAACTGGGATGAGAAGCGTACACACTTAGTCTACTCCAGAATATCGATGCCCTATCTCGATAATCCAACGACCAGGGACCTGTATAGGATGTTGCTTACAGACTACCCAGCCCCCACTAGTGTGACTGCCATCACAACGCTGGTAATCAAGCAAAGATCCTATGGGCTCTACTAATATGTATAAGTGATACGTTACAAGAAACATATGCACATATTAAAGTAGACACAAACCAAGTAGCATACTACCATTTTTAGCAAGACTGTATATACAACTGTGAATATCCCAAGCTTCCATTAAGTAATATACAAACTAGTATGATATAATAATGGCCCCTAGGGCATATACCTTAGCAGTTTTACACTTTATTTTCTGCGACCGTAAGTGTAATATGTGATATTGCCGGTTTCGTTGCTATATCTCAACGACAATGGGATGTGCATATTTACTTACGTTGATGACATGTGATGTTATGTGTTGCTGGATATGTTATATTGGATCGTCGCGTTTTTAATAGCCGGGGTTTTTATGTGAGATGAGAGTTTTTCATTTTCATTCATGTAAAATTAAATGTATGTAATATTCTTTTATTGGGGCACTTCCGGGATGAGGTTGTTGTCACAATTTGTATATTATTTACTTTTCCGCATTAGGTAGACCCAAGGAGGAGAGCATAAGTAACCGGGTTCTAGAGTCCAGTGGGAGACCAACTCGAGGAGTCGAGTCCGGGTCTCCTAACTCTAGGATTGGTAGGGTTGCTTGCCACTCTCGTAGGGGTCTAAGGATGTGGGTTTGGCTATTCATCGCGACCGTGGAATCCGTGTTTTATAGAGGCTCAAAATAAAATACGGACGTCCTAGTTTATCCAATGTTTCATATGTTTCTTCTGCTGCGATATCTGTGATGTGATCATTTGATATGTTGTGATAGATACTGTATATAGTATATATGATATATTATATAGACGTTACTTATTTTTTACACCCGCGCTAGCCCTGCCCCGCTCTGCCGTTAGTTACCTAACCTAACAGTGCACGAAGGGACATCGAGGTGAATGCGGATGGCATAAGTGTACGTCGTATTTATTTGTGATGTTTAGGTGATTTAAATGATGGGACTTCATTAATATGATTAATGAAAGAAAATAAACCTAAAAGATGTTGTAGAATCAAATTTTCAAAAAGAGTAGCTACAGTTTTTGCTTTGCATAATGATATATATGATATATCCTGCACCTTATTCGATGAGAAAAGAGCCGAGATCCCTTCACCGGGAGTGACCTCTTTAGCAAAACTGGTAGATTCTACAACACTCGGTTTGTCTTTTGATTGATTTTGGAGTTTTGCTTTCCATAGTGATATATATGATATGTCCTTCACCTTATTCGATGAGGAAAGAGCCGAGATCCCTTCGCCGGGAGTGACCTCTTTAGCAAAACTAATAAAAGCCTCAAAATTACTCTATTTCAAAATTTCACTAGATTCTACAACGATATCAAGTTCATTACGCAATAGGTTTTCAGAAAAACCTGTCGTAGCCCTCCGTCATTTCAGATAAATCCTACTTAGTATTCGTGCTACGTTTGTTGGCCTACGTCAAGGCGTAGTGTGCGGCAGCTAACTAGTATTTATCTGCTTATGCATATGATGCAGATTGGATTAGGGTAGTCGTGCGACTTTGTTGGCCTGCGTCAAGGGTCGTACGGGTGGGTTTAATTCAATCAAGAAATGACGGGTTGAAATTGACTAGCGCACTATGGTTTGTTGGCCTGCATCAAGGTCATGGGACGCTAGGGGCAAAAAATTATCGGGAATTTCAAGTGTTGAAATTCGCAATGAGATTGCATACCTTCTATGAGATAGTTGGATCCCGATACCCACAGCGAGTAATTGTTACTCCTGGGAGAGTTTTACACATTACAATTAGCCGATCGAGTAGGTGTCTAGAAAGGAGTCAACGGGGTTACGCCTCTGGGAAAACGAGGTTTATTTTAATTAGGTCTGTGCGAAAGAACGGGGGACCTCCCTCAAAGTACCGACACTGTCCTGGCTGAAAGATTGGCGAAATTGTAGGGTGTAATTAATCCCGGCTAGTCTTTCCTTTTAGGGTTTGAAGGAAGATTTGATAAAAACAGTGGGAGCCATCCTGATTAGATAAAATAATAACCAATCTGATCTTGCAAGAGCGCACGCAGAATGTTTTCTTCTCTCTCTCTCCAGGTAGCGACCATATCATGCCTTAATCAAGATAATAATACGGATGTATTGACCGAACCCGCTTGTTTTACTGTGCTAGGGGAACGTTGGTCCCGCTCCAACTTATAATTGTTATAAGACAGAGCAGGAAATTGGGGATTACCAGAATTCCCGTGCCGCCCAAACGAAGAAAGTGCATGATGATGCATCTTCTTCGGGTGTGTTCATTACAGAGAACTGTTTCTCAGTGTCCTTTACGTCCTGGGTATGAGATACCGGATCAGGATCCCGCATATGTAATCTGTTACATGGGCTACAGATAGGTAGAGAACTGAGAACGGGTGATAAGTTTCATGAGATAAAAAACGGTGCAAGTGTTGCAGCCAAGTCTGTTGGTCACTATCACCCTGTATTACCAGAATACATTAATTCTGAATGAATATTATTAGATACCGGACCTGATATACAATATCATATCAGTCTCTTTATTAGTAAAGAAAGGATATAATTTTGTATTGTTGGATAATATTTTGAACATTTCCTATATCAAGAGTTGATCGGTTCAGGCACGTTATCTAAAAACATTGACATTCTAAATCAAACCACAGTTCTTAACGTACAGAACACGCACAAGAGGAAGAGTTCAGAGATGAACGAATCCTTCTTGAGGTATTGTAGACTAGCTCATATCAATGTGACCCGACTAGCTGAAGTTACATATAGATGCATATTTAAATTAGTTTGAATTTACATCTTGTGAAACTTGCCGGTCATGTCACAGAGATAAGATGACCATAGCTCTGTTTATAGGAAACAGAGAAAGAGTTAGTGAACTCTTGGGATGATACATGTTGATGTATGAAGGCCCCCTGTCTACACATGCCAAGACCGGTTCTTTGTACTTCATTACATTCTCTGATAATCTCTCAAGATTCAGACATATGTTCCTGTTGAAACACAAGTCCGAAACTTTTGAGATAATCACAGAATATAAGTTAGAAGTAGAGAACCAAAAACGGGTTTAAGTATTATGTCCATTGATGTGATCAAGGAGGAGAATACTTGAGCAAGGGATCCCTGGACTATTCTAAAGGAGAATGAGATTCTCTCTCAGCATTACTCCTCCGCACGTCGGTGTATTAGGGCGGAGCAATCACACCCTATAAGATAAGGTGTGCTCTATGATGAGTACTACTGAGTTTCCTATTTCCTTTTAGTGGGTTATGTACTTATGAAGTTGCATACCTATTGAATAGGGTTTCGATCAAATCAGTTGCCTACCACTTCATATGAGATATGGAAAGGGAAGAGCCCATATCTTACGTTTGTTAAGATTTGGGGTTGTCCAGCCTATGTCTAAAAGCATAATCCGGACAAGCTCGAGGCAAAGTCAGTTCTGTAGAAGTTTGTTGGATATCCCAAGCATTCGCGAGGGAATATCTTCTACCAAACCGATGAACAAAAGATGTTTTGTTTCTCAATATGCCACCTTTGTGAAAGAGAATTTCTTGTGAAGAAATTATTGGTCATAAGGTAGAACTGGAAGGAGTTCCAGCTATACAAACTACAGCTGATGATTTGGTAGAACCAAAGGATTCAATAGTTTCCAACGAACCTCAGCCTCTCCGCCGATCTAGCAGGGTTCCTCACCCACCTGAGAGATACTTCAGTTTCTCTATGACAGTGGGAGCGAGCATTGCATCATGACCCAACTAGTTTCGAGTTGGCCATCAGGAGTGGGACTCTGTAAGAATGGCTGGATGCTTAACGATCTGAGATGGAATCCTTATACACCAACAAAGTATGGACTTTGGTTGCTTTATCTGAAGGGTTGAATCCCCATCAGGAGCAAGTATATCTTGAGAAGATTACTTGGTGTATATGGAAAAGTTGAGACTTTCAAAGCTAGACTTGTTAAAGGTTTGTATCGTTGACCAGGTAAGGATTATGATGAAACCTTTTCTAAGTAGCTATGCTTAACTCCATCCAGATCCTACTTGCCACGGCTACATACCACGACTACGATATCTGGCGGTTGGGTGTCATGACTGCTTTTCTAAATGATGTTTTAGGAGAGAGAGTCTATAAGTACACAGTCAGAGGGCTTCGTAGACAGTGGGAGCAGCGGAAACGTGTGCAAGATGTTTTATGTGATAAAGCAGGCATCGCGGAGTTGGAACGTCTGTTTCGATGTAGTAGTCAAAGAGTTTGACTTCATCAAAATGGTAGACGAACCTTGTATATACAAAAGGGTAGTAGAGAGTAAGGTGGTCATCTTCGTATTGTACGTAGACAACATACTCTTGATAGGAAAAGAGTTTCCTATACTACGATCGGTCAATCTCCTTTTATCACTAGGATACCCCAACGAGGATCAAAGTGATACCTACTAAATCCTGGGTTTTGGATCTATGAGATAGATCTAATTGGATGTTAGGATACTCACTAGTTGTAGTGAGATGGTATCAATCGATCCTGGGGAGAATCACTGGAAAGGTTCCAAAATGATAAGGACGACTGAATGTCAGTCACAGGCATTGTTTTTACCCTCAGTAAAGGGACGGTATGTTGGAAGAGTTCCAAGACAGATACCGTGGCATACTAGACGATAAAGGCTAGATACATCGCTACCAAAGATGCTACCAAAGAGGAAGTCTGGGTGTATATTAGTTCATGAGATGAACTTCGTTCCTACCATTGTGTGACAATGGAGTTGTGGCTTAGCCTTGGAACGCCCGTCCCATCAGTGATCCAAACATATTCTAAGGCAGCGTCACCTGATCATGGAGATGGTAGATCTCCAGGGGATCAAGGTCAGGAGAGTAGACTCAGAGGACAACACGGCGGATCCACTCACAAAGGCCTTTTCCCAGAGAGAGACTATTATGGGATGGTTGAGTATGAGATACTACAACCACTGTTATCAGATGGCCCTAGTGCAAGTGGGAGATTGTTAGTAATATGTATGCCCTAGAGGCCATTACTATACATGAGATGTATATTGTAGTGGATGCTCAGACATATATAGGGAGGACTTTCTTGCTCGACATGATAGTATGCTATCTGGTTACTCTTTACCTTAACTTGTATACTGATTGTCTCTCTGTTACATGTTGGTAAAGCCCTTAGGATGTGTACTTGACTACCTGGACTATGATGCGGATCATACTAGTGGGGACATGGTAGTCCATAAGTACATCTTTCAAGGTCCCTAGTCGTGGGTGTATCGAGACGGGGCATCGATATACAAGAGTAGACTAGCGTATAGCTTCTAGACCCATATAGATGGGTGATGGATGATCCCATATCCATTGGTGTTTGACATCAGAGATGATATACGGGTGCTCAGTGGAGACTGGGTACACTGGACGGACTCGCCGAGAACTCCCAGATGGTATTATACCTTACGTCAGATGACAGTTCTCTGGTGACACTGGTACAGGTTAGTCTGTAGACCCGAGATCGTCATAGAGTCTTGTGTGATTTCCACTGTGCTTTGATTTCCACCTTACCACGTCCAAGAGGGCATGAAAAACGGTGGTTTTTGGGTACAGTCCTGAGTCACATGGTGGCAATGAGCGATAGGAGGGGTTTCGTCTCTCCCGGTATTGGGGGTTGATGTTGCGCTATGCTCGATTGGCCATAACAGGGAAGTCCCTGGCCAGGGCTGGTTTAGATATTTACTGGTAAGTGTTACCAGTAGTTTCTCGACCCGTTTTGAGCCTCAAATCGGCATGACTTATCGGTTATTGGGGTCTGACGTTTACCACCCCTAGACTTGATATGCGATATATCAGACGAGGAGACCAGACTGTACGGTAGTGTCACTGTCAGGCTTTTTGCAGGAGTTGGAGCGGGCTTGCTTGCTGATCTTCTGATCGCTCAATACCCGGGTAGCCGTTACGTCCAGCTAGTATCGCTGACGTCTTGTGGGTGCTTAATACGACATTACCTACTGCCGGCGTATTGACGAGTCTTTAGAGTCCTACATAGATGTTTTACTGGCTCAGGCAAAACGAAATAGGAGTGCATATGTGATATGTGCGGGACCGAGAATAATGCGAGTATGTGATACCGTATTCTATTCTCACGATGTTTGTGTTGGAGATAGTGCCCTCAGAGTCAATTATTGGATCACAGGCACGTGATTGCAATGATTGAGGGAGGACCTATCCCGGTAGGACAGTCTTACTCGAGATGATAGTATGGTATCTGGTTTATCTTTATCATCGTGTACTGCTTTAGGTGACCTGACAGGTCACTATTACACGTTGATAGAGCCCCTAGGATTCTTGCTTAACGACCAGCAGTATGATGGCGATCATATACATGGGAGCTGGGGTCTATAAGCACATCCTTAAAAGGTCCCTAGTCGTGGGAGTTTCGAGACTGGGCATCGATACTCCATTAGTAGACTAGTGTATACAGTCGAGACCCCGACGAGGGGCGGTGGCCGGTCTCACAAGCCACTGGTGTCAGTTGGTTCACCTAAGATGTATACAGGTGCTCATTAGGTTATGAGTACACCGGACAGGACTCGCCGGGAACCTGCTAGTTGGGATTATACCAGACGTCAGATAGCAGTTTCCTGGTGACATATGTACAGGTTAGTTCATCGACCTGAGATCGTCATTTGTCTCGTGTGAGTTCCCACTGTGCTTTGATTACTACCCTACCACGGCTCAAAGGAGTCGTGCAAACAGGTTTTAGTTGGGTACAGTCCCGAGCCACATGGAGGCAGTGAGTGGATCTGCAGGGGTTCGTCTCTCCCGGTATTGGGGGTGAGGTCGCGCTGTGTCTAGGAGAGCCATTACACAAAGCCCTCGGCCGAGGCAAGAGATTTACTGGTAGGTATTCCAGTAGTATCTCAGGGTGTTCTGGGCTTCACTCCGACACGACTTGTACCGCTTTTGGGGGTCTGACTTTTACCAACCCCCTAGGCCCGCCATGCGATACTCATAGACGAACGGACCGGACTGTACGGATATTGTCACTGACAGGCTCAGTAGGGTGTCAGGATGAGTTCGCTCATCGACTTCCCTTTTGGTCAATAGCTGGTGGCCCGTCACGTATGGCTAATACCTCTGACGTGCTAGTGGTTAAATCCACAGCCATAGTATTGACGAGTCTTTAGAGTCCACCACACTCAGTTACTCAAGTTTCGGGCGAAACGCTGTAGAGGCCATATGGAGATATGGCAGGGTTCGATCAGATACGTGCGGTATTGCACGGATCGTGATTCGGACGGTTTTTACTAGCCGGCTTTGTTTTAAGCCGGATCCTAGTATTAGACAGTGTAGATTTTGTCTCTTTGCATTTGTATTCAGTGGGAATACAAATGCGGGCATATATATGCAGTAGCGGGGTTTTCCTGTAATTTATTACGGGATCAGTTTTCTGTTGATGCCAGTTTGCATTCCGCTCCGGCCGGTTTTCCTTTCTTCCTTCCCGGCCGGACTTTCCGATGGAGGGGGTTATTTGCAAGTGTGCAAATAACATTTTGTGGAGGGGTTTTCTTGCATTTGTGGCATTATGATAAGTTAAGCATCTTTGCTTTTCATTGATGGCTTGCTTTTTGAGATTAGAAAGGATTTAGACGGATTTGATGTTGAATTGATATTGTTATCATAACCTTTTGATATGGTCACCTTTCACCTTTTCCTACTCTCACCTCCCTTCTTGTGTTTTGTTTTTCCTCCACCATATTTCAAAGGGGGGGCGGCCACTTTATGAGAGAGGATGAGAGAGGTTTCATTTTGATGAGGGACATTTGATTATTTTTGGCTTGCTCACAAAATCCTTCTCACCTCTCCAAAGTTCTTGATTTCCTACATCCATCCAAAGGCAACTTCAAACCCTCAAATAGACAATGACTACTACACTATTCTACAGCAAATCTTGGACGCGTCGGCTAGCCAACTTCGCGCCCGAGTTGCCTCGGTCCAGAGGTGGGAGCCCGTAAAAGAATCCGGCTACGTGGTGCCCTTACCGGAGAGGAGATGAAGACCGGAGATTCCGCGGGAGATCGGGACGACAACGAGAAGACCGGAGGACACGGATCACTCGGTATATCTCTCACCCCTTCACTTGGTAGCTAGGATTAGGTTAATGGTTACGATCCGGGTATATTTTCCACGGTAGTGCCAGTTTAAAAGTTAAGGAAAAATTTTGATTCCGCATTTTGGCCTCGAGTAGTAGGCCGGGGCGCTGCCGTGGCGCAACAGTTTGTATCGATCGGTTGTATGCGATATAACCAGGTATCGAATTAAAGGTTGATTCGATAAATCGGTACATTATATGTTAGTCGGTTATATATGATATAACCGGATTATTAAGTCAAGCGTTGATTTAATAATTTAGTGTATAATTGTATATGTGATATACTAATTTACATTAACTAACATTGGTTCACTTAAGCATTTGTTTTTCTCACTTGTGCACAACTTAATATATATGTGATATATATTTATTTGTGTACATTTTGTATCATGGTTGTTGATACACACTACATGGGTGTATGAGACATACACCATTATAATTATATGGGTGGGGTTTTAATATACAAAGTAAATATAAAATTAGTGGATAATTGTTCAAGTGC
The DNA here is from genome assembly GCA_030015575.1 of Agapanthus africanus. NCBI lineage: Eukaryota > Viridiplantae > Streptophyta > Magnoliopsida > Asparagales > Amaryllidaceae > Agapanthus > Agapanthus africanus. The sequence continues at coordinate 78,420,687 of JASDDO010000018.1, forward strand.
ATGAAGCTTCATGAAGCTTGTGAACATTGACCAAAGTCCACTAGTTTTGTTTTACTTAGGATTTTTATAAACCTAACCACTATAATTAGCCATGGTTATGTCTCTACATGAGTTGGTATATGATACACACTCACCCATGGTTAGCTCTCTCTCTCTTGATAAGTTTTCATTCTCATTTTGAGCTCATCTTCTTCCTGCTTCAATTTCTTTCTAGGGTTTGAAAAAGAGAAAGAATGAAAGTGAGAAGAGAAATTCTAAAGTGTACCCATTTCCTATTTCATCATCCTCTACTAGACTAGCACTTTAGTTTAGGGTGTTTGCTTCACTAGTTCTCTAGTTAGTGAAGTAGAAGCTTGAGTTCGTATTCCCTCGACGTAGATCATCTTCGGCCTCGAAGACTTCAAGCAATACCGTTGCAATCTTCTCATGGAGCCGTCCGAGAGTCCGGGAGTTCGATGATCGCAGCGAAGGGACTACAACAAGGAGCTTTAGAACTGAAGGACCGATCAACAAAGGTTGTATTTCGTATTCACTTAGTCGTAGATGCTAATTACTAGCATTTGAAACCCTAATTTTCTAGCAAAGATCTTGCTTAGGGTTGTTAGGCACGGCTAAAATTTTAATCGGGCGTGTTTGATGTTTTGTAGAACCTTCTTAGAGTGCCTAGTAACCCTACAATCCTTACAACACTGAGAACAATGAACAGACCTGGCTGATTCATAAAGTCAGAAAAACGTGATAGACGTGCCATATAGAAGAAGAAGAAGGAGAAGACGGTAATGCGACAGATGAAGAAGGAGAAGACGGTAATGCGGTAGAAGAAGAAGACGATAATTTCTTTTCAGGAGAAGAAATGGAGGATATGTTAGAGGCTGCCCTAGGTGAATCTAATCGTACGGAAAATGACATTCCTTCCGGTCAAGAACCGCGTGCGGATAAGTATGAAAATTTCATGAATGATACTAGAAAACCAATTTATGAGAATGCAAAGTATTCCACGCTCTCATGGTTCGTCCAACTTTTCCAGATTAAGTGCCTAAATGGATGGAGCAACAAGTCATTCACAATACTTCTTTCATTCTTGAAATATTCTATGCCCCCGGGAAATAACGTGCCCGACAGCTGGTAAGGAGCCCAAAAGATGATGTCTGATTTGGGTCTGAAGTGTGAGAAGATTCAAGCATGTCCTAAAAATTGCGTGTTGTAACGGAAAGAGAATTCAGATTTGAAAGAGTGTCCAACATGTGGAGAGGCCAGGTATAAGCCGAAAGATTCTGATAAGAAGCTCGATATATCTATCAAGATAGCACGATACTTTCCCATAACATAGAGGCTGCAGAGGCTATTCAGGTGCAAGAAAATAGCCGAGGCAATGATTTGGCATCACCGTGCTCCTCCAAGTGAAGATGGAAAAATAAGTCATCCAAGAGATTCACCGGCATGGAAGGATTTCGATAGGAGGCACGAAATATTCAGTAGCGATCCTCGCAATGTCAGGCTCGGACTCGCTAGTGATGGCTTCTGCCCATTCAACTATATAGCTGGAAGCCACAGCACATGGTCCATTATAATGATAGTTTATAATCTACCGCCTTGGTTGGCTATGGACCAATCATACTTTATGATGGCTCTTCTTATTGACGGACCGAACTCACCGGGAAACAATATCGACGTCTATCTCCGGCCTCTGATCGATGAGTTAAAATCTTTATTCATTGATGGTGTAGAGACTTACGATGCAAACACAAATACAACCTTCATACTGTGTGCGGCTTTAATGTGGACAATTAATGACTTTCCTGCATATGGAATGCTATCAGGTTGGTCCGTACATGGTCACAAAGCATGTCCTTATTGCCATCAACATACAACATCGAAATTCTTGAATTTTAGCAGGAATGTTTGTTATTGCGGCCATCGACGTTTCCTGCCTCTAGACCACCCTTATAGGTTAGACGCTGTTCACTTTGATGGTCATCAGGAGCTTCTTGGACCTCCAGCCCCATTGTCTGGAGAGGACGTGACTGCTCAGTGGGATGGTTACAATAATGTGACCTTCGGGATGGATCCGACAAAACAGGTCAAACCACCATTCTGGAACAAATTAAGCATTTTCTTTGAGCTTCCGTACTGGTCAACAAATTTAGTGCGTCATTGTCTGGACGTCATGCACATAGAGAAGAGAGTATCCGACTTGCTTATTTGTAAAGACGGGAAATCGAAAGTCAACCTCCATGCTCAGATGGATCTACAGGACTGGAAAATTAGAAGTGAATTGCATCCTAAACCGATAGCGGGTAAACTAGGCAAGTTTGTACTTCCCAATGTCGCGTATCACATGTTACAACCGGAGAGGAAAAGATCCTTGCAGGTGTTGCATGATTTGAAAGTTCCCACAGCTTTCTCGAATCATTTAGCAAGAAGATAAAAATTATGAAAGGCAAGATCGATGGGTTGAAAAGTCATGATCACCATGTTATTATGGAGCACCTACTCCCATTAGCCCTCAGGACTTCCCTTCCCGAATCGGTTGGTCTAGTAATCAATGACTTATGTTGTTTTTTCAGAGAATTATGCGCTAAAACACTGGATGTTGTGACGCTGGAGAAACTAGAAAATTCTATTTCGTTGATACTTTGCAAATTTGAGCGTATTTTCCCACCGTCATTCTTCGATATCATAATACACCTGACGGTTCATCTTACAACTGAGGCTAAGTTAGTCGGACTGGTACAATATCGATGGATGTATCCCGTCGAAAGGTACGTGGAATTTTTCGTTTCGCGCAATTTGTAAAATTATTATTGTCCTGTATGCCCGTATTTATTTATTTAACATATTTTTTTTAGGTACCTCTACACTCTAAAAATGTATATACGCAATAGAAATCGACCAGAGGGTTCTATCATGCAAGGTTATCTTCTAGATGAAGCAACCATATTTTGTTCCCGCTATCTGGATGAGAACATTGAGACGAAACTTAACTGGCCTCGAAAAATTCAGGACGGGCCATATGGTAAAGCAGATTATAAGAGGGTAGACACTATGTTTATCAACAAGATATATCGGTTTATCCTCCTCAATAGCGCATATCTTGAAAAAATTAGAGAGTAAGTTTTTTTGGATTAATGTTATATTTCTGTTTGTGTGTGTATAAAATGATATAATATTAATGTCATAATTTATTGTTGAGAACAGAATTCATTTTAACGAGGTATGTGAGGGGCATCCTGATTGAAACGATGAACGATTGGAAAAATATCATCAGGATAATTTTTGCGATTGAGTTGCAGATCATGTAAGTTATTCGAATAACATATTATTGCTACCAGTTTTAATCTAAAATATATCGTTATGTATTTATCGTAAAATTTGTTTTGTTAGATCCACGATCCGAATTTGTCTGCATCATTAGAGAGTGATTCAAGATGTTTAGCTCAGTTTCCTAGTATGGACGTTACATATTATAAAGGATTTGGTGTCCTTGGATACAAATTCGAAGTTAAGGACATAGAAACATCTAGAACCACTCAGAATAGTGGGATTGCGACGGTAGGATCGGATGGTGTGATTTATTATGGATACTTAAATTGTACACTTGGCATCCAATATCTCGGACGATCAGAACCATTTTATATATTTCAGTGTACTTGGTACGATACACGAACCGATACGGATAAGTGGAGAAACAATCTCGGGACTTGGAAAGATGAATATGAATTGACCAGTATGAACACACTTCGATTTTACGGTCAGAACGATCCGTTTATCTTTCCGAGCCAAGTATTCCAAGTATACTACTCACAGTGTTTGAAGCATCCGGGATGGAGTGTCGTATGCCGTTAGAAACCCAGGGATGTTTACGATGTCCCAGAATTCGAGGACAGCGATGAGGATGAAGAAGAGAGAAGACTTAGAGTGCTCCGACCGTCTGTTTCAAAAGACGGGTTGTCTTCGGCTGATCATGAAGTTACGTGGGTTAGAAATGATATCGATGATGAAATCCAAGTAGATATGTCTAATGCGTCCACGAAATGAAAAAGGTTATTAGTAATGTTATATTATTACTTCACATTTTACGATCTATACATATATAGCATGCATATGTAATGATTGTCTAATGCGTCCACGAACCGTTTTATCTAGATTTGATGATGATGACGGGAGCAGCGAGGGGCGGTAGGAGCTCCAGCCGCGGCACCAGCAGAGGCAGAGGCAGAGTGGTTCTGCTGCCCGAAGAGCTGAGTAGGGAGCTTTAGAGGGCCGGTCTTGCACCCCGATCGGAGACCCCTTCGGATGCCTCCTTCCGTGTGGACTTTGCCACACCTCTAGGTATATTGCATGCATATTCATTTTGAATGTAATATTATAGATATACATGTATATTTATGTCAAAATTACTTATATAATCAATGTTTGATTGTCTAGCTATTGGTAGTGCGTCAACATCAGGGACAGAAGCCACTCCCGCACCTCCAGGTATGTTTATATATCATATAGTGCATGCATATTGATTTAGAATGCTATATCATAAATATACATACATTCTTTTTGCTCTTACGTACTTAGATAATCATTTTTTAATTGTCTAGCTGTAGGTGGTGCCTCCACATCTCGGGTAGAGGCCACCACCGCACATGTGGGTGTATTTATATATCCTATAGTGTATACATGTTGATTTAAAATGTTATATTATTGATATACACATTCTTTTTGCAATTACTTATATAGTCAATGTTTGATTGTCTAATTATAGGTGGTGCGTCGACGTCTGGTGCAGAGGCTACTCTCGTCACTTCCATACCCTCCGCTCAGTCTGCAGGTTTGTATGAATAAATATAAAATATTTATTCATTTTACATATCCTTTAAGAATAAACATGAATTTCATGTAATTTTATCGATGTTTATTTTCTAGTTGGAGGAGATGCGTCCACGTCCGGGTCACCGGCTGTTCCTCACCGGAGGAACCATCGTCCCGCTCGTGCTGCTGCCCGGGCCCAGGCTCGTGCTTCTGTCTCCGGAGGTATATATCACACTTCAATTTTCGTTAAACCTTAATTTTTTAATACCACTTTATCTTAATATTGATTGTCTTGATATTTCTTGTAGATGCAGGGCATCCCCATCCCGAGAGGGGGACTCGAGGCTCGAATCAGTCCCACAGGCTGAGGCCCGACAGAGCTAGGGGGGAGACAACATTCCCCCTCTTCTTTACCCCTGATTATTGCTATACCGGCGATTATGCCGAGAGGTTCGGCCGGTATACGGGGGATGAGAGACGCCTCATGAAGAAGTATCCACTTCACGTTGAGTGGGGCGACCAGCACTGGCGCTCATTTGCCCTCTTCTGGGATCAGGCTCGGGTATTAATATATATTTTCATTTGACTTACCCAATATATTTATTATTATTTAACACTTGCAATTTAATTACATTGTTTTTTTTGTATTTGCAGTTGGATTACGACGTTCAGCCTGTCCCCGACCCTGATCACCCTGAGAGAGTGCTCGATCTTCACGCTCTGTACCATGGCGTGATGAAGAACATGCAATCAAAGGTCCGATACAATAGGAATGAGCTGAAGATCGACCGCTATTCCGTGTGGATGGCGACCCCCGAGGCAGAGAGAGCGGCTCTTCTACATACTCCGGTCTTTGCAAGAGTCGACGTAGATACATGGCCTCTCTTGTGTCAATATTTTGACTCTCAGCGCAAACATGTTTGTATTTTAAATGTAATTCATTGTTTAGTATATAATTTATTATTTTGTGTTGCTTAATTAGAAAACTAAATCTGAATGTGTTGTGCAGAAACAGGCCGATCAAAATAAAGAGAATCGGAAGTGGGCGAAGAGGGGTCGCCCCACTTATATAGGTGGCTCGAGGAATATTACTCGTTCCATGAAGGCATCAGTAAATTACAATAGACCTACTGTGATATAATGTAATATTAAGAGTTATTTTATAATATATGTAATTTTTTTGTGAATTGTAGAGAGCTCAGACCCTGGCGTAGGGTGGTACACTAAGCGTGCTGACCGTGTATCTTGCCGGCCACGGCACCTCGACAGATCTCGCCATGGGCGAGCTTCGATTCCCCGACACCGCTATCCAGGAGTATTGCGTAAGTGTTTATATTTATTCTAACAGGTTTGAAATTTTTGTTTTGAAAAGTTCAAATTTAAATGATATACTTATATTTTACTGGTTTATGTGGGCGTAGGAGCGGGTGGTGGAGCAGGCGGAGGCATCGGTGATCGATTTTACTGGACAGAACGATCTGATGCTTCTAACCCCAGTCCTAGACGCCACACACGGGGGGCACCACGGAGGTTGGGAGAGAGGCTGGGAACTAGGTCCTAGCAGGGCCCATATGAGGTTGGACTCCACTCTGGTGGTTACTTCCCCTACCCCCCGTGAGTGACGTCTAGAGCAAGATGTTGCCACCTTGAAGACCACCGTCCAGGAGTTGAAGGAGATGATGGTATGTATACTATTTAATAGTAAAATATTATAGATAGTAACATATCCAATATTAGTAGCCTGAGCTTATTTGGTTGTAGACTTAACTTTGATTAATCTTAGATTGGGGTTTCGCAATAACCTGATAATGATACTAATTCAACTAATACACAGTTCTTACTCGTTTATTACACACAAAATTGAACAGATACGACAGGGTGCTTCGGCTGCGGCTCCACATGCATCTCCTTCGGCTGCGGCTCCGCAAGCCACTACCTCGGCTGCAGTTGTGCAGACCACTCCTGCGGCTCCACAGCCCGCTCAGACTCCCGCACAGTCCGCTCCTTCATTTGTCGAATTTTTGATGACTCAGGGCTGCACCGAGGAGCAGATGCGCCAGATTACGGCGATTATCAGAGGTGGAGGAGCTGGACCGAGCTAGGATAGCTTTTTTAAAAATATTTTTAGCATGTATGTACTTATATGATACATATTGTATATATTTTGGACGATATTGGTGGTGTTTGCGTGTTCACGATGATTTAGATTGATATCATATTCTATTTGTTGATTTCTTTTATATATTATGCGTGAGATGTTGATTATGAATACTGCAGTATTTGGTTATATGATGTATATATTATTATGCACAGGGAGAGGAAAAAACAGGAAGCCCCTTATTTTAAAACCCCCTGATATTTTGTCCCTAGGGATTAATCCGTAGGTCCATCTTTTGCCCCTACAGATTAATCCGTAGGTCTATAGTTTGCCCCTACATATTTATCCGTAGAGACAAAATATCAGGATACCTGACATTTTGCCCCTATGGACTCAATAAGAGGCGTTACACTTGCCCCTACGACTATATCCATAGGGGCTTATTTCTGGACCTACGGCTAACTCCGTAGGGGCATGAAGTTGCCCCTACGGATAACATCGGAGGGGCAAGTATTTTATTTTATAAACCACTAAATTAAATAAATATTTTGTCCCTACGGAATACACCGTAGGGACATGAGTCCCTACGGATTAAACTGTAGGAGCAATTATTTATCCGTAGGGGCATGTTCAGGACGAAGACTTGCATCTGCGGCCATTGCACCTACGGAGTATTTTCGAGCCCCTACGAATATATTCGTAGGGGCAGTGTTTTGCTCTTACGGATAAAGCCGTAGGGGCAACCCCTTATTGTAGTAGTGATAGAAGAGCGAGGAGCGGACCATAGTCATTATTCGCAACGTAAACAAGCACCTAACAAGTGTAAATCCCTTCCTACTTTACACAAAAATATCTTAACGATAGCTCCAAAATAATAACAAACATGAATAATGCCATAATTATTACATATGTCCAACCACAAAAATAAAGATAGAAACAACAGCAACTCTAAGTAGGATAGGAGCATGATAATGAGTGCATAATGTTGTTCCTTGTGTGCTCAACCAAAGGGAAGTTTGCAGACTCCACTTCATAATTTTCTTCGTCCTCTTAATGTTGCAGGACATAGAGTCTGCTGTTAATGCTAAAATTATCCCTTTCATCATCACAGTCGGTTGCTTGAAATCGATCGATGCGTCCTTGTAGCTTCACACCCCTCATTGAGCAAAACCTAGAAAATCTTGTAGTACAGCAACCGAAGCCGTGATTTTTTCCATCTTCTTTGCAGAAGCTGCATCCGCCCATTCCATAAACAGTTTAAATATGATAGCTTGTGTTGGGGATTCTTATCCCCTAAACCACATCAAGAACGCAAGATGCATACTATAATCACGTCATGAAGAAGATCAACACATCGATATTACGTGCTTTGATTATCTTGGCCAACATCCAAGAGGCTGAAAACGATGATCTCATTAATACACAAAAGATATTATAAAGAATCGTACCACTCAACAATCTCTCTTTCATCCTCCTCTCTTGTTCTCACACCATAAGAGAGGGGATGCACAAAATATTCTAACACAATTATATCTCTCAAGCCAACCAATCTTTTCCCCACTAAGAAATATATATACAAAAACCCTAATATCTATTGGTAGCCTACGCCAATAGATGACCCAGCCCAAATGGCCCATAAACACATATGGATACGAGACACAATCCTAACAATCTTCACGTTGGCTCAAATCCGTAACCCACATCTCGGAAGATACATCATTTTCATTGTAACCTGCTTCTTAATATACACTGGCACATGCACCATGCTCCACCTGCAGGGAATATCTCACTGTCATTATTGTCTCTAACACGAGCATCATGATCAACTCAACCTGTCCTACACAAACAACCTCCGATCTCTCATAAGCACTCATGATCATTACACCGTACTCTTCCTCTGAGCATTCATGATCACGACACTGCACTCTACACTGTACTCTTCTCAAAAGCAACAAGATCGGGCAACATACCGTGCAGCAGGTTCTTATGACCATCTCTCTGATCCACTTCGATCTAACCCTTGAGACCAAATACCGAGACACTGATGACCAACTCACCATGTGCCAACCATGTCTAAACGCACCACGCATTTATGAATCAAAATGACAGCTCCCTGCAACACACAATAATGCTTTCATCGACATCGATCACCCCCTGATCTATTCGATCACCGTAATCATGTGATCGTCGTCGAACTCGCATCAAATTGTGCAAAATCGGCTCTAAAACAGCGAAATTTTACAAATCCAATACCACCACTACAACCGAGTACCACAAAGCATATGGTTGCATACATGGGTTAGAAAATTTTAACACCGGTTACTCGAACCACTCTCAAATTAATCATAATTGTCGATATTTCTGCCATAACTTTTGTTTTTAGCTACATCAATCGTTATTTGCTGTTTTGACCATCACATAAAATCTCACAAAGCTATCTTTACAATACCTCTTCACGTGACCAAGCCTGCATGCATTTATTTTCTTTTCTTTTTCAATTTTCCACATGTGCAAATCACGTATGCTTCAATTTTCTTAATCACATGAGCCCAAGTCAAACTCTCCTTTCTCTACACGCAGCAGTCATACTCCCTTAGCACGTGATCTGCACATGCTGCGAATAAAGAAACCCTTGCTTGATCCTGCTTCCTTTCTCAGCGCCGCCATGGCTTGGAGCTCGACAAAAAAACATGTACCGCCGACCACCTTGAATCATACTAGAGCGCACCCATATCATTTGGACATCACGACTACTTCTCATCCAACTCTAGATCTATAGACCACCGCCGATGTCCTGAGCACCATAAAAAACACAATTCTTCTCCAACTTGGCCATTTTTTATTTATAAAAACCGCCGTGGGCCCATGCCATGTCATAATCTGGCCCTAATCGTGCCAGATTAATATTTTTGTTAACGCTAATTAAAAATAGGGGTTGCCAACCCCGATTTTATGTAATCCAGTTTTTTTTTAAACAGAGACTCAAAAAGAGAATTGCTATGGGCGGGTTCTATTTAAAACCCCGGGTTTCCAACCCCGGGTTTCGGTTTAATCCATGGGGCCCTATAAATCCGCGTTCATTGTTTCAGTCTTTGGGTTTTATTTGTTCTTCTCAAATCGATCTCTCCTAGATCGAACCCCCATGTCTCTTCTTCCCTTCTTATCCTCTCTTCAATCGTTTATCTCCGGCATCCTCTTCTTTCTTTATCAACTTGAAGCATGTTGTTGCTTGTTTACTTTGCATTTGAAAAATCTAAACAACATATCTTGCATTACTTGTTTGTTTTAAATTTGAAAAACCTAAACAATATATTTTGCATTCCCAGGTTGCAACATTAGAGCAGTCATCACATTGTTTTGGGGTTTGTCCCAACATTCTAGTTTTGTACCGACATCTATTTGTGCCTTTCCTTGTAGTTTTCTGATTCATGACATGAATTTAGGATATGATATTTTTATTTTATGTTATAAGATCCTTTTTTATGCGGTTAATAAAAAGAATGTACTTGCAGAATTAACTAGAAGTCTTTCCATGTTTAGCTTAAAGTGAGGTTCATCTGGAATGGACCTTCCCTAGGTGCAATCATTTCCTTAAACAATATCAGTAACAACTATATTATTATCTTTTGGGGAGTCTAAACTATAATGTTCTTTTCGACAATGATTAATGATAAGATTGTGCGAATATAGCATCACATGTACAAAATTGTAATCTCTACAGGTTGTATGAGAGTCTTATTTAACTTCAGTTTTAGAGTCACTTCGTCCTGTATGCCAACATGGAGCTCATATATGGAGATCAAGGACGCCTATTATACGCTTCGAAATTGTACAAATGCACGTCCCAGATCGTGTCATGCGTCAATTTGGTACATTCCTATAACAGTAGAGCGTGTGGAGCATATCGGACGACAAGGACGACCACAGACTGGTTGGAGCTGTGTTGAGCATTTGTCACGACCCAAAATATTAGCTCGCAACCAGCACTTAAATCACGCGACGTCCACAGGCGTAACGTAATTCAAGTAAGCTGAAATCCAGAAATCTAAATCTTTTTAAGAAATAAAGATACAATAAATCATGTTTTGTCTTTTGAAAAATTGGACAACACCTCCTTTGTAAAAACTAACCCCGAAAATGGGTACAACACAGAATAATATAAATCATCCATAAACGGGAGCAAATCACGTCCAACGGTGGAAACAACCACCACAAGTATAAATAACAAGTATACGACGCCCAACGGCGAAGATCCGCACAAGGAAATAAAGTAAAGCAAGATATCAACCCCAAAAGCGAACATAAAACCCATTGCTCAAGTTTCGCAACTACAAGTCTTCTAAGTCTGCCATATATACAATTACTAGTTTCTGAATTGATGGAGTGACTAGATACAATAAGAATAATGAATACAAGAAGGGCACGATCCAACATGTACCACCTATCACAAGCAAGTCACCCGAAAACAGCTGTGTGCCAACGCCGCCGCAACTGATCCATGCGGACAATCTGCAAGAACTGTGGCACAACGGGGGTGAGTTTCCAACTCGTGAATAGAAAAACATCACCAGGTAGAAATCGAAATAAACAACGATTCCAAGGTTAACTATATCATAAAGGTAATACTATGATATATAGGGTGACCGTAACTGCATATATGCCAACATATAAAAAAAAGCCTATCAGTAAGTGGATATCTTCCAACAATATAATCAGTGCATGTATGAAAGTGGATCCCATCCAACAATATAATCAATGCATGTATGCAAGTGGATCCGTCCACGTGTCAACCACTTGTTAGTTATATGTATGCCCTAGAGGCCATTACTGTACATTGGATGTATATTGTAGTGGATGCTGGGACATATATAGGTAGGACTTTCTTGCTCGACATGATAGTACGCTATCTGGTTGCTCTTTATCTTAACATGTATACTTTCTGTCTCTCTGATTACATGTTGATAAAGCCCATAGGATGTGTACCCGACTTCCAGGACTATGATGTAGATCATACTAGTGGGGCCTGGGTAGTCCAAGAGTACACCCTTGAAATGTTCCTAGTCGAGAGAATATCGAGACGGGGCATCGATATTCCAGAGTAGACTAGCGCATATCTTCTCGACCCATGCGATGGGCGATGGATGATCCCATATCCATTGGTGTTTGACATCAAAGATGGTATGCGGGTGCTCAGTGGAGACTGGGTACACTGAACGGACTCGCCGAGAACTCCCAGATGGTATTATACCTCACGTCAGATGGCAGTTCTCTGGTGACACTGGTACAGCTTAGTCTGTAGACCCGAGATCGTCATAGAGTCTTGTGTGTCTCCTACTGTGCTTTGATTTCCACCCTACCACGGCTCTACTGAGTTGTGCAAACAGGTGGTTTTTGGGTACAGTCCCGATTCATATGGAGGCAATGAGCGATAGGAGGGGATTCGTCTCTCCCGGTATTGGGGGTTGATGTTGTGCTATGCTCGACTGGCCATAACAGGAAATCCCTGGCCAGGGTTGCAGTGATATACTGGTAAGAGTTATCAGTAGTTTCACGAATGTTATGGACCCTACGTCGGCATGACTTATCGAGCTATTGGGGTCTGACGTTTACCACCCCTAGGCGAGATATGCGACATATCAGACGAACAGGCCGGACCGTACGGTAAGTGTTACTGGTTGGATTCGCAGGAGTGTGAGCGGGCTTGCTCGTCGATCTTCTGATCGCTCAATACCCGGGTAGCCGTTACGTTTAGCAGACCGCTTGTGGCTTGCGGATGTTTGATATGATCATCATCTGCTACCGGCGTATTGACGAGTCTTTAGAGTCCTACACAGAGGTTTCCTAGCTCAAGCGAAACGAAATAGGAGCGCATATGAGATATGTGCGGGACCGAGAATAATGCGTGTATATGATACCGTATTCTATTCTCGCGATCAATGTATCGAATGGTTATATGCGATATAACCTAGTTATCGAATCAAGGATTGATTCGATAAGCCGATGCATTGGATACTAGCCGGTTATATGCGATATGACCGGATCATTGGATCAAGTGTTGATTTAATGATTTAGTGCATATTTATATATTTGATATATTACTTTGCGTTAACTAGTATTGGTTCACTTTAAAAGGATTTTCTCACTCGGGTGTGCGCATTCCATATGCGATATGATTTTGTGCACTTGGATGTATCATGTTTGATAATACATGCTTCTTTGGTTGTGTAAAGAATGAACCATGGTTTATGAATGGTTAGGGTTTAATTTCCTTTTTCTTTTATTTATTCATTAATAACCTTTTTGGAAAATAAAAAGGAATGAGCAAAGTGGTGGCTTTCTTTATTTATTCATGAAGCTTCATGAAGACTTTGACCACTTTGTCTCATTCTTAACCCTAACCACTCCACTAACCCTAGTTCACTCTCTACACTTTACCATGGTTATGTGATGATAAGAACTAATTATTCTATTCATTTTTGAATTAACTAATTATTCTTATCATAACATATTACTTCTTCTTCTTCCTTTCTTCAAGTGAAGAAAGTTCACCTCCATCAATGGTGATTGATGCATATTAGTGAGAAATCCAAAACTAAAGTTTACCCACTTCCTATTTCTTCATCCTCTACCTCTTGCCAAGTAGTATAGGGTGTTTCCTTCACAAGTTTTTCCGACTTGGTGAAGTTGGAGCTTGTTCTAGCGATGCTTCGACGTAGATCATCTTCGGCATCGAACCGACGATCAAGCCCGCCCATTTCTTCGACGAAGCCGATACTTGAGTTCCGGATTCGTTTTGGACAGCGGATGGGACTTCGTTGTGCAGCCGTGGAGGTGGTGGACCGGATCTACAAAGGTTGTATGTCCGTTCCCTTAGTTAAATTGTTAACTAGTTTATGTTTTCGCCTAAATATCTAGTATACGATCCGTAGTCGGGTTTGTAGGCACCCGTAAAATTTTATTTGTGCATGTTTGATCACTTGTAAGACGTAACTAGGGTGCCTAGGAACCCTACACCACTGACACAACAACTCCTGTATGTAAATATCATAAAAGCATATGCAGGTAAATATGAGGATATGAAATAACGTGTGTCCCTCGCGACACAATAAAATCATGGAACCGGAGTGTCCACATCGACACTCGAAACATTATGAAACCCGTGTCTAGCATCGACACGTAAATCCTCATCAGCCAGGCACCGTCACCATGACCGGCCCTGATGTCAGTACATCTCATGGAACCTGAGTGTCTACATTGACACCCGCAATCCACGTAGCATGTCTGAACATGACTCCGATCGGTATCCCCAAGATATCCGCCGAGTCTAAATACTGTCACCGGTAGGTAGTGGTCCCTCTGCCAGGCTCATCGTCTATACCACGAAATCATCTCTTGCCCCGGGATACCATACCGGGCTCCACCATGTATCCACAGACGGTTCCTCCTTTTTCTCGAATCGGGTGTTATATGTCAATCTCAGAACCGAGAAATCACATGGTGGACGTACTGAAATATCATATCAAGAGAAACCGGGTTTTCAAACAATACATAAATTTCTTGAAAACTCCCCCACGGTTCTCAAATCCATAAATCATATGAAATCCATATCTCAATGCGAAAATTCATGAAAACTGATATATGCAATATAAAACAGTAATATGAGCATATTAAGGGAAAACCTCTCTTTTAAATGAATCCAGTTTAAAATATATCATGCGGTTCCCAAATCCTCCGAAAATCAAGTGCAGCATCATATGAAGTGTACATGTAACTATAGCAAGATAAGTGTATCTACATGTAAGCAGGTATGTATGATGCATCTCATAAGCACAATAGCACAATAAGCAACGTCTCAATATCACATGTCAAAACAAAACCACTTAGGGGTATATGCAGCCATAGCAAGATATGTGGGTGTACAAGTCAGTATGTATGCATGATGTGCATATAGCTGTAGCAAGGTATGCAACATATAACAGGATGTAAGCATGTCCGTATATCTCATGCAACGTAGAACAGTGATGTGAACATAGCAAGTATATCATAACATGATGTAGCAATTCTACTGTGTGAGTGACGTAGCAATTATCGATGATGAAAGTGTGTGAGCCGACAATCTGTGTATGTGCAGCTTACGCATCATCGATAATGGTGTAGGTATACTAGCACAGGTATATGAAAGGCAATGAGAATAACATGAATGCAGCATAATGTACATCGTGAACTAAATGCTATAAGGTATACGTATCTAACATGATCGAGTCAGTGAATCTATCAATCGGCATCCAGCCTCACAACATCACGTACGGTACAATCTATCATACAGCATCCTCTAAACAAGGGTATGGATAAATCAACAGGTAAAACTTATCGCGTACGGAAATCTATCGTACGGCAGTATTAAACAAATAGGGATTCTATCAACCTATACAACATCGGGGTACGGATCTAAGTCTCGTACAGCATATCACTCAAATGCAAAACATTATCCACATAAATATACCTATCTCTCAGGTCACGTCCATGTCAAACTCGTATTAGGGGACCTACAAAGGTACCAAAAATCTCATATCGACTCGAATCCATAAAATGACATATCATACTAAGTCATCATATCACATCGTATACACGTTCATCACATTAGTATCTCGTATCACATTATATAAACGTCACACTTGTTCTCTTTCAATTTGTAGCCATCATGATTCACTTATCATTCCATATTCTCATATGTCAATATGTCCATTAGCATCAACTTCTATCATTTTATCGTTTGTAAATCCTACAATTATGTCCGTCGCATATCATTTATCAGGATAAAATAATCAAACGATATTCCATATCAATGTTTGCGGGGGTGCTATACGCCACCCACCCGACTTCCCCCGTAGATATAAATCTACTCACCTGCTAAACTCCTCACTTAGCCGTAGTCGATACGCTTCGTCGTCTCGAAATCCACGCGAAGGTACCTACAATCAATATGAATTCGCAAAGCTATTAACATTAAGTTCCGAAATCCAAATACGGCACGCGGTGCGCTTATAGGTTAGAACCTATAGCCTACGTATGCAAAACAACCAAACAACCCTCGTCGTTGACGTAAAAACGTCCAACGCCCAAATACAATATCTAGTCACAAAACCAAAAAATCCAAATACCGAAAAACATAGCCAAAACTCTCACTAGGGTCGCTATACAAGAAAACTGCTACGCCAAAAATCCAATCGCACCAATATTCATTCACAACACAATAATTATCGTAGATAATAATATATACTTCATCTCCACGTCCATTAAAACTAATGTCAAATTTTACTGGAAAACTAGTAAGCAACTTTTACCGCAATTTAGCACAAGTCTAGAAATTTAACAATTCTAGCAATTTCCAACAACACAAAGTAGCTTAAATTAGTGATCCAAATCAATTCCATAATTTTAATCTTACCCAAAAATGATTTAGAAAAACCTAGTTTACAATTAAGCTTAAAAGACAATTAGGAAAAATAACAAATATCATTCTCACAATTTGCTTAACTTTTCCAAGTCTACAAAACTTGCTTAACCATTTAAACACATCAAAAGCCTAACTTGATTTCATAATAATTATCATGAATTAATTAAACATGAACTTTAAAACTATAATAATCACTTAAATAGCTAGCTTAAAGAATTAAGCAACAAATTAAAAGATTAGGGTTATGATTAATACCTCATAAACAAGATCACAAACTAGCAAAAACCTCCAAATTTAACCCTCTAAAATGATGCTTTTCTTGAAGATCCATGCTAGTTTAGAGATGAAGAATAATGAGTATGGATTAATTTTTGAGTTTGTGTGAATATTTAAGGATTTGTGATGATTTTTGTGAGCATAATGAAGTGAAAATGAGCAAGGAATCAAGAGAGGGCAGCAAGGAATGGAGTTCGGCCAAGAGGAAAGAAGAAGGGGGGATTTGTGTAATTTGGGAAAATATCTAGTGTAAAATATCTACAATTATACACTTATGCAAAAAAATCTAAGACACCTCATTTCCTTTTCTTTAAAATTTCAATTTTAATCACAAATATCTACATATTTTTCTATGGATGGATTAAGATTAATCTAGTGATTAGATTAGTATAGATTCATATTAGAAGTAATTAACCCAAACCAAAATTGTAATTACCACTAATTAAGTGCATAGTTAACAACTTAAAATAATATTTTAATTAGGGAAAATTTTCAAAGTGAACCAAAACTTCCAAGTGACCCACAAAACCAGCAAACTAGTTTCATTCTAGTAAAACTAATTGCAAACAAGTCTATACAGAAGTTTGATCACAATCGGGTTAAAACGGAAAATACCGACTATTTTACCCTAAAACGGAAAAATTTGCATAACGATTTCAGAAATGTTACAACGTTGTGCATACTTGGATCGATGGACAAACCAACAAAATCATATTCAGTTACAGGTTGATCCTGTTATCACCATGACAGCATATCAACGTTGGTATGGGGAATCACTTGGAGATGGATTCAATTTACTATCCAACCACCAATCACTTACACACCGCGGGGGCAATTCGAGAGTGAGTTGGTAATCTCATAATCTGAAATTTGTAATCTATATACTTACTTCAAAATTTTGATTTTCTTTTTATTCTTCAATGCTGAATATATAGGTTGACAGACTATATTATCTAGATCAGATAGCAAGTCAAGGTTTGGAAGGTGACGAACAGATGATTACCATGACACATTTTGACATTAATATATACATTCGTTCTCTTCTAGCACGACACAGATTCACTCGTTCAGATATAGTGGAGAAATATATTATAGTTTATTCGCGTAGACAACATGGAGAAGGTTAATTGAGACAGGAAGAGCTTGAAGCATCTCAGCATGTGATTGTCACGACCCACCCCCAAACACAGATGGTATTGTCCGCTCTGGCCGAAACCGCACGGTTTTGTCCCTTTGAATGAACCGGACTCAAGAAGGGGGCTACTTCCCAGTAGGTCACCCATCCCATAATTTCCTTAGCTACATCCCCACCTCGATACCGGATAACATCTCACTTGTCACGGGATATGTGGTATTCATCCCAACTCCTTTTGGGGTATTACATTCCTCCCACTTAGAACAATGGTTCGTCCTCCAACCACAGACCTACTTTTGAGGGACCGGTTCTGATACTATATTTGTCACGACCCACCCCCAAACACAGATGGTATTGTCCATTCTGACCGAAACCGCACGGTTTTGTCCCTTTGAATGAACCGAACTCAAGAAGTGAGCTACTTCCCAGTAGGCCACCCATCCCAGAATTTCCCTAGCTCAAGCACGCTTAACTCCGGAGTTCTTCAAACTCCGGAGTTCCGATTCATCCAAAAGGAGCCTCTGTATTATAGGAGTGGTATCATTCCATTTATAGTTCAGATCGTGCCCTTTTTCGGAATGGAATTCGATACTCCCCATTGTTCTACAGTGGGTCCCCGTGTGTATCCGTATCGGTTACATCCCCACCTCGATACCGGATAACATCTCTCTTCTCACGGGGTAGGTGGTATTCATCCCCAACTCCACCTGGGGTATTACAGTGATAGACGGACCTGGTCCTTCCCAGCCTAAGCCATTTCAACCATCTCAGCCACATCCACGGGATCGAGAATTACGAGGTTGAGGACGAAAGAGCATTACACGTGACTAGGGGTGTATGCGTTGTTCTTGTTACATATTGAAACTCAATATACATGAAACTTGGATATTTTTTGTGACATGGATAAATATTATTTTTGGCTTTATGTTTTTTTCTTTTTGGAGATCATGTTGATAAATTAGAATTGGTTTGAAGCCTATCATAATTTATTCAGTTTTGGATTTAATGAAATGGAGATGATTTTCAAGTCTTTTAATGTGTTATACATATGATTTAGCATGTGTCTGTGTGAGAGAGATATTTTATTCTTTAATTTTGTTTATTCTTTAATTTTGTTCACATTTGTGGGATGAGAATGGACGAAACCCGGGTTGACGGCCATGGTTTATATTTTGATTTATTCTCCATCAGTTTAAAATTTAAAGCTGCGGTTGGCGATCATTGATTTCTTATAAAATTTAAAATCCGGAATGCAAACCCTGGTTTTAAAAATAAAGCCTGTGATCTGTTTGAGTCTCTGTTTAAAAAAATTGAATTACAGACCCCACGGGCGAACATGCCAGGCTCCGGCTCCGCCGGGGTTGGCAACCCTGGTTTTTAATTAGCGCTAACAAAAAATTATTCCGGAGCGATTAGCACCAGATTATGACTTAGCATGGGCCCAGGTCGATTTTGATAATATTCTATATATAATGCAAATACTCTTTGGTTAGAGCTACACCCTTCTTCTTTTTTCTAGAAAAAAGAAAAAAAGAGAAGAATCCTCTCTTTTCTAGCCTCTACATCATCAACTTAAAAAAAAGACAAAACAAAAAATTAAAAGTTCCTTTTATCTTCTTTTTTCAAAATTTAAAGAAAAAGGAGGAAAAAAACTCACCTCCTAAGGTCTCCACCTCACCTAAGAAAAAGACAAAATTAATAATGCATTCAAATGAAAATTTACACATACACCCTCATTATTTATAAATTTATACATAAATCCTCCTTTAAATGAAAATATACACATAAAACCTCATTATTAATAAATTTTCATTCTCGCTATTGAAATGTTAAATTCAAATGAAAAGAACAAAAAAGGAGAAAAATCCTCAATTCTTAGGCCATCCACATCATCTTTCTCATTCTTCCACCAAAAAAAATAATTAATTGTTTATATGTAGAACCCTCTGCATCTCTCTTCTTCCAAAAAACACTAGAACCCTTCACATCTCTTTCTCTCTCTTCTCCCAAAAAAAATTACTTTTTTAATAATTAGAACCTTTCACATCTCTCTCTTCTCCTAAAAAAAATAATTTTTAAATTAACACGTGCAACGCATGTGCACAAATTCTAGTTAAAATAATGCTAGGTCGGTTTCACTAATTAAATATTTAATAAGGATGTTTTTAAAAATTGTCCATTTATATTTGTTGTTTTGACCAGCACATAAAATCTCACAAAGCTATCTTTACAATACCTCTTCACGTGACCAAGCCTGCATGCATTTATTTTCTTTTCTTTTTCAATCTTCCTCACGTGCAAATCATGTGCCTTTCAATTTTCTTAATCACATGAGTCCAAGTCAAACTCTCCTTTCTCTACAAGCAGCAGCCATACTCCCTTAGGACGTGATCTGCACGTACTGTGAACAAAGAAACCCTAGCCTAATCCTGCTTCCTCTCTCAGCACCGCCATGGCTTGGAGCTCAACAAAAAGCATGTACCTTCGAGCACCGTGAATCGTGCTAGCGCTCACCCATATCATTTCGACATCACGACTACTTCTCATCCAACTCCAGATCTATAGACCACCGTCGGTGTCCCAAGCACCATTAAAAACACAATTCTTGTCCAACTTCATTTGGATTTGATCGCTCTGGTTGTCCAAATGACAAATCCGACCATCAAAGCACCTCTATCGTCTCCACCTCAGCAGATATACCAGACAGCCAAATCCATATTCTTCTTTATCACCCCTTGATCTAATCTTGTGAACTCAGAACCCGCGACCGATCGCCATCGGCTCTGATACCACTTGTTGGGGATTCCGATCTCCTAAACCACATCAAGAACACAAGATGCATATTATAATCACACCATGAAGAAGATCAACACATCGATATAACCTGGTTTGACCACCTCGGGCTACATCCACGAGGCTAGAAATAAGGATCTCATTAATACAGAAAAGAGATTACAAAGTATTGCACCACTCAACATTCTCTCTTTCATCCCCCTCTCAAGTTCTCACACCACAAGAGAGGGTATGCACAAAATATCCTCAAAAAATTAAATCTCTTAAGCCAATCTATCTTTTCCCCAAAAATAGATATATACCAAAATCCTAATTTCTATTGGTAACCCACACCAATAGATGACTCGACCCAAATGGCCTAAACGCATACGGATACGAAACACAATCCTAACAGTTAGGAGCTCATCTTTACCTGCATCAATATCGATCGCGTAACCATAGAAGTGTATCATCATGTCATATATATATATATCATGCATCCATATATAAGACTATAAAGTAGCCGAAAGATATATGTAAAACCCTTTCAAAATAGCCGTATGATACGTATATCACAGCATAAGAAACAAACGTGGTTTTATGAAATATTATATGTGTTTTGTTTAAAGTATATATCTTGCTTTTTAGAAATGAGTTTTAAGAGGATTTCCGTTTAAAAGTTTCTTGTGTCGTTCCAGACACGTCAAAATAGTGAGACTATAGATTATTTGGAAATCTCTTTATGTGCATTAACATGTGAAAATAGTATTCAAGTATTGTCCCATGGATCAGTCTCGTTCGGCTACTATATAGCATAATCTATAACAGTGTATCTCGACGGATCGCGCAACATCCACATATGAGTGTCCAGCATCGACACTCTAAATCACACGAGTGTCCATCATCGGCACTCAAACTTATCATCCATCGAGTGTCCATCACCGACACTCAGAATTATCATAAATCTCATGTCTTTTACCGACAGGTAAATCCAGTTATCATAGGCACCATCTCGTCAGACCAATCCTCTCTTGACATCAATAGTCCCGGTCGGTATCTCCTGGTTATCCGCCGTGCTCTAGTCTATCTCCAGTATCGAGTGTCCTCGTTAGGCTCCCCGGCTCAAATGCGGCTTTCCTACCCCTCGGCCTCGACTGGGTCCATCATGTATCCGACTGTATACTCCCCCACTCAGTCTCGATATTACGTGGTTCGACCACCCAGCCTACATCCAAGAGGCTAAAAACAATGATCACATTAATACACAAAAGATATTATAAAGAATTGGACCACTCAACAATCTCTCTTTCATTCTCCTCTCTTGTTCTCACACCACAAGAGAGGGGATGCACAAAATATTCTTACACAATTACATCTCTTAAGCCAACCTATGTTTTCCCCAAAAAGAAATATATATACAAAAAACCTAATATCTATTGGTAACCTACACCAATAGATGACCCATCCCAAATAGCCTATAAACACAAATGGATATGAGACACAATCCTAACAATCTCCACGTTGGCTCAAATCCTTAACCCACATCTCGGAAGATACATCATTTTCCTCGTAACCTGCTTCATAATATACACTGGTACATGCACCATGATCCACCTGCAGGGAATATCTCACTGTCCCTATTGTCTCTAACACGGCATCATGATCAACTCAACCTGCCCTACACAAAAAACCTCTGATCTCTCATAAGCACTCATGATCACTACACCGTACTCTTCCTCTAAGCACTCATGATCACGATATCGCACTCTACACTGTACTCTCCTCAAAAGCAATAAGATCGGGCAACATACCGTGCACCAGGTTCTTATGACCATCTCTCTGATCCACCTCGATCTAACCCTTAAGACCAAATACCGAGACACCACTGATGACCAACTCACCACATGCCAACCTTGTCTAAACGCACCATGCATTTATGAATCAAAATGATAGCTCCCTACAACACACAATAATGCTTTCATCGACTTTGATCAACCCCTGATCTATTCGATCACCTTAATCATATGATTGTCGTCGAACTCGCATCAAATTGTGCAAAATCGGCTCTAAAACAACGGAATTTTACTAATTCAATACTACCACTACATACGGAGTACCACAAAGCATATGGTTGCATACATAGGTTGGAAATTCTTAACACCGGTTACTTGAACCACTCTCAAATTAATCATAATTGTCGATATTTCTGCCATAACTTTTGTTTTTAGCTACATCAATTGTTATTTGCTGTTTTGACCATCACATAAAATCTCACAAAGCTATCTTTACAACACTTCTTTACGTGACCAAGCCCGTATGCATTTATTTTATTTTCTTTTTCAATTTTCCACACGTGCAAATCACGTGCGCTTCAATTTTCTTAATCACATGAGCCCGAGTCAGACTCTCCTTTCTCTGCACGCAGCAGTCATACTCCCTTAGCACGTGATCTGCACGTGCTGCGAATAAAGAAACCCTTGCTTGATCCTGCTTCCTCTCTCAGCTCCGCCATGGCTTGGAGCTCGACAAAAAAATGTACCGCCGACTACCTCGAATCATACTAGCGCGCACCCATATCAATTTGACATCACGACTACTTCTCATCCAACTCTAGATCTATAGACCACCGCCGATGTCCTGAGCACCATAAAAACACAATTCTTTTCCAACTTATCCATTTCTTATTTATCAAAACCGACGTGGGCCCATACCATGTCATAATCTGGTGCTAATCACGCTAGATTAATTTTTTTGTTAACGCTAATTAAAAACAGGGGTTGCCAACCTCGATTTTATGTAATCCATTTTTTTTAAACAGAGACTCAAAAAGAGAACTGCTATGGGCGGGTTCTATTTAAAACCCCGGGTTTCAATTTAATCCGTATGGCCCTATAAATCTGCATTCATTGTTCAATCTTAGGGTTTTATTTGTTCTTCTCAAATCGATCTCTCCTGGATCGAACCCACACGTCTCTTCCTCCCCTCTTATCCTTTCTTCAATCGTTCATCTCCGGCGTCCTCTTCTTTCTTTATTAACTTGAAGCAGGCGCCTCCTCCTTTTTTGTTGCTTATTTACTTTGCATTTGAAAAACCTAACCAACATATCTTGCATTACTTGTTTGCTTTGAATTTGAAAAACCTAAACAACATATTTTGCATTCCTAGGTTACGACACTGGAGCAGCCATCACTTTGTTTTGGGGTTTTTCCCTACATTCTAGTTTTATACCAACATCTATTTGTGCCTTTCCATGTAGTTTTCTTATTCAAGACATGCATTTAGGATATGATGTTTTTATTTTATGATATAAGATCCTTTTTTATGCAGTTAATAAAAAGAATGTACTCGCAGAATAAACTAGAAGTCTTTCCATGCTTAGCTTAAAGTGAGATTCATCTGGAATGGACCTTCCCTAGGTGCAATCATTTCCTTAAGCAATATCAGTAACAACTATATTATTATATTTTGGGGAGTCTAAACTATAATGTTCTTTTAGACAATGATTAATGATAAGATTGTGCGAATATAGCATTACATAACTATTAGTTTAATTGTTATATCTACAGGTTGTATGGGAGTCTTATTTACCTTCAGTTTTAGAGTCACTTCCTCCTGTATGCCGATATGGACCTCATATATGGAAAACTAGGACACCCATTATACACTTCAAAATTATACAAATGCATGTAAGTCAATGTCGCGCACCCCGTGGGTTCGCGAGGAGATGGAATACGCAAAAAATGATTTTTACGGGCTTCGCAACACCGACTAAATTCCAGGATCGACCATAAACCCTAGCTAGCAAACTATTTAAGGTTTAACTACTCGGTTGAATGTTATACCTTATAGTATCGTGTCCTTCGGGTCTTCATTGCCGTCCTCCTCCTC
The DNA here is from genome assembly GCA_030015575.1 of Agapanthus africanus. Taxonomy (NCBI): domain Eukaryota; kingdom Viridiplantae; phylum Streptophyta; class Magnoliopsida; order Asparagales; family Amaryllidaceae; genus Agapanthus; species Agapanthus africanus. The sequence continues at coordinate 78,445,116 of JASDDO010000018.1, forward strand.
ACCACAAGCTCCAAGGATCGAAACGGATCGAGCAACCTCGACGGCTTCCTCGAGTCAAAGACGATCCACCCGAGAGTCTATAGTCCGAACTCCTACCTCAACCGAGGTAACTATGGTATCTAGTTCGCTAAACTAGATGTCCTAGATGATGTAGAGAATGAAGATTAGTTAATTTATCTCTAATAGCCTTAGGTTTCTTAACTCATAAGACGTGAAAGGCTTAGAGGAAGAAGAAGGAGCTTGAGGAAAATTTAGTGAAGAAAGATGAGCTTATGAAAAAGAATGGCTCAAGTGAGAATAGAATAATGAAGCATACAATATTTCATGAGATAAATATCTCACAAATATCTAAGTGGTGAGTCATGCTTGATCTTTTGTCAACCTCCACTTCATTTCCTCCACCTTATAATGTTTAATCCAAAAAGAAATAAAGCATAATGAGGTGTCTCCTTCTAGAAGCTTTTCCGAGAAAATTACGAGAATGCCCCTCATCCGTATATACATACCCGCATCCGTATTCCGAAGAATACGAATACAAAAGAGACGAAAATAATCCATCAATATAATACTAGGATCCGGCTTAAACCAAAGCCCACTACTATTATCCGCCCGAATATCGTATGTGAACAAGTACACGTAAGTGATCGAAGCTCTGCCGTAAAACCATACGGCCTTTACATCTTTGCCCGGTGCAGGGAAACCCTCTGTATGGGACTCTAAAGACTCGACACTACGCTGGCAGTAGGTTTAACCATAAGCCGCAAGCGGTACTAGCAGCACGTAACGGCTACCCAGGTATATGTCGATAAGAAAGCCGATGAGCAAACTCATCCGAACTCTTACTGAGCCTATCTGTGACAGTCTTCGTACAGTCCGGTCTATTCGTCTAAGAGTATCGCATATCGGGCTTAGGGGGCGGTAATCGTTAGACCCCTAGTAGCATAATAAGTTGTGTCAGAGTGTAACCCAAAACACCCTGAGAAACTACTGGAGTCCTACCAGTAAATCTTGCTTACCATGGACAAGGACTTTGTGTAATGGCCTTCCGAACACAGCGCGATATCAACCCCCAATACCGGGAGAGACGAATCCTATCTAACCGCCACTGCCTCCAAGTGCTTCAGGACTGCACCCAACTACTACCTGTTTGCATGACTCCTTTGAGCCGTGGTAGGGTAGTAATCAAAGAACAGTGGGAACACACTTGAGGCGAAGTAGAAGTGTCAAGTCGATGGACTAAGCTGTACTCGTGTCACCTGGGAACTGCTATCCAACGATAGGTATAATACCCACCAGCAGCTCCCAACGAGTCATGTCCAATATACTCATAACCCAATGAGCACTTGCATACTATGTCCAGTACGACGTACTAATGACTGTAGGACAGACCATCTCCCCTGCTGGGATGAAAAGCGTATACACTAGTCTACTTTGCAGTATCGATGCCCCATCTCGATAATCCTACGACTAGGGACCTGTATAGGATGTGCTTATAGACTACCCAGCTCCTACTAGTGTGACTGCCATCACAACGCTGGTAATCAAGCAAAGATCCTAAGGGCTCTACCAATATGTATAAGCGATATGGTAAAAGAAACACATGCACATATTGAGGTAGAAACAAACCAGGTATCATACTACCATTTTGAGAAAGATTGTTACTATATCCGTGTATATCCCAAACTTCCAATATGTAATATACAAACCAGTATGATACAATAATGGCCTTTAGAGCATATAACACTAAAAATCTCCCACTTGCACTAAGGCCATGTATTGGCATATCGCAGACCTAAGATCTCGAATAGCCTCTCGAACTGTGTCTGAGGGATGGCCACTGTGAGTGGATCTGCAATGTTGTTCTCCAAATCTACTCTCCTCACCTCGATCTCCCGGCGATCAACGATCTCCCTGATCAGGTGGTACCGCCTCAAGATATGTCTGGATCTCTGATGGGACCTTGGTTCCTTCTCTAAAGCTATAGCTCCGTTGTTGTCACAATATTAAGGTATTAAATCAACAATGGAAGGAACCACCTGAAGTTCTGTTAGGAACTTCCTCATCCAGACTGCCTTTTTTGCGGCATCACATGCAGCGATATACTCCGCTTCTATCGTCGAGTCAGCAACGGTGTCCTGCTTTGAGCTCTTCCAATAGTCCGTCCCTCCACTGAGGGTAAAGATATAAGCCGAATGGACTTGGAGTCATCCTTGTCACTCTGGAAGCTGGAGTCAGCAAAGGCCTCGATCTGGAGGTCTTTTCCTCCATACACCAAGAACATCTCCTTAGTCCTTCTCAGGTACTTGAGATTGTTCTTTACTGCTATCCAGTGCTTCTCCCCTGAGTTTGACTGATACCGGCTTATCACGCAGAGTGCATAAGCAACATTTGGTCCGGTATACAATATCGCATACATTATAGAGCCTACCGCTGAAGCGTAGGGTATAATTGACCTGCGAGCCCTTTCCAAATCAGTCTTGGGAGATATCTCTTTGGAGAGGGTGATTTCATGACAAGACAGTAGGCTACCGCGCTTTGAATCTTCCATACTAAATCTTTTCAGTATGGTGTCGATGTACCTTGACTGTGAAAGTCCCACTATCCTCTTTGATGATCCCCAGAATGTAGTTGGCATCACCCAGATCTTTCATGGAGAACCTTTGTGATAAGAATCTTTTGATTGATTGTAGCATAGGAATGTCATTTCCTATCAAGAGAATGTCATCCATATTCAAGACGAGGAATACCACAGTTCTCCCTACAATATTACTATAGATGCATGGTTCATCTGGATTTTTGATGAAGTCAAATTTTTTGATCGTCTCATCAAAACAGATGTTCCAACTCCGTGATGCCTGCTTTAATTCATAAATGGACTTAAGCAATTTGCACACTTTCCCGCTGCTCCCATTCTGAATGAAACCCTCTGGCTGATCCATATAGATACTCTCTTCCAAATTACCATTTAGAAAAGCCGTCTTTACGTCTATCTTCCAGATCTCATAATCATGGAAGGCGGCAATGGCAAGAGAGATCTGAATGGATTTGAGCATAGCCACTGGAGAAAAGGTTTCATCATAGTTCAAACCAGGTCTTTGACAAAAACCTTTTGCAACAAGTCTAGCTTTATAGGTTTCAACCTGTCCATCTACACCAATCTTTTTTCTGAAGATCCATTTGCAGCCTTCGAGTTTTACCCCTTCCGGAGCAAAGTCCAAAGTCCATACTTTGTTGGTGTACATGGACTCCATCTCGGTCGGCATCGCATTCAGCCATTTTACCAAGTCACTGCTTTGAATAGCTTGTTGGAAGCTAGTTGGCTCATCATTGTCAATGATGCAATCCTCTCTATCCCTGTCTATGAAAAAACTGTAGTATCTCTCAGGCGGAGACTGCCTACTAGTTCTGCGAAGTGGTGTGGGGATGTCCTGTTCTTTTGAAACTTCTGGTTCTACCATACTTTCAGTAATACTTTGTGGTTCTGGAATTTCTTCTAGTCCTATTGCGCTCCCACTATTTCCTTTTTCAAAAATAGATTTTCCAAAAAGTGGGCATGATGAGAAACAAAAAAACCTTTTGTTTCTCTGTGTAATAGAAAAGATACCCCCTGGAGTTCTTTGGGTATCCCACAAACTTACACAGTACTGAGCGTGCCTCGAGCTTGTCCGCATGCTGCTTTTTTACAAAAGCTGGACATCCCCATATCTTAAGATACTGAAGATAGGGTTTCTTCCCACTTCACATCTGATATGGTGTGGTAGGCACAGTCTTGGTAGGAACCTTATTCAAAATATATGCAGCTGATTCTAGTGCATAACCATAGAAGGATCGCGATAACTCAGCGTTACTCATCATGGAACGTACCATATCTAATAGGGTTCTGTTTCGTATTTCCGATATACCATTGTGTTTGTGTGTATATGGAGGAGTAAACTGAGAGAGAATTCTATTCTCTTTTAGGTAATCCAGGAACTCGGCACTTAAGTATTCACTAACTCGATCAGATTTCGGTGTCTTGATACATTTGCCGGTTTGTTTTTCCACTTCATTCTTATATTCTTGGAATTTCTCAAAGGCCTCGGATTTATGTTTCATCAAGAAGACATGTCCATACCTAGAGAAATCATCCGTAAAAGTAATGAAATAGGAATAATCACTTCGTGCATGTGTAGACATTGGACCACACACATTGCTGTGTATGAGTCCTAAGAGCTCGCTCGGTCTTACTCCGTGTCCAGTGAACGGAGTCTTTGTCATATTTCCTATCAGACAAGATTAACAACTTGCATAAGACTGATATTCGAACGGATCCAAATATCCCTCTCTATGTAACTTCGACAACCGTGTTTCATCGATGTGACCCGGACTACAATGTCATAAGAAAGCCTTATTTAATTCTGGAGACTTTCTTTTAAGTGTGTTCTGGACGTTGAAAACCTGATCTTGATTTAACACGTATATACCGTCCTCTAGTGTACCTGACCCAATCAGACCATGATTAAGGTGGATATGGACCATATTGCTTACAAATGTAAAATCATATCTTTCTTTAGAAAGTAAAGATACAGATATGATATTACAAGCTAGACTAGGTCCACACATGTTGGGGTCGAAAATTGCACCCCGGTTGACCAAGTCAAAGTCAAGGTCAACCCCAAGCCAGGTGGGCCCAAGCCCAGATCAAGTGAGCTCATACCCGAGTTGAGCCCGAATATGAAGCGGCCAGCACCCCTATGCCAAAGTGAAAATTATGTAATAAATAATTTTGATGTAATTTTCATACATGAATGTAAGAAAAATGGGCATAAAGCCATATTTTTGTAAAGCCCATGGCTCATGTGCAAAAGAAATGAGCACATGAGACATGGGATGGTCAAAATGCCATTTTCTAAAGCCCAAGAGGCTATATGTAAATGTGTAAGCTTATAAAAGGCAACATGATAATAAAATAAAGGATACAATTCATTCCCCTCAAAATCTTAGGTTTTTGTGCCTCCTTCTCCTTCCTCAAGGTTCTAAACCTTCTTCATTTTTTTGAATTAAATCAAGAGTTTAACTCTTCCTTTCTAAAAAATAAATAGTTTTTCACCACAAAACCCATAAAGGGGAACTCAGATCTCCCATCAGATCTCAAAAAGGAGAGATTTTTAAAATCTCACACTTCTTGTTCTTCAAGATCCGGCCAACAGAGGAGGAAGAAGGAGACCAATCTCCAAAGACCCCATTTTGGGAAAGATCCAAGGCTCAGGGGAGAAGAAAGGGGTTTCCTTGAGCATTTACAAAGATTTCTTGGATTTTAACTCCACAAACCAAAGTTTCTGGGAGTTTAACTCCATAAAAATATACAAACAATAATAATACATTTTTTAAAGGAGTTTAACTCCAAAAGTCAATTGGAGTACAACTCCCAGTATGGGGGACTGAGCCCCCCTTTATTTTCCGCTGGCGCCATGCGCCCAGCGCCCGCGTGCCATGCACGTGAGGCGCTGGTGCCTTCTCCCTCGCGTCCTTTGGATTCCCTTTCCTTTTTTTTATATATATGTACACACACACACACACACCCCACAACACTGTCCCCCGTAAAATCTGCGTGGCTCCCGATATATCCAAGCCCCCTCCAAAACAAAACACACGTACACTGCACATTGAGTTCGCATGACCAGTTTAACCCGTCAATCGGAAGTTCCCTCGCTCTAAAGGCGAGGGGTAATTAACGACAGCTTAGTTCGTGGCTGCCGGAGATTTGGATCCCCACAATCAATAAACCCCCGCCTACCCTACGCAGGGGGAATCTGTAGTACGCCTGATAAGCGCGTGAATGTTCCCATCTCAATGGGGTGACGAAAAACACCCTACAAATTCTGGCACTCCCGGTAGGACTGATCTCTGTTCCCATATTTCGGGTTAAATGTTCATGCGAACTCAATCCATATACATATTGATTGCCTGTACTAAAATCATGCTTCTTTGTGCACGGTTTAACAAATTTCAAATTGCCATATGCGAACGCAAGTCGGTATTTGAACGACTTTCCTTGGCCCCAGTTGGGGGCAAGGCCATCAACACGAACAAAGCAGCAAGGCGTCTCGGGCAAGCTCCAGCGGTGCCCCTGACAACTGCTCAATCGGGTATCTTCTCTAAGCTCCCCGTCTGATGACCACCACGTCGTTAAATTGGAAACAGATGACCTCTAAGTCGTTAAACTGGAAACAGCTGACCACCACGTCGTTAAACTGGGAGCGACTGACCACCACGTCGTTAAACTGGGAATAGCTGACCACCACGTTGTTAAACTGGGAACAATCGACCTCTAAGTCGTTAAACTGGGGATGTAAAAATGTGTAAATAAAACAAAAAAAGATAGAAAAAAATATAAAATAAAAAGCCGAAATGATAGGTCAACTCACAATAAAAATCAGCGAGTAAAAATAAAAATAAAAATAAACAGCCGAATTGATGGGGTAACTACGAATAAATAGCCGAAATGATAGGGCAATCACGACCTTCGCGATAAGAAAAGCTGAAATGATAAAGCAATCACAGTAAACAAAAAAACAAAAAAACAAACTCCAAATGGCGAATGTTGAGTCGCTCCTGGTACCATATTCCAGTGCAGCGATACAGACACCAACCAAATTCCAAATCCCTAAATTCCGACTGGCGAATGATGAGTCGCTCCTGGTACCATATTCCAGTGCAGCGATGCAGACGCCAACCAAAATTTCAAATCTCTGAATGTCCCAATGGCGAATGATGAGTCACTCCTGGTACCATGTTCCAGTGCAGCAATGCAGACGCCAACAAAGTCCCAAAATTCTCCCAGCCCTACGGTTGATCCCCAAGTTGACTATCGTATACAATCCACGGGCTTAAATAATTCTCATTACACCTATGCCCTATCGCAACCACCAGTCCAGCGGCCGGTCTCCGCCCTTGGAATTATGCTCCATTGGGAAGACCTACTCATATGTCCTCACGATACATGAGGAGAACAAACCTTCGTGGGATCCTTACGACTCACGAAGGAAAAACACACTTGGGAGTCCCCACGACTCCAAAGGAGAAAATACACCTGCGGGATCCTTTCGACTTGTAGGGAGAAAATGCTTTTATAGGACCCTTACGGCCCATAAAATTGAAAAGCCTTAGGTGATATGGACCTAAACCTGTCTCCTAAGCCATCGCTCCCCAACGGGTAAAGGCCAATGATGAATTGCTCCTGGGACCTGTGCTTTAGTGTTAGAAACGCTGATGCCGACCCTTGCCCCAAAATTCCAAACTTTCGGTCCAATAGACCCCTAAGTCGTTAAACTGGGAACAGATGACCTCTAAGTCGTTAAACTGGGCACAATAGACCCCTAAGTCTTTAAACTGGGAACATATGACCTCTAAGTCGTTAAACTGGAAATAGATGATCCCTAAGTCCTTACACTGGGAACGAGGGAAATCCACTCATGTGTCCTCACGATGCATGAGGAGAACAAAGCTTGCGAGATCCTTATGACTCGTAAGAAAACGCCTTCGTGGGATCCTTACGACTCATAAAGGAAAGACACACTTGGGGGTCCTTACGACTCCTAAGGAGAAAATGCACCTACGGGATCCTTACGACTTGTGGGGAGAAAATGCTTTTATGGGACCCTTACGGCCCATAAAATTGAAAAGCCTTAGGTGATAGGGATCTAAACCTGTCTCCTAAGCCATCGCTTCCCAATAGGCAAAGGCAAATGATGATTCGCTCCTGTTACCATATTCCAATGTAGCGGTGCTGATGCCGACCCAAAAACCAATTCCCAAATCCTCCCGGGGCAAATGATGAGTTGCTCCTGGCATTATTCCAGTGCAGCAATGCAGATGCCGACCAAAACCAAAATCCCCAAATCCACTCATGGCAAATGATGATTCGCTTATAGTACCATATTCCAGTGTAGCGATACTGATGTCTACCCAAATCAAACTAACTAATTCCAATATCGACCTCTACGTCAAACAGCCGACACTCCGTAACGGGGAAACGTCAAGCAGACAATCCGTGCCGGGGGCATGTTGACTACAGACACTCCGCCTCGAGGAAACGTCCACCAGCGACACTCCATGCCGGGGGCATGTCGACCAAATCACTCCGGGCCAGGGAAACGTCTACTACGGACACTCCGTCTTGGAGACGCGTCTAGCGTCGATCGTCCATGTCATAAAAAGGGCCGAGCAGGCTTCCCACAAAGCGGGAACTAAATTACTCCGGGCCAGGGAAACGTCTACCACGGACACTCCGTCTCGGAGAGGCGTTAAGCGTCGACCGTCCATGTCGTAAAAAGGGCAGTGCAGGCTTCCCACAAAGCGGGAACCAAATCACTCCGTGCCGGGGAAATGTCTACCACAGACACTCCGCCTCGGAGACGCGTCAAGCTTCGACCGTCCATGTCGTAAAAAGGGCAGTGTAGGCTTCCCACAAAGCGGGAACCAAATCACTCCGTGCCAGGGAAACATCTACCACGGACACTCCGCCTCGGAGACGCGTCAAGCGTCGACCGTCCATGTCGTAAAAAGGGCATTTCCAGCTTCCCACAAAGCGGGAACCAAATAACTCCGGGCTAGGGAAACGTCTACCACGGACACTCCGTCTCGGAGACACGTCAAGCGTTGACCGTCCATGTCATAAAAAAGGCAGTGCAGGCTTCCCACAAAGCGGGAACCAAATTACTCCGTGCCGGGGAAACGTCTACTACGGACACTCCGTCTCGGAGATGCATCAAGAGTCGACCGTCCATGTCGTAAAAAGGGCAGTGCAGGCTTCCCACAAAGCGGGAACCAAATCACTCCGTGCCGGGAAAACGTCTACCATGGACACTCCGCCTCGGAGACGCGTCAAGCATCGACCGTCCATGTCATAAAAAGGGCAATGCCGGCTTCCTACAAAGCGGGAACCAAATAACTCCGGGCCGGGGAAACATCTACTACGGACACTCTGCCTCGGAGACGCTGAAGGGTTTGTTTAGCACCCTATGAAGAGTTTTGAAGCATCTCATGTCCAAAAGTTTAAGTTTTTATTGTGCTAAACAAACACGCAAAGGAATCGATCCTAGAAAATTAAGGTTACAAAACTTTAAGCTAATAAAAGTTAGGGTTTAGAGACTACAACCATTGTAGCTCCCTACGCTAGACTCCTCGGCTACTTGGGGGTTGAAAAAACTCCGCTTGAACTCCTCGACGTCACCGATGATCCACCCGGAGTCCGCTTTGTCCAAGCTAGCGACTTTCTCCGATCAAGTGAACGGAATCAAGTTAACACCCTAAACAAGTGGGCTATACTTGTGTAGAATGGTGTTGTGGTTCTCTTTCTCACTTCAAAATCCTAACTTGTTGATTATGTAGCTCACTACAAAAATCTAGAGAGCTATGAAGGAGGAGGAAGAAGATAATGGCAATATTGAAGAAGATGATAACTTTTTTTCCTCTTTCAAAATAGAAAAAATATATCAATATATCTTTTCCATCTATCATCTCAAACCATGGTTGAATCATTATTGTACTAGAGTTAAAACACAAAAGGAAATTAACCAAAGGTTAAAAGGTGGGTGAGAATGGTTAAGTCAAAAGAAGAGTGTAGAAGAAAACAATAATGAACCTTTTATTTCCTTTTATGTTTAAATATAAATACAATAATAATTCATAAAAATACCATGGTGTGAGTCTTATATTGCCACCATTTTCATATATATCCAACCATGATAAATGTATGTATGCATGTATGTATGTATACACATCCATATGTGCATGAAACTAGAATGAAAGAAAAACATACATGCATTCATACATCCATCCAACACAAGAAAAGGATTTCTAGTGAGAAACTAATGGTTAAATGATAAATCAACACTTGATTTATCAATACGGCCATATCTCATATGACCCCTACCAAAAGCAAGCTGCCCGATCAATATACGGTATCCCATACGCGCATTTTAATCGGGTCCATGCGCATATCGCATACGCGCACCACAACGTTTCGCCTGGACTAGGAAACTCCATTGTGGGACTCTGAGACTCGTCAATATGCCGGCAGTGGGTGATGATCATATCAAGCACCCCCAAGCCGCAAGCGGTCAGCTAAACGTAATGACCACCCGGGTATTGAGCGATCAGAAGAGAACAAGCGAACCTGCTACAACTCCCGTCGAGCCGATCGACGACACTTCCTATACAGTCCGGTCTCCTCGTCTGATATGTCGCATATCAAGTCTAGGGGTGGTAAACGTCAGACCCCAATAACCGATAAGTCGTGCCGATGTGAGGCTCATAACGGGTCGAGAAACTACTGGTAACACTTACCAGCAAATCTCTGATCAGCCCTGGCCAGGGACTTCCCTGTTACGGCCAATCAAGCACAGCGCAACATCAACCCCCAATACCGGGAGAGACGAAACCCCTCCTATCGCTCATTGCCTCCATGTGACTCGGGACTGTACCCAAAGACCACCGTTTTGCACGCCCTCATGGACGTGGTAAGGTGGAGATCAAAGCACAGTGGGAATCACACAAGACTCTATGACGATCTCGGGTCTACAGACTAACCTGTACAAGTGTCACCTGAGAACTGCCATCTGACGTGAGGTATAATACCATCTGGGAGTTCTCGGTGAGTCCGTCCAGTGTACCCAGTCTCCACTGAGCACCCGTATACCATCTCTGATGTCAAACACCAATGGATATGGGATCATCCATCGCCCATCACATGGGTCGAGAAGCGTATACGCTAGTCTACTCTGGTATATCGATGCCCCGTCTCGATACACCCACGACTAGGGACCTTGAAGGATGTACTTATGGACTACCATGTCCCCACTAGTATGATCTGCATCATAGTCCAGGTAGTCAAGTACACATCCTAAGGGCTTTACCAACATATAACCATAAGACAGTTTAAAGAGACTAGTATACATGTTAAGATAAAGAGTAACCAGATAGCATACTATCATATCGAGCAAGAAAGTCATCTCTATATATGTCCAAGCATCCAATATAATATACATCATCTGTACAATACTGGCCTCTAGGGCATACATACAACTAACAATCTCCCACTTGCACTAGGGCCAGCTGCTGTAGTATCGCATACCGAGCATCCCGAAGAGTCTCTCAAACTGTATCTGGGGAATGGCCTTCGTGAGTGGATCCGCCGTGTTGTTCTTCGTGTCAACCCTCCTGACCTCGATCTCCCGGCGATCAACTATCTCCCGGATCAGGTGATACCGCCTCAGAATATGCCTGGATCGCTGATGGGACCTGGGTTCCTTGGCTAAAGCCACCGCTCCATTGTTATCATAATACAAAGGTATTGGATGCTCAATGGATGGAACCACTCCAAGTTCAGTAATGAACTTCTTGATCCAGACAGCCTCTTTGGCAGCATCGTTGGCAGCGATGTATTCAGCCTCCATCGTCGAGTCTGCCACGGTTTCCTGCTTGGAACTCTTCCAGCTAACCGCCCCTCCGTAAAGGGTAAAGACAAAGCCCGACTGCGACTTAGAGTCGTCCTTATCACTCTGGAAGCTCGAATCTGTAAAGGACTCCACTTGGAGCTCTCCGTTACCATAAACCAAGAACATATCTCTAGTCCTTCGCAAGTACTTGAGAATGCTCTTCACAGCTGTCCAGTGACTCTCTTCAGGATCAGCTTGATACCTGCTCACTATACTTAGTGAGTATGCTACATCGGGTCTGGTACATAGCATCGCATACATGATAGAGCCTACTGCCGAAGCATAGGGTATCCCTTGCATACGAGCTCTCTCCAAATCAGTCTTGGGAGACATCTCTTTGGAGAGAGTGACTCCAGAGATCGTGGGCAAGTTCCCACGCTTGGACTCTTCCATACTAAACCTCTTTAGTATGGTGTCAATGTACCTGGATTGGGACAATCCCAAAATCCTTTTGGATCTATCTCTATAGATCCTAATTCCCAATATGAAGGAGGCATCACCAAGATCTTTCATTGAGAATCTTTATGATAAGAAGAGCTTGACCGATTGCAGCATAGGAATATCATTTCCTATCAAGAGTATGTCGTCCACGTACAATACGAGGAAGACAACCTTACTCTCTGCCACCTTCTTGTAGATACAAGGTTCATCTGGGTTTTTGATGAAATCAAACTCTTTGATAACGACGTCAAAGCAGATGTTCCAACTCCGCGATGCTTGCTTTAATCCATAAATGGATTTAAGCAGCTTGCACACCTTTCCGCTGCTCCCACTGTCTACGAAGCCCTCTGGCTGAGTCATGTACACGCACTCTTCTAAATCACCGTTTAGAAAGGCGGTCTTAACATCCATTTGCCAGATTTCGTAATCATGATAAGCAGCGATGGCAAGCATGATCCGGATGGATTTAAGCATAGCCACTGGAGAAAAGGTCTCGTCATAGTCCACACCTGGTCTTTGACGAAAACCCTTTGCTACAAGTCTAGCTTTGAAAGTCTCGACTTTCCCATCTACACCAAGTTTCTTCTTGAAGATCCACTTGCTCCCAATGGGTTTTACCCCTTCAGGAGAAACGTCCAAAGTCCATACTTTGTTGGTGTACATGGATTCCATCTCGGACCGCATAGCATCCAGCCATTTCACTGAGTCCCCACTCGTGATGGCCTGCTCGAAGCTAGTTGGGTCATCATCCTCCATGATGCAATCCTCGCTCCCACCATCTATGAGAAAACCGTAGTATCTCTCAGGTTGGCGAGGAACCCTACTAGATCGGCGGAGTGGCTGGGGTTCATCGGGAACTACGGAATCCTCTGGTTCCACCAGATCTTCTGTTATAGCTTCTGCAGCTGGAACTTCTTCCAGTTCTACCTCATGACCACTAATCTCTTTTTCAAGAAATTCCTTTTCTAAAAAGGTGGCATGCCGAGAAATAAACACTCTTTGTTCCTCAGGATGGTAGAAGATATACCCTTGAGAATTCTTGGGATATCCTACAAATTTGCATAGAACAGACAGTGCCTCGAGTTTGTCCGGATTTTGTCGTTTGACATAGGCTGGACAACCCCATATCTTAACATAGTTAAGAGATGGTCTCTTCCCTTTCCATATCTCATATGGAGTGGTAGGCACAGATTTGGTGAGGACCATATTCAATAGATGTATGGCTGTCTCAAGCGCATACCCCCAGAAGGAAATAGGTAACTCAGCTGTGCTCATCATAGAGCGCACCATATCTAATAGGGTGCGGTTCCTCCGTTCTGATACACCGTTGTGCTGTGGTGTATATGGAGGAGTCAGCTGAGAGAGAATCCCATTCTCTTTTAGGAAGTCCAGGAATTCATTGCTCAAGTATTCACCTCCTCGATCAGATCGAAGGATTTTAATACTTTTTCCGGTTTGGTTTTCGACTTCTTGTTTATATTCTCTAAATTTCTCAAAAGCTTCAGACTTGTGTCTTATCAAGTACACATGTCCATATCTTGAGAGATCGTCAGTGAATGTAATGAAGTACGAAGAACCATCCCTGGCATGCGTAGACATGGGACCACATACATCACTATGTATTAGTCCCAAGAGTTCGGTAACTCTTTCTCCGTGTCCCGTAAACGGAGTTTTGGTCATCTTGCCTTTGAGACATGACTGGCAAGTGTCATAAGATGAAAATTCGAATGGTTTCAAATATCCATCCTTATGCAACTTAGCCAGTCGTGTCGCATTGATGTGACCCAGTCTACAATGCCACAAGAAGGATTCGTTCAGTTCTGAACTCTTCCTCTTTTGTGTGTTTGTTATGCTTAGAACTGTAGATTGATTTAGAACATAAATGCCATTGCACAACGTGCCTGATCCAACCAACTTTTGGTTACGGAAAATGTTCATAACATTGTCCTGTAATACAAAATTATATCCTTCTTTGCTCAACAAAGAAACCGATATAATGTTGCATATCAGGTTCGGCATGTAATAGCATTCATTCAGAACCAATGTATTACCAGTTGGTAATACAAGGTGATATTCCCCGACAGTCTTAGCTGCAACAATTGCACCATTTCCAACTCTTATGTCTTTATCACCTTCTCCAAGTTCTCTACCTTTCCTGAGCCCATGTAATTGATTACATATATGGGATCCTGACCCGGTATCTAATACCCAGGACGTAGAGCAAATGGAGAAACAGTTCTCTGTAACGAACACACCCGAAGAAAATGCATCAACATGTACTTTCTTCATTCGGGTGGCATGGGAATCCTGGTATTCCCCTATATCCTGTTCAGTCCTATAACTCTTATAAGAAAGAACGGAACCAACGTTCCCCAGCACATTATAACATGCGGGTTCGGTCAATACATCCATATTATTATCTTTATTAGGGCATGACATGGTCGCTACCTGGAGAGAGAGAGAAGAAAACACTTTAGCGTATGCTCGTGCAAGATCAGATTGGTTATTATCTTATCTAATCAGGATGGCTCCCACTGGTTTTCATCAAATCTTCCTTCAAACCCTAAAAGGAAAGACTAGCCGGGATTAATTACACACTACAAGTTCGCCAATCTTTCAGCCAGGCCAGTGTCGGTACTTTGAGGGAGGTCCCCCGTGCTTTCGCACGAACCTAATTAATGTAAACCTCGTTTTCCCAGAGGCGTAACCCCGTTGACACCTTTCTAGACACCTACTTGATTAGCTAATTGCAATGTGTAAAACTCTCCCAGGAGTAACTCTTACTCGCAGTGGGTATCGGGATCCAACTATCTCATAGAAGGTATGCAATCTCATTGCAAATTTCAACACTTGAAACTCCCGATAATGCTTTTGCCCCTAGCGTGATATGACCTTGACGAAAGCCAACAAACCACAGCCCGCTAGTCAAGTTCAACCCGTACATTTCTTGACTGAATTAAACCCACCCGCACGACCCTTGACGAAAGCCAACAAAGCCGTACGACTACCCTAATCCAGTCGCATTATATGCTGCAGATAAGCAGCACATAGCTACCGTACACTACACCTTGACGAAAGCCAACAAATGTAGCACGAATACTATATGCAACTTATCTGAAATGACGGAGGGCTACGACAGGTTTTTCTGAAAACCTATTGCGTAATGAACTTGATATCGTTGTAGGATCGAATGAATTTTGAAATGGAGTGTTTTTGAGGCTTTTCTAGTTTTGCTAAAGGAGTCACTCCCGGTGAAGGGATCGTCGGTCCTTTCCTCGTCGAATGAGGTGCGGGATATATCATATATATCACTGTGCAAAGCAAAAAACTCTCAAAAGCAATCAAAAGACAAACCGAGTGTTGTAGCATCTGCCAGTTATTGCTAAAGGAGTCACTCCCGGTGAAGGGATCTCGGTCCTTTCCTCATCGAATAAGGTGCAGGGTATATCATATATACCGCTATACAAAGCAAGAACTGTAGCTACCTGTTTTGTTTAAAATTTGATTCTACAACATCTTAGGTTTCTTTTCTTTCATTAATCACATTAATGAAGTCCCATCATTTAAATACCTAAACATCACAGATAGATATGACGTACACTTATGCCATCCGCATTCGCCTCGATGTCCCCTCGTGCACCGTTAGGTTAGGTAACTAACGACAGAGCAGGACAGGGCTAGCGCGGGTGTAAAACATAAGTAACGTCTATATAATATATCATATATACTATATAAACAATATCCATCACAGAATCACATCACAGATTTCGCAGCAGAAGAAACATATGAAATATTGGATATACTAGGACGTCCGTGTTTTCAATACGAGCCAGTATAAAACACGGATTCCACGGTCGTGATGAATAGCCAATCCCACACCTCTAGACCCCTACGAGAGCGGCAAGCAACCCTGCCAATTCTAGGGTTAGGAGACCCGGACTCGACTCCTCGAGTTTGTCTCCCACTGGACCCTAGAACCCGGTTACTTGTGCTCTCCTCCTTGGGTCTATCCTAATGCGGAAAAGTAAATAATATACAAAGGGTGACAACTTCCGCTACCTGGAAGTGCCCCAAAAAAGAATATTACATACAAGTTTTTACATGAATGAAAATGAAAAACACTCATCTCACACATAAAAAACCCCCGGCTATTCGAACACGACTATCCAATATAACATATCCAGCAACACATAACATCACATGTCATCAACGTAAGTAAGTATGCGTACCCCAATTGTCGTTGATGTATAGCAACGAAACCGGCGATATCGACATACTACACTTACGGTCACAGAAAAGAAAGTGTAAAACTGCAATATCTGGAATCCACATTATCCTTAGACATCATAAATGCGAAATATCACATACCTCGTATTTCATGTCTTATAATGTGAATTCCACACATTGCATCACATTTCGAATAAACAGACAGTATTAAAGTTTTCGAACGACCGATCAAATACCCAAGATTCACTAAAGCTCAACACTTGAGCAGGGTTCAAAAATCCGGAGTGTGACACAGTAGTAGCGGTCCAGCCGTAGAAGGGTCAAGCCAACGCCTCACATATGGCACGCCGTACTGCCCCAAACCCTAAGGTTCAAAGGGCAGTTCGAGACGGTCACATAATCGAGTTAAGGTTTGTTGTCTTCTAGAGGGACCACCGCAAAAAGACTTGCACTTATCTCCAAAGTATTTAAACCCCGTGAATAGCGAGCAAATGATATTCGTTCAAACACTTCAATACTTTCTAGTTTACCCGGAAAAGAAAACGAAATGAAAATTCCGATCGAAACGACGAGTCCAAAACCATCTCCAGAAATTTTCAACAGCAGATTCAGATTAAACATACTCAAAATATACTGTAGCAGGTAAGGAAAAATACTGTGCAAAATGGAGCAAAAGATCCTTTCTTATGGCCGCGGATCCGCGGCCTAAGCCTGCTTAGGCCGCGGTTCCGCGGTCTAAAGTACTGTTCATGGCCACGAATTTTCCAGTTTGTCTTATCTTTACCTGCTCTATTTTTTGAGAATTTTTAATTCTGAAAAAGGTCAGTTTTTAAAAAATTTCCAGAGAGCACCCAAAGAATCCGTATTTTTGTCCGATCGGGGTTTACACTTCGTAAAAACGTCGCCTAATGTTCTAGGTTGGCTCTGATACCAATGAAGGGTTTGTTTAGCACCCTATGAAGAGTTTTGAAGCATCTCATGTCCAAAAGTTTAAGTTTTTATTGTGCTAAACAAACACGCAAAGGAATCGATCCTAGAAAATTAAGGTTACAAAACTTTAAGCTAATAAAAGTTAGGGTTTAGAGACTACAACCTTTGTAGCTCCCTACGCTAGACTCCTCGGCTACTTGGGGGTTGAAAAAACTCCGCTTGAACTCCTCGATGTCACCGATGATCCACCCGGAGTCCGCTTTGTCCAAGCTAGCGACTTTCTCCGATCAAGTGAACGGAATCAAGTTAACACCCTAAACAAGTGGGCTATACTTATGTAGAATGGTGTTGTGGTTCTCTTTCTCACTTCAAAATCCTAACTTGTTGATTATGTAGCTCACTACAAAAATCTAGAGAGCTATGAAGGAGGAGGAAGAAGATAATGGCAATATTGAAGAAGATGATAACTTTTTTTCCTCTTTCAAAATAGAAAAAATATATCAATATATCTTTTCCATCTATCATCTCAAACCATGGTTGAATCATTATTGTACTAGAGTTAAAACATAAAAGGAAATTAACCAAAGGTTAAAAGGTGGGTGAGAATGGTTAAGTCAAAAGAAGAGTGTAGAAGAAAACAATAATGAACCTTTTATTTCCTTTTATGTTTAAATATAAATACAATAATAATTCATAAAAATACCATGGTGTGAGTCTTATATTGCCACCATTTTCATATATATCCAACCATGATAAATGTATGTATGCATGTATGTATGTATACACATCCATATGTGCATGAAACTAGAATGAAAGAAAAACATACATGCATTCATACATCCATCCAACACAAGAAAATGATTTCTAGTGAGAAACTAATGGTTAAATGATAAATCAACACTTGATTTATCAATCCGGCCATATCTCATATGACCCCTACCAAAAGCAAGCTGCCCGATCAATATACGGTATCCCATACGTGCATTTTAATCGGGTCCATGCGCATATCGCATACGCGCACCACAACGTTTCGCCTGGACTAGGAAACTCCATTGTGGGACTCTGAGACTCATCAATACGCCGGCAGTGGGTGATGATCATATCAAGCACCCCCAAGCCGCAAGCGGTCAGCTAAACGTAACGGCCACCCGGGTATTGAGCGATCAGAAGAGAACAAGCGAACCTGCTACAACTCCCGTCGAGCCGATCGGCGACACTTCCCGTACAGTCCGGTCTCCTCGTCTGATATGTCGCATATCAAGTCTAGGGGTGGTAAACGTCAGACCCCAATAACCGATAAGTCGTGCCGATGTGAGGCTCATAACGGGTCGAGAAACTACTGGTAACACTAACCAGCAAATCTCTGATCAGCCCTGGCCAGGGACTTCCCTGTTACGGCCAATCAAGCACAGCACAACATCAACCCCCAATACCGGGAGAGACGAAACCCCTCCTATCGCTCATTGCCTCCATGTGACTCAGGACTGTACCCAAAGACCACCGTTTTGCACGCCCTCATGGACGTGGTAAGGTGGAGATCAAAGCACAGTGGGAATCACACAAGACTCTATGACGATCTCGGGTCTACAGACTAACCTGTACAAGTGTCACCTGAGAACTGCCATATGACGTGAGGTATAATACCATCTGGGAGTTCTCGGCGAGTCCGTCCAGTGTACCCAGTCTCCACTGAGCACCTGTATACCATCTCTGATGTCAAACACCAATGGATATGGGATCATCCATCGCCCATCACATGGGTCGAGAAGCGTATACGCTAGTCTACTCTGGTATATCGATGCCCCGTCTCGATACACCCACGACTAGGGACCTTGAAGGATGTACTTATGGACTACCATGTCCCCACTAGTATGATCTGCATCATAGTCCAGGTAGTCAAGTACACATCCTAAGGGCTTTACCAACATGTAACCATAAGACAGTTTAAAGAGACTAGTATACATGTTAAGATAAAGAGTAACCAGATAGCATACTATCATATCGAGCAAGAAAGTCATCTCTATATATGTCCAAGCATCCAATATAATATACATCATCTGTACAATACTGGCCTCTAGGGCATACATACAACTAATAGGCGCGTCAAGCATCGACTGTCCATGTCGTAAAAAGGATAGTGCAGGCTTCCTACAAAGCGGGAACCAAATCATTCCGTGCCGGGGAAACGTCTACTACGGACACTCCGCCTCGGAGACGCGTCAAGCATCGACCGTCTATGTCGTAAAAAGGGCAGTGCAGGCTTTCCACAAAGCGGGAACCAAATCACTCCAGGCCGGGAAAACTTCTATTACGGACACTCTGCCTCGGAGACGCGTCAAGCGTCGACCGTCCATGTCGTAAAAAGGGCAGTGCATCCCAAAAAGTAGGAACCAAAGCAAGTTGCCTCCACGTGAAGGAAGATCCATCAATTTCATGCACACGACCCACATATGTGGTGTGCATTTATTGATGGGGGGCACTTTGTTGGCGTCGAAAATTGTACCCCAGTTGACCAAGTCAAAATCAAGGTCAACCCCAAGCCAGGTAGGCCCGAGCCCAGATCAAGTGGGCTCATGCCCGAGTCGAGCCCGAACATGAAGTGGCCGGCCCCCCATATGCCAAAATGAAAATTATGTAATAAATAATTTTGATGTAATTTTCATACATGAATGTAAGAAAAATGGGCATAAAGCTAAATTTTTGTAAAGCCCATGGCTCATGTGCAAAAGAAATGAGTACATGAGACATGGGGTGAGCAAAATACCATTTTGTAAAGCCCAAGGGGCTACATGTAAATGTGTAAGCCTATAAAAGGCAACATGATAATGAAATAAAGCATACAATTCATTCCTCTCAAAATCTAGGGTTTTTGTGCCTCCTTCTCCTTCCTCAAGGATCTAAAACTTCTTTCTTTTTTTTTGAATGAAATCAAGAGTTTAACTCTTCCTTTCTCAAAAATAAATAGTTTTTCATACAAAACCCACAAAGGGGAACTCAGATCTCCCATCAGATCTCAAAAAGGAAAGATTTTTAAAATCTCATACTTCTTGTTCTTCAAGATTCGGCCACCAGGAGGAGGAAGAAGGAGACCCAACTCCAAAGACCCCATTTTGGGAAAGATCCAAGGCTCAGGGGAGAAGAAAGGGGTTTCCTTGAGTATTTACAAAGATTTCTTGGAGTTTAACTCCACAAACCAAAGTTTTTGGGAGTTTAACTCCATAAAAATAAATAAACAATAATAATACATTTTTAAAGGAGTTTAGCTCCAAAAGTCAATTGGAGTACAACTCCCAGTATGGGGGGCTGAGCCCCCCTTTATTTTCCGCTGGCGCCTTGCGCCCAGCGCCCGCATGCCATGCATGTGAGGCGCTGGCGCCTTGCACCCAGCGCCCACGTGCCATGCACGTGAGGCGCTGGCGCCTTGCACCCACCTGTCCTTTGGATGCCTTTTCCTTTTTTTATATATATGTATATACAGACACACACACACCCCACAACAATGTCTCCGTTAGAAAAAAAATTCTAACTGGGTACTGTCCCGCACCCCGCAAGGGAGCTGCTAGCCCCCTTGACCCCTATCTCGCTATCCGGGTAGCGGGACCCCGTAAACTCTGCGTGGCTCCTGATATATCCAAGCCTCCCTTCCAAAACAAAACACACGTACACTGCACATTGAGTTCACATGACCAGTTTAACCCATCAATCGGAGGTTCCCTCGCTCCAAAGGCGAGGGGTAATTTACGGCAGCTTAGTCCTCGGCTGCCGGAGATTCGGATCCACACAATCAATAAACCCCCTTCTACTCTAGGCAGGAGGAATCTGTAGTACACCTGACAAGCGCGAGCATGTTCCCATCTCAATGGGGTGATGAAAAACACTCTACAACACAAACAATTATGTAAAATCAATATCTGCCTACTTGTCAATCCTAGGTGATATTCCCCTACGGATACAGCGTCCATGCTCATTCCATTAGCAACCCTGAGAGTCATATCATCTGCCATGATAACTCTACGGTTTCTCAAAGCCTGTAAAAAATTACAGGTATGATATCATGATCCGGTATCTAGTACCCAGGAAGTAGAATTAATTGATCGACAGTTTTCAATCACAAACACACCCGAAGTCGAAGCCACAACGAGCTTCGGATCCTGGATTCTGGATTTCTGGCTTTCCAAGCCCTGCATTCCTTCTGCCAATGTCCTTTCCCGTGACAATAGGAACATCCCTCCTTTGCTACTGTTAGTCCCGAAACTTTTGCCTTGCCCTGTCTCTCTACCTTACTTACACCGCCTATCGGTTTTGTGGAGGTCTTATTCTTCTCACCCTTGTCTTTCTCCTTGGATCCAGAAGAGGAAGATTCCCAAATAAGCAAAGCGGGTGTCTCCCTGGTTTCCTTCAGGGTGTAACTAGAAGGTAGGGACTGTAGAATCAAGTCAGTACATGACTCGCTCTCCAACATGGTCTCCAGGTCCGTGAGCTCATCAATATAGCTAGTCATTGTAAGGACGTGGTCCCCTACAGATGACCTGATAGCCAATCTCACTTGAAGCAATTCTTTCGAGGTCTCATATCTTGTGATACGAGATTGCTCTCTATATAAAACTTTTTTATGGAAGAAGATGGAAACTAAGTCTATCTTCTCGTGCTGCCTCTGGTTCACACCATCTACTGAGGCCAACACAAGGCATTTGGCATTTGCACTGTTTTTTTTCTCTTTTCTTACGGATATCAACATCCGCGACGGTGGAAACTGGACCTGGGACGGCGAGGGCTTGAGTAGTAAGGAGGTGGCCCGGCTTGTCATAGGTAATAGACATCTGGACAAACCTTTGCCAGTCAATATACTATAACTCAGTCATTGTATTATCAAGATGTAACCTAATCTTGGTCACCAAGTCCCTTCAATTAGGAGAGAGAAAGAAGAAACACTCAGCATGATACTCTTGCAAGTTTAGATTAGTTTTTAGTTTATTTAAACATGATGGCTCCCATTGTTTCTCGAATCCTTCCTCAAACCATAAAAGAATAATTAGTCAGGATTAATCTCACCCTACAATACTTGCTTAACTTTTCATCCAGGCTAGTGTCGGTACTTCGAGGGAGGTTTCACAACGCTTTCGTGAAGTTCCTTAATTATATAACCTCTTTTCCATGGAGGCATAGCCCCGCTAACATCGTTCTAGACACCTACTTGGTTTATAGCATTGATTGTTTTAGTGAAAAATCTTCCGAGGGGTAGCGGATACTCACAGTAGGATCGGGATCCAAATATCATTGTATGATAATCCTGAAGGAATCCTACCAACATTATCACACTCCAAATGGTATGCGGCACTAGCAAGTTTCAGTTTCTTTAGAAACTCCCGATGTGGATTTTTGCCCCATACTCTTATGACCTTGACCAATGCTAACATATCATAAGTCACATGTCAAGTTCTACCCGTCATTGTCCAGGTTAATTTCTGTAGGGTTCCTAGGCACACTCATGAGGTTCTACAACTGATCAACCATGCCAAAATCAAATTTTTCCATGTGCCGAGAAACCCTAATTGAGATTGTTAACTAGAGGTAAGGCGAAAGCATGCAAGTTAACTACTTTAACTACAAGTGAAAGGGATTGCAACCTTTGTAGATCCGCTCCTCCACTTCTAAAGCTCTGTGATGACGTCCCTCCGCTGCGATCATCGGGATCCCGGACTCTAGCGATGGTTTCGTCGGAGAAATAAGCGGGCTAGGTCGTTGACTTCGATACCGAAGATGATCTACGTCGAGGCGACTCAAACCCAAGCTCCATCTTCACTATGTCATGAAACTTGTGAAGATAACATACTCTACTACATGGCAAGTGGTAGAGGATGAAGAAATAGGAAGTGTGTTCACTTTAGAATTGGATTTCTCACTTGATTTCTTCACTTGGAATTTTCAAGAAAGCTTTCTTCTCTTCATGAAGAAGAAGAAGAAGAAGAAGAAAAGAAAAATGAATTATCTAATTAGAAAATTCAAGTGAAGTCTATCATATAGCAACCATGGGTGAGGTAAACACATGTAGAGAATAAACTAGGGTTTAGGTGTAATAGTTAGGTTAAAGGAAAAAACAAAATGGTTAAGACTTTTTTTTCAAAGATGCTTAAAAGAAACTTCATGAAGCTTCAAGCAAGAAAACAAATAAAGCCACCATTTTGTTTTTTCCAAAAACAAAATAAAATAAATAAAATAAAACCCAACAATAAACTTAAACATGGTGTAAGTCATACACACACCCAAGTTTGCATGTATCATCAAACATGATACAAACTAGTGCACAAACATATATCACATACACAATGTGCACAATCTAGTGAGAAAAATAATCTTAAGTCAACCAATACTAGTTAATGTAAAGTAATATATCCTATATATAATTATACATTAAATCATTAAATCAACACATGATTTAATGATCCGGTCATACTGCATATAACCGACTAATATCAAGTGTATCAATATATCGAATCAACATTTGATTCGGTAACCCGGTTATATCTTATATAACCGTCCGATGACACAAATCGCGAGAATAGAATTCAGTATCACATACTGGTATTATTCTCGGTCCCGCACATATCTCATATGCACTCCTATTTCGTTTCGCTTGAGCCAGGAAACCTCTGTGTAGGACTCTAAAGACTCGTCAATACGCCGGCAGTAGGTGATGATCATATCAAACACCCACAAGCCGCAAGCGGTCTGCTAAACGTAACGGCCACCCGGGTATTGAGCGATCAGAAGATCAACGAGCAAGCCCGCTCACACTCCTATGAATCCAACCGGTAACACTTACCGCACAGTCCGGTCTGTTCGTCTGATATGTCGCATATCTCGCCTAGGGGTGGTAAACGTCAGACCCCGGTAGCTTGATAAGTCATGCCGATGTAAGGTCCATAACAAGCGTGAAACTACTGATAACTCTTACCAGTATATCACTGCAACCCTGGCCAGGGATTTCCAGTTATGGCCAGTCGAGCATAGCGCAACATCAACCCCCAATACCGGGAGAGATGAATCCCCTCCTATCGCTCATTGCCTCCATGTGAATCGGGACTGTACCCAAAAACCACCTGTTTGCACGACTCAGTAGAGCCGTGGTAGGGTGGAAATCAAAGCACAGTAGGAGACACACAAGACTCTATGACGATCTCGGGTCAACAGACTAAGTTGTACCAGTGTCACCAGAGAACTGCCATCTGACGTAAGGTATAATACCATCTGGGAGTTCTCGGCGAGTCCATTCAGTGTACCCAGTCACCACTGAGCACCCGCATACCATTTCTGATGTCAAACACCAATGGATATGGGATCATCCATCGCCCATCACATGGGTCGAGAAGATATACGCTAGTCTACTCTGGAATATCGATACCCCGTCTCGATATTCCCACGACTAGGAACATTGAAGGATGTACTCATGGACTACCCAGGCCCCACTAGTATGATCTACATCACAGTCCTGGAAGTCGAGCACATATCCTAAGGGCTTTATCAACATGTAATAGAGAGACAGCAAGTATACATGTTAAGATAAAGAGTAACCAGATAGCGTACTATCATGTCGAGCAAGAAAGTCCTACCTATATATGTCCCAGCATCCACTACAATATACATCCTATGTACAGTAATGGCCTCTAGGGCATACATATAACTAACAATCTCCCAGCACTAGGGCCATCTGTAGCAGTGGTTGCAGTATCTAATATTCAACCATTCCATATAAGTCTCTTTCTGGGAAAAAGCCTTTGTGAGTGGATCCGCCGTATTATTCTCTGAGTATACTCTCCTAACCTCGATCACCCTGGAGATCAACTATCTCCATGATCAGGTGATGCTGCCTCAGAATATGTCTGGGTCACTGATGGGACCAGGGTTCCTGGGACAAAGCCACACTTCCATTGTCATACAATGGTAGGAACCTAGTTCATCTCATGAACCAATAAACACCCAAACTGCCTCTTTGGTAGTATCTTTAATAACGATGTTACCAGCCTTTATCGTTTAGTTTGCCACGGTATCTAGCTTGGAACTCTTCCAACATACCGTCCCTTCACTGAGGGTAAAGACAATGCCTGCGACTGACATTCAGTCGTCCTTATCACCCTGGAACTTTTCCAGTGATTCTCCCCAGGATCGATTGATACCATCTCACTAAACCTAGTGAGAAGCCTAACATCCATTTAGATCTATCTCATAGATCCAATACCCAGGATTTAGGAGGTATCACTTTGATCCTATATGGAGAACCCTTGTGATAAGAGGAGATTGACCGTGCGTAGTATAGGAAACTCTTTTCCTATCAAGAGCATGTTGTCCACGTACAATACGAGGATGACCACCTTACTCTCTACTACCTTTTATATGTACAAGGTTCATCTTCCATTTTGATGAAGTCAAACTATTTGACTACTACATCAAAACAGATTTTCCAACTCCGCGATGCCTGCTTTATCCTGCAAAGCAACTTGCACACGTTTCCGCTGCTCCCACTGTTTACAAAGCCCTCTGGTTGTGTTCTTATAGACGCTCTCTTCTAAATCATTATTTAGAAAAGCAGTCATGGCACCCAACCACCAGATATCGTAGTCATGGTATGTAGCAATGGCAAGTAGGATCAGGATGGACTTAAGCATAGCCACTGGAAAAAGTTTCATCATTATCCACGCCTGGTTGATGACGAAAACTTTTAACAAGTCTAGCTTTGAAAGTCTCAACTTTTCCATCTACACCAAGTAATCTTCTCAAGATATACTTGCTCCTGATGGGGATTTAACCCTTCATATATAGCAAACAAAGTCCATACTTCGTTGGTGTATATGGATTCCATCTCAGATCTTTAAGCATCCAGCCATTCTTACAGAGTCCCTACTCTCGATGGCCTGCTCGAAACTAGTTGGGTCATCATCTCATGATGCATTCCTCGCTCCCACTGTCATCGAGAAACTGAAGTATCTCTCAGGCGGATGAGGAACCCTACCAGATCGGCGGAGAGGCTGAGGTTCGTTGGGGACTATTGAATCCTTTGGTTCTATCAAATCATCAACTGCAATTTTGTATAGCTGGAACCTTTCCAGTTCTACAGAACTGACTTTGCCTCGATCTTGTCCTGATTTTGCTTTTGACATAGGCCGGACAATCCCAAATCTTAACTTGCTTAAGAGATGGGCTCTTCCCATGCCATATCTCATATGGAGTGGTAGGTAATGATCTGATTCGAACCCAATTCAATGCAGCTTCTCAAGTGCACAACCCCAATAGGAAATAGGTAACTCAGTAATACTCATTATAGAGCACATCATATCTAATATGGTGCGATTGCTCCGCCCCGATATACCAACGTGCTATAGTGTATACGGAGGAGTAATGCTGAGAGAGAATCTCATTCTCCTTTTGAATAGTCCAGGAATTCTATGCACAAGTATTCTTCTCCCTGATCTTATCATAGGACATAATACTTATACCCGTATTTTGGTTCTCTACTTCTAACTTATATTTTGTGAATATCTCAAAAGCTTCGGACTTATGTTTCAACAGGAACATATGACTGAATCTTGAGAGATCATCGGAGAATGTATTGAAGTACAAAGAACCGGTCCTGGCATGTGTAGATAGGGGACCTTACATACATCATTATGTATCAAACCCTAGAGTTCACTAACTCTTTCTCTGTTTCCAATAAACAGAGCTATGGCCATCTTATCTTTGTAACATGACTGGCAAGTTTCACAAGATGTAAATTCAAACTGATTTAAATATGCATCTAAAATGTAACTTAAGCTAGTCGGGTCACATTGATATGACCTAGTCTACAATACCTCAAGAAGGAATCGTTCATTTCTGAACTCTACTTCTTGTGTGTGTTCTGTATACTAGGAACTGTAGTTTGATTTAGAACGTCAATGCTTTTAGATAACGTGCCTGAACCAATAAACTTTTGATATAGGAAATGTTCAAAACATTATCCAACAATACAAAATTATATCCTTCTTTAGTAATAAAGAGACTGACATGATTTTGTCTATCAGGTTCGGTATCTAATAACATTTGTTCAGAATCAATGTATTTGGAAATACAGGGTGATAGTGACCAACAGACTTGGCTGCAACTCTTGCACCGTTTTCTGTCTCATGAAACTTATCACCCGTTCTCAGTTCTCTACCATTCTGTAGTCCATGTAATAGATTACATATCTGGGATCCTGATCCGGTATCAAATACCCAGGACGTAGAGGATACAGAGAAACATTTCTTTGTAATGAACACACCCGAAGAAGATGCATCATTATGCACTTTTTTCGTTTGGGCGGCATGGGATTCCTGGTATTCCTCTAATTCCTGCTCGGTCTTATAACAATTATAAGTTGGAGCGGGACCAACGTTCCCCAGCTCAGTATAACAAGCGGGTTCGGTTAATACATCCATATTATTATCTTGATTAAGGCATGATATGGTCGCTACCTGGAGAGAGAGAGAAGAAAACACTCTGCGTGCGCTCGTGCAAGATTAGATTGGTTATTTATTTTATCTAATCAGGATGGCTCCCACTGTTTTTATCAAATCTTCCTTCAAACCCTAAAAGGAAAGACTAGCCGGGATTAATTACACTCTACAAGTTCGCCAATCTTTCAGCCGGGCCAGTGCCGGTACTTTGAGGGAGGTTCCCCGTGCTTTCGCACGGACCTAATTAAAGTAAACCTCGTTTTCCCAGGGGCGTAACCCCGTTGACACCTTTCTAGATACCTACTTGATCGGCTAATTGTAAAGTGCAAAACTCTCCCAGGAGTAACAATTACTCCCAGTGGGTATCGGGATCCAACTATCATATAGAAGGTATGCAATCTCATTGCAAATTTCAACACTTGAAACTCCCGATAATGGTTTTTACCCCTAGCACTTATGACCTTGGCTAAGGTCAACAAATCATAAGCACTAGTCAAGTTCTACCCGTCATTCCGTGATTAATTAGACCCACCCACATGACCCTTGGCTAAGGTCAACAAAGCCACATGACTGTCCTAATTAATCGCATCATATGCTGTGTAGGAAAACATCACTTAGTTACCGTACACTACGCCTCGGCTATGGTCGACAAATGTAGCACGAATACTAAGTACTCTACTTCCTATAATGACGGAGGGTTGCGGATGGTTTTTAAGAAAACCTTTAACGCTTTGAACTTGATCTCGTTGCGGAATCAAATGGTTTTTTAAATGGAGTGTTTTTGAGGCTTTTCTAGTTTTGCTAAAGGGGTCACTCCAGGTGAAGGGATCGTCGGCCCTTTCCTCATCGAATAAGGTGCAGGATATATCATATATACCACTATGCAAAGCAAAAACTATAGAAGCAATCAAAAGACAAACCGAGGGTTGTAGCATCTGCCAGTTATTGCTAAAGGGGTCACTCCCAGTGAAGGGATCTCGGCCCTTTCCTCATCGAACAAGGTGCAGGATGTTTTACAAGGAACACCGCGATGCAAAGCAAGAACTGTAGCTACCTGTTTTTGAAATTCGATTCCACAACATCTTTTAGGTTTATTTTCTTTCATTAATCTCATTAATGAATGTCCCATCATTTAAGTCCACCTAAACATCACAGATAAATATAACGTACGCTTATGCCATCCGCATTCGCCTCGATGTCCCGTCTGCACCGTTAGGTTAGGTAACTAACGCCAGAGTGAGGCAGGGCTAGCGCGGGTGTAAAACATAAGCAACGTCTATATAATATATCATATATACTATATATCTATCTGAACAAATTACATGATCACATCACAGATAACGCAGCAGAAAATATCATATGAAATATTTGATATACTAGGACGTCCGTATTTTATTTTGAGCCTGAATAAAACACGGATTCCACGATCATGATGAATAGCCAATCCCACACCCCTAGACCCCTACGAGAGCGGCAAGCAACCCTACCAATTCTAGGGTTAGGAGACCCGGACTCGACTCCTCGAGATGGTCTCCCACTGGACCCTAGAACCCGGTTACTTGTGCTCCCCTCCTTGGGTCAATCCTAATGCGGAAAAGTAAATAATATACATCAACGGTGACATCTTCCACAACCTGGAAGTGCCCCAATAAAAGAATATTACATACAAGTTTTTACATGAATGAAAATGAAAAACACTCATCTCAGATAAAAACCCCCCGGCTATTCAAACACGACGATCCAATATAACATATCCAGCAACATATAACATCACATGTCATCAACGTAAGTAAATATGCCCATCCCAATTGTCGTTGACATATAGCAACGAAACCGGCGATATCACATATTACACTTACGGTCACAGAAAAGAAAGTGTAAAACTACAACAGTTGGAATCCGCAAACTCTTTAGATATCGCATGCCTAACCAAATGAATTCCTTAGACATCGCATGCCTAACAATTATAAACCCCGCATTTTAGTCTCATTATCGAAAACTCTTTTCAATATCAAGTCGGGCAATTCAACAAGATTCCCGACATATGATCGAATGCTCATCGCAAACTTTAGTAGACGGCCACACCCCCGATACCGTCGACGAAGTGCACTAAGGCGGAACACCGCTACCGCGAGCACCCGAACGGATTCTTTCGGCGACGGGGTTATCCTACAGTCACTTGGTCGGGGCTATGGGGCACGGCTATCTATTAAGTTTACTGGCGAGTATCCGCGAACGCTGCGTGATTGCGACAGACTTTTGATCGCATCAAAATTCCGTGGCAACCGATCAAGTGAGACTAAACTGCTAGATTTATAACATTCAAATGTTGTTGATTCCAATTATTGTATCACATTCCAGATAAATAGAAAATGTTAAACTTTCCGATCGAACAATCAAACACCCAAGTTTTCCCGAAAAGCTCAACACATGAAATAAGTTTAAAAACATCCACTTCATGCCACAGTACCAACGGTCCAGCCGTAGAAGGGTCAAGCCAACGCCTCACATGTGGCACGCCGTACTGCCCCAAACCCTAAGGTTCAAAGGGGAGTTCAAGACGGTCACATAATCGAGTTAAGGTTTGTTGTCTTCTAGAGGGTCCATCGCGTTACTTGCACTACTTAGAACGTTCTTAAACCACGGAAAAATCCAACACTTGGAAATTTCCCGGCAGGGGAAAAAGTGGGTATTTATATCCGGTCGAACTTTTTAACATTATCTAAAATATCCGGAAAAACACAAAGACGGAGTTAAACTTTCCGATCGAAACACCGAGTCCCCAATACAACCCAGAAAACTCAACTCTTGAGTAAAAATTAAAATTACCCAGAAAACACAAGAATCACAAAGGGACATTACTGTGCAAACAGTGAAGCAAGAGGACACTTTATGGTCGCAGAACCGCCGCATGGCCTAGGGTACGGCCGCGGTTCCGCGGCGCCTTGGAAGAGTTGGGGTCACGTGCTTCACAGTAATGCTTAGAAATTCCTGCTGATTTTTTTGAGTATTTTTAATTTAGAAAAATGCACAGTTTCAGAAAATGTACAGAGAGGGGTATTCGATTAGGGTTTCGGGTTCGATCGGACTTCTAACTTCGTCTAAAGCTCTAGCTAGGCTCTGATACCACTGTAGGGTTCCTAGGCGCACTCATGAGGTTCTACAACTGATCAACCATGCCAAAATCAAATTTTTCCATGTGCCGAGAAACCCTAATTAAGATCGTTAACTAGAGGTAAGGCGAAAGCATGCAAGTTAACTACTTTAACTACAAGTGAAAGGGATTACAACCTTTGTAGATCCGCTCCTCCACTTCTAAAGCTCCGTGTTGACGTCCCTCCGCTGCGATCATCGGGATCCCGGACTCTAGCGATGGTTTTGTCGGAGAAATAAGCGGGCTAGGTCGTTGACTTCGATGCCGAAGATGATCTATGTCGAGGCGACTCAAACCCAAGCTCCATCTTCACTAGGTCATGAAACTTGTGAAGATAACACACTCTACTACATGGCAAGTGGTAGAGGATGAAGAAATAGGAAGTGGGTTCACTTTAGAATTGGATTTCTCACTTGATTTCTTCACTTGGAATTTTCAAGAAAGCTTTCTTCTCTTCATGAAGAAGAAGAAGAAGAAGAAAAGAAAAATGAATTATCTAATTAGAAAATTCAAGTGAAGTCTATCATATAGCAACCATGGGTGAGGTAAACACATGTAGAGAATAAACTAGGGTTTAGGTGTAATGATTAGGTTAAAGGAAAAAACAAAATGGTTAAGACTTTTTTTTTCAAAGATGCTTAAAAGAAACTTCATGAAGCTTCAAGCAAGAAAACAAATAAAGCCACCATTTTGTTTTCTCCAAAAACAAAATAAAATAAATAAAATAAAACCCAACCATAAACATAAACATGGTGTAAGTCATACACACACCCAAGTTTGCATGTATCATCGAATATGATACAAACTAGTGCACAAACATATATCACATATACAATGTGCACAATCTAGTGAGAAAAATAATGTTAAGTGAACCAATACTAGTAAATGTAAAGTAATATATCCTATATATAATTATACATTAAATCATTAAATCAACACTTGATTTAATGATCCGGTCATACTGCATATAACCGACTAATATCAAGTGTATCAATATATCGAATCAACATTTGATTCGGTAACCCGGTTATATCTTATATAACCGTCCGATGACACAAATCGCGAGAATAGAATTCAGTATCACATACTGGTATTATTCTCGGTCCAGCACATATCTCATATGCACTCCTATTTCAGTTCGCTTGAGCCAGGAAACCTCTGTGTCGGACTCTAAAGACTCGTCAATACGCCGGCAGTAGGTGATGATCATATCAAACACCCACAAGCCGCAAGCAGTCTGCTAAACGTAACGGCCACCCGGGTATTGAGCGATCAGAAGATCAACGAGCAAGCCCGCTCACACTCCTGTGAGTCCAACCAATAACACTTACCGCACAGTCCGGTCTGTTCGTCTGATATGTCGCATATCTCGCCTAGGGGTGGTAAACGTCAGACCCCAGTAGCTTGATAAGTCATGCCGATGTAAGGTCCATAACAAGCGTGAAACTACTGATAACTCTTACCAGTATATCACTGCAACCCTAGCCAGGGATTTCCAGTTATGGCCAGTCGAGCATAGCGCAACATCAACCCCCAATACCGGGAGAGACGAATCCCCTCCTATCGCTCATTGCCTCCATGTGAATCGGGACTGTACCAAAAACCACCTGTTTGCACGATACAGTAGAGCCGTGGTAGGGTGGAAATCAAAGCACAGTGGGAGACACACAAGACTCTATGATGATCTCGGGTCAACAGACTAAGCTGTACCAGTGTCACCAGAAAACTGCCATCTGACGTAAGGTATAATACCATCTGGGAGTTCTTGGCGAGTCCGTTCAGTGTACCCAGTCACCACTGAGCACCCGCATACCATCTCTGATGTAAAACACCAATGGATATGGGATCATCCATCGCTCATCACATGGGTCAAGAAGATATACGCTAGTCTACTCTGGAATATCGATGCCCCGTCTCGATATTCCCACGACTAGGAACATTGAAGGATGTACTCATGGACTACCCAGGCCCCACTAGTATGATCTGCATCACAGTCCTAGAAGTCGAGCACATATCCTAAGGGCTTTATCAACATGTAATAGAGAGACAACAAGTATACATGTTAAGATAAAGAGGAACCAGATAGCGTACTATCATGCCGAGCAAGAAAGTCCTACCTTATATATGTCCCAGCATCCACTACAATATACATCCTATGTACAGTAATGGCCTCTAGGGCATACATATAACTAACAATTTGAACCCACCCATACATACCCTTGACGAAGGCTAAAATAGTAGTACGACTGTCCCAAACCAACGCATCTATCTATGCTACAGATGAATATTCAGCAGCTACCAATCACTATGCCTTGGCGAAGGTCAAAATACATAGCTTGAATACTACTGAATATTCAACTGAAATGATAGAGGGCTACGGGATGTTTTGGCGAAACCGTGAACGTAGTGAACTTGATATAATCGAAGGAACCTGATAGCTTTTAAAAGGAGTGGTTTAAGCTCCATATTTAAAAGTCTGCTGTTTTGAAAAAACCGAGTGGTTTTAAAAAAATTTCTAACGATTTAGCTTTGGTTTGTTTGCTATGCTTTAATAATGCAGTCCCATCATTTACACCTATCATCACAGAAATAAATGAAAATACCATGTATGCTTATGTCATCCGCATTCGCCACTGGGCCCCGTCTAACACCGTTAGGTTACTTAACTAACGCCAGAGCAGGGGATGGACTAGCGCGGCTGCAAAACATAAGCAACGTCTACTATATAGCATATATATAATAACCATTCATCTCACACAATAATAGGCATTCCAGATCACAGATGAACATATTGGATATACTAGGAATTCCGTGTTTCGTTTAAGCCTGTAACGAAAGACGGATTCCACGGTCATGAGCCAAACCCCACCCCAGACCCCTACGGGTGAGGCAAACTACCCGCCAAATACCCGAAGTGAAGCAACCTCTCTCAGTAAAATGAGCAGGCCACTCGGCACTTCAAAGTACCCGGTAGTTTGTGCACCCTACTTTGGGTCTAACCTAGGAGCAGAAAACAGTAAAAGAAATAATACAACGGTGGCTACAACCTCAACCCGGATGTGCCCCGCAAAAATAATATTACATCACTTTACAATTTTACATTGAATGAAAGATAAAACACTCATCTCACATCCCCGGCTATTCATCCACGACGATCCAACAAAGTTCATGTACACAAACCAATATCAACAGCAACACAGATATGTGCAACCCCTTCTAATCGACGTATAGTGATTAGAAGACGTTTAAGAACACATATACACATCATAAAGCTTGTAAAGTAACCCACGATGTTATAAAATCCGTGCACAATTAGCGAACAAAACAAGTTTTTCAAAACCATGACAAACTGTCCACTAAAGTTACCAAAAAAATCATTTTATGCCAATCCGGGAGACGAAACGAACTCGAAATCCATCCGAACCTTCGCAGAGGAGACGGGGAAAAAACTAAGATTCGATCCAGGGGCCTCGGTAGGGTACCCACCCCTAGGGTCCACCTCGAGGTGGCCCCAAGGGAAGGCAGACCCGAGAGCACCATTCTGGTGTGCTCTCGGGTCACCAGCCCCCAAGGCCACCTTGTGGTGGTCTTGGGGGTAGGCCCAGCCTTGGGCCCCCTAGAGGTATCCCCGGGGTGCCCTTGCTCCACCCCACGGCTTCTCGGTTCAAGCCGTGAGCCCGCGGGGTGTGCAAACATCTTAAAATAAATTTTTCGGTTCTGTTTTTGTCTGCAATCCGTGCACGACAAAAACGATGGATTTTAAACGTCGCTACAAGCTATCTAAGGTTTATGAGAGTCTCTGATACCCCTGTAAGTCGATATTGTGTACCTCGCAGGTTCGCGAGGAGGCAGAATACGCAAAAAATGATTTTTACGGGTTTCGCAACACCGACTAAACTCCCGGATCGACCATAAACCCTAGCTAGCAAACTATTTGAGATTTAACTACTCGGATGAATGTTATACCTCATGTAAGTCGATGTTCAATACCCCAATACTTATGGGGAGGCGGAAATATGAATAACAATCTTGTTCTATGATCAAACATCGATTAACCGTATGAATCGTTTGCTAAACAAGTTTTAACAAAAGCTATAGAGTTCTAAACTACTATGTTAAGAGATTATACCAAACGGTTCTAGTCCTTCGTCTTAATGTTATCTACGGCCTTTTTGGATCTCCACGTCCTCTTCGGCTTTCTTCCGTGATAGACGATCCACCCGAGAACCCTAATCCAAGCTATAACCTTTAAACTTGAGGTTACTTAGTTTCTCTAGTTGCTAAATAGAGTAGCTAAGGTGATGTAGAGATAGGTTATAGAGTAATTAGTCTTTCCTAATCCTTGTTCTCAACTCATGAGGGTAGGATTAGGTTTGGTGAAGGAGAGAGAACTTGAAGAGAGAGAGTGAGAAGATGATAATGATAATAATATGAAAATGAAAAAGCTTCTCACTAGATATATGAAACATAATGAATTAAAAAGAAATGAATAATAAGAGATTATTCATCATGTTTCATTAATGCAAGTGGGTGATTCATTATGTGAGTCATTAAGCATTTAATAATGCATTAATGACATGATGAATCACTCACAATGAGTCACTAATTCATTAAATGAAAATGCCACCTCTCCCTCGATGTTACATCCTTCTAGAAGCTTCTCGGAAAATTACGAGAACGCCCCTCTCATCGGTAAAAACACGGAAAAACTTTAGACTGTATAAATCCAATAACCTGATACTAGAATCTGGCTTAAACCAAAGCCGGCTAGTAAAAACTGTCCGAATGTCGTACGTGCGTTCAAACACGTATGCGTCCGAATCTTTGTCGTAAAACCATACGACCTCTATATCTTTTCTCCTGGGTTTGGGAAATCTCTATGTAGGACTCTAAAGACTCGACTACTATGCTGGCAGTGGGTTTAACCACAGACCGCAAGCGGCACTAGCTGTACGTAACGGTCCCCAGGTAGTTGTCGATAAGAAAGCTGATGAGGTAACCCATCTGAAATCCTACTGAGCCTGTCTGTGACAATATCCGCGCAGTCCGGTCTGTTCGTCTAAGAGTATCGCATGTACGGTCTAGGGAGGTGGTGGACGTCAGACCCCTAATAACCGTACAAGTCGTGTCGGTATGGTTCAAGACCACCCGAGAATCTATTGATCATTCCATCAGTAATTCTCAATCAGCCTTGGCCAGGGACTTATGGTAATGACCAAACGACCACAGTGCGATATCAACTCCCTATACCGGGAGAGACGAATCCCTAACAGTCGCTCACTGCCTCCATGTGGCTCGGGACTGTGCCCAACTGAAACCTGTTTGCACGACTCCTTTGAGCCGTGGTAGGGTAATAATCAAAGCACAGTGGGAACTCACACGAGACAAATGATGACCTCAAGTCAACGGACTATCTGCACACATGTCACCTGAGAACTGCTATCTGACGTTAGGTATAATACCATCCAGTCAGTTCTCGGTGAGTCCTGTCCGGTGTACTCACACCCAGTGAGCATCTGTATACAATCTTAGGTGAACACCACCAATGGTTGCGAGACCAATCCATTGCCCCTTGTCAGGGTCTAGATATGTATACACTAGTCTACTCCGGAGTATCGATGCCCAATCTCGATACTCCTGCGACCAGGGACATCTAAGTGTGTGCCTATTGACTATCCAGCTCCCACTAGTATGACTGCCATCACAACGCCGGTAGTCAGAAAAAACACCCTATGGGCTTTTTCAACATATATATATATATAAATACCAAGTAAAATATATCATACGTTAAGACAAAATCAAACCAAATAGCGTACTATCATATCAAGCAAGACTGTCATGTACATACATATCCCAAGCATCTTATACAATGTAGGCCTCTAGGGCATATATATCCAACAATCTCCCACTTGCACTAAGGCCTATAATTGGCGCAATGAGTACCCACTGTCTCTACCAGATCCAGTTGCTTGCGTACCGCATGCCCAACATCTCAAAAAGCCTCTCGAACTGTACTTGAGGAATGGCCTTGGTGAATGGATCTGCCATGTTGTCTTTTGTGTCTACTCTCCGTATCTCGATCTCCCGACGATCCACGATCTCCCTGATCAGGTGAAACCGCCTTAAGATATGCCTGGATTTCTGATGGGACCTTGGTTCCTTCACTAAAGCTACAGCGCCATTGTTATCGCAATACAAAGGTATTGGATTGGCAATGGACGAAACCACCTGAAGTTCAGAAATGAACTTCCTCATCCAGACAGCCTCTTTTGCGGCTTCACTAGCAGCTATATACTCAGCCTCCATAGTTGAGTCTGCGACGGTATGTTGTTTGGAACTCTTCTAATATACCGCTCCTCCATTGAGGGTAAACACAAAACCCGAAATGGATTTAGAATCATCCTTATCACTTTGGAAGCCGGAGTCGGTAAAAGCCTCTACCTGGAGGTCCTCATTACCGTAAATCAAGAACATCTCCTTAGTCCTTCTCAGGTACTTGAGAATGTTCTTCACCACTCTCCAATGTTTCTCACCTGGGTCAGACTGATACCTGCTTACCACACTAAGTGCGTAAGCTACATCCGGTCTGGTACATAACATCGCATACATTATTGATCCTACCGCCGAAGCGTAGGGTATAATGCCCATGCGAGCCCTCTCTTCATCAGTCTTTGGAGACATCTCTTTGGAGAGGGTGATTCCGTGACAAGCTGGCATATTGCCGCGTTTGGAATCTTCCATACTAAATCTCTTTAGTATAGTGTCTATATACCTGGACTGTGAAAGTCCTAATATTCTATTATATCTATCTTGATAGATCTTAATGCCCAGAATGTATGATGCATCTCCCAAGTCTTTCATAGAGAATTTCTGTGACAAGAAGAGCTTTACTGATTGTAGTATAGGGATATCATTCCCTATCAGTAGTATGTCGTCGACGTACAAAACGAGGAAGACTACTGCTCCTTCTACAATCTTCCTATAAATACATGGTTCATCTACATTTTTGATAAAGTCAAATTCCTTGACTGTTTCATCAAAGCAGATGTTCCAACTCCGCGATGCTTGCTTTAACCCATAAATGGATTTAAGCAATTTGCACACTCTTCCGCTGCTCCCACTGTCTAAGAAACCTTCTGGTTGATCCATGTAAACACTCTCTTCTAGATGTCCATTTAGAAAAGCTGTTTTTACATCCATTTGCCAGATTTCATAGTCATGGAAGGCAGCAATGGAAAGCATGATCCGAATGGATTTAAGCATAGCTACTGGTGAAAAAGTTTCATCATAGTCCAATCCTGGTCTTTGACGAAAACCTTTTGCTACTAGTCTAGCTTTGTAGGTTTCCACTTGTCCAAATGTACCAATCTTCTTTTTGAAGATCCATTTGCACCCAACTGGTTTTACCCCAGGAGGAGCAACTTCTAAAGTCCATACTTTAATGGTGTACATGGATTCCATTTCGGATCTCATTGCATCCAGCCACTTCACTGAGTCGCTACTTGTGATAGCCTGCTGAAAACTAGTAGGCTCATCATCATCGATGATGCAATCCTCTCGATCCCCATCAAGAAGAAAACCATAGTATCTTTCAGGAGGATGAGAAAGCCTACTAGATCTGCGGAGTGGCGTTGGTTCGTCATGTTCTATTGAAATCTGAGATTCTTTTAAGTCTTCGGTTGTAGTTTGAGGTTCTGGAATTTCTTCCAGTTCTACCGTGCTCCCACTAATTTCTTTTGCAAGAAATTCGCTTTCTAAGAAGACAATATGACGAGCGACAAACACCTTTTGTTCTTCAGTGTGGTAGACCATGTACCCCCTTGAATGCTTGGGGTATCCTACAAACTTGCATAAAACCGATCGTGCTTCGAGCTTGTCCGGATTATGCTTTTTAACATATACCGGACACCCCCATATCTTGATATACTTGAGATATGGTCTCTTCCCACACCACATTTCATATGGAGTGGTAGGTACAGACTTAGTTGGAACTCTATTCAATAGGTATGCGGCTGATTCTAGAGCAAATCCCAGAAGGAAAGTGGTAACTCAGCACTACTCATCATTGAACGCACCATATCTAATAGCGTGCGATTCCTTCTTTCTGATACACCATTATGCTGAGGTGTATAAGGTGGAGTAAGCTGAGAGAGAATTCCATTCGCTTTTAAGTATTCAAGGAAACTGGTACTTAAGTATTCTCCACCTCGATCAGATCGAAGTGTCTTGATGCTTTTACCAGTTTGTTTCTCTACTTCATTTTTATACTCCTTAAACTTCTCAAAAGCCTCGGATTTATGCTTTATTAAGAACACATGTCCATACCTAGAGAAGTCATCAGTAAAAGTGATGAAGTAGGAGTGACCACTTCGTGCATGTATAGACATCGGACCACATACATCACTGTGTACTAGTCCCAAGAGTTTAGTGGCTCTTTCTCCGTGTCCGGTGAACGGAGATTTGGTCATTTTTCTTTTGATACATGATTGACAAGTTGCATATGATGAATATTCAAACGGATCTAGATATCCATCTTTATGTAACTTAGTCAACCTTGTTTCATTTATATGACCAAGTCTACAATGCCATAGGAAGGCTTGATTCGAATCTGGAGCCTTTCTTTTACGCATGTTTTGAATATTGAAAATTTGAGGTTGATTAAGTATGTATATGCCGTTTTCCAGTATGCCAAACCCAATCAGTTCTTGATTTAGGAGAATGTTCATCACATTTCTTTCAAGCACAAAATTATATCCTTTATTAAACAACAAAGATACTGATATAATATTACACAACATACTGGGAATACAAAAACAGCTATACAATACCAAAATCTGTCCACTATTCAACTCTAGGTGATATTCCCCTATTGCAACTGCATCTACATGCATTCCATTGCCCATCCGGAGAGTCATATCACCTGCCCCCAGTACTCTACTATTTTTCAGATCCTGCAAAGAATTACAGATGTGAGAACCAGAATCGGTATCAAGTACCCATGAAGTAGAGTTTACTGAAAGACAATTTTCGATTACAAACACACCTGAAGCAGAAGTAACAGCTTGCTTCATGTCCTTGGCTTTAAAGGCCAAACAGTCCTTCTTCCAGTGCCCTTGCTTGTGACAATAGAAGCATTCGTTCTTTTCTGCCTTCACCCTTCCTGCCTTGTTCGTTCCCTGCACCTTCTTGACCCCACCCTTCGGTTTGGTAGCTTTCATCTTCTTCTTCCCTTTTGCTTTCGCTTTAGATTTAGAAGAAGATGATTAGCCAACATACAGAACGGGGGTCTTCTCCTTTTTCAAGGAGGTCTCTGCTACCCTCAACATATTGAGGAGCTTTGGAAGATCCGCTTCCATTTCGTGCATGTTGAAGTTCAGCACGAACGGAGAGAAGGTGTGGGGAAGGGACTGCAAAATCAAGTCGATATACAAATCATTCTCTAGCACGCATCCCAGGTTTGCGAGTTCCTCAATGAGGGTGATCATTTTGAGGACGTGCTCTCCAACAGGCGATCCTGGAGCTAACCTCATCTAGAAGAGTTTCCTTGAGATTTCGTACCTTGCGATACGGGAGTGTTCACCATACAATTCCTTGCAATGGAGGAATATGGATACAATATCCATACTCTCGTGCTGTTTCTGGAGTTCATTATTCATGGACGCCAGCACGATACACTTAGCTCGTTCACAGTCTAGATCCCAGGTTTTACGAACTTCCTTGTCCGCAACTGAGGAATCTAGTCCTGGGATAAGGAGAGGAACAGCGGTGGTAACATATGCAACTTTGTTATAAGTCAGCGCAATATTGACATTCCTTAGCCAATCTTTATAGTTCTGCCCGGTTAGTATATTCTTTTCAAGTAATAGTTTTAGTCCAGTCATGGTAGCTGCCAGAGAGAGAGAAAAGAAAACACTCAGCATATGCTCTTGCAAGTTTAGATTGGTTATTATTTTATCTAAACAGGATGGCTCCCACTGTTTCCTCAAATCCTTCTTCAAAACCTAAAAGAAGAACTAGTCAGGATTTAATCACACGTTACAATTCTTGCTTAACCTTTCAGCCAGGCTGGTGTTGGTACTTCGAGGGAGGTTTTCCAACGCTTTCGCGAAGTTCCTTAATTAAAGAACCTCTTTTCCCTGGGGGCGTAGCCCCTCTAACACCTTTCTAGGCACCTACTTGGTTTATAGCATTGATTGTTAAGTGGGAGAAATTCCCGAGAGTAATCCTACTCATCAGTGAGATCGGGATCCAACTATCATTGCATGATGCCCTAGATGGAAGCCACTCTAGTCACCACACTCCAGAAGGTAAGTTTAATCTGCAAGTTTCCTTTATGTTTGAAACTCCCGATGTGATTTTTACCCCAAGCTCTTATATACCTTGACGTAGGCCAACAAGTCATAAGACGCAAGTCAAGTTCTACCCGTCGTTGTCCTGATCAATTTAAATACATCGTACAAGCCCTTGACGTAGGCCAACAAGGTGTACGTCTGTATTAAACTAATGCATCTATCTATGCAACAAATAGGCACACACACTACTTCCATTCACTATGCCTTGACGTAGGCCAACAAGCATAGCATGAATACGATGTGCTGTCTATCTAAAACGACGGAGGGTTACGGCTGGTTTTTGGCAAAAAACCGTTAACGTAGTGAACTTGATTTGATCGAAGGAACTGAGATAGCTTTTATTAAAAGGAGTGGTTTAAGCTCCGCATTTAAAATTTGCTTTTTCAAGAAAACCGAGTGGTTTTTAGAAATTGTTCCAACGATTCTGTTTAGGTTTTATTTTCTTTGCATTAATAATAATGCGTCCCATCTT
This sequence comes from Agapanthus africanus, assembly GCA_030015575.1. Lineage (NCBI taxonomy): Eukaryota > Viridiplantae > Streptophyta > Magnoliopsida > Asparagales > Amaryllidaceae > Agapanthus > Agapanthus africanus. The sequence goes on from JASDDO010000018.1 coordinate 78,486,641, forward strand.
TAACCTATCATTACAGATAACAACGAAAATACAACGTCCTCTTATGCCACCCGCATTTGCCACGGGGTCCCGTCATCACCCGTTAGGTTACTTAACTAACGACAGAGCGGGGGCTGGGCTAGCGCGGGTGTAAAACATAAACGACGTCTAAATAGCTATCATATATAGATATTGTACATTCGTCAGACGCAATAATAGGCATTCCAGATCACAGATAAACAATATTGGATTTGCAAGCAATCCGCATTTCTTTTGAGCCTGCAATGAAAGACGGATTACACAGTTGTGATGAATAGCCATTTTCCCAACCCAGACCCCTACGGGTACGGAAAACTACCCGCCAAGTACCAGAAGTGAAGCGGTCTGCCCCAACACTTCAAAATACCCGGTAGTTTGTGCACCCCACCTTGGGTCTATCCTAGGAGCAAAACAGTAAAAAGAAATAATACAACGGTGGCTACAACCGCAACCTGGATGTGCCCCGCAAAATAATATTACAACTTATTACATTTACATCAAATGAATTAATAAAAAACCCATCACAAATCCCGGCTAAACACCACAACAGTCCAATACAGTTTATATACACAAACAGTTATATATAACATCACAGATATGTGCAACCCCCTGCCAACCGACATACTAGCAGTTAGGGGAGGTTTACGAACACATAAAACATTTCACAGATATAATCAAACAAGCAAATACTGTATAATTTCGATCGATTAAGCACATTTAATCTTGCTCCAATACTTCTCTGTAAATCTGAAACCTGAGCAAAAATAAAAATTACCAGAAAACACCAAATATCTCAGAGAAACAACACAAGAAAGTTGAGATGATGAATCGTCCAAAGCGCGGCGGAATCGCGGCGGATCGGTGGGATCGGCCGCGGTTCCGCGGCGCTATGGCCGATTCATGAGCCCAATTTTCTTGGGTGTTCTAATACATTTATTTAGGTCATTCTGAAGGTCCCTGAAAAATTTTTGGACCTCATTTAAAATTCGACAGAAAGTACATGATATCGGGGTTTTTCCGGTTTGTTTTTCCGTTTGAAATTCATACAAATTTGCAAGTGTGTTAAATACTGTTTAACTAGGCTCTGATACCACTGTAAGTCGATGTTCAACACCCCAATACTTATGGGGAGGCGGAAATATGAATAACAATCTTGTTATATGATCAAACATCGATTAACCGTAAGAATCGTTTGCTAAACAAGTTTTAACAAAAGCTATAGAGTTCTAAACTACTATGTTAAGAGATTATACCAAACGGTTCTAGTCCTTCGTTTTAATGTTATCTACGGCCTCTTTGGATCTCCACGTCCTCTTCGGCTTTCTTTCGTGATAGACGATCCACCCGAGAACCCTAATCCAAGCTATAACCTCTAAACTTGAGGTTACTTAGTTTCTCTAGTTGCTAAATAGAGTAGCTAAGGTGATGTAGAGATAGGTTATGGAGTAATTAGTCTTTCCTAATCTTTGTTCTCAACTCATGAGGGTAGGATTAGGTTTGGTGAAGGAGAGAGACTTGAAGAGAGAGAGTGAGAAGATGATAATGATAATAATATGAAAATGAAAAAGCTTCTCACTAGATATATGAAACATAATGAATTAAAAAGAAATGAATAATAAGAGATTATTCATCATGTTTCATTAATGCAAGTGGGTGATTCATTATGTGAGTCATTAAGCATTTAATAATGCATTAATGACATGATGAATCACTCACAATGAGTCACTAATTCATTAAATGAAAATGCCACCTCTCCCTCCATGTCACATCCTTCTAGAAGCTTCTCGGAAAATTACGAGAACGCCCCTCTCATCGGTAAAAACACGGAAAAACTTTAGACTGTATAAATCCAATAACCTGATACTAGAATCTGGCTTAAACCAAAGCCGGCTAGTAAAAACTGTCCGAATGTCGTATGTGCGTTCAAACACGTATGCGTCCGAATCTTTGTCGTAAAACCATACGACCTCTATATCTTTTCGCCTGGGTTTGGGAAATCTCTGTGTGGGACCCTAAAGACTCGACTACTACGCTGGCAGTGGGTTTAACCACAGACCGCAAGCGGCACTAGCTGTACGTAACGGTCCCCAGGTAGTTATCGATAAGAAAGCTGATGAGGTAACCCATCTGAAATCCTACTGAGCCTGTCTGTGACAATATCCGCGCAGTCCGGTCTGTTCGTCTAAGAGTATCGCATGTACGGTCTAGGGAGGTGGTGGACGTCAGACCCCTAATAACCGTATAAGTCGTGTCGGTATGGTTCAAGACTACCCGAGAATCTACTGATCATTCCATCAGTAATTCTCAATCAGCCCTGGCCAGGGACTTATGGTAATGACCAAACGACCACAGTGCGATATCAACTCCCTATACCGGGAGAGACGAATCCCTAACAGTCGCTCACTGCCTCCATGTGGCTCGGGACTGTGCCCAACTGAAACCTGTTTGCATGACTCCTTTGAGCCGTGGTAGGGTAATAATCAAAGCACAGTGGGAACTCATAGGAGACAAATGATGACCTCAAGTCAACGGACTATCTGCACACATGTCACCTGAGAACTGCTATATGACGTTAGGTATAATACCATCCAGTCAGTTCTCGGCGAGTCCTGTCCGGTGTTCTCACACCCAGTGAGCATCTATATACAATCTTAGGTGAACACCACCAATGGTTGCGGGACCAATCCATTGCCCCTTGTCAGGGTCTAGATATGTATACACTAGTCTACTCCGGAGTATCGATGCCCAATCTTGATACTCCTGCGACCAGGGACATCTAAGGGTGTGCCTATTGACTATCCAGCTCCCACTAGTATGACTGCCATCACAACGCCGGTAGTCAGACAAAACACCCTATGGGCTTTATTAACATATATATATAAATACCAAGTAAAATATATCATACGTTAAGACAAAGTCAAACCAAATAGCGTACTATCATATCAAGCAAGACTGTCATGTACATACATATCCCAAGCATCCTATACAATGTAGGCCTCTAGGGCATATATATCCAACACCTCATAGTATCATGTCCTTCGGATCTTCTTTGCTGTCCTCCTCCTCGCCAAAAGCTCCGAGGATCGAAACGGATAGAGCAACCTTAACGGCCTCCTCGAGTCAAAGACGATCCACCCGAGACTCTATAGTCTGAGCTCTTACCTCAACCGAAGTAACTACGGCATCTAGTTCGCTAAACAAGATGTCCTAGATGATGTATAGAATGAAGATGAGTTAATTTGTCTCTAATAGCTTTAGGTTTCTTAACTCATGAGACATGAAGTTCTTAGAGGAAGAAGAAGGAGCTTGAGGAAAATCTAGTGAAGAAAGATGAGCTTATGAAAAAGAATGGCTCAAGTGAGAATAGAATAATGAAGCATACAATATTTCATGAAATAAATATCTCACAAATATCTAGCATGCTTCAAAATATCTAAGTGGTGAGTCATGCTTGATCTTTTGTCAACCTCTACCTCATAATGTTTAATCCAAAAAGAAATAAAGCATAATGAGGTGCTACTTCTAGTAGATTTCCCGAGGAAATTACGAGAATGCCTCTCATCCGTATATACATACTCGCATCCGTATTCCGAAGAATACGAATAAAAAAGAGACGAAAATAATGCATCAATATAATACTAGGATCCGGCTTAAACTAAAGCCCACTAGTATTATCCGCCCGAACATCGTACGTGCACAAGTACACGTAAGTGATCGAAGCCCTGCCATAAAACCATACGGCCTCTACATCTTTTGCCCGGTGCAGGGAAATCCTCTGTGTGGGACTCTAAACATTCGACACTACGCTGGCAGTAAGTTTAACCACAAGCCGCAAGCGGTACTAGCTACACGTAACGGCTACTGTCACGACCCAAATTTGGCCCGTAACCGGCACTTAAACTACGTAACGTCTAAAGGCGTACGCAACTTAAGTAAGCCAAAACCCAGAAATCTAAACCACCCAAAACTGGATCAACGGAGAAAAACATAGTTTTAAACATTCGGAAATTTTCAAGTAAAAATCTTTAAGTTTAGTTTTCGTTCTTAAAAATTTCGGCAGCAGCTCCTTTGTAAAAACTAACCCCGAAAACGGGTACAACATAGATAATAATAAAAGCATCCCAAACGGGAGAAAATCACGCCCAACGGCGGAGACAACCACCACAACATATATACGACGCCGAAGCGAAGAAATATAAAAGAAAACTGCATAAAGAAGTAAAACTTTTCAACAAAATCGGCTCCCACGAGCACGGCACCCAAAGTCACCACAAAATATAACACTGAATCCTCACAAGTCGTCTCTAAGTCATATACAACATAGTGGTAGATGGAGAATACTAGATCCAACAAAAAAATATACAAAGTACAAACAGATAACCGCAACCCACCTAAAAGCAAGGCTTCACAGCCAACCGTAGCGGTATCCGCAAAAGTAGAGATGAAAAGATGCCCTGCCGCGACTACTCAGAGGGTAAGTCCTGCACAACACTGTGGCACAACGGGGGTGAGTTGCCAACTCGTGAATAGTAAATAACATCATACAGTAATCGCAAGTATGCACGAACAACGATCTATCTATCACAAGTAATCCGATAGCATAAGTATGATAAGTGAATATGCAAAAATCATGTAAAGGTACATCATCAGGGTACTACAACTACATGAAACAATGCATATCAACATAATCCTGAGTGTGGGAAGATATAATATAAAATCTCATGCAAAAATCATCAGCATGGAAAAACACCAGTGTCCCTCACTGACACATCAAATCCCAAATCCTCAGGCACCGCATCCTCTGATCGGCCCTCACATCCTGTATGTCTCACGAAAACCTGAGTGTCCAACACCGACACTCGAAACATCATGAAACCTGTGTCTAGCATCAACACGTAAATCCTCATAACTCAGGCGCTGTCACCATGACTAGCCCTGACGATATGTCATACCTCACTCCGGTCGGTATCTCTATGATAACCGCCGAGTCCAAATACAATCACCGGTAGGTAGTGGTCCCACCGTCAGGTTTATCGTCTACACCACGAAATCACCACTCACCCCGGGATACCATACCGGGTCCACCATGTACCCGCAGACGGTGCATCCCGCTCCTCGAATCGGGTATCACAAGCCAAATCTCAGAACCGAGAAATCACATGGTGGACGCATCAAATATCATATCAAGAGAAACCGGGTTTTCAAACAATACATAGTTTTCTTGAAAATATCCCCCCACGGTTCTCAAATCCATAAATCATATGAAATCCATATCTCAATGCGTAAAATCCATATAAAACTGATATATGAAACATAAAACATCAATATGAGCATATAAAGGGAAAACCGCTCTTTAAATTGAATCTAGCTTTAAAAACATATCATGCGGTTCCCAATTCCTTCAAAAATAAATGCAGTATCATATGAAGTGTACATGTAAGTGTAGCAATGTTTAAGTATCTACATGTAATCAAGCACGAGGGTGTACATGTCAATATGTATGCATGATGTATAGGTAATTATAGCAAGATATAAGTGAAGTGGAATAAGGTTCACTACCTTAACTATTCCTGGCCAATGCAATATCACGTATGTATGTGCCCACAGTATTTCATATGCACAATAGAATAAGAGTTACTACTCCAATCATTCCTATCCACTATCATATCATATAGGTAGGTGTTTTTGCGTGTCATGGCAATTACAGACGGTGTGGGTGTAGCATACAATTTAGTGCTCGTGCAACATGAACCGTCAGTAATGTGTTATATCTAAAGTTACGAGTCAAGTACAACAGATAATGCTATGCAATGACATTCATATGAAAGTAACTAATATGCAAATACATGCAGCTATCATATCATATTCGCCCCGACGCATAACGCCATACGGGCGATTTCCCCGTAGATGTTAAATCTACTCACCGATGGTCTCGAGCTAAGAAAATCCGACCACCTGCTTCCCCTTGTCCTCAGCACCTGAAATCCCTGCTTGCGAACCTAAAATTTCGTAAATACAACACATAAGCTAAATATCCTAAAATGACGAAAAGACAACGAAACGCGACGAAAACGCTCGGAAAATTACACTACGCGCTTAGCGCATCTATCGCGCACAATACCGGCCAAAACCCTAATTGGGGTCGCTAAACTACAAAACACCAAGTCTGGACCCCGATCGTCCCGATCGCGCAACACAACACAAAATTACGAGGAATACACTGGATATAACCTCGCAACTACCAAACGAACCCTACGTCGGAAAACCCCGAAATCTAGTAAGCAACCTATCGCAATATATCGCACTAGATTTAAGATAACGCAAATCTAACAATTACAAATACCTTAAAATAGCTTAACTAAGCTATCTAAACCAATCCTATATTTTTAACACTCGCTAATTATGTTTTAGCAAAAATCTAGTAATCAACTTTGCTTAATTAAACAAAATAATCATTAGCAAATTTTAACATTTTCTACTAGATTAATCTTTTCCAAAACACAATTTAACACATCAATTAAACACTAATCACTTAATAAAAATTTAACCCTAACATGAATTTTTGAAACCAAATATAATGAATTAATCATGAATTAAAAGCTAAACTAAGCACTTAAATAGTTAACTAAATTAGCTAGTTCAAGATTAAAGCAATTAATTATGGATTAAGGTAAGAAATTATACCTCCTCAAGAACACCAAAAAGAAATTAGATCCATCATTTTAGCCTCCAAAAATCAAGCTTTGATGAAGATCCATGAAGGATTAGTGAAGGAAAAATGGTTTAATATTTATATAGGAATTTTTGGATTTATTTTTGGAATTCTTTTTGTGTGTTTGATTGAAAATGAGTGAGAAATGAGTTTGGAAATGTTGAGGACAGAAATGGGGGGGGTGAGCTCGGCCAAGGAGGAATGGGGGGTATTTTTGTGAATAATTTGTGAGGAATTAGCTAGGAAAGAGAGTAATTAATATTAAATAATGCTATTTTGCCACCTTTCACTCTTTTCTTTTCTTTTTAAATCCAAACCATTAGTCACCAAAAAAAATCTAGATATTTAAAAAGAACCTTCTAAAATAATTCTAGTGACAAAATTAATTTATTCATAAAATAAAAATTTTCCCGATTTACGTGCACAAAATACCGCTTAAAATAATATTTTATTTGGGAAAAAATATATCTGAACCAAAACCTCCCAAATACTCCCAAAGTTCGCACACAAGCTTTATTTTGGCCAAATTAGGTGTCGGTAAGTTTATACGGTCGTTTGATCGAAATCGGGTTAAAACAGGAAAACCGACAATTTTGCCCTAAAACGGGAAAATTCGCAAAACGATTTCTAAAACGTTACAATCTCCCCTCCTTAGAAATTCGGTCCCCGAATTAAAATTTCATACTAAGTGTACCTTCAAAAATATGAGGGAATTTATTCCGCATCTCGCTCTCGGCCTCCCAAGTGATCTCCTCACTAGTCGGGCTATGCCAAAGAACCTTCACTGATGGCAAGACCTTTGACCGAAGTTTCTTCACCTGCCGATCCAAAATAACTACCGGCTGCTCGGTGAACGAAAGATCGCGCTCAAGCTGAACGGTCTCGTGCTGAATCGTGTGAGAAGGATCATGAAGGTATCTACGAAGCATCGACACATGAAAAACAGGGTGAACATCCGGAAAACTGGACGGGAGCGCCAAACGATACGCAACAGAACCCACTCGCTCAAGGATCTCGAAAAGACCTACAAATCTGGGACTGAGCTTCCCTCTCTTCCCAAATCGCATAACGCCCTTCATCGGAGAAATCCTCAGGAATACATGATCCCCCACTGCGAACTCAAGTCTGCGACGGCGACGGTCGGCATAAGACTTCTGCCTGCACTGGGCTGCTCTCATCCTATCCTGAATCAGCTGGATCTTCTCCGTGGTCTCCTGAACTAGCTGGGGTCCCAAAACCAAACTCTCACTAAGCTCGGTCCAACAGACTGGCGATCGACACTTCCGACCATATAAAGCCTCAAAATGTACCATCTGAATAGTCTCCTGAAAGCTGTTGTTGTAGGAGAACTCAATCAACGGCAAGTGACGATCCCAACTGCCACCAAAATCAAGCACACATGCACGGAGCATATCCTCTAGAGTCTGTATAGTCCGCTCCGACTAGCCATCGGTCTGTGGATGAAAAGCGGTACTAAAACTCAGCCGGGTACCCAAAGCTTCCTGAAGGTTCTGCCAAAGACGGCTAGTAAACTGGGTGCCTTTGTCGGATACTATGCATGTGGGAACACCGTGCAAACGCACAATCTCATCTATGTATAACTGAGCATACTGAGCATAACCGAAAGTGGTCTTCACTGGAAGAAAGTGAGCAGCTTTCGTCAACCGGTCTACAATAACCCAAATGGAGTCATACCCTCGACTGGTCCTGGGTATACCCATAATGAAGTCCATGGAAATCTGCTCCCATTTCCACTCCGGAACGGGTAAAGGCTGCAACTCTCCAGCCGGTCTCTGATGCTCAGCCTTGACTTGCTGACAAGTCAGGCACCTCGAAACGAAATCCGATATATCACGCTTCATCCCTTCCCACCAGTAGAAATCCCTCAAGTCACGGTACATCTTGGTGGAACCTGGATGAACGCTAAAGGCCGACTGATGTGCCTGCTCTAGGATCTCGCGTCTCAACCCATCAACATCTGGTACACACAAGCGAGTCCCGCATCGTAGCACACCCTGGTCATCAATCATGAACTCCGAAACTCTTCCCTGCCGAACAAGCTCATGAATCTCAATCAAACGGGCATCGCTGGGCTGCGCCTCACGGATACGATCAAAAAGAAGTGGACGGGCGCGGACATGAGCAAGCTGTCCCCCAGCGGAAGTGAACTCGAACTGCACCCTACTATCACACAAGAGCTGCCAATCTGCAGAAGACTGACACTGAACTGCGCTCAACTGGGACAAGCTATCCACGGGCCTACGACTCAAAGCATCAGCTACTACATTCGCCTTGCCCGGGTGATAAAGGATCTCACAATCATAATCCTTCACTAGCTCCATCCATCGGTGCTGTCTCAGGTTCAGATCTCGCTGCTGGAAGATATACTTCAAACTCTTGTGATCCGTGAAGATCTGACACGACTCTCCGTACAAGTAGTGTCTCCAAATCTTCAACGCAAAGACTACCGCTGCCATCTCAAGATCGTGAGTGGGGTAATTCTGCTCGTACTTCTTCAGCTGCCTAGAAGCATATGCAATCACCCTATCATGCTGCATCAAAACACAGCCGAGCCCCACTCGAGAAGCATCACAATAAACAACATAGCCGCCCGATCCAGAAGGTAAAGAAAGAACTGGTGCTGTCGTCAACCGAGTCTTCAACTGCTGAAAACTCTGCTCGCACGCATCAGTCCAGAGAAAAGGAATTACCTTCCGGGTCAGTCCAGTGAGCGGTGCAGCGATACTCGAGAAATCCTGCACAAAACGGCGATAATAACCAGCTAAGCCCAAAAAGCTGCAGACCTCCGTCACCGATACAGGTCTGGGCCAAAGCTGTACAGCCTCGATCTTCCTCGGGTCCACAAGAATACCATCACCAGTCACCACATGACCCAGGAAGTCAACTCTATCAAGCCAAAATGCGCACTTTGAGAATTTAGCATACAGCCGGTGCTCTCTCAATATCTGCAAAGTAATTCTCAAGTGCTGCTCATGCTCCTCATGACTCCTAGAGTAGACCAGTATATCATCAATAAACACTATAATGAACTGGTCGAGGAACGGCCTGAAAATCCGTTTCATCAGATCCATGAACGCTGCTGGCGCATTGGTGAGTCCGAACGACATCACCAAAAACTCATAATGCCCATAGCGCGTACGAAAAGCAGTCTTTGGAATGTCATCATTCCGAACCTGCAACTGATGATAACCCGAACGCAAATCAATCTTCGAAAAATGTTTCGCACCCTGGAGCTGATTAAATAAATCGTCAATGCGGGGTAAAGGATACCTGTTCCGCACCGTAACTCGGTTCAACTGACGATAATCCACACATAGCCTCAAACTGCCGTCCTTCTTCTTGACGAACAGAACAGGAGCTCCCCACGGCGAAACATTCGGACGCACAAGTCCCAAAACAAGCAACTCTTGCAATTGATCTTTAAGCTCTCTAAGCTCTGCCGGAGCCATCCGATAAGGCGGTATAGAAATAGGCTCCGTGCCAGGAATCAGATCAATGCAAAACTCAATATCGCGCTCTGGCGGCAACCCAGGTAACTCATCAGGAAAGACATCGGAAAATTCTCGCACGGCAGAAACCTGGTCCAACGACTCTACCGTAACTCCAGTATCATGAATGAAAGCCAAGAATCCCCGACATCCCCTCCTTAAAAGCCGACTAGCGCACAGAACAGAAACCAAACTGTGAGGGGCGACACCACGGTCTCCCTGCACAACAAACACTGGCTCGCCGGGAAAACAAAATCTAACTGTCTTCTCGCGGCAGTCCACGGACGCATAGCAAGTAGCTAGCCAATCCATGCCCAACAGAACGTCGAAGTCCAACATCTCAAGAAGGATCAAGTCGACGGACTGATCTCTGTCTCCTAAACGGACAGCACATGATCGGAACATGTGTCGCGCAACAAACGACTCTCCCACAGGAGTAGTCACTACTAGCGGCTGATCCAGCAAACACGACTCTCGGCCTAACCTCGGCGCGAAGTGCGTAGAAACATACGAATGCGTAGATCCCGGATCGAAAAGAACATGTGCATCAAAAGAACATAAGGAAAGGGTACCTGAAACCACATCATTGGACGCCTGAGCGTCCTGGTGAGTCAAGGCAAAAACCCGTGCCTGCCCTCTACCGGCTACTGGCTGAACTCTGCCTCTGCCACCTCGTCCTCTCGGCACAAAACCACTGCGACCACGACCTCTCTGAGTAGGAGTCTGATGCGGTGCAACAACAGGAATAAGAGGCAATGCTCTCTGAGGCGGAGAAGGTGGTAAGGTAACCTGCGGTACTGCTGGCCCTCTCTGACGCACCACAGTACAATTCCGAACAAGATGCTGCAAACTGCCACAACCGAAGCATCCATAAGACGGTCGCTGGCCCTCCTGGGAATAAGAACTGAATAACTGGCCACGTCCCACGTCTCTGCTACTCCCCGAGTCTGAAGGAACTCTGCCTCTGCGGACAAACCTCGGTCCCCGTGCTGGTTCATCCGTACGAGTCCTTTTCGGTTCTAGAACAATCGATGACTCAGCTAGACGCTCCTCCACCAATAGGGCTGCATCGACAGCTGCCGCATACGTGTCGCAATGCTGAATGCTGATGGCTAGGAACAACTGGGTAAGCAGGCCTCGAACAAACCTCTTCACCCTCATCTCCTCAGTCGCTACCAGGTACGGAGCATACACCGACAGCTCAGTAAACAAAACATCATACTCTGACACCGTCATCCCCGGCGTCTGACGTAACGACTCAAATCTGCGCGCTCGCGCATCCCTGACGCTCGGTGGAAGAAAACGGGCAAGAAACGACGTCACAAACTCAGCCCAGGTCATAGGAGCAAGACCAGCGGCTCTGCCCCTCTCCAACGACTCACACCACTTCTGGGCCATACCCTCCAGCCGGAAACTCGCAAACTCTACCCATCTCTCGTCGGAGCATCGGAGTGAGCGACAAATCCTGGCCATCCGGTCGATGAACGACAGCGGATCCTCAGTAACATCTGTGCCAGTAAACACCGGAGGCCTCAGCCTCATGAACTCCGTCAGTGAAACGGTAATAACCTCTGGAGCTGCAACTACGACTGCCGGATTAGTAGGTACCATCGTGGTCCCTGCAACGGGTGGAACAACAGCCTGCCCCTGTGCTCGAATGGCCTCTACTAAAGTCCCCACAATCTGGCGCAGATCCAGCATACCAGCCCCAATCATAGCAATGTGCTCCGGTACCACAGGCGTATCGCCGTGGTCAACCCTCGCCTCAGACGAGTCGACTCTGGCCTCGGCCCTCGTGGCCGCTCTCTGTGCCCTCATAGTCTTCGGCGGCATATAGGCTGGAAATTGAAACAAGATTCGATAAGGAAGCGGAAATCGAATCACAAAGATGTATATCAATCACGGAAGGAATTTCAATCAATAAGTCCTAAGGTCACTTAGGCGGAGTACCGTGTCGTAAGTATGCCGCGGAACATACACACGCTACATCACTCTGCTTAAGCTACCTACTCCATCATACCAAGGTCATCCTACACTCCGAAAGGTAAAAACCTAGCGCTCTGATACCAACTTTGTCACAACCCAAATTCGGCCCGTAACCGGCACTTAAACTACGTAACGTCTAAAGGCGTACGCAACTTAAGTAAGCCGAAACCCAGAAATCTAAACCACCCAAAACTGGATCAACGGAGAAAAACATAGTTTTAAACATTCGGAAATTTTCAAGTAAAAATCTTTAAGTTTAGTTTTCGTTCTTAAAAATTTCGGCAGCAGCTCCTTTGTAAAAACTAACCCCGAAAACGGGTACAACATAGATAATAATAAAAGCATCCCAAACGGGAGCAAATCACGCCCAACGGCGGAGACAACCACCACAACATATATACGACGCCGAAGCGAAGAAATATAAAAGAAAACTGCATAAAGAAGTAAAACTTTTCAACAAAACCGGCTCCCACGAGCACGGCACCCAAAGTCACCACAAAATATAACACTGAATCCTCACAAGTCGTCTCTAAGTCATATACAACATAGTGGTAGATGGAGAATACTAGATCCAACAAAAAAATATACAAAGTACAAACAGATAACCGCAACCCACCTAAAAGCAAGGCTTCACAGCCAACCGTAGCGGTATCCGCAAAAGTAGAGATGAAAAGATGCCCTGCCGCGACTACTCAGAGGGTAAGTCCTGCACAACACTGTGGCACAACGGGGGTGAGTTACCAACTCGTGAATAGTAAATAATATCATACAGTAATCGCAAGTATGCACGAACGGCGATCTATCTATCACAAGTAATCCGATAGCATAAGTATGATAAGTGAATATGCAACAATCATGTAAAGGTATATCATCAGGGTACTACAACTACATGAAACAATGCATATCAACATAATCCTGAGTGTGGGAAGATATAATATAAAATCTCATGCAAAAATCATCAGCATGGAAAAACACCAGTGTCCCTCACTGACACATCAAATCCCAAATCCTCAGGCACCGCATCCTCTGATCGGCCCTCACATCCTGTATGTCTCACGAAAACCTGAGTGTCCAACACCGACACTCGAAACATCATGAAACCCGTGTCTAGCATCGACACGTAAATCCACATAACTCAGGCTCTGTCACCATGACTAGCGCTGACGATATGTCATACCTCACTCCGGTCGGTATCTCCATGATAACCGCCGAGTCCAAATACAATCACCGGTAGGTAGTGGTCCCACCGTCAGGTTTATCGTCTACACCACAAAATCACCACTCACCCCGGGGTACCATACCGGGTCCACCATGTATCAGCAGACGGTGCATCCCGCTCCTCGAATCGGGTATCACAAGCCAAATCTCAGAACCGAGAAATCATATGGTGGACGCATCAAATATCATATCAAGAGAAACCGGGTTTTCAAACAATACAAAGTTTTCTTGAAAATATCCCCCCACGGTTCTCAAATCCATAAATCATATGAAATCCATATCTCAATGCGTAAAATCCATATAAAACTGATATATGAAACATAAAACATCAATATGAGTATATAAAGGGAAAACCGCTCTTTAAATTGAATCTAGCTTTAAAAACATATCATGGGGTTCCCAATTCCTGCGAAAATAAATGCAGTATCATATGAAGTGTACATGTAAGTGTAGCAATGTTTAAGTATCTACATGTAATCAAGCACGAGGGTGTACATGTCAATATGTATGCATGATGTATAGGTAATTATAGCAAGATATAAGTGAAGTGGAATAAGGTTCACTACCTTAACTATTCCTGGCCAATGCAATATCACGTATGTATGTGCCCACAGTATTTCATATGCACAATAGAATAAGAGTTACTACTCCAATCATTCCTATCCACTATCATATCATATAGGTAGGTGTTTTTGCGTGTCATGGCAATTACAGACGGTGTGGGTGTAGCATACAATTTAGTGCTCGTGCAACATGAACCGTCAGTAATGTGTTATATCTAAAGTTACGAGTCAAGTACAACAGATAATGCTATGCAATGACATTCATATGAAAGTAACTAATATGCAAATACATGCAGCTATCATATCATATTCGCCCCGACGCATAACGCCATACGGGCGATTTCCCCGTAGATGTTAAATCTACTCACCGATGGTCTCGAGCTAAGAAAATCCGACCACCTGCTTCCCCTTGTCCGCAGCACCTGAAATCCCTGCTTGCGAACCTAAAATTTCATAAATACAACACATAAGCTAAATATCCTAAAATGACGAAAAGACAACGAAACGCGACGAAAACGCCCGGAAAATTACACTACGCGCTTAGCGCATCTATCGCGCACGATACCGGCCAAAACCCTAATTGGGGTCGCTAAACTACAAAACACCAAGTCTGGACCCCGATCGTCCCGATCGCGCAACACAACACAAAAATTACGAGGAATACACTGGATATAACCTCGCAACTACCAAACGAACCCTACGTCGGAAAACCCCGAAATCTAGTAAGCAACCTATCGCAATATATCGCACTAGATTCAAGATAACGCAAATCCAACAATTACAAATACCTTAAAATAGCTTAACTAAGCTATCTAAACCAATCCTATATTTTTAACACTCGCTAATTATGTTTTAGCAAAAATCTAGTAAGCAATTTTGCTTAATTAAACAAAATAATCATTAGCAAATTTTAACATTTTCTACTAGATTAATCTTTTCCAAAACACAATTTAACACTTCAATTAAACACTAATCACTTAATAAAAATTTAACCCTAACATGAATTTCTTAAACCAAATATAATGAATTAATCATGAATTAAAAGTTAAACTAAGCACTTAAATAGTTAACTAAATTAGCTAGTTCAAGATTAAAGCAATTAATTATGGATTAAGGTAAGAAATTATACCTCCTCAAGAACACCAAAAAGAAATTAGATCCATCATTTTAGCCTCCAAAAATCAAGCTTTGATGAAGATCCATGAAGGATTAGTGAAGGAAAAATGGTTTAATATTTATATAGGAATTTTTGGATTTATTTTTGGAATTCTTTTTGTGTTTTTGATTGAAAATGAGTGAGAAATGAGTTTGGAAATGTTGAGGACAGAAATGGGGGGGGGGGTGAGCTCGGCCAAGGAGGGATGAGGGGTATTTTTGTGAATAATTTGTGAGGAAATAGCTAGGAAAGAGAGTAATTAATATTAAATAATGCTATTTTGCCACCTTTCACTCTTTTCTTTTCTTTTTAAATCCAAACCATTAGTCACCAAAAAAAATCTAGATATTTAAAAAGAACCTTCTAAAATAATTCTAGTGACAAAATTAATTTATTCACAAAATAAAAATTTTCCCGATTTACGTGCACAAAATACCGCTTAAAATAATATTTTATTTGGGAAAAAATCTATCTGAACCAAAACCTCCCAAATACTCCTAAAGTTCGCGCACAAGTTTTATTTTGGCCAAATTAGGTGTCGGTAAGCTTATACGGTCGTTTGATCGAAATCGGGTTAAAACGGGAAAAACCGACAATTTTCCCGTTTTGCCCTAAAACGGGAAAATTCGCAAAACGATTTATAAAACATTACAGCTACCCAGGTATATGTCGATAAGATGGCCGATGAGCAAACTCATCCGAACTCCTACTGAGCCTATCTGTGACAATCTCCGTATAGTCCGGTCTGTTCGTCTAAGAGTATCGCATATCGGGCCTGGGGGGGCGGTAATCGTTAGACCCCTGGTAGCGCAATAAGTCGTGTCGGAGTGTAACCCAAAACACCATGAGAAACTAATGGAGTACCTACCAGTAAATCTCGCTTGCCTTGGCCAAGGACTTTGTGTAATGGCCTTCCGAACACAGCGCGATATCAACCCCCAATACCGGGAGAGACAAATCTTATCTAACCGCCACTGCCTCCAAGTGCTTCGGGACTGCACCCAACTACTACCTGTTTGCATGACTCCTTTGAGCTGTGGTAGGGTAGTAATCAAAGAACAGTGGGAACACACTCGAGGCGAAGTAGCAGTGTCAAGTCGACAGAGTAAGCTGTACTCATGTCACCTGGGAACTGCCACCCGACGATAGGTATAATACCCACCAGCAGCTCCCAATAAGTCATGTCCAGTGTACTCATAACCCAATGAGCACTTGCATACTATGTCCAGTACGGCGTACTAATAGCTGTGGGACAGACCATCTCCCCTGCTGGGATGAGAAGCGTATACACTAGTCTACTCTGGAGTATCGATACCCCATCTCGATAATCCTATGACTATGGACCTGTATAGGATGTGCTTATAGACTACCCAGCCCCCACTAGTGTGACTGCCATCACAACGCTGGAAATCAAACAAAGATCCTAAGGGCTCTACCAATATGTATAAGCGATATGCTAAAAAAACACATGCACATATTGAGGTAGAACAAACCAGGTAGCATATTACCATTTTGAGAAAGACTGTTACTATATCCGTGTATATCCCAAGCTTCCAATATGTAATATACAAACCAGTATGATACAATAATGTCCTCCAGGGCATATAACACTAACAATGCACATCCCAGATCGTGTCATGCGTCAATTTGGTCTTGAACAACACATTCCTATAACAGTAGAGTGTGTGGAGCATATCGGATGACAAGGACGACCACAGACTGATTGGAGCCGTGTCGAGCATCTTGCATACTTGGATCGATGGACAGACCAACAAAATCATATTCAGTTATAGGTTGATCCTGTTATCACAATGACAGCATATCAACATTGGTATTGGGGAATCACTCGGTGATGGATTCAATTTACTACCCAACAACCAGTCACTTACACACCGCGGGGGCGAATTGAGAGAGAGCTGGTAATCTCATAATCTTAAATTTGTAATCTATATACTTCAAAATTTTGATTTTCCTTTAATTCTTCAATGCTGAATATATAGGTTGACGGACTATATTATCTAGATCAGATTGCAACTCAAGGTTGGAAGGTGACGCACAGATGATTACCACGACACTTTTTGACATTAGTATATACATTCGTTCTCTTCTTGCACGACACAAATTCACTCATCCAGATATAATGGAGAAAGATGTTATAGTTTATTCGCGTAGACAACATGGAGAAGGTTCATTGAAGCATCTCGGCATGTGATAGACGAACCCGAACCTTCCCAGCCTGAGCCATTTCAACCATCTTAGCCACATCAATGGGGTCGAGAATTACGAGGTCGAGGACGAAAGAGGATTACACGTGACTAGGGGTGTATGCGTTGTTCTTGTTACATATTGAAACTCAATATGTAGGAAACATGGATATTTTTTGTGACATGGATAAATATTATTTTTGGCTTTATGTTTATTTCTTTATGGAGATCATGTTGATAAATTAGAATTGGTTTGAACCCAATCATAATTTATTCAGTTTTGGATTTAATGAAATGGAGATGATTTTCAAGTCTTTTAATGTGTATTACATATGATTTAGCATGTGTGTGTATGAGAGAGAGATATTTTATTCTTTAATTTTTTTCACGTTTGTCGGATGAGAATGGACGAAACCCGAGTTGACGGCCATAGTTTATATTTTGATTTATTCTCTACCAGTTTAAAATTTAAAGCCGAGGTTGGCGACCATTGATTTCTTATAAAATTTAAAATCGGGAATGCCAACCTAGCTTTTAAAAATAAAGCCTGTGATCTGTTTGAGTCTCTGTTTAAAAAATTGAATTACAGAAAACCGGGGTTGGCAACCCTGGTTTTTAATTAGCGTTAACAAAAAATTAATCTGGAGCGATTAGCACCAGATTATGACGTGGCATGGGCCCAGGTCGGTTTTGATAATCTTCTATATATAATGCAAATATCCGTTGGTTAGAGATCCACCCCTCCTTTTTTCTAGAATAAAAGAAAAGAAGAAGAAGAATACTCACTTCTCAAGTCTCTACATCATCAACTTCAAAAAAAAAAAGACAAAACAAAAAATTAAAAGTTTCTCTTATCTTCTTTTTTCAAAATTTAAAGAAAAAACAGAAAAAAATATCACCTCTTAAGGCCTCCACCTCACCTAAGAAAAAGACAAAAATAATAATGCATTTAAATAAAAATTTACACATACACCCTCATTATTTATAAATTTATACAAAAATCCTCCTTTAAATGAAAATATACACATAAAACCTCATTATTAATAAATTTTCATTCTCACTAATGAAATGTTAAATTCAAATAAAAAGAAGAAAAAAGGAGAAAATCCTCAATTCTTAGGCCATGCATATCATCTCTCTCTCTTCTACCCAAAAAAATTAATTGTTTATATGTAAAACCCTCTACATCTTTTTCCTCCCAAAAAATACTAGAACCCTCCACATCCCTCTCTCTTCTCCCAAAAAAATAATTAATTTTTTAATTATTAGAACCCTCCGCATCTCTCTCACTTTTCTAATTTTTTTAAAAATTAACACGTGCAACGCACGTGCAAAAATTCTAGTTAAAATAATGCCAGGCCGGTTTCACTAATTAAATATTTAATAAGGATTTTTTAAAAAAAATGTCCATTTGTATTTGTTGTTTTGACAAGCACATAAAATCTCAAAAAACTATCTTTACAATGCCTCTTCACTTGACCAAGCCTGCATGCATTTATTTTCTTTTCTTTTTCAATCTTTCTCACGTGCAAATCATGTGCCTTTCAATTTTCTTAATCACATGAGCCAAAGTCAAACTCACCTTTCTCTGCACGCAACAGCCATACTCCCTTAGCACGTGATCTGCACGTAATATGAACAAAGAAACCCTAGCCTGATCCTGCTTCCTCTCTCAGCGCCGCCATGGCTTGGAGCTCAACAAAAAACATGTACCTTCGACCACCGCAAATCGTGCTAGCGTGCACCCATATCATTTCGACATCACGACTACTTCTCATCCAACTCTAGATTTATAGACTACCGCCGGTGTCCCGAGCACCATCAAAAACACAATTCTTCTCCAACTTCATTTGGATTTGATCGCTCTGGTTGTCCAAATGAAAAATCCGACCATCGAAGCACCTCTATCGGCTCCACCTTAGAAGATATACCAGACAACCAAATCCATTTTCTTCTTCATCACCCCTTGATCCAATCTTGTGAACTCGGAACCCACGACCGATTTCCGTCAGCTTTGATACCACTTGTTAGGGATTCCGATCTCTTAAACCACATCAAGAACACAAGATGCATATTATAATCACACCATGAAGAAGATCAACACATCGATATAACCTGGTTCGACCACCTCAGGCTACATCCACGAGGCTAGAAACAAGGATCTCATTAATACAGAAAAGAGATTACAAAGTATTGCTCCACTCAACATTCTCTCTTTCATCCTCCTCTCTTGTTCTCACACCACAAGAGAGGGTATGCACAAAATATCCTCAAACAATTACATCGCTCAAGCCAATCTATCTTTTCCCCTAAAAGAGATATATACCAAAACCCTAATTTCTATTGGTAACCCACATCAATAGATTACCCGGCCTAAATGGCCTAAATGCATACGGATACGAAACACAATCCTAACAGTTAGGAGCTCATCTTTACCTGCATCAATATCGATCGTGTAACCATGGAAGTATATCATCATCTCATAGATTTATATCATGCATCCATATATAAGCCTATAAAGTAGCCGAAAGATGTATGTAAAACCCTTTCAAAATAGCTGTATGATACGTATATCACAGCATAAGTAACAGACGTGGTTTTATGAAATATTATATGTGTTTTGTTTAAAGTATATGTCTTGGTTTTTAGAAATGAGTTTTAAGAGGATTTCCGTTTAAAAGTTTCTTGTGTCATTCCAGACACGTCAAAATAGTGAGACTATAGCTCATTTGTAAACCTCTTTATGTGCATCAACATGTGAAAATAGTATTCAGGTATTGTCCCATGGATCAGTCCTGTTCGGCTACTATATAGCATAATCTATAACAGTGTATCTCGACGGATTGCGCAACATCCACATATGATTGTCCAGTATCGACACTCTAAATCACACGAGTGTCCATCATCGGCACTCAAACTTATCATCCACTGAGTGTCCATTACCGAAACTCAAAATTATCATAAATCTCATGTCTATCACCAACAGGTAAATCCAGATATCATAGGCACCATCTCGTCAGACCGATCCTCTCTCGATATCAATAGTCCCGGTCGGTATCTCCCGGATATCCGCCGTGCTCTAGTCTATCTCCAGTATCGAGTGTCCTCGTTAGGCTTCTGCCTCAAATGCGGCTTTCCTGTCCCTCAGCCTTGACCGGATCCACTATGTATCCGACTGTATACTCCCCCCACTCAGTCCGGATAACGTAGCATGTCTGCAACCATATAGCTCCCCCACTCGGTTTGAAATAAAATCAAATTAGAAAACCATTAAGCTCATGGTGGATGCCCACTCATCATATCAAGAGAAAACCGTATTTTTAAAACATACTCAAGTTTTCATAAATCACATCATGGTTTTCAAATCCATGGAAAACATCAAGTTCCGAAGAACAACATTTGCAAAATTCATTTTGATGATATCACACACACACACACACACAGCAGTGTCCCATACCACCGAGATATATCATCGTAAATAAAAACATCATAAAACCCATATCGATCATATACAAATATCCATGGTAATGGTATTCACATCTCAATCAGCAAGTATACTAATGCGTCGTGTATATATATGGCAAACACACGAACAGATGCGGCAGTTCCTACCGCGTCATGGCAATACTAATGATGTGTAGTGTAGCATACGAGTCTGTGTTAGTGCAACATAGCAATCATTAGTAGTTGTACAAGTGTTCTATCAATGTGTTCGTAGAAGAATAGCTTTAAATCCTTATCCACAGCATATATATATAAATACTAATCAACCCCCTGTATATAGGGAAGCCATAATAAACCGTATCGATATCTACAGGGAGATAACGTAGTATAGCAGTCCTACAGTGTCATGGCAGTACTAATGATGTATAGTGTACCATGCGTGTCTGTGATTTGTGCAACATAGAAAATATTGGTAGTTATGCAGTGTCTTATCAGTGTGTTCGTATGAGAATAATAACGCAACTAATATATATAACAGGTAATCAAATCGTGAGCGTATAAAAGTAACCAAATCATACATGAATGATCGTTAAACATGAATAACTATTATGAGCTACACTGTTACAGTTTAAATTAGAACAAAACGTTGTTTTACAAATAAGGAAGCTGTAGTATATTTAAAATATATATCCGTTTTAAAAGTAGGAGCACATCCTTGCCATTTATCATTTAAAAGTGGAAACGAATCGTTGGTTTTTAAAAGAGTATAGCTCAAATAATTGAAAGGTCCCAATTGGGATAAACGCATGACTCCACGAGTCCAAATGAATCTCGATCGTATTCGACACACTATTCTTATCATAATCAGTACGAAATCATTCCTCGTACAATATCCATCCAATGTCCAGTCAATATCGTACGGACCTAAAGTTGTGTACGCATGTCACAATAATCATATATCAAGATATATCTATACATATATATAACCTACTAGATACCAACTATACACTAATTTAATTATAAACTAAGTTATCTAACATAACACTAGTCTAGATATATAGTATAGATATCCTAGTTAATTGGTTGTGGGGATGCTATATGTCATTCACCCGACTTTCCCCGTAGATATAAATCTACTCACCGACATATCGAGCTAGTCGAAATCCACAACCGCCTTGCTCGTCTTTGCTATCTTGGAAATCTTCGCGATCGCACCTATAATCGTACTTAGGACACAACGACATAAATATTCAAATCAAAATGATACAACGAGCGAAGCGCATATAGGTTAGAACCTATAGCCCACTTACTCAAAATACGACCAAATACTCCCGACGTCGACATACAAACGTCGAACGATCAAGTCGAGATATAGAAATACAAAAAACCAGGTTTTAAATACCGAAAACATCGCCAAAACCCACACTAAAACATTTCCAGATTTCTCAACAAGAAACCTGGAACAAAAACCCCAATACAGTGGCTTAATTACCACAAGATGAAGCTACAGAACAAAAATCAAGACCTAACTCAAAATTTGGGCCGCAAATTGCGGCCATAATGATTAAATCTGCGGCCAATTTAAGGAGTTAGGGGCTCGGGCTTTAGGGGTAGTCTTCTACTAATCTCATCATATTACAATACTCGCTAAAAGATTTTCAGAGAAGTCTACTATCTCCTGATTCAATTTGAATACCACAAACTTAACAAAAATCCCACTTTTATGATATTTAACAAGGAAATCTGAAATTTGACACTAGGAAACTTGAATGAAATATGATATATACCTATATGGATGGAGAACAAAGAGAATCTAGCTTTTGAAATGTATGCTTGAAGCTTCTTGAGATTGTGATGGTTTTAGCTTGATGATTTGAACAATTTTCATGAAGGAACCATTAATTTTCCTTTTGGTTTGGTGAAGAACTAGTAAACTATGGTGATGGAGCTTGAAGGGAAGTATTTTGTTCAGTTTGAGGATATGAGAATAAACCATTAGAATTTTTGGTAAAGTGAAGGAGAAGGTGTAGAAAAAGGTAGAGGTGTAAAGGAAGAAAGAGGAGATATAAGGAAGAGAGTGTATGTGAGGGTGTAGTATTTGTGAAGATTAATATAACCTATCAACTACCAAAACACTCATTTGAATATAAAACCCTATTACAAGTAAATATTTTTAGACATAAATACCACCATCTTACACCAAAATATCATATCATGTTAAAAACATAATACTTATTATTTTTAGGATATCACTTATTTTCATTTTTCCTAAAATAATTACATTTTTACGAATACCAATCCGGAATTCCAAAATCCATACATGATATTATTTTCGTAAACTCATAATATCCATATTTAAATTATACATTAATATTTATAATTTTTCAAAATGTTACACCATGGAAAAAATAAAGAGGAAGAAGAAGTGTAGAACCCTCTTAAAAAATGAGAAAAGAAAAAGATGTAAAGAATTGTGTGCAAAAGAAAAAAGTGGGTGTGTGAATGTCACACATACACCCCCCTCTTCTCTTCTCTTTTTTTCTTACTCTTTTATTTGATATATATCCATGCTCTCTCACCCATATCCCTATGCAATTAGAGTGTGGGACCCACATGCAAATATGTCACCATTTGACAAAGTAAATGCATTTGTATCAAAATACGAATACATTTTGTATCAAAATACGAAGCATGTATTATACGTGTCCTATACGTATAAATGAGAGACTGTATACGCATCCATATATATATACATAATAATAATAATATATAATCATAAAGAGAAGAATGCATATATCAAATACTTACACTTGTTACGTATCGTATGCATAACAATACATCGGTATCAAATACCATTAATTTAGAGAGAGCATGTATCTTATACATAAAACTAGAATCCATATCACATATCCGGTTATTAAATCAACACTTGACTTAATATTCTGGCTTAGGAATAAGCCGGCTAGTATTATCCACCGTCCGATTAAATTACGCGTATCTCATACACGTATTCGATCGAACCCCCGTACGTATCCCTATACGCACGAAACATCATCATTTCAGCTGGGCAGGTACTTTCATTGTGGGACTTTAAAGACCTGACAATACGCAGGCAGTAGGTCAAATAGGATTATATCCGATTGAATCTGAAACACTTTCAGATTCAATCCCCACACGGGTTAACCTACAAGCATGTAGGTGATACTAGTTGTACATAATGGCTACCTAGGTATTGAGAAGAGAGCTAGGTCAACGAACAAACTCATCCGAACCTAACAAAGCCTATCAGTGACATTACCGTACAGTCCGGTCTCTTCATCTAAGAGTATCGCATATCGGGTCTACGGTTTAGAATCTATCAGATCCCAATAACTCGATAAGTCATACGACAGAGGACTCATAACCAACCGGAGATACAACTGATAACACTTATCAGTTTATCTCCACTGCAATAGCCATCAACTTTTGGTTGTAGTCATGTCCTATACAACGCGACATCAACTCCCTATACCGGGAGAGACGAATCCCTTCGACCGCTTACTGCCTCCACGTGCTTCGGGATTATACCCAACAAAAACCCATTTGCATGACTCCTATGAGCCGTGGTATGGTAGAAGTCAAAGTATAGTGGGAACACATATGAGACACTATGGCGATCTAAGGTCCTAGGGACTACCTTATACCCATGTCCACAAAAGAACTGCTACCTGACATTGGTATATTACCAATTAGGAGTTCTCAGTGAGTCTGTCTAATGTAACTCATCCAATGAGTACCTGTATACAATCCTTGATGTCAAACACCAATAGCTGCAGGATCAACTATCGCCCTCCAACCGGGTCAGGAAACATACACACCAGTCTAAACTGGAGTACCGATGCCCAGTCTCGATACTCCTATGACCAGGGACATTTAAGGATGCGATTATCGACTAATCATGCCCTACTAGTATGATCTCCATCATCGTCCTGGTAGTCAAGCAAAATCCTAGGGCTTTATCTCATGTCTAAACGATATGTGATAGTAAATAAAACGCATCACATAAAAGATAAAGACAAACCAGATAACATACTATCATCTCGAGTAAGATTGTTCTCTCATATAGGTCCTCCTTTAATTACAATAATTGCCTTGAGGGAACCTATATCCAACAACATGGAGGCAGTGAGCGATTGTTGGGGATTCGTCTCTTACGGTATAGGGAGTCGATGACATACTGTATTCGGTTGGCCAACACCATAAGTCCCTGGTCAGGGTAGTTGAGAATTACTGATCGTTAGATCAGTAGATTCTCAGATGGTCTTGACCCACATCGACACGACTTATCAGGTTATTAGGGGTCTGACGTTTTTCACCCTTTAGACCAGGCATGAGATCCTCTCAGATGAACAGATCAGAATGTATGGAGATTATCACAGACTGGATCAATAGGAGTTCAGATGAGTTACCTCGTCGGCCTTCTTTTCGACATGTTCCTAGGTAGTCGTTAAGTATAGCTATTGCTACTGACATGCTTGTGGTTATGGATTTATCCGGTAACTCATTGCCAGTGTACTGTCGAGTCTATAGAGTCCCGTAGAGGGTTTCCCCGGATCAGGCGAAACGATGTAGATGCCGTATATTGATACGTGCTGCGTACCGATTAAATACATGTACTTGATACACTGACTTTAATCAGAAGGTTTAATAATACTAGCCGGCTTAGGATTAAGATTATTAAATAATTTAGTGATTTAATAATTTACATATATGTGCATGTATATATTGTAAGGTTTCGGTTCTAGGGTTGTGACATTCACGGACCGCGGCAGAAATAGAAAACAATAATTTTTCAAGTATAGAACCAAAACCTAACCAAGATCGTCAAGTAGATGTAATATGCAAAAAACAAAAGAGAGAAAAAGAGGAGTGTTATAACCTTTGTAATATTTTCATATGCTCCAATGGAGAACTTGATCTCTGGTCAGACCTAGCGAGCTCCCGGAGAGTCTAAGACGCCGACTGTCTCGCTGTAGATGATTCATGTGAAAGTCCCAAACCCAAAGCTCCATCTTCACATTTCTAGTGAAGAAACTCATGCATTGAACTAGTTAGGTTAATATGTGAGGTGATGTGATCAAGAAAAACACTCTCTTTCTAAGAAGTA
The DNA here is from genome assembly GCA_030015575.1 of Agapanthus africanus. Lineage (NCBI taxonomy): Eukaryota > Viridiplantae > Streptophyta > Magnoliopsida > Asparagales > Amaryllidaceae > Agapanthus > Agapanthus africanus. The sequence goes on from JASDDO010000018.1 coordinate 78,512,597, forward strand.
TTACTTCTTTTCTTTTCCTTTTATGTTTAATCTTAACATATTATGTCTCTTCACATTATATATATATATATATATATAAAGAGAAGAAAACATGTATCAAATACATTTCCATTACACGATCGCATACGCAATAATATATCAGTATCGCATACTAATATAATATACACAGAGAGAGTGTGTGTATCCAATACACAATACTAGAAACCATATCAAAATACGATCATGCATTAAGTCAACACTTGACTTAATATTCCGGCTTTTAAACCGGCTAGTATTTTTTGGACATTCGATTTAATCATACATTTAATCGAACTCTTTCACGTATCCTATAGGCACGTTGTTGGGATAAAAAATTATACCTCGGTTGACCAAGTCAAAGTCAGTCAAGCCCCAACCAAGCGGGCCCAAGCACAAGCGAAGTGGGCCCAAGCTCAAGTCAAGACCAAGAATGGAAGGGGCCGGCTCCATGCCAAGAATGAAACAATAAATTAGTTCAATGCAATTTTTTAGAAATAAATGTATGAAAAATAGGAAGAAAGTCAAAATTTTGTAAACCCCATGGCTTATGTGCAAAAAGAAATAAGCACATAAGGCATGGGGTGACACAAGTGCCATTTGGCAAAGCCCAAGGGGCTATATGTAAAATGTGTAGCCTATAAAGGCAAACATGATGAAAAAATCAAGAACAACTTTTATTCTCTCAAAAAAAAATTAGGGTTTGTGCCTCCATCTCTTTTCTCTCAAGTTCTCCCGTTTCTTTTCATTTTCAATTAAATCAAGAGTTTAATTCTTCTTTTTCCAAAAAGAAATAGTTTTTCACCATAAAACCTTCAAAGGGGAGTTCAGATCTCCCATCAAATCCCTAAAAGGGAGATTTTTAATCTCACCATCTCTTTTCTCCAAGATCCAGTAAAAGGAAAGGAGGAGGAAGAAGTCCCACCTCCAAAAATCCCACTTTGGGAGGATCCGATGCTCCAGGGAGAAGAAATGGACCCCCTTTGATCATCTCCGAAGATCTTCAAGGTGCTCAACTCCAAGATCCAAATCCTCAAAGGAGTTTAACTCCACATCCAGTCCTTTTAGGAGTTTAACTCCAAATCCAAACCTTTTAGGAGTTTAACTCCAAATCCACGTCCAATTTCTTACATAGGAGTTCAACTCCAAATCCAAATCTTTTGGGAGTTTAACTCCAAATCTATACCTGATTCCTGTTTAGGAGTTCAACTCCAAAGCCTCTCGGGAGTTCAATTCCCAACCTAGGGGCTAAGCCCATTTCTCCGCTGGTGTTTCCAGCGGTCGCGTGCCGTGCACATGACCCGCTGGCGCCCATGCGCTTGGTACGTGACCCGCGGACGCCCGGTGCCCACGCGCCACGCACGTGACCCACGGGCGCCCAGCACCCACACGCCACGCACGTGAATCGTGGGCGCCCGGTGCCCACGTGCCTGGCTCGTGAGGCGCTGGTGCCCATGCGCCCCGCACATGACCCGCAGACGCCCAGCACCCACGCGCCATGCACGCATCCTTAGGACGCTTCTCATCCCTCTTTTTTTCTTACGCTCCCCACTAAAAATACCTCCCTTTTTAGAAAAAATTTCTAACGGGGCGCCGCCAGCCCCCTTGACCCCCAGCCCGCTATCCGGGTAGCGAGACCCCTATAAACTCTGCGAGGCCCCCGACATATCCAAAACCCTTCAAAACACAACACACGCACGCGTCACATTGAGTTCGCATGACCAGTTTGACACGTTAATCGGAGGTTCCCTCGCTCTAAAAGCTAGGAGTAATTAATGGCAGCTTAGTCCACAGCCGTCGGAGATTCAGATCCCCACGATCAATAAACCCCAGCCTACCTAAAGCAGGGGGAATCTGTATACGCCTGACAAGCGCAGGCATCTCAACGGGGTGACAAAAAACACCCTACAGATTCTGGCACGCCCGGTGGAACTATTCTCTCCTCCCATATCTTGGGTCAAGCGTTCATGCGAACTCATTTAACATATATACCGATGTTTGTACTAAAATAATGCTTTTTCGTGCAGCAATCAACTTTCAACAACGATGTCTTCTAAGATGAGTTCATCTTCTGACGTGACCCCGATCCCGTACGTGGTCAAGATCAATGCTCGTGTGATTCTCTCCGCAAGCCTCAGTCGGCAGTGGGAGGAACCGCCCCGCTAATTTGGTTCCTTCATCATCTACCCTGCCGGAAGTGTTCATCTGGTAAAAATCCCGGCAAACTAGGTGGCCAAGCCGGTCTCAAAGGGCAAGAGGCTGAACGTTGTGATTGCTAAGGCACCACAACCCAAACTTAAGACGGTGTTGTTTCCCCAATTAGAGCAAAGCTCTGTTAAGAATTCAAAATTTTGAATTAAAGCTGCACTTTTATAAAAGCGCTGCGCTACAATTAGCGCACCCCGTGCAAAGCATATAAGCACTAGCGCTAGATGCGCTGAGCTCCGAGTAGCGCACCACGTGCAAAGCACGTGTGCGCTAGCGCTAAGAGCGCTGCGCTCTATATAATACACCATGGGCAGAGATCATAAGCGCTAGCGCTGGAACTAAATGTTCCTCACCGTTGGATCAAATATCCAACGGATATGATTAAATCATCAATTAACAAGAATAAAAATCTGTTGAATCTTTCCAAACAGAAAAGATTGTGCCCTGAATTTGGAACACCGTTGGATCAATGATCCAATGGTGATTAAAAAAATCACCAAAATACAGAATAAATTCTGTTTGGAAAGATTTCCCAATCTTGTTAAAATAAGAAGATTATCTTCTGTAAACCAAAAGCCCATGGATCAAAGATCCGACGGTGGGGAAATTCCCAAATCAATTAGAGAATAAATCTCTTTAACCGATTGAACAAATCAGCCTCCCCTATATAAAGTACCCAAGACTTCAAGTCTTGTACAGAGGAACCTCCCCATAAACTTTGAGAAAATCTCAGGAAGAAGAAGAAGCTCTCGGCAAAAGAAGACAATTCTTTTCAAGGTAAAAAAAAAGAACAGAGAGACGAAATCATCTCGTAATTAAAAGAAGTATTTACTTCTTTCACAGATCTATGATCTATAAGACAAATTGTCTTTCACAAAAGAGATTATGAACATCTCGTTATAAAGGGGGGAGAATTATTCAATTCTCTTAGGATCATAGATCCATAAAGGCTCATCAAAAAGAGATTGAAATATCTCCTATAAACTAAGAACTTTGTTCTTAGAATCTCGAGACAAAGTCTCTTATCAAAGAAAAGATAATCTTCAGAGCGCAAAGTTAACATAAGAAGAGCCTTAGCGCTCCTAATTTAAAAGTGCCTAGTGCTCTTCAAACACAGCGCACTGCATCTAGCGCAAAGCATTAAGCACATCAGAGCTTTTCATTTAGCGCAAAGTGCTAAGCGCATCAGCGCTCTTCATCTGGCGCAAAGCGCTAAGCGCATTAGTGCTTTAATCATAGCGCACTGCTCTCATCGGCTGGCGCTGGTGCCAAGTGCGCCACATGCTTTTATATGCGCTTGGACAGAACATAAACTGTTTTTTGAATAAGCCTGGAGCTATGACAAATGCACAGTATTCAACTAAAGACAAAACATTATCAGAGACCAAACCAATGCTCAACATTTTTAAGGGATTGGGCTCAAACAAACATCTAACAATTCAAAAACAAATGTTGAACATTGTAATTGAATGGACTTAGCCCAAATTGGCCATAAGTCCTTAATTCAGATTAATTGAGTTCATATGCTCATAAATCGCAGATCTTAGTCCTAATTGGACTACAGATCTCCCAACCAAAATTGGTTCAAGGGTACATCTCTGAACCCCTCTGACATATGTCGTTGTAATCCTTCAACGTCTTCAGAGAGGTGACGGGTCCCGACAACCATACATTTCATGGACTATGATGTCCTTAACCTTGACTATGAGGTCTTTAAACTCACGGACTATGATGTCCTTAATCTCGGACTGTGGGGTCCCTTTAAACCCACGAACTATGATGTCCTTAACCTTGGACCATAATGTCCTTAAACTAACATTGGACCGTAATGTCCTTAAACTAACATTGGACCGAGATGTCCTTAACTAACATTGGACCGTAATGTCCTTAAACTAATCGACCGCAATATTCCTAAACTAAACAACAGAGTCCAAATGCTTTTTGTTGGATCTAAATGATCCCGTTAAGTTGATCTTAGTCTAAAATTAGACTAACATATCCTTAACAAACGTTTAAGTTGATCTTAGTCTCAAATGAGATTAACGTATCCTTAAAACCAAATCTAAGAAGATACGGATTTGGACTAATCCACACCCTACGGACGACAACATAAATTAGTCTCCGTATACAATCCACGGGCAACCAAAAACAAAACAAACACACACGACATGAAGCGACCATTTGGAGAAGGAGAAAGTGGTTACCGCGATGCGGTAGCGTAATTAACTGCAGGGGCTTGCGCCTGCAGGGAAAAGCGTCCCCACAATCAAAAACCTCTCAAATGAGGGAGAATCTGACGAAATCTGCTACATCGGCCTCATCCGTTTAAACCTTCGATACATGGTGCCATAAATCAACTTGGCATCTTCGGAGAGGTGGACGGATAGCACCAATTAACATCTGCCCTCTGAATTCAGGCCTGACGTCCCAACGTCCAGGTCGCGTCTTTCGGCGGGGAACATGTGTCTGAATGACTCTCTGGTGCTCTAGCAGGGGGCAAGACCGCCGATACAAAAGGCATCATCAAGCATCGCGAACGAGCTCAGGCGACGACTCTAACAAGTGCGCAATCAGGCGTATCTCCAAAGCTCTCCATCGCTCAGTCTACGGCGGCTTCCTAAAGAGCCGAAGCCTGCCAAGTGTTTAAAATAGAAAGGTTGAGACAGAAGCTGCTCAGGTATCGAGCCAATAAGAGAGCCAAGACTCCAGCCAAGTGAAATCTTATGAGGTTCTAAGAGCAGGGTTACCTCGTGAAGACGGCTGAGTCGGCCGTAAAAGTCAGCAATTCCTTCGAACCTTTGAAGTGGGTTCAGAAAAATGCCATGACCACCAGAATCAAGAAGACAACAGTCCGAACGATGCTACAAAAAGATGTGTCCCAGCCCCAACAGAGAAAACATGACACCGTCTCTTCAAGGGTCTATCAGGAAAATCCAGAAAAGAAGCGCCAGCACCACTCAAGAACCCGGTCAGGCCAGCCTTTTCAATCGATTGACCATTACCGAAACAGAAAGGCTATGACAGCGGTCCACGAAATTAGCTGCCAATAATTAAAGGATGGCTGGATATATTATCCACACGGTCTACATGGCGGGCACGCGTCCCAGCGACAACTTTCGTAGTAAAAGCAAGGATGGAACGACCACATCCCAAACTAAATTTGGCTTGAATGTGATTGCCGCTTCCCAAGATCAGCCGCCTCCGCTAGATGAAGAAAACCCTCTCGATGAGGACGATAGGCAGAAAGACCCCTCAGTCTATGTGGAGTCAAGGTCGAACAACGAGGAAGAGCCAACTTTCTGCCCCAGGATCGCAGAGCAAAAGCTGCTTTAACAGCTTTGAAAACAGCTCAGGAGCAAAGATAAAGAGATGGCCAAGCTCTACTCAAAAATTGATGACCTGATGCAGCTCACAGCTCAAATTGCTCGGGCCTTCCAATCAAGCACATGTCTCTACTCATGAGTCGGGTGATGACAACCCGAAGCAACCGATACTTGTCCCCTTAGGTCCAAGATTGGGTGAGCCACATGAAAGCCGGTCGTATTTCGCTTCTCGGAACGCCTTAGCCCCAGATAGCGCTATCCCGCTAACACAAGATCGGATAATGGATTTGGTCACCAGCAATGTTAAAACATTGGTGGCCGAAGCCGAAGCTCAGAATGAAATTGGAAGTAGTGGGCGGCCATATCCTGCACAATACGATCTGATCGAGTTCCCGAGCGGCTACGTCATTCCTAAGTTTGGAATATTTGATGAAACGGGAAACGCAAATCAGCATGTTGCCCACTTTAAAGCGTCATGCGGAAATACAGGTGGCAATGATACACTCTTTCTTCGTCAGTTTATCAACAGCCTGACTGGTTACAGAAGGTTCCCTATCCGTCACAAGGGTGTTGGAGCAAATGTGCAAAGAGCTCGATGCATTATTAGTCTCCACCGTGGACCAGCTGAAGACCTTCTACGTTCCCAGAAGAAAGAGTGGACAGAAGAGCATCCTGTTTTATGGGTCAAATCCTATTGTGCATCCGGACGATTTGTCTGTCACGTTCCTTCCCTATGAAAGAGGCATAAGAGCCGTCCTAAACCTCAGATATTATGCGCCCGAGATGCGGGAATATTTTAAAAAGTGCGGATGTCAGTTATATCAAATGGACTCCGAAGTGAAGTTTTATGAGGGGCTGTGGCACCCACCTCAGGTCCGAGCACTCATCGATGGACAAATCCCAGATAGACAGGGAATAGGTTTCATTCAACCTGACGTCAAGGCATACTACATGATCCATATTAGTGAAGCCAGCGAAGAGTCAAATGATGAAGACGAGCTAGCCGAGCCAGAAGAAGACCCTCAAGAGTTCGAAAATGGCGGACAAGCATCCTTCGACGAGCTAACCGAGGTTGATTTGGGAACGCCCGATAATCCAAGACCGACCTACATCAGCTCACTCTTGTCAGAGGAAATGAAAGAGCAGATAATCGCCCTGCTGCATGAGTTCGCCGACTGCTTCACATGGACGTACAAAGAAATGCCTGGGCTCTCCCCTGAAGTGGCCATGCATAAGCTGGCTATATCTCATAATGCCAAGCCAGTCAAACAAGCTCCTCGAAGAATGAGAAGAGAACTGGAAGAAAAGGTCATCAAGGAAACCAAGAAACTCATCGATGCCGGTTTCATCAGAGAAGAGAAATATGCGGACTGGATTGCATGCATTGTCCCAGTGAAAAAGAAGAATGGGCAGATCTGAGTCTGCGTCGATTTCAGAAAGCTTAACAAGGCATGCCCTAAAGATGATTTCCCGCTACCGGTCATGGAAATGATAGTCGACGATACCTCAAATTATGAGCCGTTCACCTTCTGGATGGCTCGTCCGGATATAATCAGATCAAGATGTCACCCGAGGATGAGAAACACACAGCGTTTCGAACCTCGATCGGGATATACTGCTACAAGGTGATACCGTTCGGACTGAAGAATGCGGACGCTACATTGTTCAGACCATAATACTGCATTTATCATTCCCCTATTCTTATCCTTTTATAAATAAACAGGTACTCTTGACGCACGTTTGTTGCATATTACAGGTTACAGGTTTCAGGAGCAAATACAGTGAGAAAGACACAAAACAACAGAAAAAGGGACTTTTGACCAACAATTAGACGGATCTCAGTCAAGCCTAGTCGAAGAACAGTGCAAGGTCCAAAAAGTCAAGTGAAACGGTTAAAAAGCCCAATACAAGTCTTCACTAAAAATCTGGAGAAGATCCAAAAGTCCAACAGAGAAAAGAAGAGTAAAAACAGAAGCCCAAAGAGCCAAGGAAAAAGCCCCAAAAAGCACAGAGCCTATCTCCTCAGTTTGGCCGCGGAACAGCGGCCAAACCTAGCCTGGTGCCGCGGTTCCGCGGCCTTACAATGAGCTTGTCGGTGGAATTTTGGCGTATTGTTGCGTCGGTGCATATGTTAGGATTCTTAGGGGGCAAATCAGTAATTGCGCATGTGCGAGACTCTGAAACCCTAACTCTCCTGTTTACTTATAAATTGTAATTTTAGATTGTAAAACCGGATGCCTCTTTTCAATAAATAAAATTCAGCAATTCTGGACGTGACATTCAAATCTGTTCTTTATCGCTTGGAGGGAGCCATCACCATTAGTAAGTATTTTATTTTAATTATAATGTCTTCTCATCCCCTAATGAGCGAGTAGTCTCCTCGCTTGTTAGGGTTAGCCTTAGGGAAAGGGTTGAGAGATGAAATCTCTCACCCCTTTCAATGCCTAACCCATTAAGAACTCCATGCATGCGTGCACAACCGCTCCCTGCGGCACCCTACCCCTCGAGGTAACGGTGAACCGCAGTATAAAGGGCCGGTTGCGCGTGTTATCCATGGGGGTTAGGGTAATTAACGATAAAGAAAGGATACGAATCTAGAGGAAGAAAACATCTTCCCAAAAGAGTCGTATCCACTTTATCGATAATTACTATAACACCTAATGGATCTAGAATACGGCATTGAAAGCGGTGAAGGAAACATCAATCTCCAAAACTTCCTCTAAGCCTAACCCTAGCAAGAATTTAAATTAGATTAATTAAGTTTTAGATCTAGATTTTTATAAAACCAAAACGACAAATAGAATCAACTCGTTAAGACACACTAAAGGAATTTACCCGTCTCTGTGGATCGACCCGCACTCACCGGCTAGCTGCGAAGCGACGCCGTTTCTGATTGCGGTAATTATATTTTTGATCGTGAAATCTCTACCAATCAAATGGCGCCGTTGCCGGGGACGGCGTAATTTTTCTTTTTGTGAATTTTCGGGTTGATATAAATTTTAAAAAGTATAAAAATCTGAAAATATAAAAAATATAAAAAATAATCAAATTTGATCTGTTTGAAGGGTGTATCTTTTGGATCTTGCAGGAACAGCGAAAAATTGAGGATCTGGAATTTTACAGAGAGCAAATAAAAATTTGGTACATAAGAACAGAGAAGAATTAAAAGAACAGAACCACAGAAATTTTTCCAGAGCTCGATCCGACCTGACGACCGCGTTTCCGCTGCAGTTAGGGGGTTCCCGCCGCGCTTCCGCGCTCTGCCTGCCACGTCAGCGCTCCAAATTTTTCTGGTTTGATTTTTTTTCTCTCTCCTCTGCAACCTACAATATATCTCTCTGTAAAAATCTTTCTGCAGGATTTCTTTGCGTAAAGAGTCTTTCTCCCCCTTCTAAATAACAGATATCTGCAGGTTTCTTTGCGCCGCGCTAAAATTGATTGCAAGTGAAATTTTATTTGTTTTGCATAATTTAACCGGATTCTAAGGGGCTATTTGACCAAACTCAGATTGGGTGGGGATTTCATCACCCTTCCCAGGACCCCAGAAAACACCTAAGCATTTTGCATCAACCACCTTTAATTAAAAAAAGATTAGACTCAGACCTAAGGACAGCGAGCTCAATAGGAAAAGGACTAGGGTAGGCATCGGCCGTTTATCCTAACCGACATTGCGGTGTCCAGGCTAGTGGTTTTTAATTAGGCCCACTGTAGTGGTGGTTCCTTCCCACTTACCTGGCCGTATTTGTCCGTGAAGAGGCGGTTTGAGGTCTATTTCTAGCCCTAGTTAGGAGCTGTCTAGCAGACCTAGGCGACCCTAGATCTAGGCCTGATTGTGCATGTGTGGTTGAGTCAGTTGTGTCACGAGTCCGTTTTCAAAAACCTCTTCGCAAAACTCACAAAAATAAAAAAATAAAAAATCTTTTCAAAACTTGCAACTTGCCGCTAAAGAAACTTGAAACTCACTTCCACACTTCTTCTCACTGACGTTATCTTACCCCCACATTCTGTTTTTCTCTTTTTCTGACTGCACTACCCTTTAGTGTATGTCATTTTGGACTAGGGATACTAACGCCCGATTAGTCCGTGTTTTGTTGGTACCGACCAACGAACCCTTCGACGAACCCTTCGTCGATCTTCCTTCCACTTCCTTACCTCCACATTCAAATTCTTCTTTCGAAGGTATGTCGGGATTCAACCCCAACGATACCTTAACGACGGGAATGATTCCACCTCCGCCAGGTGCGAATAACCCGAATCTTCTGCCTGTTGTAGCGCCCGCACGAGTTGCGCTCCAGGACCTCTTCTACCCCGTCCGCACTTCTTTACCCACATGTCTTTCACCCCCACCGGCGAATGGGGATAATTTTGAAATAAAACCACACTTCATCAATATGCTGCCTAAGTTTCATGGTTTGGAATCCGAAGATGCATATATTTTCATTAATAAATTCCAAAACGTTTGCAGCATGATGAAGACAACCCAATTAAGTGATGACGCGATAAGGCTAAGGGTCACTCCTTTTACCTTATGTGACCTAGCCGAGAAGTGGCTATACAGCACCGCATCACATTCCATTAGAAATTGGGACGAGTTTGTGAGAGCTTTTCTGAAAAAGTTCTATCCTCACCACAAAACTGCTAGAATCAGAAACGAAATCATACAATTTTCACAGCTTCCTTCCGAACCATTTTGGAAGTGCTTCGAGAGATTTAAAGACCTACTTGTTCAATGCCCTCATCATGGGATAGAAAATTGGCAACTTTGCCAAACATTATACGAGGGATTGAACGCAGCAACGAAGCAGTTGCTAGAAACAATTTGTCAAGGTCATTTTCTCTCCAAGTCTAGCGACGAAGCTTGGCAGTTTCTTGAGGACCTAAGTGAGCAAACAATTCAGTGGGAGAGTACAAAGACCACATTATCTTCTTCAGTTGGTCAATCTAGGGCAGGCATACATCAAATAGATATGTCGATTGCTATGAAGGCCGAGATGGCCTCACTTATGAAAAAGCTAGAAGCCATTGAGACCAAAATCTCATCGTCTTCTCCTGCCCCTACTCTACCCACACGAACTGTTTGTGCTTGTTGTTCGAACCCGTCGCACTTAACCGAAGAGTGTCCTTATAATGAACCTATTCAAGGGCAGGATCAAGTCAATGCTGCATTTCAGCAACGACAAAGAAATGATCCTTACTCTTCGACATACAATCAGGGGTGGAGGAGTCACCCGAATTTCGCTTGGAACCAAAATCAACAAGTCCAAGGGAACAATAATTTTCAAAGACCTCCTCCACAACAACAACAAGCACCCTCACAAACTCAAAACCAGCAACCTTTCCAACAACAACCTTATACAAATCAAACGAACAATTTGGTTCAACCTAATGATGATAAGGTTAGCTCGCTCGAGAAAAGTCTTGAAGCATTTCTCAAGCAAACTACAGAATCCGCAGCAAGATTTGAAAGTTATGTGCAATCTTTAATGAATAACAATGCCTCACACGATCAAAGTATCAAATCTATTGAGGCACAAATTGCACAATTAACTGCTGCGTTGAGCGAGAGAGAAAAGGGAAAGCTTCCATCTCAACCAATGCCCAATCCCGGTCACGCACAAAACGCATATCACAATCACAATGTAAATGCGGTGACCACGTTGAGATCCGGAAGAGAGTTGCAAAATGATGTGGAAACTAGTGATGACATCCCCGCCGGTGGTTCTTCTTCCCCTTCTTCATTTTCTTCACTTCCTTCTTCACCTTTTTCTTTAGAGCCTATTCTCCACCCTTCACACGGCTCTACTTCTTCTGACTCAAACGGACCCATTTCTAACAACACGAACACATCCACACTGGGATCCGTTCCTATTCCACATTCTACTCCACAGACTTGTGACTCAACAAATTTTCAAAATGCACCATTTCCAAACAGGTTGAGTCCTAATAAACCAAATGCACAAGTGGAGAAGATTGTGGAGATCTTTAAGCAGGTTAGCATAAATATATCTCTCTTGGATGCTATCCAACAAGTCCCTTCATACGCGAAAATCTTAAAGGGCTTGTGCACCTCGAAGAGAAAGGCATCTCAAGTACCCAAGAAAGTGCTAGTGGCTAGTGCAGTGAGCAATGCTATTAACCACCATCAAACCTTACCCCAAAAACGAAAGGACCCCGGCTGTCCTACTATTTCAATCACAATTGGGGATAAGCAAATTAATCGTGCACTTTTAGATCTTGGGTCTAGTGTTAACCTGATTCCTTACTCCGTGTACGAACAATTAGGGGTTGGAGAGTTGAAACCCACTCGTTGCACTCTTCAAATGGCTGATCGATCAATCACCTATCCAAGGGGTCAACTAGAGGATGTGTTGATCAAAGTCGGGGAATTCATATTCCCCGTTGACTTTATCGTTATGGATACACAACCTGTTGTTAACCCAAGAAACCAAATTCCGGTGATTCTTGGTCGACCATTTTTGGCCACTTCCAATGCCATAATAAATTGTCGCAATGGCTCCATGACTCTATCCTTCGGAAAGAGGTCTAGTGAGTTCAATATTTATAAGATGGGAAGTCTGCCCCCCGTGCCTAAAAATAGTACATGAGAAGTTTGCTCTATTCACGAAATCACGCAGGAGGACTGCGAGCTTGAAGGATTTCTATTTGATGAAAACAGTTTTGACGCCACTAGTGCGTCCCTCCTTGAGCCTACTACTGTTGACACAACCGATGCTGATTATGAATGTTTCACTTTTTTGGATGATGATGACTCACAGCCCGAATATGAGTCGTTTGAATTTTTGGATGAGTCAGTCGAACCATCCGAATCGGTTGTTTGCAGTGATTTCGAACCTGTGTTAGAGTCCTTTGAGTTCGAGGTAGATTCCGCAATGATTCTTTCGCCTCAGAAATTCGAACTCACGCCCTTGCCGTCTCACCTTAGATGTGCTTACATAGGTGAGAATGAGACTTTTCCCATTATCATATCAGCCTCTCTAGCCTTCGAGCAAGAGAACGCTATTTTAAAAGTCTTACAAGATTGGCGGCAAGTTTTCAGTAGGACTATGGCGGACGTCGAGGAGACAAGTTCCCTCATAAGTGAATATCATACACAATTGATGGATGATGCCATGTCAATAGAGGACCCACAGGAACATCTTGGGGGTATTGTGGTGAGTCAACTTCCTCCCTTAGAAGTTGAAATACCCCCATTTCTTTTAATAAGGTACGAGAATGCTAACACTCCACTGATTGCTGATCATTTACATTCTCGTTTCGATGCATCACCATCACCTGTATATTCACCTCCACACCTCCCATTCCACTACTTCTATCTTCCCCAATTCTTTGCGGACCACCACAACTTATTTTTTCACCCACCAATATTCTTTACTGATAAATTTTTCAAATGGTTGGTGTTGACTTTTGGCCTATGCAAAGTTGGGCAGTATTGTCTAACATAGTTTAATTGAAGTTTGGGGGAGGGTCTTTTTGTATATATTTTTGTTTTTCTTAACAATAAAAAAATTATAAATAAATAAACAGGTTAGGATCGGTATTTTGACCCTCTTGGTTTAGCATGACAGTGAGGACACTGTCAAGTTTAAGTTTGGGGGTATGCTCGGTACGTCTTCTTCCTTCGCATTCATTTGTACATATTTTTGCATTTGCATACTTATTTGAAAACCCATAAAAATTTGAAAAATTTGAAAAATTATAAAATTATTGTATTCAATCTTGGCTTATTTGACTTGAGTTTGACAAATAGGTTAACTGGTTAGGAATAACTAGATCTTAGACTTAGTAAATTAAAAACCCTAAAAATAACATTCCTTAAAGTTTAACAGTAGAAAGTATATGCCTTGTAGTTTATTTAGAAATAGGCAAATTTTGGGTTCACTTCTTGGGTTTAGTCGAAACAAGGGAAGAGTATTGATGTTCTTATTAGAGTATAAGTTTGAAAAATAGTTCCTAGCTTAAGTCTAGATTCTGAAAATGTATACCTTACAATTTGCACTATCACGCACCTTGAAACTTGGAATAGTAGAAGAGACCTTGAAATACTCTTGTCTAAAGTCCTTAGTACAATAAAAGAAAAAAAAAGTGAATAAAGAAAAAAATGGACACTGGTTTTTGTGATTACTTAAGGCTGCAAAAATAGAAAAATATTTAGCGAGGGTGCTTCATCACCTAGTGCCTTAGACCAACTGGTTTGGGAGTCACTGCTAAAGCCTTGGGTGTTGCAAGGACTAGGAAGTACGCTTTAAAGTGCAAACGCATTTTGTAATCGGTCGTTGGTACCTCAAGAAGTATTAACGGTCGCATGAAGGATGTGTAAGCAAATTTCATTCACCAACTAATTAGTACTTTGGACAATGGACAAGGGCATGATTGCTTGAATTGAATTTCCAAGTGTAGGGGTGATCTATACACACACGTAGGGGTATGTGATTGGAATGTAGATAAGAGAGAGGAATGAAAGATAAAACTTGTATCTTTAATGGAGTTGATAGAAAATTCCTAAGAAGAGATGAAACCCTAGAGGGAAGACTTAAAAGATGCCGAAAGCTAAGTAGGGCTACATAACATATATAATCTTAAGTTAAATAATGAGGAAGTGTGAAGAATATGGGTGGATGATTTACAAGTATAAGATAATAGAATTCCTTATTAGAAGACCTTATTGGAAAACAAAAGTCAGTGGGCTGAGTTGATAGGATTTTGTGGGTGTAATCCGCTGAAAACCCTCAGGAGACAACACTCCTCCTACTAGGGACACCTAGAGGTTTAACGGCTTGTTGCACGTGCTCAGTGCAATCGCGTTTCCCTGCGAAAGTGCGGTTAGGATTTTAGTGAATAAATAATAAGTTTGCTCGAGGACGAGCAAAAGGTAAGTTTGGGGGTCTTTGTTCAGACCATAATACTGCATTTATCATTCCCCTATTCTTATCCTTTTATAAATAAACAGGTACTCTTGACGCACGTTTGTTGCATATTACAGGTTACAGGTTTCTGGAGCAAATACAGTGAGAAAGACACAAAACAACAGAAAAAGGGACTTTTGACCAACAATTAGACGGATCTCAGTCAAGCCTAGTCGAAGAACAGTGCAAGGTCCAAAAAGTCAAGTGAAACGGTTAAAAAGCCCAATACAAGTCTTCACTAAAAATCTGGAGAAGATCCAAAAGTCCAACAGAGAAAAGAAGAGTAAAAACAGAAGCCCAAAGAGCCAAGGAAAAAGCCCCAAAAAGCACAGAGCCTATCTCCTCAGTTTGGCCGCGGAACAGCGGCCAAACCTAGCCTGGTGCCGCGGTTCCGCGGCCTTACAATGAGCTTGTCGGTGGAATTTTGGCGTATTGTTGCGTCGGTGCATATGTTAGGATTCTTAGGGGGCAAATCAGTAATTGCGCATGTGCGAGACTCTGAAACCCTAACTCTCCTGTTTACTTATAAATTGTAATTTTAGATTGTAAAACCGGATGCCTCTTTTCAATAAATAAAATTCAGCAATTCTGGACGTGACATTCAGATCTGTTCTTTATCGCTTGGAGGGAGCCATCACCATTAGTAAGTATTTTATTTTAATTATAATGTCTTCTCATCCCCTAATGAGCGAGTAGTCTCCTCGCTTGTTAGGGTTAGCCTTAGGGAAAGGGTTGAGAGATGAGATCTCTCACCCCTTTCAATGCCTAACCCATTAAGAACTCCATGCATGCGCGCACAACCGCTCCCTGCGGCACCCTACCCCTCGAGGTAACGGTGAACCGCAGTATAAAGGGCCGGTTTCGCGCGTTATCCATGGGGGTTAGGGTAATTAACGATAAAGGAAGGATACGAATCTAGAGGAAGAAAACATCTTCCCAAAAGAGTCGTATCCACTTTATCGATAATTACTATAACACCTAATGGATCTAGAATACGGCATTGAAAGCGGTGAAGGAAACATCAATCTCCAAAACTTCCTCTAAGCCTAACCCTAGCAAGAATTTAAATTAGATTAATTAAGTTTTAGATCTAGATTTTTATAAAACCAAAACGACAAATAGAATCAACTCGTTAAGACACACTAAAGGAATTTACCCATCTCTGTGGATCGACCCGCACTCACCGGCTAGCTGCGAAGCGACGCCGTTTCTGATTGCGGTAATTATATTTTTGATCGTGAAATCTCTACCAATCATACATATCAAAGGGCAATGACCAAAATCTTTGATGACTTAATCCATAAGGTCGTCGAATGTTATGTTGATGATTCGGTTGTCAAGACAAAAACCAAGGCCAATCACTTCCGAGATCTCAGGACCGTTTTCACACGACTGAGGGAATATGATCTGAAGATGAATCCTTTGAAGTGCGCTTTTGGCGTGTCGTCGGGAAAATTCTTGGGCTTCATAGTCTGACATCGGGGGATCGATGTTGACCCATGAAAGATAAAGGCCATCATGGAAAACTCGCTTACATAAGAAGGCACGTGATAAAGGCCATCAAGGAAAACTCGCTTACATATGAAGATTCATCTCAAACCTATCAGTAGATGTCGGCCTTTCTCAAAGCTCATGAAGAAGGGAGCTCCCTTTGTCTGGGATGTCGAATGTCAAGAAGTGTTCGAAAGTATCAAGCAGTACCTGTGGCACCCTCCAGTGCTTGCTGCTCCTATTCCAAATAAACCGTTGATTCTCTATACTGCCGCACTAGATGAGTCACTCGGTGCGCTCTTTACCCAGAACAATGAGGAGGGAAAAGAAAATGCTCTTTACTATCTCAGTTGAACTTTAGTCGAGACAGAACAAAACTATTCCCCGATCGAAAAGCAATTCCTGGCTCTGATGTTCGCAGTGTAGAAGCTGAGGCACTATCTGCTCACTCATCGGGTTATGCTGATCTCCAAGATCAACCCGCTCAAACACTTAATGACCAAAACAAGCCTAGCTGGTAGAATGGAAAGATGGGCTGTCATGCTGCTTGAATTCAACATAATCTATACTCCTCAGAAAGCAGTAAAAGGGTACGCCCTTGCCGACTTCCTTGCTGCTCATCCCATACCAGAAGGGTCACCACTCAATTGCGAGTTACCCGATGAACAAGTGTTGCACATCGAGGATGACGAGCCATGTTGGGAGCTCTACTTTGATGGAGCCTAATCAATAAGGACCTCCAGCAAATCAAGTGTCCCGGAGATAAATGCAGGGATAGGATTGGTGTTCGTCATGCCATCAGGAGGAACCCTATGACATTCCTTTGCTTTTACCAAGCCTCGCACAAGAAACGAGGCTGAGTACGAAGCTCTGATAGCTAGTCTGGAGCTCGCCATAGAAATGAAAATCCTTCGGCTACGGGTTTACGGTGACACCCAGCTTGTCGTCAACCAGATGAGCGGCGACTACAAGATATATAAGCTCGAATTAGCTCGATACAGAAGCCGGGTAGTGGAACTCACAAAATAGTTCACTCGCATTGAACTAATGAGAATCCCTAGGGCGTTGAACGGAAAAGTCGACGTACTCACTCGCCTAGCCAAAGAGCTGGCTGATCCCGACATGGATGAAATTATTATTACAGTCAGGATCCTGCAAATTCTACCCTCAGTCTTTTTACGAGAAGAGGAAAGCGCAGAACAAAAGAGCAATCCTGCCGAAAAAGCTCTGATCATTCAAGACGAGCCCGATTGGAGAGAACCCATCATAGAGTACCTCCGATACAACAAGCTGCCCGAAGAAAAATATGTGAGGGTTCAGTTGAAGAAAAGAGCCTTCCGATATGTGTTTGTAAATAATACGCTATACCGCAGATCATATAACCAACTCTGGCTCAGGTGTCTGTCATTGGCTGAAGCCCAAAAAGTCATGAAAGAAGTTCACTCAGGCATCTGCGGAGCTCACCAATCTGGCCCTAAAATGCAGCTTCAAATCAAACGGTTTGGGTATTACTGGCCTACCATAATAAGGGATTGCAAAGAGCATGCGAAGAAATATCATCTCTACCAAATTCATGGTGACTTTATTCACAAGCACCCCAATCCGTTGCATCCTACGGTGGTCTCATGGCTCTTCGAAGTTTGGGGCACCGACATAATTGGTCCAATTGATCCTCCATCATTCAAAGGCCACCGGTTCATATTGGCCGCATCCGACTACTTCTCAAGATGGGCTGAAGCTGTCCCTCTAAAAGAAGTCAAGATAAAAGATATTCTGACGTTCTTCCGGCATAATATTCTATACTGCTTCGGTACACCTAGAATAATCATCTCTGACAACGGGCCTTCTTTCAAGAGCTTCAACGTCTCAAGGTTCGTTACTCAGCACAAGATAGGATGGAGATATTCCTCCATCTATAATCCAAGGGCCAATAGGCTAGCCGAAGCGTTCAATAAAACTCTATGCAAGCTCCGGAGGAAAAATGCTTCAGCCAACAAGAGAGACTGGAATCTCAAACTTCACGAGGCGTTGTGGGCATATCGTACCACGCACTGCACTCTAACTCAGTCCAATTCATACTCATTACTCTTCGGAGTGGAGGCAATCCTCCCCCTCGAAGTCAAAGTTCCAAGCCTCAGGATGGCCGTCCATCATAATTTGACGGAGGAAGAAAATGTTCTCCTTCGGCTCGAAGAACTTGATGTCCTTAAAGAAAAGAGGCTCGCAGTACAGCAAAATCTGGAGCTGTACCGATCCCAAATGTCACGGGCCTATGACATGATGACCCGTCTATGTGCTTTCAAGAAAGGCAAATTGGTGTTGGTCCTCAAAAGACCGATCATCCCCAATCGAAACGCCAAGGAAAAATTTTAGCCAAATTAGGAAGGGCCATACGTCATCGAGAAAGTGTTCGACGGAGGATCCTGCCAACTAATAAGTGCCAAGGGAGAAAGGCCCATGCCACCCATCAATGGCCGATATCTTAAGAAATATTACGCATGAATGCTCCAAGTCATAGAAGAATTGAGCACACCGGCCCTACGGTCCAGATCATACATCCTGTAAAACCGTATACAATCCACGGGCATAAACGACCCCTATCTCTCCTAAGTCTTACCGGCGAGACTACATTTAAAGTCCCACTGGTGATGAAGCTCCACCAATGTAAAAAAGAAAAAGAAAAGAAAAGAAAAAAAGAGAAAAAAGGTATGTCCACAAAAAAAACGGGCACGGATGAAAACCCGGAAGGGCTCCGTGAGTAAAAAATAGTAGGACTGCCGGTGAGTTTGTGAAAACTCGAAAGGGCGCAAACTTGTGAAAAGAGATGAAATACATTCGCAAAGTCCTCTTGACTTTGTGAGGAGAAAATCCCCATGTAAGATCCTTACGACTCACAAAAGAGCAACACACTTAGGAATCCCCATGATTCCTACGGAGAAAATACACCTGCAAGATCCTCTCGACTTGTGGGGAGAAAAAGTTTTTATGAGACCTTTACGGCTTATAAAATTGAAAAGCCTTAGCTGATAGGGATCTAAACCTGTCTCTTAAGCCATCGTTCCCCAACGGGCAACGGCAAATGATGAATCGCTCCTGGCATTACGCTTCAGTGTTAGCGGTGCTGATGCCGACCCAAAATCCAAACCCTAAGTTTTCCCAACGGCAAATGATGAGTCGCTCCTAGCACTACGCTTCAGTGTTAGCAGTGCTGATGCCGACCCAAAACCAAATCCTAAGTCCTCCCAGGGAAAATGATGAGTTGATCCTGGCATTATTCCAGGACAGCAATGCTGATGCTAAACAAATTCCAAATTCCTCTCAAATTCAAAAGTCCCACCAAATAAGGCAGAAATCAAACAAATCAAATCAACAACTCACCCGACAACACTTCTAAGCTCTAAAGTCCCGCTGGCCGAATAGGGAACTCCTAAAACAAATCAAATCAAACAAGTCAACCAATCATCTCATCGGTGGAATCAAGCTCCATTTCGGAAATAAATCAATCCTGACACCGCAAAAAGTAGAGCAAGTAAACTTCAATCCCGACACTGCAAGAAGCGAAGCAAGACAAATCAAGTATCGAACGTCCAAGTCGCAAAAATGGCAGTATCGACCGTACACATCGCAAGAAGGGCAGCACCGACGGTCCAAGTCGCAAAAAGGGCAGCACCGACCGACCACGTCGCAAAAAGGGTAGCATCGACCGTCCAAGTCGCAAAAAGGCAGTACTGACCGTCCACATCGTAAAAAAGGCAGCACCGACTATCCACGTCGCTAAAATGCCAGCACCGACCGTCCACATTGCAAAAATGGCAGCATAAACCGTCTACGTTGAAAAAAGGCAGCACCGACTGTCCAAGTCGCAAAAAGGGTAGCACCGACCGTCCACATCGCAAAATGGCAGCACCGACCGTCCATATTGCAAAAAGGGTAGCACCGACCGTCCACGTCGCTAAAAGGGCAGCATCGACCATCCACATCGAGCATCGACCTCCACGTCGTCAAAATGGGAACCAAATCAAGTCAACCTCTACGCGAAAGAAGATCCATCAATTTCATGCACACGAACCATATTTTTGGTATGCATTTATTGATGGGGGCACTTTGTTCTAAGGGATTTATCTCATGTATTAACGATACGTGATAACTAGTAAAATGTGTTCACAAGACAGATAAAGACAAACCAGATACCATACTATCATCTCGAGTATGATTGTTCTCTCGTATAGGTCCTCCTTCAATTACAATAATTGCCTTGAGGACATCTATATCCAACAATCTCCTACTTGCACTTAAGGCTAATTATTGCAGTATCTCATACCCAACTTCTGTACTAACAGTTTTGCAAATCGTGTTCAAGAACTAGCCTCAATGAGTGGACCTGGCACATCGCTTCTCTCTGTTTCTCCTGAATCTCAACTTTGTGGAGATCAAATATCTTCCAAACTGAGCGATACCAGCCTTAGTGTTTTCCTGGACAGACAATGGGATCATGTTCATAAATGAACAATTATATCCAGTGAATTCTCAGGCGGTATCCTTTTCTAATTTATAATCAGTATCTAGTGCCACGACTATCTCAGTATCCTACTTGGAACTCCTTCCAATATACTACTTCTCAAAAGAGGGTAAACTTATAACTCGCGGCAGACGCTCTGTCTTCCATGTTACCTGGGAAGCTAGAATCGGTAACCACCTCCTTCAGGAGGCTGCTATTACCATTTACCAAGAACATCAAATGCTCTTCACTGCTACCCTATATTTCTCTAGGATTGGACTGATATCCATATCCTATATAGAGAAACACATGTGACCACCATTGTTTTATTGATTTGCAACATAGGAACATCACTTCCTATCATGAATATGTCATCCGCATACCATATAAGGAATCTGACAACACAACCTCCTACCTTCTTACAAATACTAGGTTCATCTCTCATTTTGATGAGGTCAAACGCTTTGACCATGTCATCAAAACAGATGATCCTTCTCCGGTATGCCTGTTTTAGTCTAAGGATAGATTTAATCAACTTGCATGTTTATCGCTGCTCCCATTGACTAAGATAACCCTCTAGCAGAGTCATATATACGTACACTTTAAATCCAATTTAAAAAGACGTTATAGTAATCCACATGAAAGATATCATAATCATGAAAGACAAAAATGGCAAGTTATATTCGTATGGACTTCAGCACAGACACTGAAGCAATAGTTTCATCACAATCCACATCGGGTATTTGATGAAAACCTTTTACTACAATGTTTAGCCTTATTAGGTTAGTACTTTTCCATTTGCACCGATCTTGTAAGTGAAAGTCGACCTTAGCACCACCATGAGATTCTAGAGGCATCAAGCATGCCAAATTTTAATTTTTAGTAGTGCTAAGCTAGACTAAATAAGATCTTTGCTAGAAATTAGGGTTATGGTTTGATGATGTGAACAACTAGAGAAAGTGAAAGAATGTTATACCCTCGTAGATCGAGTCCTTCTCTTCACATGCTCCGTGTAGAAGTCCCGTGACTCCACTAGGCTCCACTTGAGGCTTTGGACGAGCTTCCTCCGATGACCTTCGTGCCGAAGATGATCCACACGAAGTCCCTCCACCTCAAGCTACCTCTACACTAAACTCTTTAGCGTAGTAAACACGTTACACTCGATCTCTAATCAAGTGTAGGATCGTAAAGTAGGGGATGTTAAAAGCTCACAAGTTTTTGTTCAAGTTTCATGGTTTACATCACATGTGAGGGTTGAAGCTTGAACTATAGCAATTGAGAAAGAAGAAGAAGTTAGAGAGCAACCATGGGAGCAACTCAAGAAAATGGCTAAGTGTCGAGAATGAGCAAAGAATAAATGGCAACCCTTGACCCCCACTCATTCAAGCATGGAATTTTGCAATATAAAATTGCAACCTTTCTTGAATAGTGAGTCGAGATGAATAAACTATGAATAAAGCCCATGCTTGCAACCATGCTCTCATTTTCCACCTCTTTTCTATTTTTCTCAAAAATAGAAATCGTGTCATGCTTCATTATTATATATATATATATATATATATCATATATATAAATATATATATAATGAAGAATAATTAGTGAGCTAATGATATTAGTTAAGATATAATTATATCACATATAATATTTATTACATTATTAAATCAACACTTGATTTAAATCCGGTTATATCACATATGACCGACTAATATCATTCATTTGTATATCACATTATCAAATCAACACTTGACTCGACAATCTGGTTATATCACATATAACCGAAACGATAACAGATAACTGCCAGATTACAATACGTTATCACATACTCATATTTAATCAGGCCCACGCACATATCAACATATGTGCTCTACTTCGTTTCGCTCGAACCAGGAAACTTCTGTGTGGGACTCTAAAGACTCGTCAATACGCCAGCAGTAAGTGATGATCACATCAATCACCTACAAGCCGTTAGCGGTACTAGCTGGACGTAACGGCTACCCGGATATTGAGCGATATGAAAATCAACAAGCAAGCTCGTCCATACTCTCCATTAAGCCTATCAGTAACACTACCGTACAGTCGGGTCTCTTCGTCTGACATGTCGCATATCATGTCTAGGGGTGGTAAACGTCAGGCCCTAGTAACGTGATAAGTCATGCTGATGTCTGGCCTATAACGGTTTGAGAAACTATTGATAACATTTATTAGTAAATCTCATAAGCAGCCCTGGATAGGGACTTCCAGTTATAGCTAATCGAGCATAGCGCAACATCAACCCCCAAGACCGGGAGAGACGAAACCCCTCCTATCGCTCATTACCTCCATGCAACTTCGGACTGTACCCAAAATCCACCTGTTTGCTCATCTCCTTTGAGCGTAGTTGGGAGGAAATTAAAGCACAGTGGGAGCCGTACAAGACTCTATGAAGATCTCGGGTCTAAAGACTAACCTGTACCAATGTCACCAGAGGACCGCTATCTGACGATAGGTATACTACCATATAGAAGTCTTCAGTGAGTCCTGTTCAGTGTACCCATTCTCCAATGAGCACCTGTGTACAATCTTTGATGTCACATACCAATGGTTGTGGGATCAACCATCGCCCTCCAAGGGACAAGAAACGTACACACTAGTCTATTCTGGAATATCGATTCCCTGGTCTCGAGATTCCCACGACTAGGAACTGATTAAAGAATGTACTTTTGGACCACTCTGGCCCCACTAGTATGATCTCATCATAATCCTGGTAGTCAAGTACATATCCTAAGGGCTTTATCAACATGTAAGAGACAGACAGTATAAATACCAGTCTACATGTTAAGATAAAGGTTAACCAGATAGCATACTATCATGTTAAGCAAGAAAGTCCTCTCTATATATGTCCAAGCATCCATTATAATATACATCACATGTACAATAATGGCCTCTGGGGCATACATATTCCTAACAATCTCCCACTTGCACTAAGGCCAGTTGTTGTAGTATCTCATACCCAACGTCCCAAAAGTCTCTCGAATAGAATCTGGAGGATGGCCTCGGTGAGTGGATCCGCTGTGTTATCTTCTGTGTCATCTCTCCTAATCTCGATCTCCCGGAGATCAACTATCTCCCTGATCAAGTGATACTGTCTAAGAATATGTCTGGATAGCTGACGAGACCGGGGTTCCTAGACCAAAGCCACAACTCCATTGTCATCACAATACACAGGTATTGGATGCCCAATGGTAGGAACCTAGTTCATCTCATGAACTCTATTCATCCAGACAACTACTTTGGCAGCATCGTTGACAGCGATGTAATTAGCCTCTATCAACGAGTCTGCTACGGTATATAGCTTGGAACCCTTCCAACATACCGTCCCTCCACTGAGGGTGAAGACAAAACCCGTGATTGACTTTCAGTCGTCCTTATCACTCTGGAAGCTTGAATCGGTAAAGGACTCCATCTGGAGTTCACCGTTACCTTATACCAAGAATATCTCTTTTGTCCTTCTCAAGTACTTAAGAATGTTCTTCAGCTGTCTAGTGGTTTTCCCAAAAATATTTTCGATACTTATTCACTACACCTAGTGAGTAAGCTACATCTAGTCTGGTACATAACATTACATACATGATTGATCTGTATGCCAAAGCATAGGGTATCCCTTGTATACGAGCCATCTCTAAATCAGTCTCGAGAGACATCTCTTTGGAGAGAGTGATTCCTGAACAAGCGGGTACATTACCACGCTTAGAATTATCCATACTAAAACCCTTTTAGCATGGTGTCTATGTACCTGGATTAGGACAATCCCAAATCCATTTAGATCTATAACTCCAGGATGTAGGAGGCATCAGTTAGATCTTTCATAGAGAACCTGTGTGATAAAAGGTGCCTGACCGAGTGTAGCATAGGAACACCCTTTCCTATCAAGAGTATGTCATCCACGTACAATACGAGGAAGGCAACCATACTTTCTACAACCTTCTTATTTATACATTGTTCATCTACCTTTTTGATGAAATCAAACTCTTTGATAGCTTCATTAAAACAGATGTTCCATCTCCGTGATGTCTGCTTTAATCCATAGATGGATTTAAGCAGCTTGCACATGCTTCCGCTGCTCCCACTATTTACGAAGCCCTCTGGCAGTGTCATATACGCTCTCTTCTAAATCACCATTTAGAAAAGAGATTTTGACATGCAGTCTGCCAGATTTCGTAGTTGTGGTATGCAGCAAAGGCAAGTAGGATCCTGATGGACTTAAGCATAGCTTTGAAAGTCTCAATTTTTCCATCTATACCAAATTATCTTTTTCAAAGATCCTCTTGCTCCCGATGGGTTTTATCCCTTCAGGAGCAACATCCAAAGTCAATACTTTGTTGGTGTACATGGATTCTATCTCAGATCGCATAGCTTCCAGCCATTTCACATAGTCTCCACTTGTGATGACCTGGTCGAAACTAGTTGGGCCATCATCTCCATGATGCAATCCTCACTCCCACCTTCTACGAGAAAACCGTAGTATCTCTCAGGTGGATGAGAAACCCAACTAGATCTATGTAGTGGCTGTGGTTTGTCGGGGACTATTGAATCCTCCGGTTCCACCAAATCTTCAGTTATAGTTTGCGTTGCTGGAACTTCTTCTAGTTCTACCTCATTGCCACTAATTTCTTCCACAAGAAATTCCTTTTCTAAAAGGGTGGCATGTCGAGAAACAAAACATCTTTTGTTTCTCGGTGTGGTAGAAGATATACCCTCGTGAATAGTTGGGATATCCTACAAACTTGCACAGAACTGACCTTACCTCGAGCTTATCCGGATTTTGCTTTTTAACCTAGGCCGGACAACCCCATATCTTAACTATTTTAAGAGATGGTCTCTTCCCATTCTATATCTCATATGGAGTGGTAGGTAACAGATTTGATCGGAATTCTATTCAATAGGTATGCAGCTTCTCAAATGCATGTCCCTAAAAGGAAATAGGCAACTCGGCAGTACTCATCATAGAGCGTACCATATTTCATAGGATGTGATTCCTCCAGCCCGATATACCGTTGTGCTGTGGTGTATACTGATTGGTGAAGAGGTTTTGCATGTGCATTTTGAATCAAAGATTAAGAATATACTGCAATCAAGACGGTGTCGCTTGGTAGCTAGCCGGTTGAGTACGGGTCGGTCCACAGGGAGATGGATTCCTTTTCTTTATGTTCTAATAAGTTAAGTCCAATTATTGTGGGTTTTGTTTTAAAATCTAAGAATGAGATTAAAATTGATTAAAAGTATTGCTAGGCTTAGGATTAGGTTAGTTTAGAAAAAGAATTCTACTCAATACTTTCTTTGCCCTAGTTAAGAATATAGGTGTTAGGGTAATAGTCAACAAAGGGGATTAGCACGACTAGGAAGAAACTTAGTTTCTTCCTTTTGGTCCTAGTCCGTCCTTTCTTAACTCTTAGCTCTAACCTCTATTTAAATCAATCACAACCGGTCTAACTAGGGAATCACTGCTATCTCGTAGGATAGGGTGCCGTAGTGAGCGGTGTGTGGTTAATTTAAATAGAGTCCTATTATAAAAATTATATGGGCAAAGAAAGGAGAGAGAGAGAGAGAGAGGGATTTACTTCTCTCAAACCTTCCCAATCATAACCCTAACAAGTGAGGAATTACTCACTCATTAGGGAATTTACGATGAGATTCATTTTTATAATTTCCAAAGACTATCTAAGTTGCAGATAATAAAAGACAGATAAAAATTCAGAAATTAAATTCAGATAAAAGAATGCACGACAAAAAAATACCTTTATTGATGACCTCTTGACGATTACAAGGAAATTAAAATTTAATCTAGAAATTAAAAAGAGCCATCTCAAAAGAGGCACCCAAAAGAGGCACACCTAATTAGGCTTTAGGGTTTCCTATTTATAGATAGGAGAAACCCTAGGGTTTACATCTGATCCATATCTGAAATTACAATACTACCCTAAGAAAACCTGGTCAAAGCACCGACACCCACCGACACACGTGCACCGACACGTGCACTGCACATGCACTATATGGCCGCGGAACCGCGGCAAGAAGGCATGTTTGGCCGCGGATCCGCGGCCATATGGTGAGATCTCTGGCTCATTTCTTCAGGGTTGCTTCATGTTGTATTTTTCTTATGTTTTCTTCACTTGGTTCTTCAGAATCTTTTCTACTTTCTTCCAGATTTCCAACAGTGCAGAATTTGTGGACTTTTACCGTAAGCTTCGCGTTGAAGTCTTGAATCTTGTGCTGCCATCGTACTTTGTGCATTGAAATGTTCATTGATCATTGTTTGTTCCTTAAACCGGTAGGTAGCATCATACAGATTCATCTATTTGTTGGTCGTAGTCTCACATTTGTAGCGTTTTTTCCTGAATTTCACTATGTTGGTCTGAGAACTTGTAACCTGCAACTATTTAGCAGACATGGATCAAAAGCACCTATTTATTTGCAATATGATTAAGAATGGGGAATATAATAATGCAAAATTCTGATATGAATAAATACCCCCAAACTTATCTTTTGCTCGTCCCGAGCAAAACCAATTTATTCTCGAAAAACCTAACCTCACTTTCGCAGGGAATCGCGATTGCACTGAGCTCGTGCAACAAGCCGTTAAACTTCTAGGTGTCCCTAGTAGGAGGAGTGTTATCTCCTGAGGGTTTTCAGCGGATAGTACCCACAAAATCCGATCAATTTGGCCTATTGACTTTCATTCTTCAATTAGGTATTCTATTAAGAAATTCTTTTATCTTTAACTTAGAAATCATTTACCCATATTTTTCACACTTGCTTATCATTTAATTTAAGATCGTATATGTTCTGTAAATTTATTTAGCTTTTTGCATCTTTTGAATTTTTCTTCTAAAGTTCCATCTCAACTTAGGAATTTTTATCATCTCTACTGAAAATATAAGGCCTATATTTCATTCCTATCTCTCATCCAAACCCCAATCATATACCCCTACGTGTGTGTATGTATCACCCCTACACTTGAAAATTCAATTCAAGCTATCATAGTCTTGTCCATTGTCCAAAGTACTTTTATTTGGTGAATTTTAGATAAAATTGCTCACACATCCTTCACGTTTTTAGAGTGAGCGTTCCCGCTGCATCGAAAATAGGCCGGCGGTATCATTGCTGAGTGATCGCTCGCTATCTGGCTGGAAAAGGTGGTCCGGAAGCTTCCTCTCTCCCAGCAAGCAAGACGAGATGAGAGTCTTCATTTGTAGTACTTTGTTGGATGGGCCCATGCGACCGTTAATACTTCTTGAGATACTAACGACCGATTACAAAATGTGTTCGTGCATTAAAACGTAATTCCTCGTTTTGTAATACCTAAGGCTTTAGCAGTGACTCCCAAACCAGTTGGTCTAAGGCACTAGGTGATAAAGCACCCTTGCTATATATATATATATATATATTAGCCTCAAGTACTTACAAAACCAGTGTTCATTTTTTTATATCACTTTATTCACACTTGTACTTTTATTTTATTTTCCTTCATACTAAGGATTTTAGACAAGAGCAATTCAAGGTATCCTCTACTATTCCAAGTTTCAAGATGTGTGTTTGTGCCAGTTGTAGGGTATATATTTTCAGAATTTAGATTTAAGGTTCAGAATTATTTTTCAAACTTACACTTCAAATAAAAATTTCTATACCCTTCCCTTATTTTGACTTAGCCCAAGAACTGAACTCAAAAATTGCCTATTTCTAAATAATCTACAAGGACATATATTTTCTACGGTTAAACATTAAGAAGGGTTATTTTTAGGGGTTTTAATTTACTAAGTTTAAGATCTAGTTTTTCCTACTATTCAACCGTCATATTGAACTTAAATCAAATAAGGCCAAAATTGAATTTTTCAATTTTCATAATTTCATAATTTTTTTTATTTTTATGGATTTTAAAATAAGTATGCAAATGCAAAAATATACACATGAATGCGAAAGAAGAAAGCTTACCGAGCACACCCCCAAACTTAAACTAGACAGTGTCCTTACTGTCAGGCTACACCAAGAAGGTCAAAATTGCCGGCACTCCCCTGTTTGTTTATTTATTTATTTTTTTATTTTTTAAAATTTTTTTTATTGTTATTAACAGAAAAAGAAAACAAAATATATACAAAAAGCCCCCCCCCCCAAACTTAAGTGAAATAGTATTTCCACTGTTTAAGCGTTAAAGTTCAGAGTTAAGGGAGAGAAAAATACAGTATCAAGCTATACAAGGCCTTACACAGGCCAAAGGTTAGTACCAACCATTCAAAAAATTTATCGTTATAATGGTGTGGTTGGTGAAAGAACATGTTATATAGAGCCAAGAAGAAGTGGGGAAGAGAGAAGTGGTGGTATAGAAAGGGTTTGCGTGAACAGGAATGTGAGGAGATAAGAGGTGATGATAAATAAACACGAGAATGATCAGAAATGAGTGGAATATTGGCATTCTCGTATTTTATAAGAAGAAATGGTGGTGGTTCAACTTCTATAGGTGGATCTTGATTAATCACAAAATCCATGTCGTTTAGGAATGCGAGTTCGTCGGCGAAAATATCTTCGAAACTTTCATCGATGGTTCGATTGAACGTTTCAATGTCAATAAGTGTCGTGCCAGAATTCAACACACTTGATTTGTCAAAAATTATGGAGGTAGGAGACTCGAAAAACTCATCTACCTTATTTTCAAAAGAGTCTAAATCAAGTTGTTTTTCTATAATTATCGAACTCAAAATATTGGATTGTGATTCATTAACACTCGCTATTATTAAAGGAAGATTAAAAGAAGAACCAGAAAAAGTGGGAGAAAGAAGTGGAATACGAACTTGTGGGTAGAAATGGAGTGTATAAATTAGCACAATTTGTGATGACCGATGTGTAAAAAGCGATTGTGCTAATCTATCAACCCACTGAGAAATGAGATTAAATCCCTCAAGATTCGTGAGAAAACATGGGTACGTCGAACTTGGTAAACCAGTCATTGAAAATGAAAGTGTAACGGTTTCTCTCAAAGTCGGAACAAGGATGGAGGGAAGTGATTGAGGAAGGGTATTGGTTAAAGATTCAGGAGGGTGTGCGCAGTTAATGAAAGGGATATAATGAATTGGAAAATCTGACTCCTTAAATAAAACTGCTTCATCCTCAGTAATTTCTTCACTACTCTCCTCAAAATTTAGCTTATCCATACCATTCTCATCAAAATCAAGACGCATATGAAGTTCGGGAAAAACATTTAATGACTCGGGATGATGAATTGGAGAGAAAAATTCAGTCAAATCTGCGGGTTCATCATTCAAAATATTCCCAGCGTCGATATCCTCAATCAAGTGAAAATCAATTTTATCAGACACCTCATCACAAGCATAGATATTTATCAATTAAGGCTCTAGAGTGGAGGTGTAGAGGTCAAAAGGATTAGGTGTGGGTTCACTCGAAAGGGACCCTTCACAATTTGGCAAATCAAACACTACAAAGTCGCACAACTCAGTAAACGTTTTATTTTCAACTGGTGAATCATTTGGAACACTTGATAGACATTCAAAACCGGAGTTGTGGAATTCAATTGAGGATGGGTAGGTTTGATTTGGAAGGATGTACAGCTCACTCTCACCACTCAAATTCTCAATCTGTCCAACCGCCTCATCATACATTGGAAATTTTGGAGCTAGTTGGAAACTAACTACTGGGTCATTAGGTTGTATAAGAGCGGCCATGGACGCATTCAAATCCATCATATTTTGTCTTGACGTTACCATAAAATCTTCCAACTACTGTTCCAGACTAGACATGGGTTGTGAAGGGGTTTCAGTAAAAGATTCAAAGTTGTTTGGATACTAGAAACTCCCAAATGGCTGTATAGAAGCAATGTCTAGGGAAGGTGCGAAAGTTGGGTAAGACTGGTAGGAATTGAATGGTTGGACAGGAGTAGGATCAATATTTGGATAAGAAGGTGAATGGAATTGTTGATCCAAAGAATTCGCAGTGGTGAAACGAGTGAAAGATCGGTTATGAGATTATTCAATATGTTGAGCAATAGACATGGGTTTCGGAGTTACAACAGGACTCGAAAAAAAAGTATCAACGTAAGAAGGTGGTGAAGATTGAAATGGTTGATATAAGATGGATTGCGGAGTCCAACTGGATGCCCTAGACGCGTCTATTCGATCTTTCAAAGAAATTTTGGGCATGAAGGGGTCATCCGAAATTCAACCAAAACAATGAGCGTAGCAAGTAATGTCTGGTTGAGGGTACCAAAGTTTGGCAAGAGTTTTGCGAGGTGGGGTACCATGATGTGATGAGAGAAAGGAGAAGAAAAAGAATATGAATTTTATTTTATTTTATTTTATTTTATTTTTTATTTTTAAACAATTCTTTGTTTTTGAAGTTTTGAAATTTTTGAAAGTGGTTTTCCTTTTTTTTTAAAAAGAGTTTTTGCAAAATTTGTACGGAACTACACACAATTTCAAGCAAGCACAATTTAAACTTGCACAATCAAACCTAGAGCTAGGGTCTTCTAAGGCAACTAGACTGCTCCTAACTGGTCCAAAGCGACAAGTTGTGAGATATCTCTCAAATCGCCTCTTCACCGCCAATTGTGGCCAAGTAACCACAAATGAAGAAAGGAGGGTTCCGCTCATGAATCACCCTGAGACGGGCCTTTTAAAGTTACCTTTCTCACTTGTCTAGTCTAGGCACCACAAACTCAGGTTTAGATAAACGACTGAATGCCCACAACCTTTCTCTGTCCTAATGAGCGCGACAGTCCTTAATTGGCTTAGTCTAGATATTTTTTAATTAGCTTAAGGGGGATGTATATGCTTTTATTGATTTCTAAGGTCTTAGGAAGGGTAATGAAATCCCCACCCAATCTTGATTGGTGTTATAGCCCCTTAAAAGTCCGTATTAATTATGCAAAGCAGTTAACACACCAAAAATCTAAAACACTTCAAAAGAAATTTTATTTGGCAGCGCAAAGAATTCTGCACAAAAACAATTTATTGGATAGGAGAAAGATTCTGTTGTGCAAAGAATACCTGCAGGAAAAAAATTTCAGTGGAGCTCAGGGGGTAGGAGAGAAAAAATGAATGCTCACAGAGAAATTTGGAGTGCTGACGTCAGCAAACCGCCGCGGTTCCGCGGCCAATTGCTTGTTAATACCGCGGTTCCGCGGTAGGTAAGTTGGTTCAGGCCTCCTAGATTTTTCTTCTGTTGTTGTTCTCCTTTGTCTGTTCAGATCTTCTGTTTCTTGATTTGTTCACTGAGCTTTTTCCAGATCTGAATATGACCGTCTTCCGTTCCTGCGCAATTCACAAAAAACATTTCAAAAATAACAAGATGATTTTTTTTCTGTTTTAAAATTTTCTCAATTTTTATAATTTTTAATTTTTTTGATTTTTTTTATTAACCCGAAATTACACCAAGAAAGAGACTACCGTCTCCCCGGCAACGGCGCCATTTGATTGGTGAAGAGGTTTTGCGTGTGCATTTTGAATCAAAGATTAAGAATATACCGCAATCAAGACGGTGTCGCTTGGTAGCTAGCCGGTTGAGTACGGGTCGGTCCACAGGGAGATGGATTCCTATTCTTTATGTTCTAACGAGTTAAGTCCAATTATTGTGGGTTTTGTTTTAAAATCTACGAATGAGATTCAAACTGATTAAAAGTCTTTCTAGGGTTAGAATTTGGTTAGTTTAGAAAAAGAATTCTACTCAATACTTTCTTTGCCCTAGTTAAGAATATAGGTGTTAGGTTAATAGTCAATAAAGGGGATTAGCACGATTAGGAAGAAACTTAGTTTCTTCCTTTTGGTCCTTATCCATCCTTTCTTAACTCTTAACCCTAATCTATATTTAAATCAATCACAACCGGTCTAACTAGGGAATCACCGCTATCTCGTAGGATAGGGTGCCGTAGTGAGCGGTGTGGTTAATTTAAATAGAGTCCTATAATAAAAATTATATAGGCAAAGAAAGAGGAGAGAGAGATTTACTTCTCTCAAACCTTCCCAATCCTAACCCTAACAAGTGAGGAATTACTCACTCATTAGGGAATTTACGATGAGATTCATTTTTATAATTTCCAAAGACTATCTAAGTTGCATATAATAAAAGACAGATAAAAATTCAGAAATTAAATTCAGATAAAAGAATGCACGACAAAAAAAAATACCTTTATTAATGAACTCTTGACGATTATAAGGAAATTAAAATTTAATCTGGAAATTAAAATTTAATATAGAAATTAAAAAGAGGTACCCAAAAGAGGCGCACCTAATTAGGCTTTAGGGTTTCCTATTTATTGATAGGAGAAACCCTAGGGTTTACATCTGATCCATATCTGAAATTACAATACTACCCTAAGAAAACCTGGTCAAAGCACCGACACCCACCGACACACGTGCACCGACACGTGCACTGCACGTGCACTATATGGCCGCGGAACCGCGGCAAGAAGGCATGTTTGGCCGCGGATCCGCGGCCATATGGTGAGATCTCTGGCTCATTTCTTCAGGGTTGCTTCATGTTGCCTTTTTCTTATGTTTTCTTCACTTGGTTCTTCAGAATCTTTTCTACTTTCTTCCAGATTTCCAACAGTGCAGAATTTGTGGACTTTTACCGTAAGCTTCGCGTTGAAGTCTTGAATCTTGTGCTGCCCTCGTACTTTGTGCATTGAACTGTTCATTGATCGTTGTTTGTTCCTTAAACTGGTAGTGGCATCATACAGATTCATCTATTTTTTGGTCATAGTCTCATATTTGTAGCGTCTTTTCCTGATTTTCACTGTGTTGTTCTGAGAACCTGTAACCTGCAACTATTTAGCAGATATCGATCAAAAGCACCTATTTATTTGCAATATGATTAAGAATGGGGAATATAATAATGCAAAATTCTGATATGAACATATACGGAGGAGTAAACTGAGAGAGAATCTCATTCTCTTTTAAATAGTCTCGGAATTCCGTGCTCAAGAATTCAACTTCCCGATCTTATCGAAGGATTTGAATACCTTTACCCATCCGGTTCTCATCTTCGTACTTATATTCCTTGAAATTCTCAAAATATTCAGATTTGGTTTCAACAAGAACACATGTCCGTATCTTGAGAAACATCGGTGAACGTAATAAAGTACGCGGAACCATCCCTGGCATGTGTAGATATAGGACCACATACATCACCATATATCTGTCTAAGAGTTCAGTAGCTCTTTCTGCGTTTCCAGTAAACGGAGATTTGGTCACCTTGGTCTTTGAGACATGACTGGCAAGTTTCATAAGATGTAAATTCGAACGGATTCAAATATGCATCCTTATAAAACTTTAGCTAGTCTTGTTTCATCGATATGACCCAGTCTACAATGCCACAAGAAGACTTCGTTCATTTCTGAACTGTTCATCTTGTGTGTGTTCTGTACGTTTAGAACTGTAGTTTGATTCAAAACGTATACACTGTTATACAACATACCTTACCCAATGAACACTTGATTTAGGAAAATATTCATAATATTTATTGGTACGAAATAACAGTCGCTAAGAATCAATGTATTACCAGTTGGTAACACCAGGTGATATCTGCCAACTGCTTTGGCTGCAACAATTGCACCATTCTCTACTACTAGAGACATATCACCCCTTTCCAGTTCTCCACCTGTCTATAGCCCATGTAACAAATTACATGTGTGGGATCCTGATCCGATATCCAATACCCAAGACGTAGAGGTAACCGAGAAACAATTCTTGGTTACGAACACACCCGAAGGCAATGCATCAACATGCTTATTCTTCGTTTGGGTGGCATGGGAATCCGAATATTCCCCTATTCCTTGCTCAGACTTATGACAATCATAAGGTAGAGCGGAACCTAGCCGAGTATAATAAGTAGGTTTGGTCAATACATCCATATTATTATCTTGATTAAGGCATTTCATTGGTCGCTACCAGGAGAGAGAGAAGGATAATCACTTTACGTGCGCTCTTTGCAAGATTCGATTGGTTATTTTATCTAATCAGGATGACCCCCACTGTTTTTATCAAATCTTCCTTCAAACCCTAAAAGGTAAGATTAGCCAGGATTAATTACACCCTACAGGTTCGCCAATCGTTCGGCCAGGCAAGTATCGGTACTTTTTCGAGGGAGGTTCCCCGTACTTTCGCACGGACCTAATTAAAATAAACTTCGTTTCCCTATAGGCATAACCCCGTTGACACCTTTCTAGACACCTACTTGATTAGCTAATTGTAAAGTGCAAAACTCTCCCAGGAGTAACTCTTACTCGCAGTGGGTATCAGGATCCAACTATCATATAAAAGGTATGCAATCTCATTGCAAATTTCAACACTTGAAATTCCCGATAATGTTTTACCCCTAGCTTCCTATGACCTTGACGAAGGCCAACAAACCATAGGCCGCTATTCAAGTTCAACCCGTTCATTTCTTGATTGAATTAAACCCACCTGCACGTCCCTTGACGCTGACCAACAAAGTCGTACGACTACCCTAATCCAATCGCATCTCATGCCGCAGATAAGTACTAATCAGCTACTGCATACTACGCCTTGACGCTGGCCAACAAACGTAGCACGAATACTAAATAGTACTTATCTGAAATGACGGAGGGCTATGCTAGTTTTTAAGAAAATCATGAGCGTAATGAACTTGATATCGTTGTAGAATCTAGTGATTTAGAAAAGGAGTGTTTTTTAGGCTTTTGCTAGCTTTGCTAAAGAGGTCACTCTCGATGAAGGGATCTCGGCTCTTTCCTCGTCGAATGAGGTGCTGGATA
Source organism: Agapanthus africanus (assembly GCA_030015575.1). Taxonomy (NCBI): domain Eukaryota; kingdom Viridiplantae; phylum Streptophyta; class Magnoliopsida; order Asparagales; family Amaryllidaceae; genus Agapanthus; species Agapanthus africanus. The sequence goes on from JASDDO010000018.1 coordinate 78,547,832, forward strand.
TTCATGAATACCACTATGCAAAGAAAGAACTAGAGAAGCGGTCAAAAGACAAAACCGAGTGGGTTGCAGTATTTGCTAGTTTCGCTAAAGAGGCCACTCCCGGTGAAGGAATCTCGGCTCTTTCCTCATCGAATGAGGTGCTGGATATTCATCAAGGAATACCACTCACAAAAAAAACTAGAGCTGCCCTTTTTGAAAATTTGATTCTACAACATCTTTTGGTTTCTTTCTTTTCATTAATCTCATTAATAAAGTCCCATCAATTAATATTTCCTAAAAATTACAGAAAAATGAAACGAAAATAGAACGTACGCTTATGCCATCCGCATTCGCCACGGGGCCCCGTCATTCACCGTTAGGTTACTTAACTACCGGCAAAGCGGGGGCTGGACTAGCACGAGTGCAAAATATAAGCAACGTTTATTATATATCATATGTATAATATTACATTGGTCTCACGCAGTTATATGATCAACATCACAGAATCAAGCACCAGAAGCAACATATGAAATATTGGATATATTAGGATGTCCGTGTTTTAAATTTAGCCAATAATTTAAAACACGGATTCCACTGTCATGATGAATAGTCAAACCCAAATCCATAGACCCCTACGAGAGAGGCAAGTAACTCTGCCAATTCTAGAGTTAGGAGACCCAGTCTCAACTCCTTGAGATGGTCTCCCACTGGACTCTAGAACCCGGTTACTTGTGCTTCCCGTCTTGGGTCTATCCTAATGCGGAAAAGTAAAAAATATATAACAGTGGTGACATCATCCTCAACCCAGAAGTGCCCCAATAAAAAAATATTACATATAGATTTTACATGAATGAAAATAAAAACCTACATCTCACATAAAACCATCGGCTATTCTTTCACGACGATCCAATAAATCATATCAACAGCAACACATAGCATCTCATGTCATCAATGTAAGTAAATATGCGTATCCTGATACTCATTGACATATAGCAACCAGATCGGGATACCCTACATATTCCACTTACGGTCGCAGAAAAGAAAACAGAAAACTACAATACTTTGAATCCGCAATATCCTTAGACATCATAAACTCGGAATATCTCATATTCCGGATTTCATGCCTAACTTATAAAACTTGCATTTTAGTCTCAAATTGAAAACTATTTTCAATTAGTTGTCAGATAATTCAACAAGATTCCCCGCTTAGTGATCGCGTACAATACGCAATTGCGACGGAGATTTGATCCGAATCAAAACTTCGTCAAAATCGATCAATTAAGACTATACGGCTAAGTTTATAATATACTAACTAGTTTTCATAAAACTAATTAATCCGGATTCTAATAATTGTATCACACACATTACAAAGCTTGTAAAGTAACCGCGACATTAGAATTCCGCATGCAACTAGCAAACTAAACCAATTTTTCCAACACTTGAAAAATCCAGTGAGCTAAAGTTCCAAAACCGATCGTTTTAAGCCAATCCGGGAGTCGAAACGAACTCGAAACCCGCCCGAATCTTCGAGGGGGCGAAGACCCAAAATAAACTATCGAATGGAGGGCCTAGAGGGGGTACCTACCTCCAAGGCCACCACGAGATGGCCAGGGGATGAGGCAGACCCGAAACTACCTATGGTGGGGCAGTTTCAGGTCTCCACCGCCAAAACCACCTTGTTGTGGTCTTAGGGAGTGGGCCCAGCCATTCGGTCCCCCTTGAGGTGTCCCCGGGGTGCGCACGCTCCACCCCGTGGCTTCTCGGTTCAAACCGTGAGCCCGCGGGGTGTGCAAACAACTCAAAACATCAATTTCGAAACTGTTTTTATCGGCAGTTTTTGCGCGACAAAAATGGCGGTTTTCTAACGTCGCTACAAGTTACCCTAATGTTCTAGCTTGGCTCTGATACCATGAAAGTAGACCTTAGCACCACCATGAGGTTCTAGAGGCATCAAGCATGCCAAATTTAAATTTTATTAGGTACTAACGTAGACTAACAAGATCTTTACTAGATTATTAGGGTTTGCCTTTATGATGTGGTGAACTTAAGAGAAGAAAAGAGCATACAACCTTTGTAATTCGAGTCTTTCTCTTCCCATGCTCCGTGTAGTAGTCCCATAACTCCACTAGGCTCCACTTGAGGCTTTGGACGAGCTTCTTCCGATGACCTTCGTGCCGAAGATGATCCACGTGAAGTCCCTCCACCTCAAGCTACCTCTACACTAAACTCTTTAGTGTAGTAAACACGCAACACTCGATCGCTAGTCAAGTGTAGGATGGTGAAGTAGGGGATGTTAAAAGCTCACAAGTTTGTGTTCAAGTTTCATGGTTCAAATCACATGTGAGGGTTGAAGCTTGAACTATAGGAATTGAGAAAGAAGAAGAAGCTAGAGAGCAACCATGGGAGCAACTAAAGAAAATGGCTAAGTGTTGAGAATGAGCAAAGAATGAATGGAAACCCTTGACCCCCACTCATTCAAGCATGCAATTTTGCAATATAAAATTGCAACCAGGCTTGAATAGTGAGTCAAGATGAATAAACTATGAATAAAGCCCATGCTTGCAACCATGCTTTCATTTTCCGCCTCTTTTCTATTTTTCTCAAAAATAGAAATCATGCCATGCTTCATTATTATATATATATATATAAATATATATATAATGAAGAATAATTAGTGAGCTAATGATATTAGTTAAGAAATAATTATATCATATAAAATATATATCACATTATTAAATCAACACTTGATTTAATAATCCGGTTATATCACATATGACCGACTAATATCATTCATCTGTATATTACATTATCAAATCAACACTTGATTCGACAACTGGTTATATCACATATAACCGAACCGATAACAAATAACTGCCAGATTACAATACATTATCACATACTCATATTTAATCAGGCCCACGCACATATCAACATATGTGCCCTACTTCGTTTCGCTCGAACTAGGAAACTTCTGTATAGGACTCTAAAGACTCGTCAATACGCTAGCAGTAGGTGATGATCACATCAATCACCTACAAGTCGTAAGATCTACTTGCTCCTAATGGGTTTTACCCATTCAGGAGTACCCAACAAAGTTCACACTTTGTTGCAGTGCATGAAGTCCAACTAGGATAACTCGGCATCCAACCGTCAATCGGAAATCACCATTTTCCATGACCAGTTGATTACTAGTAGGGTTATCATCACATGATACAAGCCTCTCTGTCACCGTCTACGAGAGAACCGAAGTATCTCTCACATGGCTGAGGTCACTTACTAAATCTGCAGAGTAAACTAAGGTTTGTCAGGGTCAATTGAATCTCCAAGTTCTACTAAATCTTCAGTAACCGTTTGTGGTTTTGGAATTACTTTCAGTTCTACCATACTCCCACAAATTTCTTTTGCAAGAAATTCCTTTTCTAAAAAAAAGTGGCGTGTCGAGAACAAAACAATTTCTGATCCCGAAAATGGTAAAAAGTTAATCTCTCTTCAATGCCCGGGATAACCCATAAACTGCCATTACTGAAATGTACCTTAAGTTTATTCGGATTCTGGTTTTAAACATAAGCCGGACAACTCAACGTCTTAACAATCTTAAGATGATAACCTATTCTATATTACATATAGAATTTGAGGCACTGATTCAGGTGGAACCAGTATAAATTGATACACATATTTCTACTGCATCCATTAATTGAAAAAAGCGATTTAGCATTATTCATCATGGAGCGCTCCCGCGGATGAGCAATCTGAGAGAGAATCAAATTTCGATTATATTACTACGAAATGCCTAGCATAAGTATCCACGTCTTCGAACACTTCGAAGAATTTTGATACTTCCAATATTTGGTTCTCTACTTTATTACTATATCTTATGAACTTCTCAAAATCTTTGGACTTTGCATTTTAACAAGAATGGATGTCTAAAATCAGAGAACTCGTAGGAAAACAGAATGAAATATGAGTAACAGTCCCTTATCCTTGTGAAGATTGGACAACATACATCACTATATATATGTTCTATAAGTTCACTAACTCATATTCTGTGTGTTGTAATTTGAAAACTGTATTTTGGTTAAGAATGTATATCCCGTTATTCAATGCATCTTACCCAATCATCAAATGATACCGGCAAATGTTATCCCACTTTAAATAAAGAGACGGATATATCGGTTTTTAAAAGTTGGTGCATAATAACATATATTCAAAACCAAAAGTTTGCCGAAAGGCAAAACCAGGTGATTTCCCCAATAGCAACAATTGCTCCGATATTCGACATTGAGGATAAAATCACATTTCCAATAATCTAATCCTTCTCAGTATCTGTAACAAATTACAGATGTGGGAAGTTAATCCGGTATCTATATACCCAGGAGTCAAAATTAATTGGAAAATAGTTTACGATTACAGTCACATAGAAAACATGAAATATCAAAATGTTTCAAGGGATGGCCGGGTATTCCTTGTAATGCCTCTTTCGTTACCCAGGGTCATAACAGTAGTTGCATTTTCCTTTCTGCTCACTTTGTCTCCTTTTTTCCCCTTATTTATACCGAACTTATGCTAGTTGGTTTTCTTCTTACCCTTCCTTTCAACTCCAGTATCGGGATTGGAAGAAAACTATCTAACAAACGTAACTGGTATATTCTTCTAATTTAAGAAACTCTCAAACTTGAGATAAGGTAGAGGGAGAGACAAATGAATTGTATCATATATAATTCAATTTCTCCAGAACTAGCGGCCATCCAAGACTGAAAATTTTTATCCGAGTTCGTATATTACTATACGATGGCCTTCCAAGAATTATGGATCTCTGTATCGGATGCAGAGTGTTCTGGAGGAATCAAAAAGGGAAGTGGGAGGGGTAAGGATATATGCGACTATGTCGTGAAAATAAGGCAATCATGACATTCCAAACCCGATGATTGTAAAACGGTTTAGTTAACTTAGTTTACAAGTTTTTTTAGTTTAAGGTTAGTCTTAGGTCGCTGCCAGAGAGAGAAAACAAACACTCGTCATGCACTCTATCAAGATTAGTTGCTATATTTATCTAATCAGGATGGCTCCCACTGTTCCGTCAAATTCTCTTTCAAACCCTAAAAAGAGAATTAGCCAGGGTCATCTGTAAATCTCCCAGGAGTAATAATTACTCACGGTAGGAATTAAGATCCAAACTATTATGGCATGGTAACCTTGATGAAGGCCAACAAGTCATCCCATTCCATAGAAAATATGCAATCTCATTACAAGTTTCAACACTTAAAACTCCTGATATCGGTTTTTACCCCTAACGACCTAGGACCTTGATGAAGACCAACAAACTATAGGTCGCTAGTCAAGTTCTACCCGTCATTTCATGATAACTCAAACCCACCCGCACAGGCCCTTGAAGAAGGCAAACAAAGCCGTGTGACTGTCCCAGCTAATCATATCACATACTAACAGGAAGACATCACTTAGCTACCGTACACTACTCCTTGACGAAGGTCAACAAGTGCAGCATGAATACTAAGTACTCTATTTCCTGAAATGACAGAGGGCTACGGATGTTAGTCTATATGCCCTAGGGGCCATTATTGTATCATACTAGGTTGTATATTACTTAATGGAAGCTTGGGATATTCACAGTTGTATATAACAGTCTTGCTAAACATGGTAGTATGCTACTTGGTTTTGTCTACTTTAATATGTGCATATATTTCTTGTAACGTATCACTTATACATATTAGTAGAGCCCATAGGATCTTTGCTTGATTACCAGCGTTGTGATGGCAGTCACACTAGTGGGGGCTGGGTAGTCTATAAGCAACATCCTATACTTGTCCCTAGTCGTAGGATTATCGAGACAGGGCATCGATACTCCGGAGTAGACTAGTGTATACGCTTCTCCTCCCAGCTCGGGAGATGGTCTGTCCCACAGCCATCAGTACGTCGTACTGGAGATAGTATACAGGTGCTCTTTGTGTTATGGGTACACCGGACAGGACTCGCAGGAGAACTGACTGGATGGTATTATACCTAACGTCAGATAGCAGTTCTCAGGTGACATGTGTGCAGGTAGTCTGTTGACTTAAGGTCGTCATTTGTCTCGTGTGAGTTCCCACTGTACTTTGATTACTATCCTACCATGGCTCAAAGGAGTCATGCAAACAGGTTTTAGTTGGGTACAGTCCCGAGCCATATGGAGGCAGTGAGCGACTGTTAGGGATTCGTCTCTCCCGGTATAGAGGGTTGATATCGTACTATGATCGGTTGGTCATTACCATAAGTCTCTGGTCAGGGCTGATTGAGAATTACTGGTGGACTGATCAGTAGATTCTCGCATGGTTTTTGAGCCACACCGGCATGACTTGTACGGTTATTAGGGGTCTGGCATTTACCACCTCCCTAGACCATACATACGATACTCTTAGACGAACAGACCGGACTGTGCGGATATTGTCATGGACAGGCTCAGTAGGAGTTCGGATGGGTATCCTCATCGGCCTTCTTATCGATATCTACCTGGGGACCGTTACGTACAGCTAGTGCCGCTTGCGGTCTGCGGTTAAACCCACTGCCAGCGTAGTGTCGAGTCTTTAGAGTCCCACACAGAGAGTTTCCCTGCTCCAGGCGAAACGATATAGAGCTCGTATGGTTTTACGACAAGGGTTCGGACGCATACGCGTTTAAACGCACGTACGACGTTCGGACAGTTTTTACTAGCCGGCTTTGGTTTAAGCCAGATTCTAGTATCGGGTTATTGGATTTATACAGTCTAAATTTTTTCCGTGTTTTCACGGATAGGAGGGGCGTTCTCGTAATTTGGCGAGAAGCTTCTAGAAGAGTGGTGACTTGAGGGTTTAGGTGGCATTTACATTTAATGCATTAGTGACTCACTTAGATGAATCATTCAAGTGAGTTAATGAAGCATTTATTGCTTAATGACTCACTTGATGATTCATTGCATATATTTAATGAAGCATGATGATAATGCATTTTGAATGATTCATTTTGATTTTCTTATGCTTCATAATATATTAGAAGTGAGAAGCTTTTTCATGAAGAACTTATGCTCACCTTCTCTCTCCTCAAGCTCTCTCTTGAAACCCTAATCCTCCCCTCTCATGTGTTGAGATCAAGGATTAGATAGACTAATTAATCCATAACCTCACTCTATATCACCTAGGTCACTTTGATTAGCAACTAAAGAAACCTAGTTATCTCAAGTTAGAGATCAAGCTTGGAGTAGGAGCTCTCGGGTGGATCGTCTTTGACTCGAGGAGGCCGTTGAGGTGCCGACGTTCCAAGGAGCCTATAAGGAGTGGAGGACAGAGATGAAGACCCGAAGGACAAGCAACGTGGGGTATAACTTCGAATCCGAGTAGTTAAACCTCTCGTAGTATGCTAGTAACGGTTTAGATAGGATTTATGCACTCAAGTCCGTATTACGAAACTTTGATAATTGTTTTTCATATATTCCGCCTCCCCATAAGTTCGTGGGGTGCGTGACATGGACTTACAGTGGTATCAGAGAGAACTAAACCATTACTAGCTTGTTAGCAACTAATTAGAACTTCGGTCATCGGAAAAAACACGAAAACGAAACCCCGGAACCCTATCAGTTTCTGTTAATTTTAAACGTGTCGAAAAAAATATTTGATATGCCTTAAAATTCACAGCAGGGAATTATAAGAATACTGGAAAAATACGAGCACTCAACTCGACAAGAGGGCCGCGGATCCGCGGCCAAATGGTGCTTTTCGCCGCGGATCCGCCGCGGAGTCAACCCCGAGTTGACTCGGATTTGCTCTGTTATTCATGTTTTTTGGTGTTTTGTTTTCAAGTATATTCTGTTTCTGCCCAGGTTACTTCTGTGCTGGTTTGCTTTTGGGGTAGACACGGAAAAAGGTAGTCGATCGATGTTCTAAATCAATTGCTAATCGGGTTTTTATCTGTAATGTTTAATGTGTTCGTAAACCTCCCCTAACTGCTAGTATGTCGGTTGGCAGGGGGTTGCATATTTCTGTAATGTTTACTGTTTGTGTATATGGACTTGATTGGAATGTTGTGATGATTAGCTGGGGTTTGAGATGCGTTTTATATTCATTCATTCGATGTAATTGTAATGTGATGTAATATTCTTAATATTCTTTTACGGGGCGCATCCAGGTTGCGGTTGTAGCCACCGTTGTATTATTTCATTTTTACTGTTTTTGCTCCTAGGATAGACCCAAAGTGGGGTGCACAAACTACCGGGTATTTTGAAGTGTTTAGTGGCCTACTCAAGTTGTTGAGGGAGACCGCTTCACTTCGGGTACTTGGCGGGTAGTTTGCCGTAGCCGTAGGGGTCTAGGGTGGGGTAATGGCTATTCATCACAACTGTGTAATCCATCTTTTGTTGCAGGCTTAAAGCAAACGCGAATTGCTAGTATATCCAATAAAGTTCATCTGTGATCTGGAATGCCTATTATTGCGTCTGACAAATGTACAATATCTATATATAATAGCTATTAGATGTCACTTATATTTTACACCCGTGCTAGCCCAGCCTTCGCTCTGTCGTTAGTTAACCTAACGGGTGATGACGGGACCCCGTGGCGAATGCGGATGGCATAAGAGGACGTGGTATTTTCGTTGTTTTCTGCAATGATAGGATAAATGATGGGACGCATTATTATAATGCAAAGAAAATAAACCAAAGTTAAGTCGTTGGAACAAATTTAAAAGAAACCACTCGGTTATTTTTAAAAGAGCAGAATTTTTAATTGCAGAGCTTTAACCACTCCTTTTAAAAAGTATCAGGTTCCTTCGATTATATCAAGTTCACTACGTTCACGGTTTTGCCAAAACCAGTCGTAGCCCTCCGTCATTTCATAGGGATAGTCAATAGTATTCAAGCTGTGTTTGTTGACTAAAGTCAAGGCACAGTGTTCGGTAGCTATTGAATATTCATATGTAGCATAGATAGATGTGTTGGTTTGGGACAGTCGTACTGCCTTGTTAACTAAAGTCAAGGGTATGTACGGGTGGGTTCAAATTAACCTAGAGAATGACGGGTAGAACTTGACATGTGACTTATGATTTGTTGACTAAAGTCAAGGTCATAAGAGCATGGGGCAAAAATCCACATCGGGAGTTTCTAAAGAAACTGAAACTTGCTAGTGTTGCATACCATTTGGAGTTTGATGAATGTTAGTAGGATTCCTTCAACATTATCATACGATGATATTTGGATCCCGATCCTACTATGAGTACATGCTACTTATCAGGAGATTCGTCACTTAACGATCAATGCTATAAACCAAGTAGGTGCCTAGAAAGGTGTCAGCGGGGCTACGCCCCCAGAGAAAAGAGCTTCTTTAATTAAGGAACTTCGCAAAAGCGTTGGAAAACCTCCCTCGAAGTATCGACACTAGCCTGGCTGAACGGTTAAGCAAGTATTGTAACGTGAGAATAGTCCTGGCTAATTCTTCTTTTATGGTTTGAGGAAGGATTCGAGAAACAGTGGGAGCCATCCTGTTTAGATAAATGAAAAACCACTCTAAACTTGCAAGAGCATCATGCTAAAGTGTTTTCTTCTCTCTCTCTAATTGCAGCGACCTTGTGACCATGACTAGATTACATCTAGATAACAATTTGACTGAATCTGACTTATATGACTGGCAAAGGTCTGTCCAGATGTCCAATGCCTATGACAAGCTGGACCACCCTATTACTACTCAAGATCCTGCCGTCCCAGGTCCAGTTTCCACCGTCGCGGATATGGATATCCGTCAGACAAGGGAAAAGGATAAAGCGAAAGTCAAGTGCCTCGTATTGGCTTCAGTTGATTGTTTATACCAGAAGCAGCACGAGAAGATGGACCCAGTTTCCATCTTTCTCCATAAAGATTTATATGGAGAGCAATCTCATATCGCAAGATATGAGACCTCGAACGAATTAATTCAAGCGAGGTTGGCTTTCGGGTCGTCTGTAGGGGACAACGTCCTTACAATGACTAGCTATATTGATAAGCTCAAGGACCTGAAGACCACGTTGGAGAACGGGTCAGATACTGACTTGATTCTACAGTCTCTGCCTTCTACCCTGAAGGAAACCAGGGAAATAGAAGGAAAGAGAAGGGCAAAAGTTTCGGGACTGGATGTAGTAAAAGAGGGACGTTCCTATTATTATGGGATTGGGAATTGGCAGAAGGATTGCAGGGCTAGTAAAGCCAGTAGCCAAGATTCGAAGCATGTTGTGGTTTCGCTTTAGGTGTGTTTGTAATAGAGAACTGTATGTCAGTTAACCCTACTTCCTGGGTATTAGATACCGGATCAGGATCTCACATCTGTAATTCGTTACAGGCTCTGAGAAACCATAGGGTTATCAGGAAAGGTGATATGACCCTCAGGGTTGCTAACGGAATGAGCATGAACGCTGAATCCGTAGGGGAATATCATATTGGACTGACAACTAGGCAGATATTGATTTTGCGTAACTGTTTTTATGTACAGGTGCGACTTGTAATATCATATCTGTATCCTTACTTTCTAAGGAAGGATATGATTTTACTTTTGAAAGCGATGTGGTCCACATCCACCTAAATCAAGTTCTGATTGGGTCAGGTACATTAAAAAACGGGATATACGTATTGAATCAAGCACAGATTTTCAGTGTCCAGAACACACTTAAAAGAAAGTCTCCAGAATTAAATCAGGCTTTCTTATGGCATTGTAGACTGGGTCACATCAATGAGAGAAGGTTGACTAAGTTACATACAGAAGGATATTTTGATCCGTTCAAATATCAATCATATGCAACTTGTCAATCCTGTCTCAATGGAAAGATGACAAAGACTCTGTTCACTGGACACGGAGTAAGAGCGAGCAAGCTCTTGGGGCTCGTACACAGTGATGTGTGCGGTCCAATGTCTACACATGCGCGAAGTGGTTATTCTTACTTCATTACTTTTACGGATGATTTTTCAAGGTACGGATATGTCTTCTTAATGAAACATAAATCTGAAGCCTTCAAAAAATTGCAGGAATATAAGAATGAAGTAGAAAAACAAACAGGCAAAAGTATCAAGACACTGAGATCGGATCGAGGTGGTGAATACTTGAGTGCCGAGTTCCTGGATTACCTAAAAGAGAATGGAATTCTCTCTCAGCTTACTCCTCCATACACTCCACAACATAATGGTGTATCAGAGAGACGGAACCGAACCCTATTAGATATGGTACGTTCCATGATGAGTAACGCTGAGTTACCGCGATCATTCTGGAGATATGCACTAGAATCAGCTGCATACCTTTTGAACCGAGTTCCAACCAAGACTGTGCCTACCACACCATATCAGATGTGGAGTGGAAAGAAACCCTGTCTTAAGTATCTTAAGACATGGGGATGTCCGGTTTTTGTAAAAAAGCAGCATACGGACAAACTCGAGGCACGCTTAGTACAGTGTAAGTTTGTGGGATATCCAAAGAACTCCATGGGGTATCTTTTCTATTACGCAGAGGAACAAAAGGTCTTTGTTTCTCAACATGCCCGCTTCTTGGAAACTGAATTTTTAGAAAATCAGAAGAGTGGGAGCGCAATAGAACTGGAAGAAATTCCAGAAACACAAGCTATTACTGAAACCTTGGTAGAACAAGAAGGTTCAGGTGAACCGGACATCCCAGCGCCTATCCGCAGGAGTAGTAGGCCGTCTCATCCTCCTGAGAGATACTACGGTTTTCTCATAAACGGAGATCGAGAAGATTGCGTCATTGATAATGATGACCCTACTAGCTTCCAGCAAGCCATTCAGAGCGGTGACTCGGTAAAATGGCTGGATGCAATGCGGACCGAAATGGAATCCATGTATACTAACAAAGTATGGACTTTGGACATTGCTCCAGATGGGGTAAACCCCGTAGGATGCAAATGGATCTTCAGAAAGAAGATTGGTGTAGATGGACAGGTTGAAACCTATAAGGCTAGACTTGTTGCAAAGGGTTTCCGTCAAAGACTTGGTTTGGACTATGACGAAACCTTTTCTCCAGTGGCTATGCTTAAATCCATTCGGGTCCTTCTTGCTATTGCTGTCTTCCACGATTATGAGATCTGGCAGATGGACGTAAAGACGGCCTTTCTAAATGGAAATTTGGAAGAGTGCGTCTATATGGATCAACCAGAGAGATTCATTCAGAATGGGAGCAGCGGTAAAGTATGCAAGCTGCTTAAATCCATTTATGGACTAAAGCAGGCATCGCGGAGTTGGAACATCTGTTTTGATGATGCTGTCAAAGAATTTGACTTTATCAAAAATTCAGATGAACCATGCATATACAGAAATATTGTAGGGAGAGCTGTAGTATTTCTCGTCTTGTACGTGGATGACATTCTCCTAATAGGAAATGATATTCCTATGTTACAGTCAGTCAAAAGATTCTTGTCATAGAAGTTCTCCATGAAAGACCTGGGTGATGCCACCTACATTCTGGGGATCCAGATCTATCGTGATAGATCAAAGAGAATGTTGGGACTTTCGCAGTCCAGGTACATAGACACCATATTGAAAAGATTCAGTATGGAAGATTTTAAGCGCGGTAACCTACCGGCTTGTCACGGAATCACCCTCTCTAAAGAGATGTCTCCAAAGACTGATTTGGAAAGGGATCGCATGTCGATTATACCCTACGCTTCAGCAGTAGGCTCTATAATATATGCGATGTTATGTACCAGACCAGATGTAGCATACGTATTGAGCGTTGTGAGCCGGTATCAGGCAAACCCAGGGGAGAAGCACTGGATAGCAGTAAAGAACATTCTCAAGTACCTGAGGAGGACTAAGGAGATGTTCTTGGTATATGGCGGAAAAGACCTCCAGATTGAGGCCTTTGCCGACTCCGGCTTCCAGAGTGACAAGGATGACTCCAAATCCATGTCGGGTTATGTCTTTACCCTCAATGGAGGGGCGGTCTGTTGGAAGAGTTCCAAGCAGGAGACCGTTGCTGACTCAACAATGGAAGCGGAGTACATAGCTGCTTGCGATGCCGCAAAAGAAGCTGCCTGGATGAAGAAGTTCCTCAGAGAACTTCAGGTGGTTCCTACCAGTGTTGATCCAATACCTCTGTATTGTGACAACAACGGCGCTATAGCTTTAGCGAAGGAACCTAGGTCCCATCAGAAATCCAGACACATCTTAAGGCGGTATCACCTGATCAGGGAGATTGTACATCGCCGGGAGATTGAGGTGAAGATAGTAGAGACGGAGAATAACATTGCTGATCCATTCACAAAGGATATTCTTCAGACACAGTTCGAGAGGCTATTCGAGATGATAGGTCTACGATATGCCATCTCATGGCCCTAGTGCAAGTGGGAGATTGTTAGTGTATATGCCCTAGGGGTCATTATTGTATCATACTAGGTTGTATATTACTTAATGGAAGCTTGGGATATTCACAGTTGTATATAACAGTCTTGCTAAACATGGTAGCATGCTACTTGGTTTTGTCTACTTTAATATGTGCATATGTTTCTTGTAACGTATCACTTATACATATTAGTAGAGCCCATAGGATCTTTGCTTGATTACCAGCGTTGTGATGGCAGTCACACTAGTGGGGGCTGGGTAGTCTATAAGCAACATCCTATACTTGTCCCTAGTCGTAGGATTATCGAGACCGGGCATCGATACTCCGGAGTAGACTAGTGTATACGCTTCTCCTCCCAGCTCGGGAGATGGTCTGTCCCACAGCCATCAGTACGTCATACTGGAGATAGTATACAGGTGCTCGTTGTGTTATGAGTACACCGGATAGGACTCGCAGGAGAACTGACTGGATGGTATTATACCTAATGTCAGATAGCAGTTCTCAGGTGACATGTATGCAGGTAGTCTGTTGACTTAAGGTCGTCATTTGTCTCGTGTGAGTTCCCACTGTGCTTTGATTACTACCCTACCACGGCTCAAAGGATTCGTGCAAACAGGTTTTAGTTGGGTATAATCCCGAGCTACATGGAGGCAGTGAGCGACTGTTAAGGATTCGTCTCTCCCAGTATAGGGGGATGATATTGTACTGTGATCGGTTGGTCATTACCATAAGTCCCTGGCCAGGGCTGATTGAGAATTACTGGTGGACTGATCAGTAGATTCTCGCATGGTTTTTGAGCCATACCGGCACGACTTGTACGGTTATTAGGGGTCTGGCGTTTACCACCTCCTTAGACCATACATACGATACTCTTAGACGAACAGACCGGACTGCGCGGATATTGTCCTGGACAGGCTCAGTAGGAGTTCGGATCGGTATCCTCATCGGCCTTCTTATCGACATGTACCTGGGGACCGTTACGTACAGCTAGTGCCACTTGCGGTCTGTGGTTAAAACCACTGCCAGCGTAGTGTCGAGTCTTTAGAGTCCCACCCAGAGAGTTTCCCTGCTCCAGGCGAAACGATATAGAGGTCGTATGGTTTTACGATAAGGGTTCAGACGCATACGCGTTTAAACGCACGTACGACGTTCGGACAGTTTTTACTAGCCGGCTTTTGTTTAAGCCAGATTCTAGTATCGGGTTATTGGATTTATACAGTCTAATGTTTTTCCATGTTTTCACGGATAGGAGGGGCGTTCTCGTAATTTGGCGAGAAGCTTCTAAAAGAGTGGTGACTTGAGGGTTTAGGTGGCATTTACATTTAATGCATTAGTGACTCACTTAGATGAATCATTCAAGTGAGTTAAAGAAGTATTTATTGCTTAATGACTCACTTAATAATTCATTGCATATATTTAATGAAGCATGATGATAATGCAGTTTGAATGATTCATTTTGATTTTCTTATGCTTCATAATATATTAGAAGTGAGAAGCTTTTTCATGAAGAACTTATGCTCACCTTCTCTCTCCTCAAGCTCTCTCTTGAAACCCTAATCCTCCCCTCTCATGTGTTGAGATCAAGGATTAGATAGACTAATTAATCCATAAGCTCACTCTATATCATCTAGGTCACTTTGATTAGCAACTAAAGAAACCTAGTTATCTCAAGTTAGAGATCAAGCTTGGAGTAGGAGCTCTCGAGTGGATCGTCTTTGACTCGAGGAGGCCGTTGAGGTGCCGACGTTCCAAGGAGCCTACGAGGAGTGGAGGACAGCGATGAAGACCCGAAGGACAAGCAACGTGAGGTATAACTTCGAATCCGAGTAGTTAAACCTCTCGTAGTATGCTAGTAACGGTTTAGATACGATTTATGCGCTCAATTCCGTATTACGAAGCTTTGATAATTGTTTTTCATATATTCTGCCTCCCCAAAAGTTCGTGGGGTGCGTGACATGGACTTACAACGGCTGGTTTTGAAGAAAACTTTTAACGTAATGAACTTGATCTCATCGTAGGAACCGAGTGATTTTGCATATTTATAGTTACGTAGACTATTGCTTAAGTATGTATTACCGTGAAGAAATCAGGGCTCTTATCTCATAGAATGAGGTGCAGGATAATCCTAATTGAATACCTCTGTGCAAAGTAATAGGATACAGTGCAAACTTATAGTAACATAAATTTTTGCCAAAGAGGTCACTCCCTATGAAGGGATCTAGGCCCTTTCCTTGTCGAATGAGGTGTAGGATATTCCTAACCGAATACCTCGATACAAACTAAAAGAATCGACTATCACTACTACAATATGGGGTTGCCCCTACGGCTACAGGAATCCATAGGGGCAACTTTTTATTGCCCCTACGGATTAAGCCGTAGGTCCCTATGGTTGTCTCTACGGTGCCCTACGTTTTAATTTAAAAATATTAAGTTGTAATTTGTGGCCCTACGGAGCCGCAAACAAATGACCTATGGTTAAGTCCATAGAGGCATATATATGGATTATTAATAAAAAAAGGCACAGAAAAGCCCTCGTCGTTCCCCAAAATTCTCTTTTTCATCATTCTCTCTCGCGCCTCGATCGATTGTTCCCGCGCCTCGATCTCGCGCCTTGTCACCACCGCCCTCCAACCCCGGCCTGCCACCGCCCTCGATCGTTCCCAAAACATCCTCGTCGACTTCCTCATCGCCACCGCCGGCGACTCGTCGCCGATTGCGTCGTCGACCACCGGTCTCCTCCGTCATCTCCTCCACCGCCCGCTACAGGTTAGTAAATCTCAAATTATTTATAATTTTGATGATGTTAGGGCTAGGGTTCAGGGTTCGGGTAGGGGTGAGGGTAGGGTTAGGCATCGGGTTCAGTTAGGGTTAGGGTTAAGGTTAGGGTTAGGTTGTGGTTGGGGTTGGGGTTAGGGTTAAGGTTAGGGTTCGGTTGGGGTTGGGGTTAGGGTTAGGGTTCAGTTGGGGTTGGGTTGGGATTAGTGTTCGGTTGGGGTTTGGATTGGGGTTAGGGTTGGGGTTGGGGTTAGGGTTAGGGTCAATTTCGAATTTTGAGGGCTTCGATGGCGATCTCAGAAATTAGAGGAACTCCATCAACTTCAACGGTAAGAGAATCTATCCCTTTATGGTATGAAAGTTGAAATCAGTGATTTGAAATTTTGCACATTCATTTAATTTTGGTTTCAGTTACAAAAATTTGGGCATGAATGATTGGGTTGAATTTTGCTCATAATGGGTTTGGAATTAGTATGATGGTTTAGGAGGAAATTCGGGTTAGGGAATTAGGGCTTAAATAAATTCAGTTTCGGCCATATTTTTCAATTTATTTTTTATATTTATGATATGTTAAATTACCTATGTATTATGAAATTTGTTTTATATTATGTATCTTATTCTACACTTCAAGGTTATATTGATGGGGCTATGTGATGTGAGCCAAGATGCAGGACCTGTAGGTCCAAGCTGCCTCTCCCGGCACTTTCGGGCATGCGGAATTTGGTGAAAAACAATTTTCTAGAGGCGGTTACATGGACTCAAAACCGGATCTTTGTTAAACTACTAACTAACAACCTAACAAGAGTTTACCTACTCGGTTAGGGGGCTATACCTTTCTTGAACTCCTTCGTCTTGGACTCCTCCCGGTGTACGGATCGGCCTCACCTCGTCGTCTCCTTGCGCCGAAGATGGATCCACCCGAAAGCTTCTACCTTTGGCTTCTTCTTCGAACTTTGAAGAAACTAGATCACTTGGCTTGCTAGGCCTTGTGAACTAGAAATGAGTAGAGGAATCTTTTGGTGTCTTTTTATCTCTAAGGCAATGAGTCTCAACACATGAGAATGGTTTGCCTTGAGGTAGAGAGAGCAAGAGGAAGAGGGAGAGCTTGAGAATGAGAGAGCTCAAGAGAGAGAAAGCAAGTGATAGAATAAACCATACTCTTCTCATTCTTACCTCTCATAATCCAAAAGCCATCATAACAAAAATAGTAATCAAGTATTGTGTAAACGGTTTAAGTCAAAATGGCTATATCATTTCATGCACTCATTTTTCATAAATAAACAAGCAAGCAAAAGTCTTTGCCATGGAATGATAGCCATTGTCATGATGATGGTCAACTAGTCCAACCTAGTCAACCGGTCAACAAAGTCAACAAGTCAACAAAGTCAACCCCTCAACAACCATGTCACTATAATACTTAATTAATATTAATGTTAATCATATATCTTATTCTCATTAGGGTTAAGCAAAAGTCAATGGTCAACAGTCAACAGTCAACAACCCCAATGAGAATACTCTGCCTCTGTCTCTCTGTCAACTATGCATACACACCCGCATCCGCGTTCCGAGGAACACGAATACAAATGAGATAAAACCAATCCCAAAACGTACACTAGGATCTGGCTTAAACCAAAGCCCGCTAGTGTTAACTGTCCGGACAGTAAACGTGCACAAGTGCATGGATGTGACCGAACCCTGTCGTAAAACCATGCGACCTGTCGCAAAACCATGCGACCTCTACTCTTTTGCCTAAAGGCGAATAGCTTTCTGTGTGGGACTCTAAAGACTCGACACTACGCTGGCAGTGGGTTTAACCACAGACCGCAAGCGGCACTAGCTGTAGGGTTCCTAGGCACTCTCAAGAGGTCTCACAAGGCATCAACCATGCCAATTTTAAATTTTACAAGTGCCGAGAAACTCTAATACGGATCGTTAACTAGAATTTTAGGCGAAACAAAAACTAGTTAACATCTTAACTAAAAGCAGGAAACTACAACCTTTGTAGATCCGGTTATCCACTTCCTTAGCTCCTCGTAGTTGTCCCCTCGCTGTCCATCTCGGATCCGGGACTCTCGCATCGGCTTCATCGGATAAATAAGCGGACAAGTCGTCGGCTACGATGCCGAAGATGATCTACGTCGAGGTTGCTCAAGATCAAGCTCCAACTTCACCAAGTTGTGAAACTTATGAAGAAAACACCCTATACTACTTGGCAAGAGGTAGAAGGTGAAGAAATAGGAGGTGGGTTCACTTTAGAATTGGATTTCTCACACTTTTGCTCAAGTTGCCATTGATGGGCTTAAGCTTTCTTGAAGAAGAAGGAGAAGATGAAGAAAGAATATGATCAGTCTTGCTTTTAAAATGAAAATAAAATCAATACTTATCATATGCTAACCATGGTAAAGTGTAGAGAATAGATCATGGTTAGTTAGAATGGTTAGGGTTAAGGATGAAGACAAAATGGTCACTTGGTCAAAGCTTCATGAAGCTTCAACAAGCTTCATGAAGCTTCAACAAGCTTCATGAAAGAAAGAAACCATTTTGTTTTCTAATATCTTTTTTCACAAAAAAGAAAAGATAAATAATTATATGAAAATATGAAACCTTAACCATTCACTAAACATGGTTTAAGTCTTTACACAAATCCAAGTGAGTATGTATCATCAAACATGATACAATCAAGTGCACACAAAATATATCACATATACAATGTGCTTTTCAAGTGAGAAAATCCCTTTAAAGTGAACCAATACTAGTTAATGCAAATTAATATATCAAATATATAATTATACATTAAATCATTAAATCAACACTTGATTCAATGATCCGGTCATGTCGCACATAACCGACTAGTATACAATGTATCGATTTATCGAATCAATGATTCGATAACTAGGTTATATCGCATGCAACCAATCGAAACATTCATCGCGAGAATGGAATACGGTATCACATACACGCATTATTCTCGGTCCTGCACATATCTCATATGCGCTCCTATCTCGTTTCGCTTGAGCCAGGAAACCTCTGTGTAGGACTCTAAAGACTCGTCAATACGCCGGTAGCAGATGATGATCATATCAATCACCCACAAGCCGCAAGCGGTCTGCTAAACGTAACGGCCACCCGGGTATTGAGCGATCAGAAGATCGACGAGCTAGCCCACTCACACTCCTGTGAATCCAATCAGTAACACTTACCGTACAGTCCGGTCTATTCGTCTAATATGTCGCATATCAAGTCTAGGGGTGGTATGCGTCAGACCCCAATAACCGATAAGTCGTGCCGATGTGAAGCTCATAACGGGTCGAGAAACTACTGGTAACACTTACCAGCAAATCTCTGATCAGCCCTGGCCAGGGACTTCCCTGTTACGGCCAGTCGAGCACAGCGCAACATCAACCCCCAATACCGGGAGAGACGAAAACCCCTCCTATCGCTCATTGCCTCCATGTGACTCGGGACTGTACCCAAAGACCACCGTTTTGCACGCCCTCATGGACGTGGTAAGGTGGAGATCAAAGCACAGTGGGAATCACACAAGACTCTATGACGATCTCGGGTCTACAGACTAACCTGCACAAGTGTCACCTGAGAACTGCCATCTGACGTGAGGTATAATACCATCTGGGAGTTCTCGGCGAGTCCGTCCAGTGTACCCAATCTCCACTGAGCACCCGTATACCATCTCTAATGTCAAACACCAATGGATATGGGATCATCCATCGCCCATCTCATGGGTCGAGAAGCGTATACGCTAGTCTACACTGGTATATCGATGCCCCGTCTCGATACACCCACGACTAGGGACCTTGAAGGATGTACCTATGGACTACCATGTCCCCGCTAGTATGATCTGCATCATAGTCCAGGTAGTCAAGTACACATCCTAAGGGCTTTACCAACATGTAACTATAAGACAGTTTAAAGAGACAAGTGTACATGTTAAGATAAAGAGCAACCAGATAGCATACTATCATATCGAGCAAGAAAGTCATCTCTATATATGTCCAAGCATCCAATATAATATACATCATCTGTACAATACTGGCCTCTAGGGCATACATACAACTAACAATCTCCCACTTGCACTAGGGCCAGCTGCTGTAGTATCGCATACCTAGCATCCCGAAGAGTCTCTCAAACTGTATCTGGAGAATGGCCTTCGTGAGTGGATCCGCTGTGTTGTTCTTCGTGTCAACCCTCCTGACCTCGATCTCCCGGCGATCAACTATCTCCCGGATCAGGTGATACCACCTCAGAATATCCCTGGATTGCTGATGGGACCTAGGTTCCTTGGCCAAAGCCACCGCTCCATTGTTATCGCAATACAAAGGTATTGGATGCTCAATGGATGGAACCACTCCAAGTTCAGTAATGAACTTCTTGATCCAGACGGCCTCTTTAGCAGCATCGTTGGCAGCGATGTATTCAGCCTCCATCGTCGAGTCTGCCACGGTTTCCTGCTTGGAACTCTTCCAGCTAACCGCCCCTCCGTAAAGGGTAAAGACAAATCCCGACTGCGACTTAGAGTCGTCCTTATCACTCTGGAAGCTCGAATCGGTAAAGGACTCTACTTGGAGTTCTCCGTTACCATACACCAAGAGCATCTCTTTAGTCCTTCGCAAGTACTTGAGAATGCTCTTCACAGCTGTCCAGTGACTCTCTCCAGGATCAGCTTGATACCTGCTCACTATACTTAGTGAGTATGCAACATCGGGTCTGGTACATAGCATCGCGTACATGATAGAGCCTACAGCCGAAGCATAGGGTATCCCTTGCATGCGAGCTCTCTCCAAATCAGTCTTAGGAGACATCTCTTTGGAGAGAGTGACTCCAGAAATCGTGGGTAAATTCCCACGCTTGGATTCTTCCATACTAAATCTCTTTAGTATGGTGTCAATGTACCTGGATTGGGACAATCCCAATAACCGTTTGGATCTATCTCTATAGATCCTGATTCCCAATATGCAGGAGGCATCACCAAGATCATTCATTGAGAATCTTTGTGATAAGAAGAGCTTGACCGATTGCAGCATAGGAATATCATTTCCTATCAAGAGTATGTCGTCCACGTACAATACGAGGAAGACCATCTTACTCTCTGCTACCTTCTTGTAAATACAAGGTTCATCTGGATTTTTGACGAAATCAAACTCTTTGATAATGACGTCAAAGCAGATGTTCCAACTCCGCGATGCTTGCTTTAATCCATAAATGGATTTAAGCAGCTTGCACACCTTCCCGCTGCTCCCACTGTCTACGAAGCCCTCTGGCTGAGTCATATACACGCACTCTTCTAAATCACCGTTTAGAAAGGCGGTCTTAACATCCATTTGCCAGATTTCGTAGTCATGATATGCAGCGATGGCAAGCATGATCCGGATGGATTTAAGCATAGCCACTGGAGAAAAGGTTTCGTCATAGTCCACACCTGGTCTTTGACGAAAACCCTTTGCAACAAGTCTAGCTTTGAAAGTCTCCACTTTCCCATCTACACCAAGTTTTTTCTTGAAGATCCACTTGCTCCCGATGGGTTTTACCCCTTCAGGAGCAACATCCAAAGTCCATACTTTGTTGGTGTACATGGATTCCATCTCGGACCACATAGCATCCAGCCATTTCACTGAGTCCCTACTCGTGATGGCCTGCTCGAAGCTAGTTGGGTCATCATCCTCCATGATGCAATCCTCGCTCCCACCATCCATGAGAAAACCGTAGTATCTCTCAGGTTGGCGAGGAACCCTACTAGATCGGCGGAGAGGCTGGGGTTCGTCGGGTACTACTGAATCCTCTGGTTCTACCAAGTCTTCTGTTATAGTTTGTGTCGCTGGAACCTCTTCCAGTTCTACCTCAATGCCACTTATCTGTTTCATAAGAAAACTTTTTTCTAAGAAAGTGGCATGTCGAGATACAAACACCTTTTGTTCCTCGGGATGGTAGAAGATATACCCTTGTGAATTTTTGGGATATCCTATAAACTTACATAAGACAGATCTTGCCTCGAGTTTGTCCGGATTTTGTCTTTTGACATAGGCTGGACAACCCCATATCTTAATATAATTAAGATGTGGTCTCTTCCCTTTCCATATCTCATATAGAGTGGTAGGCACTGATTTGGTAGGAACTCTATTCAATAGGTCCATGGCTATCTCAAGCGCATATCCCCAGAAGGAAATAGGTAACTCAGCCGTGCTCATCATGGAGCGTACCATATCTAATAGGGTGCGGTTCCTCCATTCTGATACACCGTTGTGCTGTGGTGTATATGGAGAAGTTAGCTAAGAGAGAATCCCTTTCTCTTTTAGGAAGTCCAGGAATTCAATGCTCAAGTATTCACCTCCTCGATCAGATCGTAGGATTTTAATACTTTTTCCGGTTTGGTTCTCGACTTCTTGTTTATATTCTCTAAATTTCTCAAAAGCTTCTGATTTGTGTTTCATCAGGAACACATATCCGAATCTATAGAGATCGTCAGTGAATGTAATGAAGTACGAAGAACCATCCCTGGCATGTGTAGACATAGGACCGCATACATCACTATGTATCAGTCCTAAGATTTCAGTAACTCTTTCTCCGTGTCCCGTAAATGGAGTTTTGGTCATCTTGCCTTTGAGACATGACTGGCAAGTGTCATAAGATGAAAATTCAAACGGATTCAAATATCCATCTTTATGCAACTTAGCCAGTCGTGTCGCATTGATGTGACCCAGTCTACAATGCCACAGGAAGGATTCGTTCAGTTCTGAACTCTTCCTCTTGTGTGTGTTTGTTATGCTCAGAACTGTTGATTGATTTAGAACATAAATTCCATTGCACAACGTGCCTGATCCAACCAACTTTTGGTTACGGAAAATGTTCATAACATTGTCCTGTAATACAAAATTATATCCCTCTTTACTCAACAAAGAAACCGATATAATGTTGCATATCGGGTTCGGCATGTAATAGCATTCGTTCAGAACCAATGTATTACCAGTTGGTAATATAAGGTGATATTCCCCGACAGTTTTAGCTGCAACAATTGCACCATTTCCAACTCTAATGTCTTTATCACCTTCTCCAAGTTCTCTACCTTTTCTAAGCCCATGTAACTGATTACATATATGGGATCCTGACCCGGTATCTAATACCCAGGACGTAGGGCAAATGGAGAAACAGTTCTCTGTAACGAACACACCCGAAGAAAATGCATCATCATGTACTTTCTTCAATCGGGTGGCATGGGAATCCTGGTATTTCCCTATATCCTGTTCATTCCTATAACTCTTATAAGAAAGAACGGAACCAACGTTCCCTAGCACAGAATAACATGCGGGTTCGGTCAATACATCCATATTATTATCTTTATTAGGGCATGAAATGGTCGCTACCTGGAGAGAGAGAGAAGAAAACACTTTAGTGTATGCTCTTGCAAGATCAGATTGGTTTTTATCTTATCTAATCAGGATGGCTCCCACTGTTTTTATCAAATCTTCCTTCAAACCCTAAAAGGAAAGACTAGCCGGGATTAATTACACCCTACAACTTCGCCAATCTTTCAGCCAGGCCAGTGTCGGTACTTTGAGGGAGGTTCCCCGTGCTTTCGCACGGACCTAATTAAAGTAAACCTCGTTTTCCCAGAGGCGTAACCCCGTTGACACCTTTCTAGACACCTACTTGATCGGCTAATTGTAATGTGTAAAACTCTCCCAGGAGTAACTCTTACTCGCAGTGGGTATCGGGATCCAACTATCTCATAGAAGGTATGCAATCTCATTGCAAATTTCAACACTTGAAATTCCCGATAATATTTTGCCCCTAGCGTGCTATGACCTTGACGCATGCCAAACAACCCATAGTCCGCTAGTCAAGTTCAACCCGTACAATTCGTGATCGAATTAAACCCACCTGTACGACCCTTGACGCATGCCAAACAACGCCGTACGAATACCTTAATCCAATCGCATCTCATGCTACAGATAAGTAATAATCAGCTACCGTACACTACGCCTTGACGCATGCCAAACAACCGTAGCACGAATACTGAATATTACATATCTGAATTGACGGAGGGCTACGCAGGTTTTTCTGAAAACCTATTGCGTAATGAACTTGATATCGTTGTAGAATCAAATGAAGTTTTGAAATGGAGTGATTTTGAGGCTTTTCTAGTTTTGCTAAAGGGGTCACTCCCGGTGAAGGGATCGTCGGCCCTTTCCTCGTCGAATGAGGTGCGGGATATATCATATATATCACTGTGCAAAGCAGAAACTATATGTAACACCTTAGGATATGTTTAGCGAATAATTATATTTAAATATTGGGTTTTTAACAAAAAGTTTACCAAATTGTGTTTTAAATATTTTTCCTAATTTAATAAATATTTTTCCAAAATTTTCCTAGGCTTGCACACACATGTGCATGCAAACTAGGGTTTTTAAAATAAGTTTTACCATGATTAGTGACCATGGTGGGTTAATCATTGGGATTAAGTCTTTTGGGTTTTTAAGTGGGTTTAATTAGTTAATTAAAAGTTACTTTAATTTGAAATTGTAGTAGGTGTTGACTTGAGAGAGAGGGGGCATCATGGCTCAAGCCATGCTTGCCATTAATGAAGAGAGAGAGAGAGGAGGGTTGACAATTGAGTGATAATTGTTTCCTCTCATTTCCTTGTGTTTTTCTCTCAACTCTCACATACACACACACACTTACCTCTCAACCCCCAGCTCCAGAACCAAGCACAGCAGCAGCAACAGCAAGAAGCAGTAGCAGCAGCAGCAGAGATCAGCAGCAGCAGCTACAGTGAGCAACAGCAGCAACAGCAGCAACTGCAGCTTCTCCCCTTCATTTCTTCTTCTTCCTCCAGCTCCCTAGGGTCAAGTGTGAGGCATATTTCCTAAACTTATTCCCTAGTTGCTTGGTTAGAGTAGTTTTGCATCGGTTAGTGGTTTTTAGTGCGTTTTAGTGCGATATGAGGTGTTTAGTGGGAACCTTGTGCTAGTGTGGTGTAAATTGGTTTCAGTAGGTTGTTAGTGGGTTGTTGAGACCATATTAACCTAGTTTAACCCCAATTGCACTAAAATACCACCAGTTTCCCTAATTGATGCAATTTATCGTATTTGTGCAAAATTGAGGTTTTCTGGAACTGCTTTTGACCCGATGAGTTCTGAATGAAATTGAGGATACTGCAGTGTAGTGGAGATGTGCCGGTACCCTAGCTAGAACCCGACCCCCTAATTCACCCCTTTGGCCGCCAATTTCTTCATTCTGGCCGCCAATTGCGGCCAGATGTGTAGGGTTTGGGTTGGGGTTTGGTCCTATAGGTGTCTGCTAGTGTGTAGGGTGCTGTGATGTATATATTTTTGTAAGTTTAGTTCTGTATAGAAATCTGGGACCAAATACCTGTTTTGCCGTTTTTCTAAACCTTCGCGACACGCGTGATACGTGAGTGGGTTTGGGGCTTCTGCGTATCGCGACGCGTCGGGGTAGTTTCAGGCGCGTGATCACACGTTTTAGCGTATCGCGCACACGCGCGATTGGTTCGCGACACGGGTCTCTAGTTGGACCGTAATGTCGCGTTTCTGTGAAATTGAGCTTATGTGTGATATCTGTTATGTGATTCTAGGTTCGCAGGCCAGTGAGACGGATGCTGCGAAGAAGGGCAAGCAAGTTGTTGGATACACTTAGCGCGAGACACGGTGAGTAGATTTCACATCTACGGGGATATCGCCCGCATGGCGTTATTCGTCAGGGCTGATAGGACTTTATTATTATATGTTGCATGTACCCCATAGACTGTCATCCCATATTGCATTCCCTGCTACATATATATATATATATATATATATATATATATATATATATATATATATGCTTAGAACTGATAGAACACCACACTATTACTAACGGTTTATGTTGCACGGGCACTATTTGCATGCTACACACACACCGTTAGTAATTGCTATGCCACACTCACTGTAGAGCTGCCATAATTATATTGCGGTAGTTTATCTTACATATGATTGGTGGTGATTTCCTGGAAATTGGGAGCCGCATGACATCTTTAAAAACGGAAACTATTTTTAAAAGCGGTTTTCCCCTTATGCTCATACCATGGATTGATTTACATTGTACCTCGCATTGGATTTACTTATTGGTGTTGGATTTCATGCGATTTCTGGTTTTGAGGATCGTGGAAGTAATTAAGAAAAGATGCACTATTTTGAAAAACCCGGTACCTTGTGATATGATATTTTGGTGTGTCCACCACGCGTTTTCTCGGTGCTGAGACGTGTGCTTGAAACCCGATTCGAGGAGAGGATGATCCGTCTGCGGGTTCGTGGTGGGCCCGGTATGGTTCCCCTCGGCGAGATGATCGATGGGTTTGCCGATTGAGCCTGGAGGCGGGCGAGTACCTACCGGTGATTGGTTGGACCTTGCAGTTGTCTGGAGGATACTAGCCAGAGTCGAGAGATGGATGCGGGATGATCCGTACTGCCGGGGCCGAGGGCCGATACCGCAGACGGACCCCATGGGCCGATCCGGACTGACGGAGCCCGATATACGAGGATTTGCGTGTCGATGCTGGACACGAGTATTTTATGATATTTTGGGTGCCGATGTTGGGCACTCGTGATTTCTCAGAGATGTACAGGATTTGAGGGCCGATGGGTGTGCCGGCGCCTGAGTGTATTTGGGATTTGGGGTGCAGTCTGAGGCACCGATTATTGTTTCCATGTTGACATATCCATGTAGATGTTATTTATCCCATGCTCAGTATTGATTACTATAGACCTCATCCTGTAGCATTTACCTGATAGAGCACTTGCATTACTATTGCATCCACTGTTTGGCATGCATTGACATCATCTGCTGGCATTAGTAGAGCCGCGCTATATGTGCATGCTCGCGATCACCTTTATATGTTATCTCTATTCACGAGTTGGCAACTCACCCCCGTTGTGCCACAGTTTTTGCAGGTTGCCCTTGGGAGTAGTCGCGGCTGGCTGTTTTACCGCATCTTTTGGCACAGATACCTTTCTGAGGCGAGTTAGCCTTTTTGCTGATAGGTGGGTTTTTGTATGGTATCTGTTATCTTTCAGTTGTATATTGATGTATCTAGTATTCTCCATCTACCTTTCTGTATTGACTTAGAGACAGTTGTGAGGACGATGTGTATGATTTTATACTCTGGTGTCGAGCTCGTATGTGAGCCGACTTTATTTTATGCAGCCTTACCCTTGGTGATATTGTCCTTGCTTTACTGTGTATTCTTCGCTACGGCGTCGTATATCATATTGTGATGCTTTATTCATTTCACTTGTTATTTCTGCTACACCTCGCTTTTACCCGACTTGCGGGACAAATGTTTTTAAAGGAAATGTTGACAAAATTATAAAATCATAACTCTTGAACTAAAAGGATTTCTATTAAATTAATAAAAGTTTTTCGGACATGTATGCCTGTTTTACGGAAATGTTTTAAACCACTCTATATGTTTTGGTTTTGATTTCTGGGTTCGGCTTACTTAGCCGCGTTACGCCTGTAGACGTTGCGTGGTTAAGTGCCGGTCACGAGTCGAAATTCTCGGGTCGTGACAAAGTTGGTATCAGAGCGTAGGTTTTACCATCGGAGTGTAGGATGACCCTGGTATAATGGAGTAGGTAGCTGCAACAGGGTAGCGTAGCGTGTGTATGTTCCGCGGCATACTCACGACACGGTACTCCGCCTACGCGACCTTAGGACTTGTTGATTTAAATTCCTCCTTGATTACATGCATTCTTGTGATTCGATTTCCGTGTTCTTATCGAATCCAAATTTTCTTTCAGCCATTATGCCGCCTAATACTACGAGGGCACAGAGAGCGGCCGCGAGGGCCGAGATTTGTGTTGACTCGTCTGAGACGAGGACTGATCCGGGCAGTGCACCCATTGTACCCGAGCAGGCTATTCCTGCCGTGACAGATCAGATCGCCATGCTAGGGGCTGGTATGTAGGAGATGCGCCAGACGGTGGGATCTAGCATGCAGGAGATGCGCCAGATGATAGGATCGCTAGTTGAGACGCTTCGAGCGCAGCGACCAGAGGTAGCTCCACCTGTTCCAGCGACCATGATGGTACCTACCGCACAGCCATTTGCCCCTGCAGCGACGGAGGTGATTACAGTATCGCTATCAGAGTTCATGAGGCTGAAGCCTCTGGTCTTTACAGGCACTGATGCAGCCGAGGACCCCCAGTCCTTCATTGACAAGATGGCCCGTATATGCCGTTCCCTCAGATGCGCAGATGTGAGATGGGTTGAGTTCGCGAGCTTTCGTCTAGAAGGTCTTGCGTAGAAGTGGTGTGATTCAGCTGAGAAGGGCAGAGCAGCAGGTCTTCCTCCTATGACCTGGACGGAGTTCGTGACCATATTTCTAGCCCGTTTCCTTCCCCAGAGTGTTAGGGATGCCCGAGCACGCAGATTTGAGTCCTTACGCCAGACGCCAGAGATGACAGTGGCAGAGTATGACGTGCTGTTTACAGAGCTAGCAGTCTATGCCCCATATTTAGTGGCTACCGAGGAGTTGCGAGTCAGGAGATTTGTTCGAGGCTTGCTTACACCACTGTTTCTCGCGTTCAGCGCGCAGCACTACGAGACCTATGCAGCAGCTGTAGATGCAGCCTTATTGGTCGAGGAGCACCTTACTGAGACTTCGGTAGTTCCAGAGCCGAAGAGAGTTCGTACCAGTATTTCCGCACGGAGGCAGTCATTCAGACGCCGCGACAGGTATCGTTCTGGTACGAGGAGTAGCAGAGATTCAGGACGAGGCCAGATGTTTAGTTCGTATCCCCAGGAAGGTCAGCAGTCGCCGCGGGGTTGCTTTAGATGCGGCAGCCTACTTCACCTCGTTAGAGATTGTCCCGAGACACACCGGAGGGAGGAGGCAGCACCGCATGTTACCTTACCACCTTCACCACCCCAGAGGGCGTTGCCCATTGTACCTACCGTTGCTCCGCGCCAGACTCATGCACAGAGAGGTCGTGGGCGTGGAGGAGTTGCTCAGAGAGGGCGAGATGACCGAGGCAGAGGGCAGTCAGTTACAGGTGGTGGACAGGCGCTGGTTTTTGCTTTGACGCATCAGGACGCGCAGGCATCTAATGCAGTGGTTTCAGGTATCCTTCCTGTATGTTCAGTTGATGCACACGTGCTGTTCGATCCCGGATCCACACACTCGTACGTATCCACACACTTTGTGCCGAGTTTGGGTAGAGAGTCCGGCTTGCTTGATCAGCCGCTTGTGGTGACCACTCCTGTGGGAGAGTCGTTTGTTGCTAGGCACGTGTTCCGATCCTGTATCGTCTGTATTGGCGAGAGAGAGTTGCCTGTCGACTTGATCCTTCTTGAGATGTTGGACTTCGACGTTCTTTTGGGCATGGATTGGTTAGCCACGTGCTATGCTTCTGTGGACTGCCGTGAGAAGACAGTTAGATTCTGCTTTCCCGGCGAGTCGGTTTTTGTTGTGTTGGGGGACCGTGGTGCCGCCCCTCACAGTGTGATTTCTTCTTTTCGCGCTGGACAGCTTTTGAGGAAGGGATGTCAGGGATTTCTCGCCTATGTTTGCGATGCTCGCGCTACAGAGGTTCCATTGGATCAGGTTCCGGTTGTCAGCGAGTTTCCTGATGTGTTCCCTACCGAGCTTCCAGGGTTGCCACCCGAGCGCGACATTTCTTTCTGTATTGATTTGGTTCCTGGCTCGGGGCCTATTTCCATACCGCCTTATCGGATGGCCCCGGCGGAACTTAGAGAATTGAAGGGTCAGTTGCAAGATTTGCTGGACAAGGGACTTATTCGACCCAGTGTTTCTCCTTGGGGTGCTCCAGTCCTGTTCGTCAAGAAGAAGGATGGCAGTTTGCGCCTGTGTATCGACTACCGCCAGTTGAACAGGGTGACAGTGCGGAACAGGTATCCTTTGCCGCGCATCGACGATTTGTTCGACCAGCTTCAGGGGGCAGGGTACTTTTCGAGGATCGATTTACGATCGGGCTATCATCAGCTGCGAGTTCGACAGGAGGACATTCCCAGGACAGCTTTCCGTACGCGCTACGGCCATTACGAGTTTTTGGTGATGTCGTTCGGACTCACCAATGTGCCAGCAGCCTCATGGACTTGATGAACCGTATTTTCCGGCCATATTTGGATCTGTTCATCATAGTCTTCATTGACGATATCTTGGTGTATTCCCGGAGTAGTGAGGAGCACGAGCAGCACCTGCGGATTACATTGCAGACCTTGAGGGAGCACCAGCTTTATGCGAAATTCTCCAAGTGTGCTTTTTGGCTAGACAGCTTGGACTTCTTGGGACATGTGATTTCACGAGACAGTATATGTGTAGACCTGAGGAAGATCGAGGCCGTTCAGCGTTGGCCCAGACCTACATCGGTGACGGAGACTCGCAACTTTTTGGGGTTGGCCGGTTACTACAGGCGTTTTGTGCAGGACTTCTCCCGTATTGCTACACCGTTGACCGGGTTGACCCGGAAGGGAGTTCCTTTCGATTGGACGGAGGAGTGCGAGCACAGTTTTCAGCAGTTACGGACTCGGCTGACGACGGCACCGGTGTTATCTTTACCTTCCGGATCGGGCGGATTTGTGGTATATTGTGATGATTCTCGAGTGGGGTTAGGGTGCGTACTGATGCAGCATGACAGGGTGATCGCGTATGCCTCACGACAATTGAAGAAACATGAGCAGAACTACCCCACTCACGATTTAGAGATGGCTGCAGTGATCTTCGCACTTAAGATCTGGCAACATTACCTATACGGCGAGTCGTGCCAGATATTCACGGATTACAAAAGTCTGAAATACATATTCCAGCAGCGGGATCTGAACCTTCGACAGCGCCGATGGATGGAGTTAGTGAAGGATTACGACTGCGAGATCTTATATCACCCGGGCAAGGCAAATGTGGTGGCGGATGCTTTGAGTAGGAGGCCCAGGGGTAGTCTATCTTGTTTGAGCGCAGTACAGGAGCAGTCATCCGCGGACTGGCAGATATTATGCGACAGCCAGATACAGTTCGAGTTCACGCCGATTGGAGGACAGATAGCGCATGTCCGTGCACGCCCACAGTTGATCGATCGTATACGTGAGGCACGGCTCAGTGATGACCGATGTTCAGAGATCATGGCACAGATTGGACAGGGCAGATTTTCCGAGTTCATGATCGATGATCAGAGGATACTACGATTTGGAGTCAGACTGTGCGTACCTGATGCTGAGGGACTGAGGAGCGAGATTCTTGAGGAGGCACATCGATCGGTATATAGCGTCCATCCCGGTTCCACCAAGATGTATCATGATATGAAAGATGTTTATTGGTGGGACGGAATGAAGAGGGACATCGCAGATTTTGTGTCGAGATGCCTGACATGTCAGCAAGTCAAGGCTGAGCACCAGAGGCCCGCGGGAGAGCTACAGCCGTTACCCATTCCAGAGTGGAAATAGGAACAGATTTCGATGGACTTCATTGTGGGACTACCCAGGACTAGTCGGGGGTATGACTCCATCTGGGTGATCATGGATCGTTTGACGAAAGCGGCTCACTTCCTACCGGTGAAGACGACTTTCGGGTTTACCCAGTATGCCCAGATCTACATTGACGAAATAGTACGACTACACGGAGTCCCGACGTGTATTGTGTCCGACAGAGGCACCCAATTTATCAGTAGACTATGGCAGAGGCTTCAGGAGGCTTTGGGCACTCGCTTGAGTTTCAGCACGGCTTTTCATCCGCAGACCGACGGGCAGTCAGAGCGGACCATTCAGACTCTCGAGGACATGCTCAGAGCTTGTGTATTGGATTTCGGAGGTAGCTGGGATCATCATTTGCCCTTAGTAGAGTTCTCCTACAATAACAGCTACCAGGAGACCATTCAGATGGCACCATTTGAGGCTCTTTATGGGAGGAGATGCAGGTCGCCCACTTGTTGGACAGAGCTCAGTGAGAGCAGTACCTTAGGGCCACAGATCGTTGAGGAGACGACAGCGAAGATCCAGTTGATTCGTGATAGGATGAGAGCAGCCCAGAGTAGGCAGAGATCTTATGCGGACCGTCGGCGACGCAGACTCAAGTTTTCTGTTGGCGATCATGTTTTCTTGAGGGTCTCCCCAATGAAAGGTGTGATGAGGTTTGGGAAGAAGGGGAAGCTCAGTCCCAGGTATGTGGGCCACTTCGAGATCCTCGAGCGTGTTGGTGCAGTAGCATACCGGTTAGCCCTTCCGCCCAGTTTTCCAGATGTGCACCCCGTATTTCACGTTTCGATGCTCCGCAGATATCTTCATGATCCTTCGCATGCGATTCAGCATCCGACGATCCAGCTTGAGCGCGACCTTTCCTATGCAGAACAGCCAGTGATGATCTTGGATCGACAAGTGAAGAAATTGAGATCAAAGGATATTCCATCTGTTAAGGTACTTTGGCGTGGCCAGAACCGTGAGGAGGTCACTTGGGAGACCGAAAGCGAGATGATGAAGACGTATCCCCATCTTTTTGAAGGTGCGTGTAGTTGGATTTTTGAAATTCGGGGACGAATTTCTTTAAGGGGGAGAGATTGTAACACCTTAGGATATGTTTAGTGAATAATTATATTTAAATATTGGGTTTTTAACAAAAAGTTTACCAAATTGTGTTTTAAATATTTTTCCTAATTTAATAAATATTTTTCCAAAATTTTCCTAGGCTTGCACACACATGTGCATGTAAACTAGGGTTTTTAAAATAAGTTTTACCATGATTAGTGACCATGGTGGGTTAATCATTGGGATTAAGTCTTTTGGGTTTTTAAGTGGGTTTAATTAGTTAATTAAAAGTTACTTTAATTTGAAATTGTAGTGGGTGTTGACTTGAGAGAGAGAGGGCATTATGGCTCAAGCCATGCTAGCCATTAATGAAGAGAGAGAGAGGAGGGTTGACAATTGAGTGATAATTGTTTCCTCTCATTTCCTTGTGTTTTTCTCTCAACTCTCACATACACACACACACTTACCTCTCAACCCCCAGCTCCAGAACCAAGCACAGCAGCAGCAGCAGCAAGAAGCAGTAGCAGCAGCAGCAGAGATCAGCAGCAGCAGCTACAGTGAGCAACAACAGCAACTGCAGCTTCTCCCCTTCATTTCTTCTTCTTCCTCCAGCTCCCTAGGTTCAAGTGTGAGGTATATTTCCTAAACTTATTCCCTAGTTGCTTGGTTAGAGTAGTTTTGCATCGGTTAGTGGTTTTTAGTGCGTTTTAGTGCGATATGAGGTGTTTAGTGGGAACTTTGTGCTAGTGTGGTGTAAATTGGTTTCAGTAGGTTGTTAGTGGGTTGTTGAGACCATATTAACCTAGTTTAACCCCAATTGCACTAAAATACCACCAGTTTCTCTAATTGATGCAATTTATCGTATTTGTGCAAAATTGAGGTTTTCTGGAACTGCTTTTGACCCGATGAGTTCTGAATGAAATTGAGAATACTGCAGTGTAGTGGAGATGTGCTGGTACCCTAGCTAGAACCCGACCCCCTAATTCACCCCTTTGGCCGCCAATTTCTTCATTCTGGCCGCCAATTGCGGCCAGATGTGTAGGGTTTGGGTTGGGGTTTGGTCCTATAGGTGTCTGCTAGTGTGTAGGGTGCTGTGATGTATATATTTTTGTAAGTTTAGTTCTGTATAGAAATCTGGGACCAAATACCTGTTTTGCCGTTTTTCTAAACCTTCACGACACGCGTGATACGTGAGTGGGTTTGGGGCTTCTGCGTATCGTGACGCGTCGGGGTAGTTTCAGGCGCGTGATCACACGTTTTAGCGTATCGCGCACACGCGCGATTGGTTCGCGACACGGGTCTCTAGTTGGACCGTAATGTCGCGTTTCTGTGAAATTGAGCTTATGTGTGATATCTGTTATGTGATTCTAGGTTCGCAGGCCAGTGAGACGGATGCTGCGAAGAAGGGCAAGCAAGTTGTTGGATACACTTAGCGCGAGACACGGTGAGTAGATTTCACATCTACGGGGATATCGCCCGCATGGCGTTATGCGTCAAGGATGATAGGACTTTATTATTATATGTTGCATGTACCCTATAGACTGTCATCGCATATTGCATTCCCTGCTACATATATATATATATATATATATGCTTAGAACTGATAGAACACCACACTATTACTAACGGTTTATGTTGCACGGGCACTATTTGCATGCTAAACACACACCGTTAGTAATTGCTATGCCACACTTACTGTAGAGCTGCCATGATTATATTGTGGTAGTTTATCTTACATATGATTGGTGGTGATTTCGTGGAAATTGGGAGCCGCATGACATCTTTAAAAACGGAAACTATTTTTAAAAGCGGTTTTCCCCTTATGCTCATACCATGGATTGATTTACATTGTACCTCGCATTGGATTTACTTATTGGTGTTGGATTTCATGCGATTTCTGGTTTTGAGGACCGTGGAAGTATTTAAGAAAAGATGCACTATTTTGAAAAACCCGGTACCTTGTGATATGATATTTTAGTGTGTCCACCACGCGTTTTCTCGGTGCTGAGACGTGTGCTTGAAACCCGATTCGAGGAGCGGATGATCCGTCTGCGGGTTCGTGGTGGGCCCGGTATGGTTCCCCTCGGCGAGATGATCGATGGGTTTGCCGATTGAGCCTGGAGGCGGGCGAGTACCAACCGATGATTGGTTGGACCTGGCAGTTGTCCGGAGGATACTGGCCAGAGTCGAGAGATGGATGCGGGATGATCCGTAGTGCCGAGGCCGAGGGCCGATACCGCAGACGGACCCCGTGGGCCGATCCGGACTGACGGAGCCCGATATACGAGGATTTGCGTGTCGATGCTGGATGTTAGTGTTTATGCCCTAGAAGGCCATTACTGTATCATACTAGCTTGTATATTACTTAATGGAAGCTTGGGATATTCACATGTATATAACAGTCTTGCTAAACATGGTAGTATGCTACTTGGTTTTTCTATCTTAATATGTAAGTGTACGTATTGATAGAGCTCTTAGGATCTTGCTTGTCTACCAGCGTTATGATGGCAGTCACACTAGTGGGGGCTGGGTAGTCTACAAGCACATCCTTA
Organism: Agapanthus africanus; assembly: GCA_030015575.1. Classification (NCBI taxonomy): domain Eukaryota; kingdom Viridiplantae; phylum Streptophyta; class Magnoliopsida; order Asparagales; family Amaryllidaceae; genus Agapanthus; species Agapanthus africanus. The sequence continues at coordinate 78,583,008 of JASDDO010000018.1, forward strand.
TTCAGGTCCCTGGTCGTTGGATTATCGAGACAGAGCATCGATACTCCGGAGTAGACTGGTGTGTACGCTTCTCATCCCAGTTAGGGAGATGGTCTGTCCCACAGCCGTCAGTACGTCGTACTGGAGATAGTATGCAGGTGCTCGTTAGGTTACGGGTACACCGGACAGGACTCACAGGGAACTGTTGGTTGGTTTGATACCAGTCGTCAGTGAGCAGTTCCCAGGTGACATGAGTACAGCATAGTCCGCAGACTTGACACTGCTACTTCGCCTCGAGTGTGTCCCACTGTTCTTAGATTGCTACCCTACCACGGCTCAAATGAGTCGTGCAAACAGGTAGCAGTTGGGTGCAGTCCCGAGCACTTGGAGGCAGTAGCGGTTAGACGGGATTCGTCCCTCCCGGTATTGGGAGTAGATATCGTGCTGTGTCAGAGAGCCATTACGCAAAGTCCCTGGCCAGGGCAAGCGAGATTTGCTGGTAGGTTCCAGTAGTTTCTCAGGGTGTAATGGGCTTCCCTCCGACACGACTTATACCGCTATTAGGGGACTGACGCTTGCCGCCCCCCTAGGCCCGATATGCGATAGTCTTGGACGAACGGACCGGACTGTATGGAGATTGTCACATCAGACTCGGTAGGAGTTCGGATGGGTTTCCTCATCGGCCTTCTTATCGACAACTACCTGGGGACCGTTACGTACAGCTAGTGCCGCTTGCGGTCTGTGGTTAAACCCACTGCCGGCGTAGTAGTCGAGTCTCTAGAGTCCCACACAGAGAGTTTCCTATTCCAGGCGAAACGATATAGAGGTCGCATGGTTTTGCGACAAAGGGTTCGGACGCATACGTGCGTTTACGCTCGTACGACTTTCGGACAGTTTTTACCAGTCGGCTTTGGTTTAAGCCAGTTACTGGTATCCGGTTATTGGATTTTTACAGTCTAAAGTTTTTCCGTATTTTTACGGATCGGAGGGGCGTTCTCGTAATTGTACGAGAAGCTTCTAGAAGATGGTGACTAAGGAGGGTTATGTGTCATATACATTGAATAAGTTATATGAGTCATGGTGGTGATTCATTCATCTCATTAATGCACATTTATTGCTTAATGACTCATGCTAATGAATCACCACTAGATATTTTATGAAGCATGATTATTCATCACTCTTTATTCTTTTCTTATTATTAGAAAATGCTTCATATCTATTATGATACTCATAAACTTATTCCATTATCATTCTCACATTCTCTCTCCTCAAGCTCTCATCTTCAAACCCTAATCCTTACACCTCATGTGTTGAGATCAAAGGATTAGAAAGACTAATCAATCCATAACCATCACTCTATTTCATCCTAGCTTCTTTGATTAGCAATCCAAGAAGGTTAGTTGCCTCAAGTTTAGAGGTTTAGCTTGGAGTTTTGCTCTCGGGTGGATCATCTACTACCTAAAGAAGGCCGAGGAGAACAAGGAGATCGTAAAGACGAAGGACTAGTTTCATTAGGTATAATCCCTAAACACAGTAGTTAAGAAACACTTTGTGTTTGGTTATTTATAGTTTAGCTTCGATTCATGCGGTTAGTCGATGTTCGTTCACTAAACAAGATCGTTTTTGAAATTTCCGCCTCCCCACAAGTTCTGGGGTGTAGTACATCGACTTACAGTGGTATCAGAGCCTCACTAAACAATAAATAACTTAATTGCAAATTTGTACGAATTTCGAACGGAAAAACGAAGACGGAAAACCCTAAATCTGTCAAGTTTCTGTCGAATTTAAAATGATGTCCTAAAATTTTTCAGGTGAGCTCAGAAAGCTTGTAAAGAGTCCAGGAGAACACCCATGAAATTTGAGCCCATGAATCGACTAAAGCGGCGCGGAAGCGCGGCGGATCCCACCGATCCGCCGCGGTTCCGCGGCCGAGTTGCCGAGTCATGGACTCATCTTTCATGTGTGGGTCCTCTCTGGTATTTGGGGTTTTCTGGAATATTTTAATTTTGCTCAGGTTTCCAGTTTACAGAGCAGTTTTTGGAGCAATATTAAAGATGTTTAATCGATCGAAATTGTACAGTATTTACATGTTGGATTATATCTGTGATTGATAAATGTGTTCGTAAACCTCCCCTAACTGCTAGTATGTCGGTTGGCAGGGGGTTGCATATTTCTGTAATGGTTATATCTGTTTGTGCATATGAACTGTATTGGACTGTTGTGGTGTATAGCCGGGGTTTAGCAATGGGTTATTGTTTAATTCATTTGTTGTAAATGTAATTTGTTGTAATATTATTTTTGCGGGGCACATCCAGGTTGCGGTTGTAGCCACCGTTGTATTATTTCATTTTACTGTTTTTGCTCCTAGGACTGACCCAAGGTGGGGTACACAAACTGCCGGGCGGGTAGTTTGCCGTACCCGTAGGGGTCGAGGGTGGGGTAACGGCTATTCATCACAACTGTGTAATCTGTCTTTTCTTGCAGGCTCAAAAGAAATACAGATTGCTTGCAAATCCAATATTGTTTATCTGTGTTCTGGAATGTTTATCATTGCGTCAGACGAATGTAAAATATCTATATATATTGTAGCTATTTAGACGTCACTTATGTTTTACACCCGCGCTAGCCCAGCCCCCGCTCTGTCGTTAGTTAAGTAACCTAACGGGTGATGACGGGACCCCGTGGCGAATGCGGATGGCATAAGAGGACGTTGTATTTTCGTTGTTTTCTGCAATGATAGGTTAATGATGGGACGCATTATCTATAATGCAAAGAAAAACAAACTAAAGTTTAAATCGTTGGAACAATTTAAAAGAAACCACTCGGTTAATTTTAAAAACAGATATTTTTTTAAATGCGGAGCTTTAACCACTCCTTTTAAAAAGCTATCAGGTTCCTTCGGTTATATCAAGTACACTACGTTCACGGTTTCGCCAAAACCAGTCGTAGCCCTCCGTCATTTCTTATGGATAGTCAGTAGTATTCAAGCTGTGTTTGTTGGCTTTCGTCAAGACATAGTGTTTGGTAGCTGCTGGGGTATTCATTTGTTACATAGATAGATGTGTTGGTTTGGGACAGTCGCATTACCTTGTTGGCTTTCGTCAAGGGTATATACGGGTGGGTTCAAATTAACAAGATAATGATGGGCAGAACTTGACATGTGACTTATGATTTGTTGGCTTTCGTCAAGGTCATAAGTGCATGGGGCAAAAACTTATATCGGGAATTTCTAAAGAAACTGAAATTTGCAAAGAGATGCATACCATTTGGAGTTTGATGAATGTTGGTAGGATTCCTTCAACATTATCATATGATGATATTTGGATCCCGATCCTACTGTGAGTATATGCTACTTATCAGGATATTCGTCACTTAACGATCAATGCTATAAACCTAGTAGGTGTCCAGAAAGGTGCCAGCGGGGTTACGCCCCCAGAGAAAAGAGGTTATTTAATTAAGGAACTTCGCGAAAGCGTTGGAAAACCTCCCTCGAAGTATCGACACTGGCCTGGCTGAACGGTTAAGCAAGTATTGTACGGTGAGAATAGTCCTGGCTAATTCTTCTTTTATGGTTTGAGGAAGGATTCGAGAAACAGTGGGAGCCATCCAGTTTAGATAAACTAAAAACCACTCTAAACTTGCAAGAGCATCATGCTAAAGAGTTTTCTTCTCTCTCTCCTAATTGCAGCGACCCTGAAAATGACTGGACTTAAGTTACTTTTAGAGAAAAATATACTGACAGGGCCAAACTATAAAGATTGGCTGCGGAATGTCAAAATGGCTTTGACCTATGACAAATTGGGGTACATCCTCACCGCTACGGCACCTGCTGTCCCTGGTCCTAAATCCAGCAATGCGGATAAGGAAATCCGCAAAACCTGGGATTTAGATTGCGCGAAAGCCAAGTGCATCGTGCTTGCCTCAATGAACAATGAACATCAGAGGAGGCACGAGGATATGTCCCTAGATGGCATATTTCTCCATACAAAGGAACTTTATGGAAAGCAATCTCGTATAGCAAGATACGAGACCTCTAAGAACTTGTTTCGAGCGAGGTTGGCTGTCGGGTCATCGGTAGGTGAACATGTCCTAAAGATGATCGGCTATATTGAAGAGCTCGCAGACCTTGGGACAACTTTGGATAATGAGCTCTATACAGACCTCATTCTCCAGTCCCTTCCTCCCACCTACGCCCAGTTTATCCTCAACTTCAACCTTCAAGGAAAAGAAGTTGAACTTGCGGAACTCCTGAACATGTTAAGGAGTGCAGAGGGCACCTTGCAGAAAGTAAGGGAAACACCCGCTATGTTTGTTGGCGGTGCATCTTCTTCCGGGTCCAAGGCTAGGGCCAAAGGAAGGAAGAAGAAGGCCGCACCCAAACCTAGAGGAGGTGTTAGTAAGGTGGGAGGGAAGGGAAAGAAAAAGCTTGCAGCACCGGTAGTTGGCCTGGATGAGTGCTTCCATTATCACAGGAAAGGGCACTGGAAGAAGGATTGCAAGGCGTGGAACGCCAAGAACCAGGAACCGAAGCAAGCTGTGGCTTCGACTTCAGGTGTGTTTGTAATTGAGAATTGTCTGTCGATCAACTCTACTTCCTGGGTATTGGATACCGGATCAGGATCTCATATTTGCAATTCATTGCAGGCACTGAGAAACCGTAGAGTGCTGAAGGAAGGTGATATGATCCTCAGGGTTGCTAACGGAGCTAGTGTGGGAGCTGCGTCCGTCGGGGATTATCACCTAGGATTGACAAGTGGACACATTTTGGTTTTACATAACTGTTATTTTGTACCAAGCTTAACGTGTAATATCATATCAGTTTCCTTGTTATCAAATAAAGGTTATGATTTCACGTTTGTAAGAGATGTTATTAACATCCACCTTAATCATGGTTTGATTGGGTCCGGTACTCTAAATAACGGCATATATGTGTTAAACCAACTCCAAATTTTCAATGTCCAGAACACACTAAAAAGAAAGTCTCCAGATTTAAATAAAGCTTTCTTATGGCATTGTAGACTGGGTCACATCAATGAGAGAAGGTTGACTAAGTTGCATAGAGAAGGATATTTGGACTCGTTCGAATATCAAACTTATGACACTTGTCAATCTTGTCTCAAAGGAAAGATGACAAAGACTCCTTTTACTGGACAGGGAGAAAGAGCGAGCGAGCTCTTAGGACTTATACACAACGATGTATGTAGTCCAATGTCTACACATGCGAGAGGTGGTTTTTCCTATTTCATTACTTTCACGGATGATTACTCAAGATACGGATTCATTTATCTGATGAAACATAAATCCGAGGCTTTTGAGAAATTCCGAGAGTATAAGAATGAAGTAGAAAACCAAACCGGCAAAAGTATCAAGACACTTAGATCTGATCGAGGTGGTGAATACTTGAGTGCCGAGTTCCTTGGTTACCTAAAAGAGAAAGGAATTCTCTCTCAGCTTACTCCTCCATACACTCCACAGCATAACGGTGTATCGGAGAGACGGAATCGAACCCTATTGGATATGGTACGATCCATGATGAGTAATGCTGAGTTACCGCGATCTTTCTGGGGTTATGCGCTAGAATCGGCGGCATATCTTTTGAACAAAGTTCCAACCAAAACTGTGCCTACCACACCATATCTGATATGGAGTGGGAAGAAACCCTGTCTTCAGTACCTGAAGACATGGGGATGTCCAGCTTTTGTAAAAAAGCAGCATTCGGACAAGCTCGAGACACGCTCAGTAGAGTGTAAGTTTGTGGGATATCCAAAGAACTCTATGGGATATTACTTCTATTACGCAGAGGAACAAAAGGTTTTTGTTTCTCGTCATGCCCGCTTCTTAGAAACTGAATTTTTAGAAAATCAGAAGAGTGGGAGCGTAGTAGAACTGGAAGAAATTCCAGAACCACAAACTGCTACTGAAAGTTTGGTAGAACCAGAGGTTCAAGAAGAACAGAACATTCCCGCACCCCTCCGCAGGAGTAGTAGGCCGTCTCATCCGCCTGAGAGATACTACGGTTTTCTCATAGATGGGGATAGAGAGGATTGCATCATAGATGATGATGAACCTACTGACTTCCAGCAGGCCATCCAGAGCGGCGACTCGGTACGATGGCTAGATGCAATGCGGACCGAGATGGAGTCCATGTACACCAACAAAGTATGGACTTTGGACTTTGCTCCAGATAGGGTAAAACCCATAGGATGCAAATGGATCTTCAAGAAAAAGATTGGTGTAGATGGACAGGTGGAAACCTATAAGGCTAGACTTGTTGCAAAGGGTTTTCGTCAAAGACATGGTTTGGACTATGACGAAACTTTTTCTCCAGTGGCTATGCTCAAATCCATTCGGGTCCTTCTTGCTATTGCTGCCTTCCATGATTATGAAATCTGGCAGATGGACGTAAAGACGGCTTTTCTGAATGGAAATTTAGAAGAGAGCGTCTATATGGATCAGCCAGAGGGTTTCAATCAGAGTGGGAGCAGCGGGAAAGTATGCAAGATGCTTAAGTCCACTTATGGACTAAAGCAGGCATCGCGGAGTTGGAACATCTGTTTTGATGAGACAGTCAAAGAATATGACTTTATCAAAAATCCAGATGAACCGTGCATATATAGTAAAGTTGTAGCTAGAAGTGTCGTATTCCTCGTCTTGTACGTGGATGACATTCTATTGATAGGAAATGACATTCCTATGCTACAATCTGTCAAAGGATTCTTGTCACACAGGTTCTCCATGAAAGACCTGGGTGATGCCTCGTACATTCTGGGGATCCGGATCTATCGTGATAGATCCAAGAGGATGTTGGGACTTTCGCAGTCCAGGTATATCGACACTGTACTGAAAAGATTCAGTATGGAAGATTCTAAGCGCGGTAACCTACCGGCTTGTCACGGAATCACCCTCTCCAAAGAGATGTCTCCCAAGACTGATTTGGAAAGGGAACGCATGTCTATTATACCCTACGCTTCTGCGGTAGGCTCTATAATGTATGCGATGTTGTGTACCAGACCAGATGTAGCTTACGCACTGAGCGTGGTAAGCCGGTATCAGTCAGACCCAGGGGAGAAACACTGGATAGCAGTAAAGAACATTCTCAAGTACCTGAGGAGGACTAAGGAGATGTTCTTGGTTTACGGCGGAAAAGACCTCAGGTTGGAGGCCTTTGCTGATTCCGGCTTCCAGAGTGATAAGGACGATTCCAAGTCCATGTCGGGTTATGTCTTTACCCTCAATGGAGGGGCGGTTGCTGGAAGAGCTCCAAGCAGGACACCGTTGCTGACTCGACGATGGAAGCGGAGTATATAGCTGCTTGCGATGCCGCAAAAGAAGCAGTCTGGATGAAGAAGTTCCTAACAGAACTTCAGGTGGTTCCTACCATAGTTGATCCAATACCTCTGTATTGCGACAACAACGGAGCTATAGCTTTAGCGAAGGAACCAAGGTCCCATCAGAAGTCCAGACACATCTTGAGGCGGTATCACCTGATCAGGGAGATCATTGATCGTTAGGAGATCGAGGTTCGGAGAGTTGCTTCTGAAGAGAACATTGCTGATCCATTCACGAAGGCCCTACCTCAGATTCAGTTCGAGAGGCTACTCGAGATCATCGGTCTACGATATGCCAGTACATGGCCTTAGTGCAAGTGGGAGATTGTTAATGTTTATGCCCTAGAAGGCCATTACTGTATCATACTAGCTTGTATATTACTTAATGGAAGCTTGGGATATTCACATGTATATAACAGTCTTGCTAAACATGGTAGTATGCTACTTGGTTTTTCTATCTTAATATGTAAGTGTACGTATTGATAGAGCTCTTAGGATCTTGCTTGTCTACCAGCGTTATGATGGCAGTCACACTAGTGGGGGCTGGGTAGTCTACAAGCACATCCTTATTCAGGTCCCTGGTCGTTGGATTATCGAAACAGAGCATCGATACTCCGGAGTAGACTGGTGTGTACGCTTCTCATCCCAGTTGGGGAGATGGTCTGTCCCACAGCCGTCAGTACGTCGTACTGGAGATAGTATGCAGGTGCTCGTTAGGTTACGGGTACACCGGACAGGACTCACAGGGAACTGTTGGTTGGTTTGATACCAGTCGTCAGTGAGCAGTTCCCAGGTGACATGAGTACAGCATAGTCCGCAGACTTGACACTGCTACTTCGCCTCGAGTGTGTCCCACTGTTCTTAGATTGCTACCCTACCACGGCTCAAATGAGTCGTGCAAACAGGTAGCAGTTGGGTGCAGTCCCGAGCACTTGGAGGCAGTAGCGGTTAGACAGGATTCGTCCCTCCCGGTATTGGGAGTAGATATCGTGCTGTGTCAGAGAGCCATTACGCAAAGTCCCTGACCAGGGCAAGCGAGATTTGCTGGTAGGTTCCAGTAGTTTCTCAGGGTGTAATGGGCTTCCCTCCGACACGACTTATACCGCTATTAGGGGACTGACGCTTGCCGCCCCCCTAGGCCCGATATGCGATAGTCTTGGACGAACGGACCGGACTGTATGGAGATTGTCACATCAGACTCAGTAGGAGTTCGAATGGGTTTCCTCATCGGCCTTCTTATCGACAACTACCTGGGGACCGTTACGTACAGCTAGTGCCGCTTGCGGTCTGTGGTTAAACCCACTGCCGGCGTAGTAGTCGAGTCTCTAGAGTCCCACACAGAGAGTTTCCTATTCCAGGCGAAACGATATAGAGGTCGCATGGTTTTGCGACAAAGGGTTCGGACGCATACGTGCGTTTACGCGCGTACGACTTTCGGACAGTTTTTACCAGTCGGCTTTGGTTTAAGCCAGTTACTGGTATCCGGTTATTGGATTTTTACAGTCTAAAGTTTTTCCGTATTTTTACGGATCGGAGGGGCGTTCTCGTAATTGTACGAGAAGCTTCTAGAAGATGGTGACTAAGGAGGGTTATGTGTCATATACATTGAATGAGTTATATGAGTCATGGTGGTGATTCATTCATCTCATTAATGCACATTTATTGCTTAATGACTCATGCTAATGAATCACCACTAGATATTTTATGAAGCATGATTATTCATCACTCTTTATTCTTTTCTTATTATTAGAAAATGCTTCATATCTATTATGATACTCATAAACTTATTCCATTATCATTCTCACATTCTCTCTCCTCAAGCTCTCATCTTCAAACCCTAATCCTTACACCTCATGTGTTGAGATCAAAGGATTAGAAAGACTAATCAATCCATAACCATCACTCTATTTCATCCTAGCTTCTTTGATTAGCAATCCAAGAAGGTTAGTTGCCTCAAGTTTAGAGGTTTAGCTTGGAGTTTTGCTCTCGGGTGGATCGTCTACTACCTAGAGAAGGCCGAGGAGAACAAGGAGATCGTAAAGACGAAGGACTAGTTTCATTAGGTATAATCCCTAAACACAGTAGTTAAGAAACACTTTGTGTTTGGTTATTTATAGTTTAGCTTCGATTCATGCGGTTAGTCGATGTTCGTTCACTAAACAAGATCGTTTTTGAAATTTCCGCCTCCCCACAAGTTCTGGGGTGTAGTACATCGACTTACACTGGACACGAGTATTTTATGATATTTTGGGTGCCGATGTTGGGCACTCGTGATTTCTCAGAGATGTACAGGATTTGAGGGCCGATGGGTGTGCCGGCGCCTGAGTGTATTTGGGATTTGGGGTGCATGTTCACATCATAATATTGCAATTCATACGCCCCACTTTTGTGCATTTTATAAGTAAACAGATGCTTTTGACGATCGTTTGTTGCATGTTACAGGATTACAGGATCTCGGAGCAAATACAGTGAAAAAGACAAAGATGATACAAAGAATGGACTTTTGACCAACCAGCACACGGATCTTACTCAAGCCGAGACGAAAAACAAGTGAAACGGTCAAAAAGATCCTTACAAGTTTCACTGAGGATCTGGAGAATACTAAGAAGCCCAACAGAGAAAAGGACAATGAAAATAGGGAGCCCAAGGGAAGACAAAACAGTCACAGAAAATTGGTGAGATGACCTCACCAATGGGCCGCGGAACCGCGGCCAAAGGCATTTTTTTGCCGCGGATCCGCGGCCATATGGTGCCCGTGTCGGCAGCGACTTCTTGTGTCGGTGTGTCAGTTCATATGTTGGGATTTTTAGGGGGCAAATCAGTAATTTCATGTATACGAGAGTCTGTAACCCTAGCTTCACTAGTTGCTTATAAATTGTACTCAAGATCTGTAAAATGTATGCCTCTTTTCAATCAATAAAAAGTGAGATTTGTTGGAGAATTCAGAGCATCATCTTTTCTTGTAAGTTTTTAAATTCCTGCCTTAGTATAATTATTCTACTTGCCCTAGTTATCCATTGTTTGCTGTAGTTCACTAGTTAGCTATTTTTAATCTGTCGTAAGGTAACTCTTTAAAACATAAACATAAAAAATGTCTCTTTGTAATAATTCCCTAATGAGCGAGTAAAATCCTCGCTCGTTAGGGTTAGGAACAAGGGAGGGAGTGAGAGATGGATGTCTCTCACCTCCTTCAGTGCCAACTTATTTTTTTTAAAACGAAATCTTCATGCATGCATATATGATCCGCCCTCTACGGCACCCTACCTACAAGGTAACGGTGAACCGTAGTATAAAAGGCCGGACATATATGACGTCCATGAAGATCACAGCAATTAATAGGAAAGGACGGACAAGGATCTAGAGAAAGAAACTTTGTTTCTTCCCGATCATCCTAATCCCCTTTGCTAATAATTGTTGTGATTTTTCTAAAAAGCTTAAATCACGGCATTGAAAGAGGTGAAAACATTGATCTAAACACCCCTACCTTCGACCTAACCCTAACGAGTCCTTTCATATCACATAAATTTGTCTTTAATTCAATCGATAAAAACCGAACAAAAATTTGAATCAACTCGTTATAACACAAAAACAGAAACTCACACATCCCTGCGGATCGACCCGTACTCACCGGCTAGCTGCGAAGTGACGCCGTTTCTGATTACGGTAAACTACAAATTTTTGGACAAATCAGTGCAGTCTGAGGCACCGATTATTATTTCTATGTTGACATATCCATGTAGATGTTATTTATCCCATGCTCAGTATTGATTACTATAGACCTCATCCTGTAGCATTTACCTGATAGAGCACTTGCATTACTATTGCATCCACTGTTTGGCATGCATTGACATCATCTGCTGGCATTAGTAGAGCCGCGCTATATGTGCATGCTCGCGATCACCTTTATATGTTATCTCTATTCACGAGTTGGCAACTCACCCCCGTTGTGCCACAGTTTTTGCAGGTTGCCCTTGGGAGTAGTCGCGGCTGGCTGTTTTACCGCATCTTTTGGCACAGATACCTTTCTGAGGCGAGTTAGCCTTTTTGCTGATAGGTGGGTTTTTGTATGGTATCTGTTATCTTTCAGTTGTATATTGATGTATCTAGTATTCTCCATCTACCTTTCTATATTGACTTAGAGACAGTTGTGAGGACGATGTGTATGATTTTATACTCTGGTGTCGAGCTCGTTTGTGAGCCGACTTTATTTTATGCAGCCTTACCCTTGGTGATATTGTCCTTGCTTTACTGTGTATTCTTCGCTACGGCGTCGTATATCATATTGTGATGCTTTATTCATTTCACTTGTTATTTCTGCTACACCTCGCTTTTACCCGACTTGCGGGACAAATGTTTTTAAAGGAAATGTTGACAAAATTATAAAATCATAACTCTTGAACTAAAAGGGATTTCTATCAAATTAATAAAAGTTTTTCGGACATGTATGCCTGTTTTACGGAAATGTTTTAAACCACTCTATATGTTTTGGTTTTGATTTCTGGGTTCGGCTTACTTAGCCGCGTTACGCCTGTAGACGTTGCGTGGTTAAGTGCCGGTCACGAGTCGAAATTCTCAGGTCGTGACACTATAGAAGCAATCAAAAGTCAAACCGAGTGTGTAGCATCTGCCAGTTATTGCTAAAGGAGTCATTCCCGGTGAAGGGATCTCGGTCCTTTCCTCATCGAATAAGGTGCAGGATATATCAAATATACCGCTATGCAAAGCAAGAACTGTAGCTACCTGTTTTGTTTAAAATTTGATTCTACAACATCTTAGGTTTCTTTTCTTTCATTAATCACATTAATGAAGTCCCATCATTTAAATACCTAAACATCACAGATAAATACGACGTACACTTATGCCATCCGCATTCGCCTCGATGTCCCCTCGTGCACCATTAGGTTAGGTAACTAACGACAGAGCAGGGCAGGGCTAGTGCGGGTGCAAAACATAAGTAACGTCTATATAATATATCATATATACTATATACAGTATCTATCACAGAACATCATATGATCACATCATAGATATCGCAGCAGAAGAAACATATGAAACATTGGATATACTAGGACGTCCGTGTTTTCAATACGAGCCAGTATAAAACACGGATTCCACGGTCGTGATGAATAGCCAATCCCACACCCCTAGACCCCTACGAGAGCGGCAAGAAACCCTACCAATTCTAGGGTTAGAAGACCCGGACTCGACTCCTCGAGATGGTCTCCCACTGGACCCTAGAACCCGGTTACTTGTGCTCCCCTCCTTGGGTCTATCCTAATGCGGAAAAGTAAATAATATATAAAAGGTGACATCATCCGCAACCTGGAAGTGCCCCAATAAAAGAATATTACATACAAGTTTTTACATGAATGAAAATGAAAAACACTCATCTCACATAAAAACCCCCGGCTATTCAAACACGACAATCCAATATAACATATCCAGCAACACATAACATCACATGTCATCAACGTAAGTAAATATGCGCATCCCAATTGTCGTTGACATATAGCAACGAAACCGGCGATATCACATATTATACTTACGGTCACAGAAAAGAAAGTGTAAAACTACAACAGTTGGAATCCGCAATCTCTTTAGACATCACATACCTAATCAAATGAAATACTTAGACATCACATGCCTAACAATTATAAACCCCGCATTTTAGTCCCATTATCGAAAACTCTTTTCAATATCAAGTGAGACTAAACTGCTAGATTTATAACATTCGTTCAGTTATCTCATAACTGTTTGTGAATTCCAATTATTGTATCCCATTCCGGATAAATAGAAAATATTAAAATTTCCGATCGAACATTCGAACACCCAAGTTTTCCCGAAACCGTTCAACACATGAAATAGGTTCAAAGACATTCACTTCATGCCTCAGTACCAACGGTCCAGCCGTAGAAGGGTCAAGCCAACGCCTCACATGTGGCACGCCGTACTGCCCTAAACCCGAAGGTTCAAAGGGCAGTTCAAGACGGTCATATAATCGAGTTAAGGTTTGTTGTCTTCTAGAGGGACCATCGCGTTACTTGCACTACTCAGAACGTCCTTAAACCACAGAAAAATCCAACACTTGGAAATTTTCGGCAGGGGAAAAGTTGGGTATTTATATCCGGTCGAACTTTTTAACATATTCGAAAATTATCCGGAAAAACCACATAGACAAAGTTTGATAATCCGATCGAATCTACGAACTCCTAATACAACCCAGAAAACTCAACTCTTGAGTTCATATTAAAAATTCCCAGGAAAATCAACACTGCAATATAGGAATTACTGTGCAAAATTGAACAACAGAGGAGACTAGATGGCCGCGGAACCGCCGCATTAGGCATGCTAACGCCGCGGTTCCACCGCGCTTCTATGGCATTAGGCTATCGAATTTCACAGTAACTCTTACAATCACCTGCTGATTTTTCTGCATATTTTTAATATGGAAAAAACCCAGTTTTTGGAAAAAGTCCAGAGAGCAAGTTTGGGATTAGGGTTTCGATTCGTTCGGATTTCAAACGTCGTCTACACTTCGCCTAAGGCTCTAGCTAGGCTCTGATACCACTGTAGGGTTCCTAGACACTCTCAAGAGGTCTCACAAGGCATCAACCATGCCAATTTTAAATTTTACAAGTACCGAGAAACTCTAATACGGATCGTTAACTAGAATTTTAGGCGAAAAAAACTAGTTAATATCTTAACTAAAAGTAGGAAACTACAACCTTTGTAGATCCGGTTATCCACTTCCTTAGCTCCTCGTAGTTGTCCCCTCGCTGTCCATCTCGGATCCGGGACTCTCGCATCGGCTTCATCGGATAAATAAGCGGACAAGTCGTCGGCTAAGATGCCGAAGATGATCTACGTCGAGGTTGCTCAAGATCAAGCTCCAACTTCACCAAGTTGTGAAACTTGTGAAGAAAACACCCTATACTACTTGGCAAGAGGTAGAGGGTGAAGAAATAGAAGGTGGGTTCACTTTAGAATTGAATTTCTCACACTTTTGCTCAAGTTGCCATTGATGGGCTTAAGCTTTCTTGAAGAAGAAGGAGAAGATGAAGAAAGAATATGATCAGTCTTGCTTTTAAAATGAAAATAAAATCAATACTTATCATATGCTAACCATGGTAAAGTGTAGAGAATAGATCATGATTAGTTAGAATGGTTAGGGTTAAGGATGAAGAAAAATGGTCACTTGGTCAAAGCTTCATGAAGCTTCAACAAGCTTCATGAAAGAAAGAAACCATTTTGTTTTCTAATATCTTTTTTCACAAAAAAGAAAAGATAAATAATTATGTGAAAATATGAAACCCTAACCATTCACTAAACATAGTTTAAGTCTTTACACAAATCCAAGTGAGTATGTATCATCAAACATGATACAATCAAGTGCACACAAAATATATCACATATACAATGTGCTTTTCAAGTGAGAAAATCCCTTTAAAGTGAACCAATACTAGTTAATGCAAATTAATATATCAAATATATAATTATACATTAAATCATTAAATCAACACTTGATTCAATGATCCGGTCATGTCGCACATAACCGACTAGTATACAATGTATCGATTTATCGAATCAATGATTCGATAACTAGGTTATATCGCATGCAACCAATCGAAACATTCATCGCGAAAATGGAATACGGTATCACATACACGCATTATTCTCGGTCCTGCACATATCTCATATGCGCTCCTATCTCGTTTCGCTTGAGCCAGGAAACCTCTGTGTAGGACTCTAAAGACTCGTCAATACGCCGGTAGCAGATGATGATCATATCAATCACCCACAAGCCGCAAGCGGTCTGCTAAACGTAACGGCCACCCGGGTATTAAGCGATCAGAAGATCGACGAGCTAGCCCGCTCACACTCCTGTGAATCCAATCAGTAACACTTACCGTACAGTCCGGTCTGTTCGTCTAATATGTCGCATATCAAGTCTAGGGGTGGTATGCGTCAGACCCCAATAACCGATAAGTCGTGCCGATGTGAGGCTCATAACTGGTCGAGAAACTACTGGTAACACTTACCAGCAAATCTCTGATCAGCCCTGGCCAGGGACTTCCCTGTTACGGCCAATCGAGCACAGCGCAACATCAACCCCCAATACCGGGAGAGACGAAAACCCCCCTATCGCTCATTGCCTCCATGTGACTCGGGACTGTACCCAAAGACCACCGTTTTGCACGCCTTCATGGACGTGGTAAGGTGGAGATCAAAGCACAGTGGGAATCACACAAGACTCTATGACGATCTCGGGTCTACAGACTAACCTGCACAAGTGTCACCTGAGAACTGCCATCTGACGTAAGGTATAATACCATCTGGGAGTTCTCGGCGAGTCCGTCCAGTGTACCCAGTCTCCACTGAGCACCCGTATACCATCTCTGATGTCAAACACCAATGGATATGGGATCATCCATCGCCCATCTCATGGGTCGAGAAGCGTATACGCTAGTCTACACTGGTATATCGATGCCCCGTCTCGATACACCCACGACTAGGGACCTTGAAGGATGTACCTATGGACTACCATGTCCCCACTAGTATGATCTGCATCATAGTCCAGGTAGTCAAGTATACATCCTAAGGGCTTTACCAACATATAACTATAAGACAGTTTAAAGAGACAAGTGTACATGTTAAGATAAAGAGCAACCAGATAGCATACTATCATATCGAGCAAGAAAGTCATCTCTATATATGTCCAAGCATCCAATATAATATACATCATCTGTACAATACTGGCCTCTAGGGCATACATACAACTAACACTAGCTGTGCGTAACGGTCCCCAGGTAGATGCCGACAAGAAGACTGACGAGGTGAAACCTATCTGAACTCCTACTGAGTCTGACTGTGACAGTCTCCGTACAGTCCGGTCTGTTCGTCTGATACATCGCATGGCGGGCCTAGGGGGCGGTAAACGTCAGTCCCCTAATAGCGGTACAAGTCGTGTCGGAGTGAAGCCCAAAACACCCTGAGATAACACTGGAAGCCTACCAGTATATCTCGCTTGCCCTGGCCAGGGACTACTCGTGTAATGGCTCTCCTGGACACAGCGCGATGCCAACCCCCAATACCAGGAGAGACGAATCCTGTCTAACCGTCACTGTCTCCAAGTGCTTCGGGACTGGACCCAACTACTACCTGTTTACACGACTCCTTTGAGCCGTGGTAGGTAGTAATCAAAGTACAGTGGGAACACACTCGAGGCGAAGTGACAGTGTCAAGTCAGCGGACTAAGCTGTACTCATGTCACCTGGGAACTGATAACTGACGATAGGTATAATACCAACCAATCAGTTCCCGACGAGTCCTGTCCAGTGTACTCGTAACCCAACGAGCACCCGCATACTATCTCAAGTACGACGTACTGACGGCTGTGGGACAGACCGTCTCCCCTGCTGAGATGAGAAGCGCATACGCTAGTCTACTCCGGAGTATCGATACCCTGTCTCGATAGTCCTGCGACTAGGGACCTGCATAAGGATGTGCTTATAGATTACCCAGCCCCCACTAGTGTGACTGCCATCACAACGCTGGTAATCAAGCAAAGATCCTAAGGGCTCCACTAATGCGTATAGGTGATATAATAAAATAAACACATGTACACATTGAAGTAGAAACAAACCAAGTAGCATACTACTATTTTGAGCAAGATTGTATATACAAGGTGAATATCCCAAGCTTCCATTAAGTAATATACAAACTAGTATGATACAGTTATGGCCTCTAGGGCATATACACTAACAATCTCCCACTTGCACTAAGGCCATGTACTGGCGTATCGAAGACCTATCATCTCGATCAGCCGCTCGAACTGAGTCTGGGGCAAGGCCTTGGTGAATAGATCTGCAGTGTTATCTTCTGAAGCAACCCTCCGAACCTCGATCTTCTGGCGATCCACGATCTTCCTGATCAGGTGATACCGTCTCAAGATGTGTCTGGATTTCTGATGGGACCTGGGTTCCTTCGCTAAAGCTATAGCCCCGTTGTTGTCGCAATACAGAGGTATTGGATCAACAATGGACGGAACCACCTGAAGTTCTTTCAAGAACTTCCTCATCCAGATGGCTTCTTTTGCGGCATCAGATGCAGCGATGTATTCCGCTTCCATCGTCGAGTCTGCAACGGTTTCCTGTTTGGAACTCTTCCAACACACCGCCCCTCCATTGAGGGTAAGGACAAAACCCGACATGGACTTGGAATCAACCTTGTCACTCTGGAAGCTGGAGTCAGCAAAGGCCTCGATCTGGAGGTCTTGGGAATGTTCTTTACCGCTATCCAGTGTTTCTCCCCAGGGTTTGACTGATACCGGATTGCTACACTAAGTGCATAAGCTACATCCGGTCTGGTACACAACATAGCATACATTATAGAGCCTACCGCAGAAGTGTAGGGTATAATAGACATGCGATCCCTCTCCAAATCATTCTTGGGAGACATCTCTTTGGAAAGGGTGATCCCGTGACAAGCCGGTAGATTACCGTGCTTAGAATCTTCCATACTGAATCTTTTCAGTATGGTGTCGATGTACCTGGACTGTGAAAGTCCTAATATCCTCTTGGATCTATCACGATGGATCCGGATCCCCAGGATGTATGAAGCATCACCCAGGTCTTTCATGGAGAACCTGTGTGACAAGAACCCCTTGACAGATTGTAGCATAGGAATGTCATTTCCTATTAAGAGAATATCATCCACGTATAAAACGAGAAATACTACAGTTCTTGCTACAAATCTACTATAGATGCATGGTTCATCTGGATTTTTGATAAAGCCAAATTCTTTGACCGTCTCATCAAAGCAGATGTTCCAACTCCGCGATGCCTGCTTTAGTCCATAGATGGACTTAAGCAACTTGCACACCTTTCCGCTGCTCCCACTCTGAATGAAACCCTCTGGCTGGTCCATATAGACACACTCCTCTAAATTTCCATTTAGAAAGGCGGTCTTTACGTCCATCTGCCAAATCTCATAATCGTGGAAGGCAGCAATGGCTAGAAGGATCCGAATGGATTTCAGCATAACCACTGGAGAAAAGGTTTCGTCATAGTCCAAACCAGGTCTTTGACGAAAACCCTTTGCAACAAGTCTAGCTTTATAGGTCTCAACCTGTCCATCTACACCAATCTTCCTTTTGAAGATTCACTTGCATCCTACGGGTTTTACCCCGTCTGGAGCAATGTCCAACGTCCATACTTTGTTGGTGTACATGGACTCTATTTCGATCCACATTGCATCCAGCCATTTTACCGAGTCAACGCTCTGAACGGCCTGCTGGAAGCTAGTAGGCTCATCATAATCTATGATGCAATCCTCTCTATCCCCGTCTATGAGAAAACCGTAGTATCTCTCGGGCGAATGAGACTGCCTACTACTCCTGCGGAGCGGCGTAGGAATGTCCTGTTCTTTTGAACCCTCTGGTTCTACTAAGCTTTCAGTAATAGTCTGTGGTTATGGAATTTCTTCCAGTTCTACTGCGCTCCCACTAATTTCCTTTTCCAAGAACTGGTGTTCTAGAAAGTGGGCATTACGAGAAACAAGGACTTTTTGTTCCTCTGCGTGGTATAAAAGATACCCCCTGGTGTTCTTTGGGTATCCCACAAACTTGCACAGTACTGAGCGTGCCTCGAGTTTGTCCGCATGCTGCTTTTTGACAAAAGCTGGACATCCCCAGATCTTCAGATATTGAAGATAGGGTTTCTTCCCACTCCATAACCCATATGGTGTGGTAGGCACAGTCTTAGTGGGAACTCGGTTCAAAAGGTATGCGGCTGATTCTAGCGCATATCCCGAGAATGATCGCGGTAACTCAGCGTTACTCATCATGGACCGTACCATATCCAATAGGGTTCAGTTCCGTCTCTCCGATACACCGTTATGTTGCGGAGTGTATGGAGGAGTAAGCTGAGAGAGAATTCCATTCTCTTTTAAATAGTCCAGGAACTCGGCACTCAAGTATTCACCACCTCGATCCGATCTTAGAATCTTGATACTTTTGCCGGTTTGTTTTTCTACTTCATTCTTATATTCCTGGAACTTTCCAAAGGCTTCGGATTTATATTTCATTATGAAGACATGTCCGAACCTTGAAAAATCATCCGTAAAAGTAATGAAGTAAGAAAAACCGCTTCGCGCATGTGTAGACATTGGACCGCACACGTCGCTGTGTACGAGTCCCAAGAGCTCGCTCGCTCTTACTCCGTGTCCCGTGAACGGAGTCTTTGTCATCTTTCCTTTGAGACAGGATTGACAAGTGGCATATGATTGATATTCGAACGAATTCAAATATCCTTCTGTATGTAACTTCGTCAACCTTCTCTCATTGATGTGACCCAGTCTACAATGCCATAAGAAAGTCTGATTTATTTCCGGAGACTTTCTTTTGTGTGTATTCTGGACATTGAAAATCTGTGGTTGGTTTAATACGTATATACCATTGCTTAATGTACCTGACCCAATCAGAACTTGATTAAGATGAATGTTTACAACATTACTTACAAACGCAAATTCATAACCTTCTTTAGAAGTCAAAGATACAGAAATGATATTACAAGTTGCGTTGGGTACAAAATAGCAATTAGGCAAAACCAAAACGTGTCCATCTGACAACCCC
This sequence comes from Agapanthus africanus, assembly GCA_030015575.1. NCBI lineage: Eukaryota > Viridiplantae > Streptophyta > Magnoliopsida > Asparagales > Amaryllidaceae > Agapanthus > Agapanthus africanus. The sequence continues at coordinate 78,602,946 of JASDDO010000018.1, forward strand.
AGGTGATAGTCCCCCACGGCCTTAGCATCCATGCTAGCTCCGTTTGCAACTTTGAGGGTCATGTCACCTGCCTTCAAAACCTTACGGTTTCTTAACGCCTGCAAAGAATTACAGATATGAGATCCTGATCCGGTATCCAATACCCAGGAAGTAAAGTTTATTGAAAGACAGTTTTCAATAACATACACACCTGAAGCTGAAGCCGCAACCTGCATCTCAAGATGTGTCTGGATTTCTGATGGGACCTGGGTTCCTTCGCTAAAGCTATAGCCCCGTTGTTGTCGCAATACAGAGGTATTGGATCAACAATGGACGGAACCACCTGAAGTTCTTTCAAGAACTTCCTCATCCAGATGGCTTCTTTTGCGGCATCAGATGCAGCGATGTATTCCGCTTCCATCGTCGAGTCTGCAACGGTTTCCTGTTTGGAACTCTTCCAACACACCGCCCCTCCATTGAGGGTAAAGACAAAACCCGACATGGACTTGGAATCAACCTTGTCACTCTGGAAGCTGGAGTCAGCAAAGGCCTCGATCTGGAGGTCTTGGGAATGTTCTTTACCGCTATCCAGTGTTTCTCCCCAGGGTTTGACTGATACCGGATTGCTACACTAAGTGCATAAGCTACATCCGGTCTGGTACACAACATAGCATACATTATAGAGCCTACCGCAGAAGTGTAGGGTATAATAGACATGCGATCCCTCTCCAAATCATTCTTGAGAGACATCTCTTTGGAAAGGGTGATCCCGTGACAAGCCGGTAGATTACCGTGCTTAGAATCTTCCATACTGAATCTTTTCAGTATGGTGTCGATGTACCTGGACTGTGAAAGTCCTAATATCCTCTTGGATCTATCACGATGGATCCGGATCCCCAGGATGTATGAAGCATCACCCAGGTCTTTCATGGAGAACCTGTGTGACAAGAACCCCTTGACAGATTGTAGCATAGGAATGTCATTTCCTATTAAGAGAATATCATCCACGTATAAAACGAGAAATACTACAGTTCTTGCTACAAATCTACTATAGATGCATGGTTCATCTGGATTTTTGATAAAGCCAAATTCTTTGACCGTCTCATCAAAGCAGATGTTCCAACTCCGCGATGCCTGCTTTAGTCCATAGATGGACTTAAGCAACTTGCACACCTTTCCGCTGCTCCCACTCTGAATGAAACCCTCTGGCTGGTCCATATAGACACACTCCTCTAAATTTCCATTTAGAAAGGCGGTCTTTACGTCCATCTGCCAAATCTCATAATCGTGGAAGGCAGCAATGGCTAGAAGGATCCGAATGGATTTCAGCATAACCACTGGAGAAAAGGTTTCGTCATAGTCCAAACCAGGTCTTTGACGAAAACCCTTTGCAACAAGTCTAGCTTTATAGGTCTCAACCTGTCCATCTACACCAATCTTCCTTTTGAAGATCCACTTGCATCCTACGGGTTTTACCCCGTCTGGAGCAATGTCCAACGTCCATACTTTGTTGGTGTACATGGACTCTATTTCGATCCACATTGCATCCAGCCATTTTACCGAGTCAACGCTCTGAACGGCCTGCTGGAAGCTAGTAGGCTCATCATAATCTATGATGCAATCCTCTCTATCCCCGTCTATGAGAAAACCGTAGTATCTCTCGGGCGGATGAGACTGCCTACTACTCCTGCGGAGCGGCGTAGGAATGTCCTGTTCTTTTGAACCCTCTGGTTCTACTAAGCTTTCAGTAATAGTCTGTGGTTATGGAATTTCTTCCAGTTCTACTGCGCTCCCACTAATTTCCTTTTCCAAGAACTGGTGTTCTAGAAAGTGGGCATTACGAGAAACAAGGACTTTTTGTTCCTCTGCGTGGTAGAAAAGATACCCCCTGGTGTTCTTTGGGTATCCCACAAACTTGCACAGTACTGAGCGTGCCTCGAGTTTGTCCGCATGCTGCTTTTTGACAAAAGCTGGACATCCCCAGATCTTCAGATATTGAAGATAGGGTTTCTTCCCACTCCATAACTCATATGGTGTGGTAGGCACAGTCTTAGTGGGAACTCGGTTCAAAAGGTATGCGGCTGATTCTAGCGCATATCCCGAGAATGATCGCGGTAACTCAGCGTTACTCATCATGGACCGTACCATATCCAATAGGGTTCGGTTCCGTCTCTCCGATACACCGTTATGTTGCGGAGTGTATGGAGGAGTAAGCTGAGAGAGAATTCCATTCTCTTTTAAATAGTCCAGGAACTCGGCACTCAAGTATTCACCACCTCGATCCGATCTTAGAATCTTGATACTTTTGCCGGTTTGTTTTTCTACTTCATTCTTATATTCCTGGAACTTTCCAAAGGCTTCGGATTTATATTTCATTAAGAAGACATGTCCGAACCTTGAAAAATCATCCGTAAAAGTAATGAAGTAAGAAAAACCGCTTCGCGCATGTGTAGACATTGGACCGCACACGTCGCTGTGTACGAGTCCCAAGAGCTCGCTCGCTCTTACTCCGTGTCCCGTGAACGGAGTCTTTGTCATCTTTCCTTTGAGACAGGATTGACAAGTGGCATATGATTGATATTCGAACGAATTCAAATATCCTTCTGTATGTAACTTCGTCAACCTTCTCTCATTGATGTGACCCAGTCTACAATGCCATAAGAAAGTCTGATTTATTTCCGGAGACTTTCTTTTGTGTGTATTCTGGACATTGAAAATCTGTGGTTGGTTTAATACGTATATACCATTGCTTAATGTACCTGACCCAATCAGAACTTGATTAAGATGAATGTTTACAACATTACTTACAAACGCAAATTCATAACCTTCTTTAGAAGTCAAAGATACAGAAATGATATTACAAGTTGCGTTGGGTACAAAATAGCAATTAGGCAAAACCAAAACGTGTCCATCTGACAACCCCAGGTGATAGTCCCCCACGGCCTTAGCATCCATGCTAGCTCCGTTTGCAACTTTGAGGGTCATGTCACCTGCCTTCAAAACCTTACGGTTTCTTAACGCCTGCAAAGAATTACAGATATGAGATCCTGATCCGGTATCCAATACCCAGGAAGTAAAGTTTATTGAAAGACAGTTTTCAATAACATACACACCGGAAGCTGAAGCCGCAACCTGCTTCAGATCCTGTGTTCTGGCCTTCCAAGCCCTGCAATCTTTCTTCCAGTGTCCACTCTTATGACAATAGAAGCATTCTTCTTTATCCACAAGCTTCCCCACTTTCTTTGTTGCTTTTGCCTTTCCCTTCGTATCCACTTTACTAACACCGCCCCTTGGTTTGGCGGGGGCTTTCTTCTTCTTTCCCTTGGCTTTCGCCTTGGACCTAGAAGAAGAAGATCATCCTACAAACAAAGTGGATGTTTTCCTACCTTTCTGTAGGGTGCCCTCTGCGCTCCTCAACATATTGAGGAATTCTGAAAGTTCAACTTTCTTTTCTTGTAAGTTGAAGTTCAGTATAAACTGGGCGTAAGTGGAAGGAAGGGACTCGAGAATCAAGTCCGTATAGAGCTCATTCTCCAACGTGGTCCCAAGGTCCGCGAGCTCCTCAATGTAGCCAATCATCTTAAGCACGTGTTCCGCTACCGATGATCCGACGGCCAATCTTGCCGAAAATAACTTCTTCGACACTTCGTATCTTGTGATACGAGATTGCTCTCCATACAGTTCTTTTGTATGGAGAAATATGGATTCGAGGTCCATATTCTCGTGCCTCCTCTGATGTTCGTTGTCTATAGAGGCAAGCACGAGGCACTTGGACTTCGCGCAGTCTAGTTCCCAGGTCTTACGGATTTACTTATCCGCGACGCTGGTTTTGGGACCTGGGACAGAGGGAGCTTTGGTGGTAAGAAGATACCCCAGCTTGTCGTAAGTGATTGCCATCTTGACATTCCTGAGCCAATCTTTGTAGTTTAGCCCTGTCAGTATGTTTTTATCTAGAAGTAACTTAAGTCCAGTCATGTCGATTGGTCGCTGCAATTAGGAGAGAAAGAAGAAACACTCAGCATGATGCTCTTGCATGTTTAGAGTGGTTTTTAGTTTATCTAAACAGGATGGCTCCCACTGTCTCTCGAATCCCTCCTCAAACCAAAAAGGAAGAATTAGTCAGGATCAATCTCACCGTACAATTCTTGCTTAACCGTTCGGCCAGGCTGGTGTCGGTACTTCGAGGGAGGTTTTCCAACGCTTTCGCGAAGTTCCTTAATTAAATAACCTCTTTTCCCTATGGGCGTAGCCCCGCTAACACCTTTCTAGACACCTACTTGGTTTATAGCATTGATCGTTAAGTGAGAAATTTCCCGAGGAGTAGCATATACTCACAGCAGGATCGGGACCCAAATATCATCGCGTGACAAAACTGAAGGAATCCTACCAGAATCATCACACTCCAAATGGTATGCAGTGCTTGCAAGTTTCAGTACTTATGAAACTCCCGATGTGGATTTTTGCCACATGCTCTTAGGACCTTGGCGTGAGGTCAAAATGTCATAAGTCACATGTCAAGTTCTTCCCATCATTATCCAGGTTAATTTGAACCCACCCGTACCTACCCTTGACGTAGGCCAAAATGGCAGTACGACTGTCTCAAACCAACGCATTCTATCTATGCAACAGATAAATATCAGGCAGCTACCAATCACTATGCCTTGGTGTGAGGTCAAAATACATAGCTTGAATACTACCGAATATTTAACTGAAATGATGGAGGGCTATGGATGGTTTTGGCGAAACCGTGAACGTAGTGAACTTGATATAATCGATGGAACGAGATAGCTTTTAAAAGGAGTGGCTCAAGCTCCGCATTTAAAAGTTGGTTTTGAAAAGAACCGAGTGGTTTTTCGAAAGTGTTCCAACGACTTTTACTTGGTTTATTTTCTTGCATTAGTTCTTTTAATGCATATTTTTCTTGCATTAGTTCTTTTAATGCGTCCCATCATTTAATCCTACCATTGCAGAAAACAACCAAAATATGACGTACGCTTATGCCATTCGCATTCGCCACGGGGCCCCGTCATTACCCGTTAGGTTACTTAACTAACGACAGAGCGGGGGCTGGGCTAGCGCGGCTGTAAAACATAAGCAACGCCTAAATAATATCATATATAGATATATTGCAATGATAGCCATTTCAGATCACAGATGAATACATTGGATATACTAGGATTCGCAATTCGTACGAGCCTGTAACGAAAAGCAGATTACACGGTCGCGGTGAATAGCCAATACCCCACCCAAGACCCCTACGGGTGGGGCAAACTACCCGCTAAGTACCCGAAGCGAAGCAACCTCCCTCAACTCCATGAGTAGGCCACTCGGCACTTCGGGATACCCGGTAGTTTGTGCACCCCCTCCATGAGTCTATCCTAGGAGCAAAAACAGTAAAAAGAAATTATACAATGACGGCTACAACCCCGACCCGGTTGTGCGGACATATAAATAATTATTACATCAATTTACAAATTTACATGAATTGAAAGAAAAGAAAACTCTCGTCTCACAACCCCCGGCTATTCACCCGCGACGATCCAATGAATTCATATACACATTCCAGCAACATTACAGATGACAGATTTGTATAACCCCCACTAATCGACATATAGCGATTAGCAGACGTTCAATACAAATATCACATCACAGAAATACCCGTCAGCTTAAGTCTTTAGAAACTCGATCAAAATACGGTTTTTAAAGCCCCAAAAATAAATTTTTCTTTCTGGAAAATCTGGGCTGAAAAAACATATACCAAAAATCCCAAAATACCCCATAGAACAAACTGCAGTGAAGAAGATCCAGAGAGGAGCTTAATCGGCCGCGTTTCCGCGGTGGTTTAGTGGGATCTCTGGACCGTTTTTCTACAGTAGACTATAAAAACCCTGAGTCGATTTTTGAAGCATGATTTATAATTTTTACAGAACTTTAAAAATCGACAGCAAACATGAATTCCGGGTTCATTTCGGGACTTTTTCTCCGATCGAATTTCTAGCTACTATGCTAACATGTTAGATAGAGTTTAACTAGGCTCTGATACCACTGTAGGTCCATGCTGCCTCTCCCGGTACTTTCGGGCATGCGGAATTTGGTGAAAAACAATTTTCTAGAGGCGGTAACATGGACTCAAAACCGGATCTTTGTTAAACTACTAACTAACAACCTAACAAGAGTTTACCTACTCGGTTAGGGGGCTATACCTTTCTTGAACTCCTTCGTCTTCGACTCCTCCCGGTGTATAGATCGGCCTCACCTCGTCGTCTCCTTGCGCCGAAGATGGATCCGCCCGAAAACTTCTACCTTTGGCTTCTTCTTCGAACTTTGAAGAAACTAGATCACTTGGCTTGCTAGGCCTTGTGAACTAGAAATGAGTAGAGGAATGTTTTGGTGTCTTTTTATCTCTAAGGCAATGAGTCTCAATACATGAGAATGGTTTGCCTTGAGGTAGAGAGAGCAAGAGGAAGAGGGAGAGCTTGAGAATGAGAGAGCTCAAGAGAGAGAAAGCAAATGATAGAATAAACCATACTCTTCTCATTCTCACCTCTCATAATCCAAAAGCCATCATAACAAAAATAGTAATCAAGTATTGTGTAAAAGGTTTAAGTCAAAATGGCTATATCATTTCATGCACTCATTTTCCATAAATAAACAAGCAAGCAAAAGTCTTTGCCATGGAATGATAGCCATTGTCATGAAGAAGGAGAAGACGGTAATGCGGCAGAAGAAGAAGACGGTAATTTCTTTCCATCAGAAGAAATGGAGGATATGGTAGAGGCTGCCCTACGTGAATCTATTCGTACCGAATATGACATTCCTTCCGGTCAAGGACTGCGTGCGGATAAATATGAAAATTTCATGAATGATACTAGAAAACCAATTTATGAGAATGCAAAGCATTCCACCCTCTCATGGTTCGTCCAAATTTTCCAGATTAAGTGTCTAAATGGATGGAGCAACAAGTCATTCACAATGCTTCTTTCGTTCTTGAAAAATTTTATGCCTCCGGAAAATAACGTGCCCGGTAGCTGGTACGGAGCCCAGAAAATGATGTCTGATTTGGGTCTGAATTGTGAGAAGATCCAAACATGTCCTACAAATTGTGTGTTGTACCGGAAAGAGAATTCAGATTTGAAAGAGTGTTCAACATGCGGAGAGACCAGGTATAAGCCGAAAGATTCTGATAAGAAGTCCGATATACCTGTCAAGATAGTACGATACTTTCCCATAACACAGAGGCTGCAGGGGTTATTCAGGTGCAAGAAAACAGCCGAGGCAATGATTTGGCATCACCGTGCTCCTCCAAGTGAAGATGGAAAAATGAGTCATCTAAGAGATTCACCGGCATGGAAGGATTTCGATAGGAGGCACGCAATATTCAGTAGCGATCCTCGCAATGTCAGGCTCGGACTGGCTAGTGATGGGTTCTGCCTATTCAACTATATGGCTGGAAGCCACAGCACATGGCCCGTTGTAATGATAATTTATAATCTGTCGTCTTGGTTGGCTATGGACCAATCATATTTTATGATCGCTCTTCTTATCGACGGACCAAACTCACAGGTAAAAAATATCGACGTCTATCTCCGACCTCTGATCGAGAAGTTAAAATCTCTATTCATTGATGGTGTAGAGACTTACGATACAAACACAAATACAACCTTCATACTGCGTGCGGCTTTAATGTGGACAATTAATGACTTTCCTGTGTATGGAATGCTATCAGGTTGGTCCGTACAAGGTCACAAAGCATGTCCTTATTGCCATCATCATACAATATCGAAATTCTTGAATTTTAGTAGGAAGGTTTGTTCTTGCGACCATCGACGTTTCCTGCCTCTAGACTACCCCTACCGGTTAGACGCTATTCACTTTGATGGTCATCAGGAGCTTCTTGGACCTCCAGCCCCATTGTCCGAGAGGACGTGACTGCTCAGTAGGATGGTTACAATAATGTGACCTTCGGGATGGATCCGACAAAATAGGTCAAACCACCTGTTAGTTATGTTGGATATATATGCCCTAGAGGCCTACATTGTATAGGATGCTTGGGATATGTATGTACATGCCAGTCTTGCTTGATATGATAGTACGCTATTTGGTTTGACTTTGTCTTAACGTATGATATATTTTACTTGGTATTTATATATATATGTTGATAAAGCCCATAGGGTGTTTTGTCTGACTACCGGCGTTGTGATGGCAGTCATACTAGTGGGAGCTGGATAGTCAATAGGCACACCCTTAGATGTCCCTGGTCGCAGGAGTATCGAGATTGGGCATCGATACTCCGGAGTAGACTAGTGTATACATATCTAGACCCTGACGAGGGGCAATGGATTGGTCCCGCAACCATTGGTGGTGTTCACCTAAGATTGTATACAGATGCTCACTGGGTGTGAGTACACCGGACAGGACTCGCCGAGAACTGACTGGATGGTATTATACCTAACGTCAGATAGCAGTTCTCAGGTGACATGTGTGCAGATAGTCCGTTGACTTAAAGTCATCATTTGTCTCGTGTGAGTTCCCACTGTGCTTTGATTATTACCCTACCACGGCTCAAAGGAGTCGTGCAAACAGGTTTCAGTTGGGCACAGTCCTGAGCCATGTGGAGGCAGTGAGTGACTGTTAGGGATTCGTCTCTCCCGGTATAGGGAGTTGATATCGCACTGTGGTCGGTTGGTCATTACCATAAGTCCCTGGCCAGGGCTGATTGAGAATTACTGATGGAATGATCAGTAGATTCTCGGGTGGTCTTGAACCATACCGACACGACTTGTACGGTTATTAGGGGTCTGACGTCCACCACCTCCCTAGACCATACATGCGATACTCTTAGACGAACAGACCGGACTGCGCGGATATTGTCACAGACAGGCTCAGTAGGATTTCAGATGGATTACCTCATCAGCTTTCTTATCGACAACTACCTGGGGACCGTTACGCACAGCTAGTGCCGCTTGCGGTCTGTGGTTAAACCCACTGCCAGCGTAGTAGTCGAGTCTTTAGAGTCCCACACAGAGATTTCCCAAACCCAGGCGAAAAGATATATAAGTCGTATGGTTTTACGACAAAGGTTCGGACGCATACGTGTTTGAACGCACGTACGACATTCGGACAGTTTTTACTAGCCGGGTTTGGTTTAAGCCAGATTCTAGTATCAGGTTATTGGATTTATACAGTCTAAAGTTTTTCCGTGTTTTTACGGATGAGAGGGGCGTTCTCGTAATTTTCCGAGAAGCTTCTAGAAGGATGTGACATGGAGGGAGAGGTGGCATTTTCATTTAATGAATTAGTGACTCATTGTGAGTGATTCATCATGTCATTAATGCATTATTAAATGCTTAATGACTCACATAATGAATCACCCACTTGCATTAATGAAACATGATGAATAATCTCTTATTATTCATTTCTTTTTAATTCATTATGTTTCATATATCTAGTGAGAAGCTTTTTCATTTTCATATAATTATCATTATCATCTTCTCACTCTCTCTCTTCAAGTTCTCTCTCCTTCACCAAACCTAATCCTACCCTCATGAGTTGAGAACAAGGATTAGGAAAGACTAATTACTCCATAACCTATCTCTACATCACCTTAGCTACTCTATTTAGCAACTAGAGAAACTAAGTAACCTCAAGTTTAGAGGTTATAGCTTGGATTAGGGTTCTCGGGTGGATCGTCTATCATGGAAGAAAGCCGAAGAGGCCGTGGAGATCCAAAGAGGCCGTAGATAATATTAAGACGAAGGACTAGAACCGTTTGGTATAATCTCTTAACATAGTAGTTTAGAACTCTATTGCTTTTGTTAAAACTTGTTTAGCAAACGATTCATAAGGTTAATCGATGTTTGATCATAGAACAAGATTGTTATTCATATTTCCGCCTCCTCATAAGTATTGGGGTGTTGAACATCGACTTACAGTGGTATCAGAGCCTAGCTAAACAGTATTTAACACACTTGCAAATTTGTATGAATTTCGAACGGAAAAACAAACCGGAAAAACCCCGATATCATGTACTTTCTGTCGAATTTTAAATGAGGTCCAAAAATTTTTCACGGACCTTCAGAATGACCTAAATGAATGTATTAGAACACCCAAGAAAATTGGGCTCATGAATCGGCCATAGCGCCGCGGAACCGTGGCCGATCCCACCGATCCGCCGCGATTCCGCCGCGCTTTGGACGATTCATCATCCCAACTTTCTTGTGTTGTTTCTCTGAGATATTTGGTGTTTTCTGGTAATTTTTATTTTTGCTCAGGTTTCAGATTTACAGAGAAGTATTGGAGGAAGATTAAATGTGCTTAATCGATCGAAATTATACAGTATTTGCTTGTTTGATTATATCTGTGAAATGTTTTATTTGTTCGTAAACCTCCCCTAACTGCTAGTATGTCGGTTGGCAGGGGGTTGCACATATCTGTGATGTTATATATAACTGTTTGTGTATATAAACTGTATTGGACTGTTGTGGTGTTTAGCCGGGATTTGTGATGGTTTTTTTATTAATTCATTTGATGTAAATGTAATAAGTTGTAATATTATTTTGCGAGGCACATCCAGGTTGCGGTTGTAGCCACCGTTGTATTATTTCTTTTTATTGTTTTTGCTCCTAGGATAGACCCAAGGTGGGGTGCACAAACTACCGGGTATTTTGAAGTGTTGGGGCAGACCGCTTCACTTCTGATACTTGGCGGGTAGTTTGCCGTACCCGTAGGGGTCTGGGTTGGGAAAATGGCTATTCATCACAACTGTGTAATCCGTCTTTCATTGCAGGCTCAAAAGAAATGCGGATTGCTTGCAAATCCAATATTGTTTATCTGTGATCTGGAATGCCTATTATTGCGTCTGACGAATGTACAATATCTATATATGATAGCTATTTAGACGTCGCTTATGTTTTACACCCGCGCTAGCCCAGCCCCCGCTCTGTCGTTAGTTAAGTAACCTAACGGGTGATGACGGGACCCCGTGGCGAATGCGGATGGCATAAGAGCACGTTGTATTTTCGTTGTTATCTGTAATGATAGGTTAAAGATGGGACGCATTATTATTAATGCAAAGAAAATAAAACCTAAACAGAATCGTTGGAACAATTTCTAAAAACCACTCGGTTTTCTTGAAAAAGCAAATTTTAAATGCGGAGCTTAAACCACTCCTTTTAATAAAAGCTATCTTAGTTCCTTCGATCAAGTCAAGTTCACTACGTTAACGGTTTTTGCCAAAAACCAACCGTAACCCTCCGTCGTTTCAGATAGACAACACATCGTATTCATGCTATGCTTGTTGGCCTACGTCAAGGCATAGTGAATGGTAGCAGTGTGTGTGCCTATTTGTTGCATAGATAGATGCATTAGTTTAATACAGACGTACACCTTGTTGGCCTACGTCAAGGGCTTGTACGATGTATTTAAATTGATCAGGACAACGACGGGTAGAACTTGACTTGCGTCTTATGACTTGTTGGCCTACGTCAAGGTCTATAAGAGCTTGGGGTAAAAATCACATCGGGAGTTTCAAACATAAAGGAAACTTGCAGATTTAGCTTACCTTCTGGAGTGTGGTGACTAGAGTGGCTTCCATCTAGGGCATCATGCAATGATAGTTGGATCCCGATCCTACTGATGAGTAGGATTACTCTCGGGAATTTCTCTCACTTAACAATCAATGCTATAAACCAAGTAGGTGCCTAGAAAGGTGTTAGAGGGGCTACGCCTCCAGGGAAAAGAGGTTCTTTAATTAAGGAACTTCGCGAAAGCGTTGGAAAACCTCCCTCGAAGTACCAACACCAGTATGGCTGAAAGGTTAAGCAAGAATTGAAACGTGTGATTAAATCCTGACTAGTTCTTCTTTTAGGTTTTGAAGAAGGATTTGAGGAAACAGTGGGAGCCATCCTGTTTAGATAAAATAATAACCAATCTAAACTTGCAAGAGCATATGCTGAGTGTTTTCTTTTCTCTCTCTCTGGCAGCTACCATGACTGGACTAAAACTATTACTTGAAAAGAATATACTGACCGGGCAGAACTATAAAGATTGGCTAAGGAACGTCAATATTGCGCTGACTTATGACAAAGTTGCATATGTTACCACCGCTGTTCCTCCCCTTATCCCAGGACCAGATTCCTCAGTTACGGACAAGGAAGTTCGTAAAACCTGGGATCTAGACTGTGAGCGAGCTAAGTGTATCGTGCTGGCGTCCATGAATAATGAACTCCAGAAACAGCACGAGAGTATGGATATTATATCCATATTCCTCCATTGCAAGGAATTGTATGGTGAACACTCCCGTATCGCGAGGTACGAAACCTCAAGGAAACTCTTCCAGATGAGGTTAGCTCCAGGATCGCCTGTTGGAGAGTACGTCCTCAAAATGATCACCCTCATTGAGGAACTCGCAAACCTGGGATGCGTGCTAGAGAATGATTTGTATATCGACTTGATTTTGCAGTCCCTTCCCCACACCTTCTCTCAGTTCGTGCTGAATTTCAACATGCACGAAATGGAAGCGGATCTTCCAAAGCTTCTCAATATGTTGAGGGTAGCAGAGACCTCCTTGAAAAAGGAGAAGAACCCCGTTCTGTATATTGGCCAATCATCTTCTTCTAAATCTAAAGCGAAAGCTAAAGGGAAGAAGAAGATGAAAGCCACCAAACCGAAGGGTGGGGTCAAGAAGGTGCAGGGAACGAACAAGGCAGGAAGGGTAAAGGCAGAAAAGAACGAGTGCTTCTATTGTCACAAGCAAGGGCACTGGAAGAAGGACTGTTTGGCCTTTAAAGCCAAGGACATGAAGCAAGCTGTTACTTCTGCTTCAGGTGTGTTCGTAATCGAAAATTGTCTTTCAGTAAACTCTACTTCATGGGTACTTGATACCGGTTCTGGTTCTCACATCTGTAATTCTTTGCAGGATCTGAAAAATAGTAGAGTACTGGGGGCAGGTGATATGACTCTCCGGATGGGCAATGGAATGCATGTAGATGCAGTTGCAATAGGGGAATATCACCTAGGGTTGAATAGTGGACACATTTTGGTATTGTATAGCTGTTTTTGTATTCCCAGTATGTTGTGTAATATTATATCAGTATCTTTGTTGTCTAATAAAGGATATAATTTTGTGCTTGAAAGAAATGTCATGAACATTCTCCTAAATCAAGAACTGATTGGGTTTGGCACACTGGAAAACGGCATATACATACTTAATCAACCTCAAATTTTCAATATTCAAAACACGCGTAAAAGAAAGGCTCCAGATTTGAATCAAGCCTTCCTATGGCATTGTAGACTTGGTCATATAAATGAAACAAGGTTGACTAAGTTACATAAAGATGGATATCTAGATCCGTTTGAATATTCATCATATGCAACTTGTCAATCATGTATCAAAGGAAAAATGACCAAATCTCCGTTCACCGGACACGGAGAAAGAGCCACTGAACTCTTGGGACTAGTACACAGTGATGTATGTGGTCCGATGTCTATACATGCACGAAGTGGTAACTCCTACTTCATCACTTTTACTGATGACTTCTCTAGGTATGGACATATGTTCTTAATAAAGCATAAATCCGAGGCTTTTGAGAAGTTTAAGGAGTATAAAAATGAAGTAGAGAAACAAACTGGTAAAAGCATCAAGACACTTGGATCTGATCGAGGTGGAGAATACTTAAGTACCAGTTTCCTTGAATACTTAAAAGCGAATGGAATTCTCTCTCAGCTTACTCCACCTTATACACCTCAGCATAATGGTGTATCAGAAAGAAGGAATCGCACGCTATTAGATATGGTGCGTTCAATGATGAGTAGTGCTGAGTTGCCACTTTCCTTCTGGGGATTTTCTCTAGAATCAGCCGCATACCTATTGAATAGAGTTCCAACTAAGTCTGTACCTACCACTCCATATGAAATATAGTGTGGGAAGAGACCATATCTCAAGTATATCAAGATATGGGGGTGTCCGGTATATGTTAAAAAGCATAATCCGGACAAGCTCGAAGCACGATCGGTTTTATGCAAGTTTGTAGGATACCCCAAGCATTCAAGGGGGTACATGGTCTACCACACTGAAGAACAAAAGGTGTTTGTCGCTCGTCACATTGTCTTCTTAGAAAGCGAATTTCTTGCAAAAGAAATTAGTGGGAGCGCGGTAGAACTGGAAGAAATTCCAGAACCTCAAACTGCAACCGAAGACTTAGAAGAATCTCAGATTTCAATAGAACATGATGAACCAACGCCACTCCGCAGATCTAGTAGGCTTTCTCATCCTCCTGAAAGATACTATGGTTTTCTTCTTGATGGAGATCGAGAGGATTGCATCATCGATGATGATGAGCCTACTAGTTTTCAGCAGGCTATCACGAGTAGCGACTCAGTGAAGTGGCTGGATGCAATGAGATCCGAAATGGAATCCATGTACACCAATAAAGTATGGACTTTAGAAGTTACTCCTCCTGGGGTAAAACCAGTTGGGTGCAAATGGATCTTCAAAAAGAAGATTGGTACATTTGGACAAGTGGAAACCTACAAAGCTAGACTAGTAGCAAAAGGTTTTCGTCAAAGACCAGGATTGGACTATGATGAAACTTTTTCACCAGTAGCTATGCTTAAATCCATTCGGATCATGCTTGCCATTGCTGCCTTCCATGACTATGAAATCTGGCAAATGGATGTAAAAACAGCTTTTCTAAATGGACATCTAGAAGAGAGTGTTTACATGGATCAACCAGAAGGTTTCTTAGACAGTGGGAGCAGCGGAAGAGTGTGCAAATTGCTTAAATCCATTTATGGGTTAAAGCAAGCATCGCGGAGTTAGAACATCTGCTTGATGAAACAGTCAAGGAATTTGACTTTATCAAAAATGTAGATGAACCATGTATTTATAGGAAGATTGTAGAAGGAGCAGTAGTCTTCCTCGTTTTGTACGTCGACGACATACTACTGATAGGGAATGATATCCCTATACTACAATCAGTAAAGCTCTTCTTGTCATAGAAATTCTCTATGAAAGACTTAGGAGATGCATCATACATTCTGGGCATTAAGATCTATCGAGATAGATCTAATAGAATATTAGGACTTTCACAGTCCAGGTATATAGATACTATACTAAAGAGATTTAGTATGGAAGATTCCAAGCGCGGTAATATGCCCGCTTGTCACGGAATCACCCTCTCCAAAGAGATGTCTCCAAAGACTGATAAAGAGAGGGCTCGCATGGGCATTATACCCTACGCTTCGGCGGTAGGATCAATAATGTATGCGATGTTATGTACCAGACCGGATGTAGCTTACGCACTTAGTGTGGTAAGAAGGTATCAGTCTGACCCAGGTGAGAAACATTGGAGAGCGGTGAAGAACATTCTCAAGTACCTGAAAAGGACTAAGGAGATGTTCTTGATTTACGGTAATAGGGACCTCCAGGTAGAGGCTTTTACCGACTCCAGCTTCCAAAGTGATAAGGATGATTCTAAATCTATTTCGGGTTTTGTGTTTACCCTCAATGGAGGGGCGGTATGTTGGAAGAGTTCCAAACAAGATACCGTCGCAGACTCAACTATGGAGGCTGAGTATATAGCTGCTAGTGAAGCCGCAAAAGAGGCTGTCTGGATGAGGAAGTTCATTTCTGAACTTCAGGTGGTTTCATCCATTGCCAATCCAATACCTTTGTATTGCGATAACAATGGCGCTGTAGTTTTAGCGAAGGAACCAAGGTCCCATCAGAAATCCAGGCATATCTTAAGGCGGTTTCACCTGATCAGGGAGATCGTGGATCGTCGGGAGATCGAGAAACGGAGAGTGGACACAAAAGACAACACGGCAGATCCATTCACCAAGGCCATTCCTCAAGTACAGTTCGAGAGGCTTTTTGAGATGTTGGGCATGCGGTACGCAAGCAACTGGATCTGGTAGAGACAGTGGGTACTCATTGCGCCAATTATAGGCCTTAGTGCAAGTGGGAGATTGTTGGATATATATGCCCTAGAGGCCTACATTGTATAGGATGCTTGGGATATGTATGTACATGACAGTCTTGCTTGATATGATAGTACGCTATTTGGTTTGACTTTGTCTTAACGTATGATATATTTTACTTGGTATTTATATATATATGTTGATAAAGCCCATAGGGTGTTTTGTCTGACTACCGGCGTTGTGATGGCAGTCATACTAGTGGGAGCTGGATAGTCAATAGGCACACCCTTAGATGTCCCTGGTCGCAGGAGTATCGAGATTGGGCATCGATACTCCGGAGTAGACTAGTGTATACATATCTAGACCCTGACGAGGGGCAATGGATTGGTCCCGCAACCATTGGTGGTGTTCACCTAAGATTGTATACAGATGCTCACTGGGTGTGAGTACACCGGACAGGACTCACCGAGAACTGACTGGATGGTATTATACCTAACGTCAGATAGCAGTTCTCAGGTGACATGTGTGCAGATAGTCCGTTGACTTAAAGTCATCATTTGTCTCGTGTGAGTTCCCACTGTGCTTTGATTATTACCCTACCACGGCTCAAAGGAGTCGTGCAAACAGGTTTCGGTTGGGCACAGTCCCGAGCCATGTGGAGGCAGTGAGTGACTGTTAGGGATTCGTCTCTCCCGGTATAGGGAGTTGATATCGCACTGTGGTCGGTTGGTCATTACCATAAGTCCCTGGCCAGGGCTGATTGAGAATTACTGATGGAATGATCAGTAGATTCTCGGGTGGTCTTGAACCATACCGACACGACTTGTACGGTTATTAGGGGTCTGACGTCCACCACCTCCCTAGACCATACATGCGATACTCTTAGACGAACAGACCGGACTGCGCGGATATTGTCACAGACAGGCTCAGTAGGATTTCAGATGGATTACCTCATCAGCTTTCTTATCGACAACTACCTGGGGACCGTTACGCACAGCTAGTGCCGCTTGCGGTCTATGCTTAAACCCACTGCCAGCGTAGTAGTCGAGTCTTTAGTGTCCCACACAGAGATTTCCCAAACCTAGGCGAAAAGATATAGAAGTCGTATGGTTTTACGACAAAGGTTCGGACGCATACGTGTTTGGACGCACGTACGACATTCGGACAGTTTTTACTAGCCGGCTTTGGTTTAAGCCAGATTCTAGTATCAGTTTATTGGATTTATACAGTCTAAAGTTTTTCCGTGTTTTTACGGATGAGAGGGGCATTCTCGTAATTTTCCGAGAAGCTTCTAGAAGGATGTGACATGGAGGGAGAGGTGGCATTTTCATTTAATGAATTAGTGACTCATTGTGAGTGATTCATCATGTCATTAATGCATTATTAAATGCTTAATGACTCACATAATGAATCACCCACTTGCATTAATGAAACATGATGAATAATCTCTTATTATTCATTTCTTTTTAATTCATTATGTTTTATATATCTAGTGAGAAGCTTTTTCATTTTCATATAATTATCATTATCATCTTCTCACTCTCTCTCTTCAAGTTCTCTCTCCTTCACCAAACCTAATCCTACCCTCATGAGTTGAGAACAAGGATTAGGAAAGACTAATTACTCCATAACCTATCTCTACATCACCTTAGCTACTCTATTTAGCAACTAGAGAAACTAAGTAACCTCAAGTTTAGAGGTTATAGCTTGGATTAGGGTTCTCGGGTGGATCGTCTATCACGGAAGAAAGCCGAAGAGGACGTGGAGATCCAAAGAGGCCGTAGATAACATTAAGACGAAGGACTAGAACCGTTTGGTATAATCTCTTAACATAGTAGTTTAGAACTCTATTGCTTTTGTTAAAACTTGTTTAGCAAACGATTCATATGGTTAATCGATGTTTGATCATAGAACAAGATTGTTATTCATATTTCCGCCTCCCCATAAGTATTGGGGTGTTGAACATCGACTTACAAGTTATATGTATGCCCTAGAGGCCATTACTGTACATACGATATATATTGTAATGGATGCTTGGACATATATAGGGAGGACTTTCCTGCTCGACATGATAGTATGCTATTTGGTTGTACTTTATCTTAACATGTACTCTGATTGTCTCTATGTTACATGTTGATAAAGCCCTTAGGATATGTACTCGACTACTGGGACTATGATGAGATCATACTAGTGGGGCCACGGTAGTCGACGAGTACATCCTATAACTGTTCCTAGTCGAGGGTGTATCGAGACAGGGCATCGATACACCAGAGTAGACTAGCGTATACGCATCTTGACCCATAAGATGGGCGATGGATGATCCCATATCCATCAGCGTTTGACATCAAGGATGGTGTATGGGTGCTCAGTAGAGACTTGGTACACTGGATGGACTCGCCGAGAACTCCCAGATGGTATTATACCTCACGTCAGATGGCAGTTCTCTGGTGACACTGGTACAGAGTAGTCTGTTGACCCGAGATCGTCATAGAGTCTTGTGTGATTCCCACTGTGCTTTGATTTCCATCATACCACGTTCAAGAGGGTGTGCAAAAAGGTGGCTTTTGGGTACAGTCCCGAATCACATGGAGGCAATGAGCGATAGGAGGGGATTCGTCTCTCCCGGTATAGGGAGATGATGTTGCGCTGTGTTCGATTAGCTATAACTGAAAATCCCTATCCAGGGTTGCTGAGATTTACTGGTAAGTGTTATCAGTAGTTTCTCGAACTGTTATAGACCTCATATCGACACGACTTATCAAGCTACTGGGATCTGACGTTTACCACCCTTAGGCAAGATATGCGACATATCGGACGAAGAGACCGGACTATACGGGAGTGTTACTGACTGGATTAGTAGGTGAAAATACAGGCTTGCTTGTTGATCTTCTGATCGCTCAATACCTGGGTGGCTGTTACGTTTACCTGACTGCTTACATCTTATGGGTGTTTGATATGATCATCACCTACTGCCGGCGTATTGACGATTCTTTAGAGTCCTACACAGAGCTTTCTTGGCTCAGGCAAAACGGAGTAGGAGCACATATATGATATGTGCGGGACCGAGAACAATACGTGTATGTGATACCGTATTAGATTCTCGCGATATGAGATATCGGCCTGGTATATGAGATATAGCCGGGTCATCGGATCAAGTGTTGATTCGATGAACTGATACAGATTATATTAGTCGGTTATTTGTGAAATAGCCGGATTATCGGATCAAGTGTTGATTTGAAAATTTAATGTATAATTATATATTTGATATATTAAATTACATTAACTAATATTGGCTCACTTATTGATTCATTTTCTCACTCGGGTAATACATTGATATATATGCGATATATGTCAATTGTATTATTTTCTTTTGTTACAAAATATATTATATATGTGATATATAATATTGTAACAAGTTATGATAACTAATGCAACATGATTAGTGGAGATTAAAGAAGGTTAGGGTTTGATTTGGGTTAGTCCATTCATAAAGCTTCTAGAAGCTTTTTGTTTTGTTTCTTGCAAAGATATTTTTGTGAGATATTATTAAACCAAACCCAAACCCATAACCCTAGTTAATTCTCTACATTGGTTAGCCTTTTCATTTAGCAACCATGGTTTCATAAGTTATTATTATTACATTTTCATTATTCATCACAAAAGGATTATTGATTATTCATCTTCTTCTTTCTCTTTGCAAAGCTTTCTTGCTTTGATTTTTGTAATGAAAGTGAGTGAGAATGAGAAAACAAATGAGAGCTAAAATCCTACTTCATCATCCTTATCTATCCTTGCCATTTAGATGAGGGTGTTCACCTCATTAGTGAGTGAGATCTTGGGTTAAGGAAGCTTCAAGGTAGATCATTTTTGTTATCGAAGATCGGAAGCAAGTTTGCATCTTTCTCTTCGTGGAGCCTCTCTAGAGTCCGGATGCACGATGATCGCAGCGAAGGGACCTCAACACGGAACTTTAGAAGTGAAGGACAGGATCTACGAAGGTTGTAATCCCTCTCACTTAGTGTTAAAGTGTTTAACATGCTTTGTTTCACCTAAACTTTAGTATAAAGATCTTGGTTAGGGTTGTTCGGCATGGTTAAATTTTAAATCGGGCATGATTGATACCTCGTAGACCCTTGTGCGTGTGCCTAGCAACCCAACAGTGGTATCAGAACCAAGCTAGAGCTTTAGGCGAAGTCTAGGCGAAGTTTAAAGTCCGATCGAACTCCGAATACCCGGTTTAGACCCCTCTCTGGATATTTTCTAAAAATGTGATTTTTTCTGCATTAAAAATACTCAAAAAAATCAGCAGAGAATTCTGAGGATTTGTGTAAAATACGAGCCATTAACTCGCTTAAAGCGCCGCGGAACCGTGGCCGTACCATGGCTTGCGCGGCGGTTCCGCGGCGCTACAGTGGCATTATGGTTTGAATTTTGTACAGTAAAATCCGTAGCTAATTCCTGATACTTCTGGGTATTTTTGATATTACTCAAGTGTTGAGTTTTCTGGGTTGTATTGGGAGCCCGTTGATTCGATCGGAAAGTATAACTTCGTTTAATTTGTCCGGGTAATTTTTAGAACGTGTTAAAAAGTTCGAAAGGATATCAATAACTCACTTTTTCCCCTGCCGGAAAATTTTCAAGTGTTGGATTTCTCCATAGTTTAAGAACGTTCTAAGTCGTGCAAGTAATGCGGTGGACCCTGTAGAAGACAACAAACCTTAACTCGATTATGTGACCATCTTGAACTGCCTCTAAACCTTAGGGTTTGTGGCAGTATGGCATGCCACATGTGAGGCGTTGGCTTGACCCTTCTACGGCTGGACCATTGGTACTGTGGCATGTGATGGATGTTTTTAAACTAATTTCAAGTGTTGAGAACTATTTGGGAAAAACTTGGGTGTTTGATTATTCGATCGAAAAGTTTAACATTGTCTATTTATCTGGAATGTGATACAATATTTGGAATCCACAAGTAGTTATGAAATAACTAATTTGAATGTTATAAATCTAGCAGTTCAGTCTCAGGTGATCGGTTGCCACGGAATTTTGATGTGATCAAAAGTCCGTCGCAATCACGCAGTGTACGCGGATACTCGCCGGGTAAACTTAACAGACAGCCACATCCCATAACCCCGACCAAGTAACTGTAGGAGCCCGTCGCCAAAAGCATCCGTTCGGGTGCTCGCGGCAGCAGTGTTCCGCCTTAGTGCACTTCGTCGACGGCATCGGGGGTGCGGCCGTCTACAAAAGTTTGCGACTAGCATTTGATCAGGATGTCGGGAATCTTGTTGAATTGCCCGACATGATATTGAAAAGAGTTTTCGATTAATGAGACTAAAATGCGGGGTTTATAATTGTTAGGCATGCGATGTCTAAGGAATTCATTTGGTTAGGCATGCGATGTCTAAGGAGGTTGCGGATTCCAACTGTTGTAGTTTTACACTTTCTTTTCTGTGACCATAAGTGTAGTATGTAGTTGTATCGCCGGTTTTCGTTGCTATACATCGACGACAATCGGTGTATGCATACTTACTTACGTTGATGACATGTGATGTTATGTGTTGCTATGATATGTTATATTGGATCGTCATGTTCTGAATAGCCGGGGGTTTTATGTGAGATGAGGGTTTTTATTTTCATTCATGTAAAATTCATTTGTATGTAATATTCTTTTACTGGGGCACTTCTGGGCTGAGGATGATGTCACCATTGTATATTATTTACTTTTCCGCATTAGGTAGACCCAAGGCGGGAAGCACAAGTAACCGGGTTCTAGGGTCCAGTGGGAGACCATCTCGAGGAGTCGAGACTGGGTCTCCTAACCCTAGAATTGGCAGTGTTGCTTGCCGCTCTCGTAGGGGTCTAGAGATGTGGGTTTGGCTATTCATCACGACCGTGGAATCCGTGTTTTATACAGGCTCGTATTAAAACACGGACCTCCTAGTATATCCAATACTTCATATATGTTCTTCTGCTGCAATGTTCTGTGATGAGATCATATTACTGCCTGAGACAAATGTTTATATTATATATATGAGATATATGTTATATTGCAGATTTCGTTTCAAATGTGATGCTTTTGAAGCATAATAAAATGGGACTTCATTAATGTGATTAATGAAATAAAAGAAACCTAAAGATGTTGTAGAAACTTGTTTAAAAACTGGTAGCTCTAGTTCTTGCTTTGCATAGCGGTGTTCCTTGTAGAACATCCAGCACCTTATTCGATAAGGAAAGAGCCGAGATCCCTTCACCGGGAGTGACCTCTTTAGCGAAACTAGTAGATGCTACAAACTCGGCTTGTCTTTTGATTGTTTCTATAGTTTTTACTTTGCATAGTGATATTTGTGAAATATCCTGCACCTTATTCGATGAGGAAAGAGCCGACGATCCTTTCACCGGGAGTGATCTCTTTAGCAAAACTAGAAAAGACCTTAAAAACATTCCATTAAAAATCACTCGATTCTACAACGATATAAAGTTCATTACGCAAAGGGTTTTCTTAAAACCTGTCGTAGCCCTCTGCCATTTCAGATAAGTAGTTTTTAGTATTCGTGCTGCGTTTGTTGACTTAGTCAAGGCGTAGTGTGCGGTAGCTGATTAGTGCTTATCTGCAAAGCATATGATGCGATTGGATTAGGGTAGTCGTGCGGCCTTGTTGACTTAGTCAAGGGTCGTGCGGGTGGGTTTAATTCAATCGGGAAATGACGGGTTGAACTTTACTTGCGGTCTATGGTTTGTTGACTTAGTCAAGGTCATAGATCGCTTGGGGTAAAATATTATTGGGAATTTTAAGTGCTGAAATTTACAATGAGGTTGCATACCTTCTATGAGATAGTTGGATCCCGATACCCGCTGCGAGTAAGAGTTACTCCTGAGAGAGTTTTACACATTACAATTAGCCGATCAAGTAGGTGTCTAGAAAGGTGTTAACGGGGTTACACTCCTGAGAAACCGAGGTTTACTTTAATTAGGTCCGTGCGAAAGCGCGGGGAACCTCCCTCAAAGTACCGGCACTGGCCTGGCTGAAAGATTGGCGAACTTATAGGGTGTAATTAATCCCGGCTAGTCTTTTCTTTTAGGGTTTGAAGGAAGATTTGACTAAAACGGTGGGAGCCATCCTGATTAGATAAATTGATAACCAATCTAATCTTGTAAAAGCGCACGCTGAGTGTTTTCTTCTCTCTCTCTCACCTGGTTGCGACTATGTCACGCCTTAATCAAGATAATAATACGCATGTATTGACCGAACCCGCTTGTTATACTGCGGTAGGGAACGTTGGTCCCGCTCCAACTTATAATTGTTATAAGACAGAGCAGGAAATAGGGGATTACCAGAATTCCCGTGCCACCCAAACGAAGAAAGTACATGTTGATGCATCTTCTTCGAGTGTGTTCATTACACAGAAGTGTTTCTCAATATCCTTTACGTCCTGGGTATTTGATACCGGATCAGAATCCCACATATGTAATTTGTTACATGGGCTACAGACAGGTAGAGAACTGAGAACGGGTGATAAATTTCATGAGATAGAAACGGTGCAAGTGTTGTAGCCAAGTCTGTTGGTAGTTATCACCCTGTATTATCAGAATACATTGATTCTGAACGAATGTTATTAGATACCAAACCTGATATACAACATCATATCAGTCTCTTTATTAGTAAAAAAAAGGATATAATTTTGTATTGATGGATAATGTTTTGAACATTTCCTATATCAAGAGTTGATCGGGTCAGGCACGTTATCTAAAAGCATAGACGTTATAAATCAAACCACACTTCTTAACGTACAGAACACACACAAGAGGAAGATTTCAGAAATGAATGAATCCTTCTAGAGGTATTGTAGACCAGGTCATATCAATGTGACCCGACTAGCTGAAGCTACATTTAGATGCATATTTAAATGAGTTTGAATTTACATCTTGTGAAACTTGCCGGTCATGTCACAAAGATAAGATGACCATAGCTCTGTTTATTGGAAACAGAGAAAGAGTTAGTGAACTCTTGGGATTGATACATGCAGATGTATGAAGGTCCCCTGTCTACAAATGCCAGGACCGGTTCTTTGTACTTCATTACATTCACTGATGATCTCTCCAGATTCAGACATATGTTCTTGTTGAAACACAAGTCCGAAACTTTTGAGATAATCACAGAATATAAGTTAGAAGTATAGAACCAAAAACGGGTATGAATATTATGTCCTTTGATGAGATCAAGGAGGAGAATACTTGAGCACGGGATTCCTGGACTATTCTAAAGGAAAATGAGATTCTCTCTCAGCATTACTCCTTCGTATACACCACAGCACGTCGGTGTATCGGGACGGAGCAAACACACCCTATTAGATATGGTGTGCTCTATGATGAGTACTACTAAGTTTCCTATTTCCTTTTGGGAGTTATGCACTTATGAAGCTGCATACATATTGAATAGGGTTCTAATCAAATCAGTTGCCTACCACTTCATATGTGATATGGAATGGGAAGAGCCCATATCTTAAGTATGTTAAGATTTGGAGTTGTCCAGCCTATGTCTAAAAGCATAATCCGGACAAGTTCGAGGCAAAGTCAGTTCTGTAGAAGTTTGTTGGATATCCCAAGCATCCGCAAGGGAATATCTTCTACCTAACTGAGGAACAAAAAATGTTTTATTTCTCAACATGCCACCTTTGTGAAAGGGTATTTCTTGTAAAGAAATTAGTGGTCATGAGGTAGAACTGGAAAGAGTTCCAGCTATACAAAACTGCAGCTGATGATTTGGTAGAACCATAGCATTCAATAGTAACCAACGAACCTCAGCCTCTCCGCCGATCTAGTAGGGTTCCTCATCCACCTGAGAGATACTTCGGTTTCTCTATGACAGTGGGAGCGAGGATTGCATCATGAGATGATGACCCAACTAGTTTCGAGCTAGCCATCAGGAGTGGGACTCTGTAAGAATGGCTGGATGCTTAGCGATCTGAGATGGAATCCTTATACACCAACAAAGTATGGATTTTGGTTGCTTTATCTGAAGGGTTAAATCCCCATCAGGAGCAAGTATATCTTGAGAAGATTACTTGGTGTACATGGAAAAGTTGAGACTTTCAAAGCTATGCTTAAGTCCATCCAGAACCTACTTGCCACTGCTACATACCATGACTACGATATCTGATGGTTGGGTGTCATGACTGCTTTTCTAATTGATGTTTTAGAAGAGAGCGTCTATAAGTACACAGCCAGAGGGCTTCATAGACAGTGGGAGCAGCGGAAACGTGTGCAAGATGTTTTATGTGATAAAGCAGGCATCGCGAAGTTAGAACGTCTGTTTTTATGTGGTAGTCAAAGAGTTTGACTTCATCAAAATGGTAGATGAACCTTGTATATACAAAAGGGTAGTAGAGAGTATGGTGGTGATCCTCGTAGAGTACGTGGATGACATACTCTTGATAGGGAAGGAATTTCCTATGCTACGCTCGGTCAATCTCCTCTTATCACAAAGATTCTCCATATAGGATCAAGATAATACCTCCTAAAGCCTAGGTTTTATATCTATGAGATAGATCTAAATGGATGTTAGGATTCTCACTAGTAGTAGTGAGATGGTATCAATCGATCCTGGGGAGAATCACTGGAAAGGTTCCAGGGTGATAAGGACGACTGAATGTCAGTCGCAGGCATTGTCATTACCCTTAGTGGAGGGACGGTATGTTGGAAGAGTTCCAAGCTAGATACCGTGACATACTAGACGATTAAAGGCAAAATACATCGTTACCAAGGATGCTACCGAAGAGGCAGTCTGTATATATATATATATATATATATATATATATATATATATATATAAGTTCATGAGATGAACTCCGTTCCTACCATTGTGTGACAATGGAGTTGTGGCTTATGCCAAGGAACCCCCGTCCCATCAGAAATCCAGATATAATTCTTAGGCAGTATCACCTGATCATGGAGATGGTTGATCTCCAGGGAGATCGAGGTTAGGAAAGTAGACACAGAGGACAACAGTGCGGATCCACTCACAAAGGCCTTTTTTCCAGTAGAGACTTTTATGGGATGGTTGAGTACGAGATACTTCAACCATAGCTAATTGTTGGGTATGTGATACCACAAAGAATGTCCCTAATGTAAGTGAGAGATTGTTAGTTATATGCATGCCCTAGAGGCCATTACTGTACATACGATGTATATTGTAATGGATGCTTGGACATATATAGGGAGGACTTTCTTGCTCGACATGATAGTATGCTATCTGGTTGTACTTTATCTTAACATGTACTCTGATTGTCTCTATGTTACATGTTGATAAAGCCCTTAGGATATGTACTCGACTACTGGGACTATGATGAGATCATACTAGTGGGGCCACGGTAGTCGACGGGTACATCCTATAACTGTTCCTAGTCGAGGGTGTATCGAGACAGGGCATCGATACACCAGAGTAGACTAGCGTATACGCATCTTAACCCATATGATGGGCGATGGATGATCCCATATCCATCGGTGTTTGACATCAAGGATGGTGTACGGGTGCTCAGTAGAGACTGGGTACACTGGACGGACTCACCGAGAACTCCCAGATGGTATTATACCTCACGTCAGATGGCAGTTCTCCGGTGACACTGGTACAGAGTAGTCTGTTGACCCGAGATCGTCATAGATTCTTGTGTGATTCCCACTGTGCTTTGATTTCCATCATACCACGTTCAAGAGGGCATGCAAAAAGATGGCTTTTGGGTACAGTCCCGAATCACATTGAGGCAATGAGCGATAGGAGGGGATTCGTCTCTCCCGGTATAGGGAGTTGATGTTGCGCTGTGTTCGATTGGCTATAACTGGAAATCCCTGACCAGGGTTGCTGAGATTTACTGGTAAGTGTTATCAGTAGTTTCTCGAACTGTTATAGACCTCATATCGACACGACTTATCAAGCTACTGGGGTCTGACGTTTACCACCCCTAGGCGAGATATGCGACATATCTGACGAAGAGACCGGACTGTACGGGAGTGTTACTGACTGGATTCGCAGGAGAAAATACAGGCTTGCTTGTTGATCTTCTGATCGCTCAATACCTGGGTGGCTGTTTTGTTTAGCTGACCGTTTGCAGCTTGTGGGTGTTTGATATGATCATCACCTACTGCCGGCGTATTGACGATTCTTTAGAGTCCTACACAGAGCTTTCTTGGCTCAGGAAAAACGGAGTAGGAGCACATATTTGATATGTGTGGGACCGAGAACAATACGTGTATGTGATACCGTATTAGATTCTCGCGATATGAGATATCGGCCGGGTATATGAGATATAGCCGGGTCATCGGATCAAGTGTTGATTCGATGAACTGATACAGATTATATTAGTCGGTTATTTGTGAAATAGCCGGATTATCGGATCAAGTGTTGATTTGAAAATTTAATGTATAATTATATATTTGATATATTAAATTACATTAACTAATATTAGCTCACTTATTGATTCATTTTCTCACTCGGGTAATACATTAATATATATGCGATATATGTTAATTGTATTATTTTCTTTTATTACAAAATATATTATATATGTGATATATAATATTGTAACAAGTTAGGATAACTAATGCAACATGATTAGTGGAGATTAAACAAGGTTAGGGTTTGATTTGGGTTAGTCCATTCATGAAGCTTCTAGAAACTTTTTGTTTTGTTTCTTACAAAGATATTTTTGTGAGATATTATTAAACCAAACCCAAACCCATAACCCTAGTTAATTCTCTACATTGGTTAGCCTTTTCATTTAGCAACCATGGTTGCATAAGTTATTATTATTACATTTTCATTATTCATCACAAAAGGATTATTGATTATTCATCTTCTTCTTCCTCTTTGCAAAACTTTCTTGCTTTGATTTTTGTGATGAAAGTGAGAGAGAATGAGAAAATAAATGAGAGCTAAAATCCTATTTCATCATCCTTATCTATCCTTACCATTTAGATGAAGGTGTTCACCTCATTAGTGAGTGAGAGCTTGGGTTAAGGAAACTTCAAGGTAGATCATCTTTGTTATCGAAGATCGGAAGAAAGCTTGCATCTTTCTCTTCGTGGAGCCTCTCTAGAGTCCGGATGCACGATGATCGCAGCAAAGGGACCTCAACACGGAGCTTTAGAACTGAAGGACAAGATCTACAAAGGTTGTAATCCCTCTCACTTAGTGTTAAAGTGTTTAACTTGCTTTGTTTCACCTAAACTCTAGTATAAAGATCTTGGTTAGGCTTGTTCGGCACGGCTAAATTTTAAATCGGGCATGATTGATGTCTCGTAGACCCTTGTGCGTGTGCCTAGCAACCCATCACCACCATTCTGGAACAAGTTAAGTATTTTCTTCGAGCTTCCGTATTGGTCAACAAATTTAGTGTGTCATTGTCTGGACGTCATGCACATAGAGAAGGGAGTATCCGAGTACGTACTCAACTTGTTTTTTTGTAAAGACGGAAAATCGAAAAACAGCCTCAATGCTCGGATGGATCTACAGAACTGGGAAATTAGTAGTGAATTGCATCCTAAACCGGTAGCGGGTAAACCAGGAAAGTTTGTACTTCCCAATGCCGCTTATCATATATCACAACCGGAGAAGAAAAGATTTCTACAGGTGTTGCATGATTTGAAAGTTCCCACAGATTTCTCAGGATCATTCAGTAAGAAGATAAAAATTGTGAAAGGCAAGATCGATGGGCTGAAAAGTCATGATCACCATATTATCATGGAGCACCTTCTCTCATTAGCCCTCAGGACTTCCCTCCCTGAATCGGTTGATCTAGTAATCAATGACCTATGTTGTTTTTTTAGAGAGTTATGCACTAAAACACTGGATGTTGTGATGCTGGAGAAACTAGAAAATTCTATTGTGTTGATACTTTACAAGTTTGAGCGTATTTTCCCACCGTCATTCTTCGATATCATAATATATCTGACGGTTCATCTTGCAACTGAGGCTAAGTTAGCCGGACCGGTACAATATCGATGGATATATCCCGTCGAGAGGTACGTGGAATTTTTTGTTTCGCGCAATTTGTAAAATTATTGTTGTCCTGTATGCCCGCATTTATTTATTCAATATATTTTTTAGGTACCTCTACACTCTTAAAAAGTATTACGCGATAGAAATCGACCAGAGGGTTCTATCATGCAAGGTTATCTTCTAGATGAAGCAACTACATTTTGTTCCCGCTATCTGGACGAGAACATTGAGACGAGACTTAACCGGCCTTGAAGAATTCAGGACGGGCTATATGGTAAAGCCGATTATAAGAGAGTAGACACTATGTTTATCAACAAGATATACCGGTTTATCTTTCTCAATAGCGCATGTCTTGAAAAAATTAGAGAGTAGGTTTTTTTTGGATTAATTGTTATATTTGTGTTTGTGTGTGTATGAAATGATATAATATTAATGTCATAATTTATTGTCAAGAACAGAATTCATTTTAACGAGGTACGTGAGGGGCATCCTGATTGGAACGATGAACGTTTGGAAAAATATCATCAGGATAATTTTTCCGATTGGGTTGCAGATCATGTAAGTTATTCGAATAATATATTATTGCTATCAGTTTTAATCTAAACTTATATCGTTATGTATTTGTCGTAAAATTTGTTTTGTTAGATCCACGATCCGAACTTGTCTGCATCATTAGAGAGTGATTCAAGATGTTTAGCTCAGTTTCCTAGTATGGAGGTTGCATATTATAAAGGATTCGGTGTCTTTCGATACAAATTCGAAGTTAAGGACATAGAAACATCTAGAACCACTCAGAATAGTGGGATTGCAACGGTAGGATCGGATGGTGTGATTTATTATGGATGCTTAAATTGTATACTTGGCATCCAATATCCCGGACGATCAGAACCCTTTTATATATTTCAGTGTACTTGCTACGATACACGAACCGATACGGATAAGTGGAGAAGCAATCTCGGGACTTGGAAAGATGAATATGGATTGACCAATGTGAACACACTTCGATTTTACGGTCAGGAAGATCCATTTATCTTTCCGAATCAAGCGTTCCAAGTATACTACTCACAGTGTTTGAAGCATCCGGGATGGAGTGTCGTATGCCGTTGGAAACCCAGGGATGTCTACGATGTCCCAGAATTCGAGAACAGCGATGAGGATGAAGAAGAGAGAAAACTTAGAGTGCCCCGACCGTCTGTTTCTAAAGACGGGTTGTCTTCGGCTGATCATGAAGTTACGTGGGTTAGAAATAATATCGATGATGAAATCCAAATAGATATGTCTAATGCGCTCACGAAACGAAAAAGGTTATCAATAATGTTATATTATTACTTCACATTTTACGATCTATACATATATAGTCAATGTTTGTAATGATTGTCTAATACGTCCACGAACCGTTTTATCTAGATTTGATGACGATGACGGGAGCAGCGAGGGGTGGCAGGAGCTCCAGCCGCGGCACCGGAAGAGGCAGAGGCAGAGGCAGAACGGTTCTGCCGCCCGGAGAGCTGCGTAGGGAGCTTCAGAGGGCCGGTCTTGCACCCCGATCAGAGAACCCTTCTGATGCCTCCTTCCATGTGGAATTTGCCACACCTCCGGTATATTGCACGTATATTCATTTTGAATATAATATTATAGATATACATGCATGTTCATGTCAAAATTACTTACATTGTCAATGTTTGATAGTCTAGCTGTTGGTGATGCGTCCACATCAGGGACAGAGGCCACTCCCGCACCTCCAGGTATGTTTATATATCATATAGTGCATGTATATTGATTTATAATGCTATATCATAAATATACATACATTCTTTTTGCTCTTACGTACTTACATCTCGGGCTGTAGGTGGCACCTTCACATCTCCAGCAGAGCCCACCACCACACCTGCGGGTATGTTTATATATCCTATAGTGTACATGTAGATTTAGAATATTATATTATTGATATACGCATTCTTTTTGCAATTACTTATATTGTCAATGTTTGATTGTCTAATTATAGGTAGTGCGTCTACGTCTGGTGCAGGGGCCACTCCCGTCACTTCCATACCCTCCGCTCAGTCTGCAGGTTTGTATGAATAAATATAAAATATTTATTTATTTTACATATCCTTTAAGAATAAACATGAACTTCATGTAATTTTATCAATGTTTATTTTCTAGTTGGAGATGCGTCCACGTCCGGGTCATCGGTTGTTCCTCACTGGAGGATCTATCGTCCCGCTCGTGCTGCTGCTCGGGCCCAGGCTCGTGCTTCTGTCGCCGGAGGTATATATCACTCTTTAATTTCCGTTAAACCTTGATTTCTTAATACCACTTTGTCTTAATATTGATTGTCTTGATATTTCTTGTAGACGCGGGGCATCCCCATCCCGAGAGGAGGACTCAAGGCCCGACTCAGTCCCACAGGCTGAGGCCCGACAGAGGTAGGGGGGAGGCAGCATTCCCCCTCTTCATTACCCCTGATTATCGCTATACCGGCGATTATGCCGAGAGGTTCGGCCGGTATATAGGGGATAAGAGCCGCTTCGTGAAGCACTATCCACTTCACGTTGAGTGGGGCGACCAGCACCGGCGCTCATTCACCCTCTTCTAGGATTAGGCTCGGTTATTAATATATATTTTCATTTGATTTATCCAATATATTTATTATTAACACTTGCAATTTAATAACATTGTTTTTTTTGTATTTTCAGTTGGATTACGATTTTCAGCCTATACCCGACCCTGATCACCCTAGGAGGGTGCTCGATCTTCACGCTATGTACCATGACCTGATGAAGAACATGCAATCGAAGGTCCGATACAATACGAATGAGCTGAAGATCGACTGCTATTCCCTGTGGATGGCGGCCCCCGAGGCAGAGAGAGCGGCCCTCCTAAATACTCTGGCCTTTGCGAGAGTCGACGTAGATCCATGGCCTCTATTGTGCCAATATTTCGACTCTCAGCGCAAACAGGTATGTATTTTAAATGTAATTCATTGTTGTTGGAGATAGTGCCCTTAGAGTCAATTATTGGATCACAGGCACGTGATTGCAATGATTGAGGGAGGACCTATACCGGTAGGACAGTCTTACTCAAAATGATAGTATGCTATCTGGTTTATCTTTATCATCGTGTACTGTTTCAGGTGACCTTACAGGTCGCTATTACACGTTGATAGAGCCCCTAGGATTCTTGCTTGACTACCAGCAGTATGATGGCGATCATATACGTGGGAGCTGGGGTCTATCAGCACATCCTTAAAAGGTCCCTAGTCGTTGGAGTTTCGAGACAGGGCATCGATACTCCAGAGTAGACTAGTGTATACAGTCGAGACCCCGACGAGGGGCGGTGGCCAGTCTCATAAGCTACCGGTGTCAGTTGGTTCACCTAAGATGTATACAGGTGCTCATTGGGTTATGAGTACACCGGACAGGACTCGCCGGGAACCTGCTAGTTGGGATTATACCAGACGTCAGATAGCAGTTCCCTGGTGACATGTGTACAGGTTAGTTCATCGTCCTAAGATCGTCATTTGTCTCGTGTGAGTTCCCACTGTACTTTGATTACTACCCTACCACGCTCAAAGGAGTCGTGCAAACAGGTTTTAGTTGGATACAGTCCCGAGCCACATGGAGGCAGTGAGCGGATTTGCAGGGGTTCGTCTCTCCCGGTATTGGGGGTGAGGTCGCGCTGTGTCTAGGAGAGCCATTACACGAAGTTCTTGGCCAAGGCAGGAGATTTACTGGTAGGTATTCCAGTAGTATCTCAGGGTGTTCTGGGCTACACTCCGACACGACTTGTACCGCTTTTAGGGGTCTGACTTTTACCAACCCCCTAGGCCCGACATGCGATACTCATAGACGAACGGACCGGACTGTACGGATATTATCATTGACAGGCTCAGTAGGGTGTCAGGATGAGTTCGCTCACAGACGTCCCTTTTGCTCAATAGCTGGTAGCCCGTTATGTATGGCTAATACCTCTGACGTGCTAGTGGTTAAATCCACAGCCAAAGTATTGACGAGTCTTTAGAGTCCCACACAGACAGTTTCTCAAGTTTCGGGCGAAACGCTGTAGAGACCGTATGGAGATATAGCAGGGTTCGATCAGATACGTGCGGTATTGCACGGATCATGATCGGACGGTTAATACTGGCGGGCTTTGGTTTAAACCGGATCCTAGTATTGTACAGTGTAGATTTTGTCTCTTTGTATTTGTATTCAGTGGGAATACAAATGCGGGTATGTATATACAGTCGCGGGGTTTTCCTGTAATTTATTACGGGATCAGTTTTTTGAAGTTGCCAGTTTGCATTCCGTTTCGGTCATATTTCCTTTGTTCCTTCATGGCTGGATTTTTCCGATGTAGGGGGTTATTTGCAAATGTTCATTTAGCATAATGCAAAGTGTTATTTGTGGTGGAGGGTTTGTTGCATTATTTGTGCCTTGATTCCTTTTTCCATTCATCATGGCTTGCTTTTATTGTGAAGGGATTTATGAAAGACTTTGGATTGGATATGAGGTGACATCTTTTTCTTGTTATCATCTAATTTCTTTTCTTGCCTTTTTGCCTTCACATTCCTCCTATCACAAGGAGGGGCCGGCCACTTCTTAGAGGAGAGAGGAATTCATTCTTCATCTCATTCTATGCTTGAAAATGATAGCTCCATTTTTCTCCAAAGTTCATTCTTCACCTCCATCAAATGGCAACTTCATACCCTAATGAGACAAAGCTTTCTACACTTCATCTACAGTATTCTTGGACACGTCGACTCGCCAACTTCGTGCCCGAGTTGCCTCGGTCTAGAGGTGGGAGCCCGTAAAAGAACCCGGCGATGTGGTGCCCGTTCCGACGAGGAGATGAAGACCGGAGATTCCGCGAGGAGATCGGAGTGGAGGTCGAAGACCGAAGGACACGGATCGCTCGGTATAGCTTCCTTCCCTTTCTCTTGTTAGCTAGCGTTAGGTTAATGGCCCGATCCGGGTTTTATAGTGCACGGTAGCGCCGGTTTACAAGTTTTGTAAAAGTTTCGTTTCCGCATTCCGGCGTCGGATTGACGGCCGGGGCGCTGCCGTGCAATTATAATTGTTTAGTATATAATTTATTTTTTTGTGTTTCTTAATTAGAAAACTAAATCTGAATGTGTTGTGCAGAAACAGGCCGATCAAAATAAAGAGAATAGGAAGTTGGCGAAGAGGGGTCTCCCCACTTATACAGGTGGCTCGAGGAATATTACTTGTGCCATGGAGTTATCGGTAAATTACAATAGACCTACTGTGATATAATGTAATATTAAGAGTTATTTTCTAATATATGTAAATTTTTGGCGAATTGCAGAGAGCTTAGACCCTGGCGCAGGGTGGTACACCGAGCGTGCTGTCCGCGTATCTTGCCGTCCACGGCACCTCGACAGATCCTGCCACGGGCGAGCTTCGATACCCCGACACCGCTACCCAGGAGTATTGCGTAAGTGTTAATATTTATTCAACCTCTATTTGAAATTTTTGTTTTGAAAGGTTCAAATTTAAATGATATACTTATATTTTACTGGTTAATGTGGGTGTAGGAGCGGGTAGTTGAGCAGGCGGAGTCATCGGGGATCGATTTTACTGGACAGAACGATCCGATACTGCTGACCCCGGTTCTAGACGCCGCACACGGAGGGCACCACGGAGGTTAGGAGAGAGGCCGGGGACTGGGTCCTAGCAGGGCCCATATGAGGTTGGACTCCACTCCGGCGGTTACTTCCTCTATCTCCCGTGAGCGATGTCTAGAGCAAGAACTGGACACCTTGAAGGCCACCGTCCAGGAGTTGAAGGAGATGATGGTATGTATACTACTTAATAGTAAAATATTATGTCATATTATAGATAGCAACATATCCAATATTACTACGTAGCCTGAGCTTATTTGGTTGTAGACTTAGTTTTGATTAATCATACATACATAGAACTGTCTAATTAAAATAAACTACGGTTTTCCAAACTAGATATCCAAACGAGGCTTAAGTTCCTAAGTATACATAGATTGGGGTTTCGCAATAACCTGATAATGATACGAATTCGACTAATACACAGTTCTTACTCGTTTATTACACACAAAACTGAACAGACGCGACAAGGCACTTCGGCTGAGCCTCCACATGCATCTCATTCGGCTACGGCTCCGCAAACCACTACCTCGGCTGCGGTTGCGCAGACCACTCCTATAGCACCACAGCCCGCTCAGACTCCCGCAGCTGCGGCTCCGCAAGCCACTACTTCGGCTGCGGTTGCGCAGACCACTCCCACAGCTCCACAGCCCGCTCAGACTCCTGCACACTCCGCATTGCTCGAGATGTTGACTCAGGGTATATCCCAGGAGCAGGTGCGCCAGATTATGGCGTTTATCAGAGGTGGAGCTGGACTGAGCTAGGGTAGCTTTTTGATTCTTATATTTTAAACATGTATTTACTTATATGATACATATTGTATATATTTTGGAAGATATTGGTGGTGTTTGCGTGTTCATATTGATTTAGATTGATATCGTATTCTGCTTGTTGATTTCTTTTATATATTATGCGTGAGATATTGATTATGAATACTGCGGTATATATTCTGCTTGTTGATTAATTTTATATATGATGTATATTTTATTGTGCACAGGACGAAGAAAAAACAGGCAGCCCTTTTTTTTAAAAAAAAACCCTGATAATATGTACCTACGGATTAATCCGTAGAGCCACATGTTGCACCTACCGTGTAATCCGTAGGGTGCAACGTTGCCCCTACACATATATTCGTAGGGACAAAATATCAGGATACCTGATATTTTGCCCCTATGGACTCAGTAAGAGGGGTTAGCCTTGTCCCTACGGTCCAATCCATAGGGCATAATTTTACCCCTACACGGTTATCCGTAAGGACAAGATATCAGGCTACCTGATATTTTGCCCCTACACATCTGGACCTACGCATGGAGCCGTAGGTGCTGATATTTGTCCCTACGGAGTTATCAGGAGAGGCAACTATTTTATTTTATAAACCGATAAATTAAATAATTTTTTTGTCCCTACGGTGTAATCCGTAGGGTCAGCTGGACCTATGCATTAAGCCGTAGGGAAAATTATTTAACCGTAGGGGCATGTTTAAGGCTAAAATTTGCACCTGCGGCGTGTGCACCTGCGGCGTATTTTCGTACCCCTACGAATATAGCCGTAGGGGCAGTGGTTTGCTCCTACGGATTTATTCATAGGGGCAACCCCTATTTGTAGTAGTGTATAACACCAATATCTAATATTTGGTTTTTACAATGTGTTTTAGGTTTATTATTTTTGTATTAAACCGAATCAATGCAATCCCATCAAATAGATAATCACATTACCCCGCATCTTCTCATACAATCACAGAAAAGCCTGAAAACAAAATAAAATGCACATATACACCGTCCGCATTCACCACGTGGCCCCGGGTCTTCACCGTAAGATTACTTAACTTATGGCAGGACGGGAACAGGGCTAGCGCGGGTGCAAAACGTATATAGCATTTATTTATATATCACTATATTTATCATCGCAGATAGATAAACAACATTACAGGCAAACGATAAATATCATCATAGGCAGGTAATCTCATCACAAGCAAGTAATGAAAAATACAGAGATGGAATGGCTGGATTATCTAGGAATTCCGCATTTCGTTCGAGCCATCAAACGAAACGTGACATTCTCCGGTCGCGTGAATAGCCCGTGCGCAGTCAAAATCAGATTCCTACAAGTGCGGCAAGTTACCAGGAAACCCAAGAAACGAGGCAACCCAACACCATCATCATGAGGGGGTCACCCGACACAATCTCGAGTCCGGTGATTTGAGCACTTCTCCGCTCATCTGAACATTCAAGGAGGGCATTGGAGCTAAAGACATTCAAGTCTTATATACGGGTTGGCCGTGTATAGCACCTTGAAGCCTTGGATGTGGCTGTGGGTCATTCCAGGAGGTGCTCGAAGCTCACATGTACCCTCCAATATTTTTATCATCATTACTTGTCTAATTATTTTATTATGTCTATTCAATTTTAACATCTTCTTTATTGAGATTTTAATGCTAAAGATCAAATATGCAACCAACACATAAAAAGAAAGGGCAACACTATCAAAATCAAATCATCGCAAGCGTTTTTAATTTATATGCATGCGTCACAGGTTTAAAAAATTCTAATATAAGTACTTCTGTCCAAACTGCATAAGACACTCGTCTAAGTAGATCATAGACGCCTAACTACAAATAATTTCTGCTCTAACCTTGGACTGCAATTGAAACTTGGGCCCAACTCAACCAGGTTCGGCCTACTTCAAATTACCTAGAAAAATCATTTAGAGAAAAATCAAGAGCGTTCTTGAAAAATCTAGCGCTTTCTCCGCACGTATCTCAAACACTTGCTACAGCTACCAGCTCTCGAGACTTCCAGAGTCCTCCCCTCCATCTCTATATATGCTCCATTCACTCTCAATCCTCCTCCTTCATCTGAGAAAAAGAAATCGATCAAGCAAAGCTCGAGCCTACAACAAATCCTATAAACTCTCAAGTTCCCAATTTCAGGAAAAAAAAGAAAGAATGGCATTGATCCCAAGTATCTTCGGGCAGAGGGGGAGCGGCAGCAGCATCTTCGACCCCTTCTCTTGGGATCCTTTCCAGAACTGGCCGGCGCTGTTTCCGGACCAGTTTCGGTTTGATAGCAGCAGCGGTGGTGCGCTGAGCGAGACGTCAGCGTTTGCGAACACGCGCATCGATTGGAAGGAGACACCGGAGGCGCACATATTCAAGGCGGACATGCCGGGGATAAAGAAGGAAGAGGTGAAGGTGGAGGTGGAGGAAGGCAGGGTGCTCCAGATCAGCGGGGAGCGCAGCAAAGAGAAGGAAGAGAAGGACGACAGGTGGCACAGGGTCGAGAGGAGCAGCGGCAGGTTCCTGAGGAGGTTCAGGCTCCCCGAGAACGCCAAGGTCGATCAGGTGAAGGCGAGCATGGAGAACGGGGTGCTCACCGTCACCGTGCCCAAGGAGCAGGTCAAGAACCTCGAGGTGAAGTCCATCGAGATCTCTGGCTAAATTTCTGAGTCTGGTTATGGATGTGTGGTTTAAGAAGCTTGTAGTGTATGTTTGTGTGAGCTTTGAAGCTTGTAATGCAGCTTTTTGTATTGAGCTGATTAAAGAATAAGTGTTGTTGTATAATCCCTCTGGATTTTCATGCTTAGTGGTTGATCGGTTTGATCTTTGAAGCTTGTAGTGTTGTTGTATAAGCCCTCTGGATTAAACAATCAACAAATGCTTCATTTATCGATAACATATCTTTACTAACATCAAGTACCTAGCCTAGAATTTGATCATGCTTGGTAGGCCGTTTAAATCCATTTGAAAGGCAAGGTAAATCCATTTGAATGAGTAATACTTCCTCTGCCGGAGCTGTGGAATCCACGTATTTTATCGTGACTCTTAGTGGACTCTTAGTGGATACATACACGGTGAGGTATATGGCACTAGTAACTAGCAAGTTGATGACATGACTCATCTTGTATCCAATGATAGCCTTGATAGCCTATGTGTATCCCACCGTACTGGTAGAAAAAATATTACTCGGTTTGAATACGTTTTTGGCATCAGTGATGCAAGCCTATATATTAAAGCCTTGTGTTGCCCATGCTTACACTAATTGACCCATATATAGAACTATCTTCATTAAAATTTTATAACTTAATTAACATTCTTTTTTCTTTCAGGAGAAAAATTAAAGTTGGGAAATCCTTAACTCATAAAAATTTATATAATAACAAATATGTACAAGAGTATATATTTACAAGAGCTTAAGTTTCTACACTAGCAGGATTGGATTAACACTCAAGAGGTAACCCATAGAAGAGCGAGAAGCAGACCATAGTCATCATTCCCAAGGTAAGCAAGCACCTAACAAGTGTAAATCCCTTCCTACTTTACACAAAAATGTCTTAACCTTAGCTCCAAAATAATAACAAACATGAATAATGTCATAATTATTACATATGTCCAACCACAAAAATAAAGATAGAAACAACAGCAACTCTAAGCAGAATAGGAGCATGATATTGAGTGCATAATGTTGTTTCTTGTGTGCTCAACCTAAGGCAAGTTTGCAGACCCCACTTCATAATTTTCTTCTTCCTCTTAATGTTGCAGGACATAGAGTCTGATGTTAATGCTAAAATTATCCCTTTCATCATAACAGTCGGTCGCTTGTTGCTTGAAATTGGTCGATGCGTCATTGTAGCTTCACACCCCTCATTGAGCAAAACCTAGAAAATCTTGTAGTATAGCAACCGAAGCCGTGATTTTTGCCCTCTTCTTTGCAGAAGCTGCATCCACTCATTCCATAAACAGTTTAAATATGATAGCTTGTGTTGGGGATTCTGATCTCCTAAACCACATCAAGAACGCAAGATGCATACTATAATCACAACATTAAGAAGATCAACACATCGATATTACGTGGTTTGATCATCTCGGCCTACATCCAAGAGGCTGAAAACGATGATCTCATTAATACACAAAAGATATTATAAAGAATCGCACCACTCAATAATCTCTTTTTCATCCTCCTCTCTTGTGGTGTGACAAGAGAGAGGATGTACAAAATATTCTCACACAATTACATCTCTTAAGCCAACCAATCTTTTCCCACAAAGAAATATATATACAAAAACCTTAATATCTATTGGTAGCCTATACCAATAGATGACCTAGCCCAAATGGCCCATAAACACATATGGATACGAGACACAATCCTAACAATCTCCACGTTGGCTCAAATCCGTAACCCACATTTCGGAAGATACATCATTTTCCTTGTAACCTGCTTCATAATATACACTGGCACATGCACCATGTTCCACCTGCAGGGAATATCTCAATGTCATTATTGTCTCTAACACGAGCATCATGATCAACTCAACCTGCCCTACACAAACAACCTCCGATCTCTCATAAGCACTCATGATCACTACACCGTACTCTTTCTCTGAGCACTCATGATCACGACACCGCACTCTACACTGTACTCTCTTCAAAAGCAACAAGATCGGGCAACATACCGTGCATCAGGTTCTTATGACCATCTCTCTGATCCACCTCGATCTAACCCTTGAGACCAAATACTGAGACACCACTGATGACCAACTCATCATGTGCCAACTATGTCTAAATGCATCACGCATTTATGAATCAAAATGACAGCTCCCTGCAACACACAATAATGCTTTCATTGACATCGATCACCCCCTGATCTATTCGATCACCTTAATCATATGATTGTCGTCGAACCCGCATCAAATTGTGCAAGTGCAAAATCGGCTCTAAAACAACGAAATTTTACAAATCCAATACCACCACTGCATACGGAGTACCACAAAGCATATGGTTGCATACATGGGTTGGAAAATTTTAACACTGATTAGTCGAACCACTCTCAAATTAATAATAATTGTCGATATTTCTGCCATAAATTTAGTTTTTAGCTACATCAATTGTTATTTGCTGTTTTGACCATCACATAAAATCTCACAAAGCTATCTTTACAATACCTCTTCACGTGACCATGCCTGCATGCATTTATTTTCTTTTCTTTTTCAATTTTCCACACGTGCAAATCACGTGCGCTTCAATTTTCTTAATCACATGAGCCCAAGTCTGACTCTCCTTTCTCTACACGCAGCAGTCATACTCCCTTAGCATGTGATCTGCACGTGCTGCGAACAAAGAAACCCTTGCTTGATCCTGCTTCCTCTCTCAGCACCGCCATGGCTTGGAGCTCGACAAAAAAACATGTACCCCCGACCACCTCGAATCATACTAGCGCGCACCCATATCATTTTAACTTCACGACTGCTTTTCATCCAACTCTAGATCTATAGACCACCGCCGATATCCTGAGCACCATAAAAAACACAATTCTTTTCCAACTTGGCCATTTTTTATTTATAAAAATCGACGTGGGCCCATGCCATGTCATAATATGGCGCTAATCGTGCCAGATTAATATTTTTGTTAACGCTAATTAAAAATAGGGGTTGCCAACCCCGATTTTATGTAATCCAGTTTTTTTAAACAGATTCTCAAAAAGAGAATTGCTATGGGCGGGTTCTATTTAAAACCCGGGGTTTCCAACCTCGGGTTTCGATTTAATCCGTGGGGCCTTGTAAATCTGCGTTCATTGTTTCAGTCTTAGGGTTTTATTTGTTCTTCTCATATCGATCTCTTCTAGATTGAACCCCAACGCCTCTTCCTCCCCTCTTATCCACTCTTCAATAGTTTATCTCCGGCAACCTCTTTTTTCTTTATTAACTTGAAGCAGGTGCCTCCTCCCTTTTTGTTGCTTGTTTGCTTTGCATTTGAAAAATCTAAAAAGCATATCTTGCATTACTTGTTTGTTTTAAATTTGAAAAATCTAAAAAGCATATTTTGCATTCTTAGGTTGCAACACTAGAGCAACCATCACTTTGTTTTGGGGTTTGTCCCCACATTCTAGTTTTGTACCGACATCTATTTGTGCCTTTCCTTGTAGTTTTTTGATTCAAGACATGCATTTAGGATATGATATTTTTATTTTATGATATAAGATCCTTTTTATGCGGTTAATAAAAAGAATGTACTCGCAGAATAAACTAGAAGTCTTTCCATGCTTAGCTTAAATTGAGGTTCATCTGGAATGGACCTTCCCTAGGTGCAATCATTTCCTTAAACAATATCAGCAATAGATATATTATTATCTTTTGGGGAGTCTAAACTATAATGTTCTTTTAGACAATGATTAATGATAAGATTGTGCGAATATAACATCACATGCACACAATTGTAATCTCTACAGGTTGTATGGGAGTCTTATTTAACTTCAGTTTTAGAGTCACTTCCTCCTGTATGCTGATATGAAGCTCATATATGGAGATCTAGGACGCCCATTATATGCTTCAAAATTGTACAAATGCACGTCCCAGATCGTGTCATGCGTCAATTTGGCCTTGAACAACACATTCCTATAACTGTAAAGCGTGTGGAGAATATCGGACGACGAGGACGACCACAGACTGATTGGAGCTGTGTTGAGCGTCATGCATACTTGGATCGATGGACAAACCAACAAAATCATATTCAGTTACAGGTTGATCCTGTTATCACAATGACAACATATCAATATTGGTTTTGGGGAATCACTCGGAGATGGATTCAATTTACTACCCAACCACCAATCACTTGCACACCGCGGGGGCAATTTGAGAGCGAGCTGGTAATCTCATAATCTTAAATTTGTAATCTATATACTTACTTCAAAATTTTGATTTTCTTTTTATTCTTCAATGCTGAATATATAGGTTGACGGACTATATTATCTAGATCAGATAGCAACTCAAGGTTGGGAAGGTGACGAACAGATGATTACCATGACACTTTTTGATATTAGTATATACATTCGTTCTCTTCTTGCACGACACAGATTCACTCGTCCAGATATAGTGGAGAAAGATATTATAGTGTATTCGCGTAGACAACATGGAGAAGGTTCATTGAGATAGGAAGAGCTTGAAACATCTCAGCATGTGATAGATGGACCAGGACCTTCCCAGCCTAAGCCATTTCAACCATCTCAGCCACATCCACAAGGTCGAGAATTACGAGGTCAAGGACGAAAGAGGATTACACGTGACTAGGGGTGTATGCGTTGTTCTTGTTACATATTGAAACTTAATATGTAGGAAACATGGATATTTTTTGTGACATGGATAAATATTATTTTTGGCTTTATGTTTTTTTCTTTTTGGAGATCATGTTGATAAATTAGAATTGGTTTGAAGCCAATCATAATTTATTCAGTTTTGGATTTAATGAAATGGAGATGATTTTCAAGTCTTTTAATGTGTTATACATATGATTTAGCATGTGTCTGTGTGAGAGAGATATTTTAATCTTTAATTTTGTTCACGTTTGTGGGATGAGAATGGACGAAACCCGGGTTGACGGCCATGGTTTATATTTTGATTTATTCTCCACCAGCTAAAATTTAAAGCCGAGGTTGGCGACCATTAATTTCTTATAAAATTTAAAATCCGGAATGCCAACCACGGTTCTAAAAATAATGCCTGTGATCTGTTTGAGTCTCTGTTTAAAAAAATTGAATTACAGAAAACCGTGGTTGGCAACCCTGGTTTTTAACTTGCGTTAACAAAAAATTAATCTGGAGCGATTAGCACCATATTATGACGTGGCAAGTGTCCTGGTCAGTTTTGATAATCTTCTATATATAATGTAAATACTCTTTGGTTAGAGGTCCAACCTTTTCCTTTTTTCTAAAAAAAATGGGAGAAGAATCCTCACTTTTCAAGCCTCTACATCATCAACTTCAAACAAAAAGACAAAACAAAAAATTAAAAGTTCCTTTTATCTTCTCTTTTCAAAATTTAAAGAAAAAGGAGAAAAAAACTCACCTCCTAAGGTCTCCAGCTCATCTAAGAAAAAGACGAAAATAATAATGCATTCAAATGAAAATTTTCACATACACCCTTATTATTTATAAATTTATACATAAATCATCCTTTAAATGAAAATATGCACATAAAACCTCATTATTAATAAATTTTCATTCTCACTACTGAAATGTTAAATTCAAATGAAAAGAATAAAAAAGGAGAAAAATCCCCAATTCTTAGGCCATCCAAATCATCTTTCTCTTTCTTCTACCAAAAAAAATTTAATTGTTTATATGTAGAACCCTCTACATCTCTCTCCTCCCAAAAAATACTAGAACCCTTCACATCTCTTTCTCTCTCTTCTCCCAAAAAATTAATTACTTTTTAATTATTAGAACCCTCCACATCTCTCTCTTCTCCAAAAAAAATAATTTTTAAATCAAAAATTCTTGTTAAAATAATGCCAGGTCGGTTTCACT
The DNA here is from genome assembly GCA_030015575.1 of Agapanthus africanus. Taxonomy (NCBI): domain Eukaryota; kingdom Viridiplantae; phylum Streptophyta; class Magnoliopsida; order Asparagales; family Amaryllidaceae; genus Agapanthus; species Agapanthus africanus. The sequence continues at coordinate 78,646,771 of JASDDO010000018.1, forward strand.
AATTAAATATTTATTAAGGATATTTTAAAAAATTGTTCATTTATATTTGTTGTTTTGACCAGCACATAAAATCTCACAAAGCTATCTTTACAATGCCTCTTCACGTGACCAAGCCTGCATGCATTTCTTTGCTTTTCTTTTTCAATCTTCTTCATGTGCAAATCATGTGCCTTTCAATTTTCATAATCACATGAGCCCAAGTCAAACTCTCCTTTCTCTGCACACAGCAGCCATACTCCCTTAGCACGTGATCTGCACGTACTGTGAACAAAGAAACCCTAGCCTGATTCCGTTTTCTCTCTCAGCGCCGCCATGGCTTGGAGCTCAACAAAAAACATGTACCTTCGAGCACCGCGAATCGTGCTAGCGCTCACCCATATCATTTCGACATAACGATTACTTCTCATCCAACTCCAGATCTATAGACCACCGCCGGTGTCCCGAGCACCATCAAAAACACAATTCTTCTCCAACTTCATTTGGATTTGATCGCTCTGGTTGTCCAAATGACAAATCCGACCATCGAAGCACCTCTATCGGCTCCACCTCAGCAGATGTACAAGACAACCAAATCCATCTTCTTCTTCATCACCCCTTGATGTAATCTTGTGAACTCGGAACCCACGACCGATCGCCATCGGCTCTGTTACAACTTGTTGGGGATTCCAATCTCCTAAACCACATCAAGAACACAAGATGCATATTATAATCACACCATGAAGAAGATCAACACATCGATATAACCTGGTTCGACCATCTCAGGCTACATCCATGAGGTTAGAAACAAGGATCTCATTAATACAGAAAAGAGATTACAAAGTATTGCACCACTCAACATTCTCTCTTTCATCCTCCTCTCTTGTTCTCACACCACAAAAGAGGGTATGCACAAAATATTCTCAAACAATTACATCTCTCAAGCCAATCTATCTTTTCCCCAAAAAGAGATATATACCAAAACCCTAATTTCTATTGGTAACCCACACCAATAGATGATCCGGCCCAAATGGCCTAAATGCATACGGATACGAAACACAATCCTAACGGTTAGGAGCTTATCTTTACCTGTATCAATATCGATCGCGTAACCATGGAAGTATATCATCATCTTATAGATATATATCATGCATCCATATATAAGCCTATAAAGTAGCCGAAAGATGTATATAAAACACTTTCAAAATAGCCGTATGATACATATATCACAGCATAAGAAACTGACGTGGTTTTATGAAATATTATATGTGTTTTGTTTAAAGTATATGTCTTGCTTTTTAGAAATGAGTTTTAAGAGGATTTTCGTTTAAAAGTTTCTTGTGTCGTTCCAGACAAGTCAAAATAGTGAAACTATAACTCATTTAGAAACCTCTTTATGTGCATCAACATATGAAAATAGTATTCAGGTATTGTCCCATGGATCAGTCATGTTCGGCTACTATATACCATAATCTATAATAGTGTATCTCGACGGATCGCGCAACATTCACATATGAGTGTCCAACATCGACACTCTAAATCACACGAGTGTCCATCATCGGCACTCAAACTCATCATCCACCGAGTGTCCATCACCAATACTCAGAATTGTCATAAATATCGTGTCTATCACAGACAGGTAAATCCAGATATTATAGGCACTGTCTCGTCAGACCAATCCTCTCTCAATATCCATAGTTCCGGTCGGTATCTCCTGGATATCCGCCGTGCTCTAGTATATCTCCAGTATCGAGTGTCCTCGTTAAGCTCCCCGCCTCAAATGCGGCTTTCCTACCCCTTGGCCTCGACCGGCACCATGTATCCGACTGTATACTCCCCCACTCAGTCTCGATATTATGTGGTTTGATCATCTCGTCCTACATCCAAGAGGCTAAAAACGATGATCTCATTAATACACAAAAGATATTATAAAGAATTGCACCACTCAACAATCTCTCTTTCATCCTCCTCTCTTGTTCTCACACCATAAGAGAGGGGATGCTCAAAATATTCTCACGCAGTTACATCTCTCAAGCTAACCTATCTTTCCCTACAAAGAAATATATATATAAAAACCCTAATATCTATTGTTACCCTACACCAATAGATGACCCAGCCTAAATGGCCCATAAACACATATGGATACGAGACACAATCCTAACAATCTCCACGTTGGCTCAAATCCGTAACCCACATCTCGGAAGATACATCATTTTCCTTGTAACCTGCTTCATAATATACACTGGCACATGCACCATGCTCCACCTACAGGGAATATCTCACTGTCATTATTTTCTCTAACACGAGCATCATGATCAACTCAACCTGCCCTACACAAACAACCTTCGATCTCTCATAAGCACTCATGATCACTACACCGTACTCTTCCTCTGAGCACTCATGATCATGACACCGCACTCTACACTGTACTCTCCTCAAAAGCAACAAGATCAGGCAATATACCTGTAACGTTTTGAAAATCGTTTCGGTGAAATTTCGGAAAATCGGTAAAATAAGGGGGTTTTCCGTAAAAAGTCAAAATACAAATATTTTTAATATAAAATTAAATATACATATTCTAGCTATGTAATTACTAGTAATTGGTGTTTATTGAGCCACTGGTGAAATTTCAAATTTTCTGAAATTTTTCCGAAATTAATTATTTTAATATTATTTTAAGCCGTTACTAATACATTTAATTAGGAAAAATTACAAATTGGAATGAGTTGAAACACATTTTATGCATCATAACATATTAAATAAAATTTTATCATGTGGTTTCTGAAATGAAATGGTTTGTCAAAACGGTTTAGAAAATATCGAAGAAAAAAGGTTTTTTCGGTGAAATTAGTGTTAATGGGAATTGGGGTAATACATTTATCTTTTTCCCTAACCCACACACCCACACCTCACCCTCTCTTCCTCTCCCTATGTGGCCGGCCCCACCATGACAGCCCTCCCCCCTTCTCTCTCCAATCACCTCCTTTTTCAAAAAGAAAAGAAAAGAAAAGAATAGAAAATGAAAGAAACAAAGTGGACTTTGACTAGATGTGATTTTCCCCACCTCCCTCTCTCTCCTCCTTTTTCCTCACCTGCAGCCGAGCCCCCCTTCATTGCTGTCCAGAAATTTCCCCAAAACCACATCTCTTTTTCCTTCAAAAATTTCATCTTTTTGCCTCAAAATCAAGCTAAAAATTCAATATTTCTTAAATCCAATCTCTACCCATTTCTTCTTGACCTATTCTAGTGTGGATCATGGATCAAGAGAGCAATTTAGAGTCCAAGATTTTGGTGCTAGATCTCTAATTTTGTGAGGTATAATCTTAGCATTTTGCATAAGTTATTGTTTGATTACTTGAATCTAGCTATTATGTGTTTAATTAGGAATTAATTGTGGTTTTGATATTAAAGATTTAACTTTCAAGAGGGGGTTGTGAACTAAAGTTAGGGTTTTTGTTGTGTAATTATGGTTGCAATGTGTAGATTATCATCTTGAGGAAATGAAAACCTAACCTAGTTGCTAGTTTACTAATTGATACTTGTAAATTGTTAAAATTGGAATTTTATGCAAACTAGGTTTTGGAAATTAATTGCAAATGTTAGACTAAAAATCTAATTAGGTTTTTCATGACTTCATTAACATTATTAAGTGTAATTTAATACTTTAGATCATGCAAATCTAAGCTATATTGTAGTTTGTGTATTTTTGCTATAAAATTGTTAAAATTGGTTATGTATGCAAACTAGATTTTTTGAGATTGATATTAAGAATTAAGTTTAAAATCTAATTAACATTGGTATGACTTAATTAAGATGTTTAGTGAGCCTTATGGCCATTAGTTTTGTTAAAACGTCGAGTTTTGTACTAAAACAGGAAATTTTTGCTTGCTAGATTTTCGGAAAAATGGCTTTTAAAGTGAATTTGGGGTTTTTGTGAATTTTAAGCTATTTTATATTATAATTAGTGCTCGTGATTGTACAATGAGTGTGTTTGGGTTTTTCTCGATGGTTTGGCGTTTGTACGCCGACGTCGAGAGTTTTTGGGTTGATTTGTGAAAGCAAACCATAGGTTTTGACCTATGTGGGATTCGTGTGTCATTTTGGTCATGAGTCGGATTTTAATGCGATACGGTGCGTTATGATATGTAGGTACCCTATATGAACTTCAAGACGACAAGCAAGCGCGTGGCGACGTCGGCACCGGCGAGCGAGGACCAGGTGAGTAGATTTATATCTATGGGGAGAAGTCGGGTGGATGGCGTATAGCACCCCCGCAGTTCGTGGTGATGTATACGAATACGTATACACACATTTATTGATTATATATTGTTTGAGTTTATTGATGATAAATATGGAGATTTGGTGTTCTTGGATTAGTTTAGTGTTAGTTACGAAACCCTAGAGTAGTTGTTACACGCACACACGCACACACACATATGCATACATCTATGTTATTACCTGTGCGTATATGGGGAGTTGTGTTTATGTGTTTACCTGGGTATGGGACTAGGTGTTCACATACTGGATTTGCAGAAGATACTTGGGATTGAGATGAGTCGATGAGATTTGAGTTGAGACCGTGAGATCGGTGATATGGCAGGATTCGTACTTGAGATACGTCCTGATGTTATAGCGGATCTTTGAATGACAATGCCATGTAAATAGTGATATTAGTCATGTACTAGACGTAGGTCAGTACCCCAGATGATGATCTTGATAAAGAGGATACCAGATGAACAGTGTGATGAGTATGATATTGACCCGTACCCAGATTTGGGGATGCCGTACGACGGATTTACGTACGAGCTATATATTGATGATTGATCCGCACTCTTGACTTGGGATGTCTGATTATAGATATGGTATCGGATATGATATTATTGAGGCGGGATCACCGACTAATATTTATACAGGTATGTATACGTATCGACTCAGATGTTAGACGGTTTCCTTACCTGTAGTTTAGCTTGTTAGTTCAGCCGTATAATTTAGTGTAGTTGTTAGACTAGATTAGACTCTATCTATTTCAAAACTAACGAATCGTGGGTATTTTAAAAGACAGGTCAAGGGATTCTATGGATATTTCAAAAGACGTATCTTTTCTTAAAAACACCGTAGCCTTTATTTTCAAAACATCGCGATTCGTGTTATTTCAAAGGGCATTATTGTAGGACTTATATTAGGGTAATGCAGTTTAGTTATCGTTGTGTCTAGTATTCCGCTCATTATTACTGTTCGCTCAGCATCGCATACTTATATTATAATTTCTTATTGCATTGTTGATATCATACTGTTAGGATACCAGCACCATTACCGATGATGCGTATGTACCACGTACACTTGCCGGCTCACACACATCTTCATCGGTAATTGCCATGCCATGCACACCTTAGAAAATATTATTGCCTAATTTAGCTTGTTAACTAGTAGTTTAGACATTGTAGTTGTTACTTGTCACTTCATGCATACTGTTATTCATTATATGCCGCATTCATGGATGCTCATGCTTATATTCATGGTTTTACATGCTATTGATGATTCGGATTTCCATGATATTTTCTGGATTTGGAGGAAAACCGCAAAACATATATAAACTGCTTTCTCTCTTTTTAAATAAAAATACGGTTTTCCCATGATGTATCAGTCATCCACCATGAGTTTGCTGATGGATTTCGAGACCCGATTCGAAGAGATGGATGAACCGTTTCGGGTACATGGTGGGCCCGGTGCGGTACCCCGGGACAAGAAGATCGTGTTGTTGACGTTGAGCCTGTGCAGGGGAGCACGACCGACCGATGATATTACCCGACGCGTCGGATATCCGGAGGATACCGTCGTGGTCATGAGATGGATGGTAGGGGCCGGCCTGGACTGACGGCGCCCTAGTCATTGTTATTGAGACATTGAGATTTCGAGATATTGAGGTACAGAGACTGTGATACAGAGATATCGAGACATTAGGATTACGTTTTGTGTCGATGTTAGGCACTGTTTTATGCTGATTTCATTATGATACCTCATTTTAAAAATACAGAAATCTCACTAATTTATGGAAGCAGTTTTCTTCAGTACAAGCATTCTGTTTCATGCATTCATACATCATCCATATGATATATTGCTACCTGAGGCACTGACACGGGCATATGGGATTACACTTGGGTTAGATATTTACCCTAGTCATTGTTATAGGCTGCATGATATATATATATATATATATTTGAGGATATATTATGATCGTATGACATAGGATTGCGTCATACATGCGCTTCAATTCGTAGATGTTTTTCTATTCACGAGTTGGCAACTCACCCCCGTTGTGCCATAGTTCTTGCAGGTTTCGCCGTACAGGTTTCACGGCTTTGCTGGCACTATTTTCCATTTCCGGGTGACTTGCTAGCAGGTGGGTTTATTTGTATCGTACCCATCATTATATCTTGTATATCATTATTCAGTTGTATCTAGAAGTTCCATCAACTAAACATGTATTTATTTTTGAGATAGAGACCAGTGATGTTATTCTTTCGACCTTAGAGTCGCGTGTTGTATTTCTGTGGATTTCTTGTTGTTTTGAGTTCCTTTTGAATTTTGATCCTCGCCCTTGGCGTTGTATATTATATTGCTTGTGTGGTTGTGACCGTCGATTGACGAAGAGCCAGCTCCCGCTTGGGGATGCCTTTTATTGATTTCGTATACTATTCATGTTGTATCCCGTCTGGAAGCCAGTATTTGCAAAGGAGACTCTGCCGAAATTTTCAGGAAATATTTGATGTTTTTAAAACCACATAATTCCGCTTATGCTATTAAACTACTTGATTTTAAATTGGTTTTTCCTTCACTCTACTACTTTTCTTGGTTTGGATTTCTGGGTTTTCGGCTTACTTAGATTACGTACGTCTCGAGACGTTTCGTAGTTTAAGTGCCGGTCATGTTCCGTACTTTCGGGATGTGACAAAGTTGGTATCAGAGCGTTAGGTTTTACCTTCGGATCGTAGGATGACCCTTGGTTGATGGAATATGTGACTAAAGTAGAGTTACGTACCGTGGGTATGTTCCGCGGCATACTTACGATACGCTACTCCACTTAAGGAGCCTTAGGATATACATTTCCTTGTTCAGTATCATATTCACTCTTGATCTAGCCTCATCGGTACTAGTTTTGGTTTTGCTGCCACGATTACGGGCAGGGAGAGCTACGGCTAGAGTTGCGGTCAGCATGAGCTCGTCAAGAACGAGGACTGACCAGGGCATGATTCCGGCGACACACGATTGCAGAGATGTGTCTTTTCATTGTGTTTTCGCGCCACGAGCGTTGGGTGGATTGCTGTATGAGATTACTCGAACGTGCCGATTTGCACTAGAGGATTGAACCACTGATAGAGGCCAGCCAGATTTTGATGACCGTTGACATATGTCTTATTCATGACGATTGAGGCACTGTTCAACGTGCAGACGAATGAGCCAGTTGTTGCTGCGAACGACGAGATATCGCCCCAGATGTTGGAGCTATTGCAGTACGAGATTGTACTAAGAGATGATAGAAGGTCGCTAGTCACCGATGATGAATGACTAGGACATGTGATTCGTTCGCCTACCCCGATGCGAGGTCATCAGATAGATTAATTCCAGCTAGAGATGACTTCACGCGGAGACGTAGAGAGTCGACAAAGACGATAGAATGTCGGAAACCTATTATTCCAGGTTTAAAGTATTCGGAAAGACATGCAGGCAATTCTATGGACCCTCTAGAAGAATGAAACCCTAACTCGACTTAATGACCGCGTGAAAGCCTTTGAACCTTAGGGTTTGCGGCAGTTCCGCGGCGCCATTAGTGAGGCTTGGGTTTGCCCTTCTACGGCTGGACCACCGATGCTGTGGTATGTATTCGATACTATTAAACTGTGCCCAAGATGTTGAGCTCTTGGGGGATTATGAGGTTTTGACAATCGATCGGATGGTTCGACTTCATTCGGATACTAGGTGGTGAGATGCATTTTTGGGAGACTCCAGATACGAGGGTAGCCATTGGAGCTCAATCCATGCAGCCACGACGGGACGAGTCCGAAGCAGTCGACATCAAGGAAAAGTGGAGTAAGTGGTTCGTACGAGATCTTGATGAGACGACGTTCCACTCCACCGACATCAGAGATGTGATACGCATGCCGAGGCATTGTACTTGGATATACCTTTCAGAAGGAGTCGCGATGAGTACGCAGCCGTTCCGGAACGGGAACAGATCTAGTAAGGGACGATGACTTCCGGACAGTTCGGCAGAGACGAGATTTGGGAGAGATTTCGACAGGAATTTTCTGGAATGAATTACGAGAAGACTTGGACCCAGGAGTGGTCATGTTACGCATACCGGCAGGCCAGAGTTCAGGATCGTCGACGAGACATGCTATGAGTGACCACGACAGTTGGCCAGAGATTCTTGGAGGATGTGCTTGAGCGGGACTATTCCGCCATACTTGATTTTGGTATTTTGAGCGATCTATTCGCATGATTTGGTTTTGATGATTGAGTTTCATGATATCGTTTTCATGCGCCATGGTTGCACCTACCGCGTATTTACGATTTTTGCACAGTTGTTACACTCGTTATCGTTTTCGTGCCTTGGTTTCTCATGTTTATGATTTTATGGGTTTCATACAGTTGAGTTGATTTTGTGCGTATATACGCATACGATTTGGTTTTTGCACTCGATATGATTCACATATGCTTACAGTGCAGTGATACGCACTTTGTGCACTTAGATGCACTGGACTTCGATTTTGATTGTGATACTCGATATTTGTTCTGTGCACCTTGTGCACCTGATTTAATTTTGCGCATGTTCGGCGCTTGATATTGGATTTCATGATTTCGTGCATGATAGATGCACCTGCCTTGGATTTTTGCGCATGTTGAGCGCATGTTTTGAGATGTGATTTTGGTGCACACCAGATGCACTAAATCGAGATTCTTCGTGCATGTCAGATGCACCTGATTTTGCTGTCAGGCACACACGTTGCCTACGACAGATGCTTTGTGCACACCCAAGGCACTTAGATCTTGTTTCTGTGCACTTGTATGGCACGTATATGGATTTTGATTTCCGTGCGCATCAGACGCACGTAGTATTCATACGCGTATTTTGGGATTGATTTTTCTTATAGAGCAGTACGTTTTTATGATATTGCTATGTGTTTTCGTACTGAGGAGGACTAGTCAGAGGACAGTACCTGAATATATTTTGCATGCATTGATAGTTATTGAAGGGATTTCCAAAAAAAGCGAGCTATAGTCTCAGTATTTACCTACGTGTCTGATATGACACGAAATGTTTAAAACAAGGAGACCCTTCTAAATTGTTTCCAAAACGGCGGAACGTACATATTAAACAAAGGATATATATATATATATATATATATATATATGTAGTTATTTTCTTACAATAGACGTCCGCCACTGTGCAGTGCTGCGAGCATCGCACAGCGATTTGAAGAAGATTTGGCATGCATTGCTTCCAGATGTTTTAATGATGTATATCATATTGATTTTCATTTTGGATTTAGACATTGTGTCTTCACCATTACTCCGATAATTGCGGGATGCTTGACGGAGTTTTGATTTTGAGTTATATGCTCATTTTTCATGCGCATGCGCTGCGCTACGATTTGTTTTAGTTAATTATGATTTCGGAGCCCTGACGACTTGATGGTTTTGCTTAGATGTTTTAGTATTTTGGGGGGGGGAGTTTTAATTTAAATTCGGGGACCGAATTTCTTTAAGGGGGAAAGATTGTAACGTTTTGAAAATCGTTTCGGTGAAATTTCGGAAAATCGGTAAAATAAGGGGGTTTTCCGTAAAAAGTCAAAATACAAATATTTTTAATATAAAATTAAATATACATATTCTAGTTATATAATTACTAGTAATTGGTGTTTATTGAGCCACTGGTGAAATTTCAAATTTTCTGAAAATTTTTCCGAAATTAATTATTTTAATATTATTTTAAGCCGTTACTAATACATTTAATTAGGAAAAATTACAAATTGGAATGAGTTGAAACAAATTTTGTGCATCATAACACATTAAATAAAATTTTATCATGTGGTTTCTGAAATGAAATGGTTTGTCAAAACGGTTTAGAAAATATCGAAGAAAAAAGGCTTTTTTCGGTGAAATTAGTGTTAATGGGAATTGGGGTAATACATTTATCTTTTTTCCTAACCCACACACCCACACCTCACCCTCTCTCCCTCTCCCCATGTGGTCGGCTCCACCATGACAGCCCTCCCCCTCTCTCTCTGTCTCTCCAATCACCTCCTTTTTCAAAAAGAAAAGAAAAGAAAAGAATAGAAAATGAAAGAAACAAAGTGGACTTTGACTAGATGTGATTTTCCCCACCTCCCTCTCTCTCCTCCTTTTTCCTCACCTGCAGCCAAGCCCCCCTTCATTGCTGTCCAGAAATTTCCCCAAAACCCCATCTCTTTTTCCTTCAAAAATTTCATCTTTTTGCCTCAAAATCAAGCTAAAAATTCAATATTTCTTAAATCCAATCTCTACCCATTTCTTCTTGACCTATTCTAGTGTGGATCATGGATCAAGAGAGCAATTTGGAGTCCAAGATTTTGGTGCTAGATCTCTAATTTTGTGAGGTATAATCTTAGCATTTTGCATAAGTTATTGTTTGATCACTTGAATCTAGTTATTATGTGTTTAATTAGGAATTAATTGTGGTTTTGATATTAAAGATTTAACTTTCAAGAGGGGGTTGTGAACTAAAGTTAGGGTTTTTGTTGTGTAATTATGGTTGCAATGTGTAGATTATCATCTTAAGGAAATGAAAACCTAACCTAGTTGCTAGTTTACTAATTGATGCTTGTAAATTATTAAAATTGGAATTTTATGCAAACTAGGTTTTGGAAATTAATTGCAAATGTTAGACTAAAAATCTAATTAGGTTTTTCATGACTTCATTAACATTATTAAGTGTAGTTTAATGCTTTAGATCATGCAAATCTAAGCTAGATTGTAGTTTGTGCATTTTTGCTATAAAATTGTTAAAATTGGTTATGTATGCAAACTAGATTTTTTGAGATTGATATTAAGAATTAAGTTTAAAATCTAATTAACATTGGTATGACTTAATTAAGAAGTTTAGTGAGCCTTATGGCCATTAGTTTTGTTTAAACGTCGAGTTTTGTACTAAAACGAGAAATTTTTGCTTGCTAGATTTTCGGAAAAATGGCTTTTAAAGTGAATTTGGGGTTTTTATGAATTTTAAGCTATTTTATATTATAATTAGTGCTCGTGATTGTACAATGAGTGTGTTTGGGTTTTTCTCGATGGTTTGGCGTTTGTACGCCGACGTCGAGGGTTTTTGGGTTGATTTGTGAAAGCAAACCATAGGTTTTGACCTATGTGGGATTCGTGTGTCGTTTTGGTCATGAGTCGGATTTTAATGCGATACGGTGCGTTATGATATGTAGGTACCCCATGTGGACTTCAAGACGACAAGCAAGCGCGTGGCGACGTCGGCACCGGCGAGCGAGGACCAGGTGAGTAGATTTATATCTACGGGGAGAAGTCGGGTGGATGGCGTATAGCACCCCCGCAGTTCGTGGTGATGTATACGAATACGTATACACACATTTATTGATTATATATTGTTTGAGTTTATTGATGATAAATATGGAGATTTGGTGTTCTTGGATTAGTTTAGTGTTAGTTGCGAAACCCTAGAGTAGTTGTTACACCCACACACGCACACACACACATGCATACATCTATGTTATTACCTGTGCGTATATGGGGAGTTGTGTTTATGTGTTCACCTGGGTATGGGACTAGGTATTCACATACTGGATTTGCGGATGATACTTGGGATTGAGATGAGTCGATGAGATTTGAGTTGAGGCCGTGAGATCGGTGATATGGCAGGATTCGTACTTGAGATACGTCCTGATGTTATAGCGGATCTTTGAATGACAATGCCATGTAAATAGTGATATTAGTCATGTACTAGACGTAGGTCAGTACCCCAGATGATGATCTTGATAAAGAGGATACCAGATGAACAGTGTGATGAGTATGATATTGACCCGTACCTAGATTTGGGGATGCCGTACAACGGATTTACGTACGAGCTATATATTGATGATTGATCCGCACTCTTGACTTGGGATGTCTGATTATAGATATGGTATCGGATATGATATTATTGAGGCGGGATCACCGACTAATATTTATACAGGTATGTATACGTATCGACTTGATGTTAGACGGTTTTCTTACCTGTAGTTTAGCTTGTTAGTTCAGCCGTATAGTTTAGTGTAGTTGTTAGACTAGATTAGACTCCTATCTATTTCAAAACTAACGAATCGTGGATATTTTAAAAGACAGGTCAAGGGATTCTACGGATATTTCAAAAGACGTATCTTTTCTTAAAAACACCATAGCCCTTATTTTCAAAACATCGCGATTCGTGTTATTTCAAAGGGCATTATTATAGGACTTATATTAGGGTAATGCAGTTTAGTTATCGTTGTGTCTAGTATTCCGCTCATTATTACTGTTCGCTCCGCATCGCATACTTATATTATAATTTCTTATTGCATTGTTGATATCATACTGTTAGGACACCAGCACCATTACCGATATTGCGTATGTACCACGTACACTTACTTGCCGGCTCACACACATCTTCATCGGTAATTGCCATGTCACGCACACCTTAGAAAATATTATTACCTAATGTAGCTTGTTAACTAGTAGTTTAGACATTGTAGTTGTTACTTGTCACTTCATGCATACTGTTATTCATTATATGCCGCATTCATGGATGCTCATGCTTATATTCATGGTTTTACATGCTATTGATGATTCGGATTTCCATGATATTTTCTGGATTTGGAGGAAAACCGCAAAACATATATAAACTGCTTTCTCTCTTTTTAAATAAAAATGCGGTTTTTTCATGATGTATGAGTCGTCCACCATGAGTTTGCTGATGGATTTCGAGACCCGATTCGAGGAGATGGATGAACCGTTTCGGGTACATGGTGGGCCGGTGCGGTACCCCGGGGCAAGAAGATCGTGTTGTTGACGTTGAGCCTGTGCAGGGGAGCACGACCGACCGGTGATATTACCCGACGCGTCGGATATCCGGAGGATACCGTCGTGGTCATGAGATGGATGGTAGGGGCCGGCCTGGACTGACGGCCCCCTAGTCATTGTGATTGAGACATTGAGATTTCGAGATATTGAGGTACAGAGACTGTGATACAGAGATATCGAGACATTGGGATTACGTTTTGTGCCGATGCTAGGAACTGTTTTATGCTGATTTCATTATGATACCTCATTTTAAAAATACAGAAATCTCACTAATTTATGGAAGCGGTTTTCTTCAGTACATGCATTCTGTTTCATGCATTCATACATCATCCATATGATATATTGCTACCTGAGGCACTGACACGGGCATATGGGATTACACTTGGGTTAGATATTTACCCTAGTCATTGTTATAGGCTGCATGATATATATATATATTTGAGGATATATTATGATCGTATGACCTAGGATTGCGTCATACATGCGCTTCTATTCGTAGATGTTTTTCTATTCACGAGTTGGCAACTCACACCCGTTGTGCCATAGTTCTTGCAGGTTTCACCGTACAGGTTTCATTACGGCATTGCTGGCACTATTTCCATTTCCGTGTGACTTGCTAGCAGGTGAGTTTATTTGTATAGCACCCATCATTATATCTTGTATATCATTATTCAGTTGTATCTAGAAGTTCCATCAACCAAACATGTATTTATTTTTGAGATAGAGACCAGTGATGTTATTCTTTCGACCTTAGAGTCGCGCGTTGTATTTCTGTGGATTTCTTGTTGTTTTGAGTTCCTTTTGAATTTTGATCCTCGCCCTTGACGTTGTATATTATATTACTTGTGTGGTTGTGACCGTCGATTGACGAAGAGTTATGTCACGACCCGAAAGTACGAAACGTGACCGGCACTTAGATTACGAAGCGTCTAGAGGCGCTACGTAACCTAAGTAAGCCGAAGCCCAGAAATCTAAACCATAAAAGAAGAAGAAGAAGAAAAAGAAAACAAGTTTAAAAGCATCAGCAAATTTTCTCAAAAATTTCGGCAGAGTCTCCTCTGTAAAAACTGGCCCCCAAACGGGTACAACAAGTATAATATAAATAAACAATAAAAAGTATCCCTAAACGGGTGCTAGCTCAACGACAACAGGCGGAAACAACCACAACAAACACAATAATATACAACGCCAAAGGGCGAGGCTCAAAACTCAAAAGAAAACAAAACCACCAGATCAGAGTAATGCATGCGCGACTCTAAGGTCGAAATAAAAGACTGGTCCAATAAACTTATCAAGTAATACAAGTATGGTTGATGGAGCTTACTAGATACAAATGAATAAATAAAATACAATGGTGGTTCAGATACAAGTGAACCAACCTACCGTGCAAATCACCCTGAAAGAATAGATGTGCCAGCAAGCTGCCAGGGAAACCTGTACATCGAACCTGTAATAAAATTTGGCACAACGGGGGTGAGTTGCCAACTCGTGAGTAGAAGACATCTACAAAAAGAAATCGAATGCACGACGCTATCCTAGGTCATAATAATGCACTACTAATCTCAATCCTTAGTAATAGCAGGGTAATACTACGTGTAAGTGCAGATACTCCGTGCTCGTGTCAGTGCCTCATATAGTACTATGTTATATGAATGGATATGCATGCACCATGAATGTAAAATAAGCAATCCTGAAATCCAGGTATATCTGTATAAGAAATCTTTGGCTGTTATCATAGTAAAATGTGTATAAGAATCTGAAATCTCAACAATGAAATCCATGGAAATCCGTGTCAAGCATCGACACAAACATGTAAATCTCAAGTCTCATAGTCTCAATACCTCGGGCTCCGTCAGTCCGGATCGGCCCATATCATCAAATCTCACGACAACGGTCGGTATCCTCCGGATATCCGCCGCGCCAGACATCACCGGTAGGTAGCCTTCCCCTGCCAGGCTCATCGTCTACAACTCGATCTTCTTGCCCTGGGGTACCATACCGGGCCCACCATGTACCCGAGACGGTTCATCCACTCTTCGAATCGGGTCTCGAAATCCAACAGAAAACATGAAATCTCATGGTGGACGACACATACATCACGAGAAAACCGCATCTTATTTTAAAAAGAGAGGAGGAGAGAGAGAGAGAGAGAAGGTTTTATAATTTCTTGCGGTTTTCCCCAAAAATCCAGAAATCTCATAGAAATCCAAATCTTAAAATCATGAGTAAGTATATGATAAGTGTCGGCATATGCCCATGATACTACAGGATAACATGAAAATATGAATGCATGAATGTCAAGTAATAGATATCATGTCTATACTAACATCAGAGAGTAATCACGATATTATATCGGTCTAGTTGTTAACTGATTCTATCAATAAAAGATAATATAATCTAAAGTGTACGTGACATAGCAATTACCGATGATGATGTGTGTGAGCCGGCAAATAAGTGTGCGTGGAATATGCGCATCATCGGTAATGGTGCTGGTGTCCTAACAGGTAAAGTTTATACTGATTATAGCAACATATGAAAGAACATGCACCATGATGATTACAGTATGAATGCAAAGACAGATGTGCATTATCCACTCATTTGATATACAATTATCACTACCACTATATGAATCGAACCTAAACTAGTGTCCATCTAACCTCCTAAAGAACTTAACCTAAGAGACTAGTCAATAAGAAACAAGAGTCTACCTAAGGTCTGAATCAACATCTCTAATAGTCGGCGATCCCGCCTCAATAGCGTCACGTACGTAGTACGGCTTTCTCGAATCAAGAGTGCGGATCAATCATCAAATCTAAGCCTCGTACGGTAAAATCCATCGTACGGCATCCCAATATCGGGGTACGGTCAAGTTTCTCCTAGATGTCTCCTCATTCGTATAATGTCATCATCAACATATCTCATGATCAAGGTGCTAAACTGTGATTGCATACATCAATCATATATCATTGCCATCATGATAAGCATCATTAGTTTATCCTCAGAAATATCATGTCATATGTATCATATTGTGATTAAGTCATACCGATATCTTATCGTCATCAAGTCACAAGCTACAGCCCAGGTACTATTTTAGCGTCCCATGTACCTCAATATCACCACCACCCTTCATAATTTATATATTCATGTTCATTATCTCTTTCTCTAATGATCCGCTAACACTTTAATACGACTGTATAGTCAAGAATCACGGCATCAAGCCCAGTTACACTATTTCATCATACCTCAGATATCATATCACATCAACGAATCCCATATACGTGTTGTGTATATATATACACCTATACCTAGTTTTATATATATACACACATATACGTATACGCCATGTCAAGTTTTAGTGTGTGCGTATGTATTTCTATCAGAAACCTACGAACCTCTCCCAAAGTATTCATCCTCAGGTATGGTTTTCCTAAATCAGTCTAGTCCCGCCTAGGGTCATTACTAGGGTCCTGCTCAGTAAGAATCTAGGGTCACATCGGGTTTCCTAATGTCAATAAGTACTATTCCTATTCTACGTTGCGGGGTGCTAAACGCCATCCACCCGATTTCCCCCCGTAGATATGCATCCACTCACCTGGTCCATGTCTGCCGACGACGGCGTCGCCATCCTCTGCTTCATCGCCCGCAGTCCACGTGAGGGGTACCTAGACGCAAACATATAAATAGTATCGTAAACTGAATCACATACGAAAGTCAAACGATACAAGGAACAAGCATAGGTTAAAACTTATGTCCCGTCCACGCAAAAGCACCAAATATCGCTCGATATCGGCGTACAAACTCCGATGGATCGAGATACACATTAACAAATAACTCATAGTTTTAAAACACATTACTTATATTATAAAACATGATTAAATCCATCGAAACCCTAAAATCCATCAAATCGCCCGATTTCGTAAAACCCGAAAATGCCAATTTACCGTTTTTCATCAAAACTTGACATTTAAATGAAACCAATGGTTATAAAACTCATTAAATAGCATAACTAGACTATACAACCCCTTACTTTATATTTATTACACAATTTTGCATTTATTTGAAATTTCTAGTTTGCAACTTTTAACAATTTTTAACATTTTTCAAGCAAAATACCACAATTCCACCACAAAACGTGATTTTTCATGAATTAATGTATTAAATCATAATTCATGATGATAGTGATATAATGAAACCATAATTATATTTTTAATCTCATTTATATAGGAATTTCTAAAATCTAGTTTACAAAATTAGCAATTTTTATCACAATTTATCAATTAACCATAGAAACTAGCAATCAAACTAAGTTTTTCTTTCCATTAACATGCTAATATTTCCACTAAAACTATAATCCAATGATAACAACCCAAATTAGAATTTTAAATTAACCACAACCACATTTTGCAAAAACCTAGTTAACTAAATTCCTAATTTAAAACAATTTTTGAATAACAATTTGTTAAACAATAACCATGCAAGATTTCCTAATACTAAAAGTGTTAAACTAACTATTATAACCCTAATTAATTATTAAAAATCATAACTTGAATTTAGAACCCTAGCTTACATTTAAAAAAAAAGAACATAGAATTAATTCATTAAATCTAATTAAGCTTAATATGAACATCTAATAACAATAAATCAAAAGAAAGAAAATTATACCTTCAAAATGTGAAATCCAAACAAGAATTGAGCCTCCAAAATGTATGCTTTCCATCTCCAAATTTCATAAAAAAATGAGCAAGGAATAAAGAGTATGGAATAAATAGGATTTTGTGGAATTTTAATTGAATTTTTGATGTGTTTTTGATGAATTTTGAATAAAAATGAGGTGGAAAATGGGGGGGAGGGGCAGCCATAGGGGGTTTGTGGCCGGCCCTAGAGAGGTGAGGGAGAGAAAGAAGAGAGTGGGAAAAGTGTGTAGAAGTTTCAAGAGAAGAAACATCAATAAAACTCTTTTCATGCTTTATTTATTTATTTATTTATTTCTTTACTATAGCAACTCAAGAAAGCTCTAGAAAATAGGAAAAATTTGCAAATAATTTTGCATGATACATACTAAATTCTAACATGCCATGGTTCATTTTTACAAATTAAAACCATTTAAATTTGTAATTTACACTAATTTAGTGTAAAAATAAAGCTTATGTTAATATTTAAAATAATTAATTTAGGAAAAATATTTTATTAAACTAAAAATTTATAAGTGGCTAAATAAAAACCATTTACTAGTAATTTCATAATTAAAATAGATATTTTTAAAATTATAATGAAAAACAATCACGGTTTGGTTTTACGAAAAATACATTTTACTTTACCGAAAATCCTAAAATTCACTTAAACACTTTTATTCATTTAATTATCTATTTAATCATTTTTAAAACGTTACAAGCTAGCTCCCGCTTGGGTTGCCTTTTATTGATTTCGTATACTATTCATGTTGTATCCTGTTCGGGAGCCAGTATTTGCACAGGAGACTCTGCCGAAATTTTCAGGAAATGTTTGATGTTTTTAAAACCGCATAATTCGGCTTATGCTATTAAACTACTTGATTTTAAATTTGTTTTTCCTTCACTCTACTACTTTTCTTGGTTTGGATTTCTGGGTTTTCGGCTTACTTAGATTACGTACGTCTCGAGACGTTTCGTAGTTTAAGTGCCGGTCATGTTCCGTACTTTCGGGACGTGACAATACCGTGCACGAGGTTCTTATGACCATCTTTCTGATCCACCTCAATCTAACCCTTGAGACCAAATACCGAGACACCATTGATGACCAACTCACCACGTGCCAACCATGTCTAAGTGCACCACGCATTTATGAATCAAAATGATAGCTACCTGCAACACACAATAGTGCTTTCATCGACTTTGATCAACCCCTGATCTATTCGATCACCTTAATCATATGATCATCATCGAACTCGCATCAAATTGTGCAAAATCGGCTCTAAAACAACGGAATTTTACAAATCGAATACCACCACTACATACGGAGTACCACAAAGCATATGGTTGCATACATGGGTTGGAAAATTTTAACACCGGTTACTCGAACCACTCTCAAATTAATCATAATTGTCGATATTTCTGCCATAACTTTTGTTTTTAGCTACATCAATTGTTATTTGCTGTTTCGACCATCACATAAAATCTGACAAAGCTATCTTTACAATACCTCTTTACGTGACCAAGCCTGATGCATTTATTTTCTTTTCTTTTTCAATTTTCCACATGTGCAAATCATGTGCGCTTCAATTTTCTTAATTACATGAGCCCAAGTGAGACTCTCCTTTCTCTGCATGCAGCAGTCATACTTCCTTAGCACGTGATCTTCATGTGCTGCGAACAAAGAAATCCTTGCTTGATCCTGCTTCCTCTATCAGCGTTGCCATGGCTTGGAGCTCGACAAAAAAACATGTACCGCCGACCACCTCGAATCATACTATAGCGCACCCATATCATTTTGACATCAAGACTACTTATCATCCAACTCTAGATCTATAGACTGCCGCCGATGTCTTGAGCAGCATAAAAAACACAATTCTTCTCCAACTTGGCCATTTTTTATTTATCAAAATCGACGTGGGCCCATACCATGTCATAATCTGGTGCTAATCACGCTAGATTAATTTTTTTGTTAACGCTAATTAAAAACAGGGGTTTCCAACCTCGATTTTTTGTAATCCATTTTTTAAACAGAGACTCAAAAAGAGAATTGCTATGGGCGGTTCTATTTAAAACCCCAGGTTTCCAACCCCGGGTTTCAATTTAATCCGTGGGGCCCTGTAAATCCGCGTTCATTGTTTCAGTCTTAGAGTTTTATTTGTTCTTCTCAAATCGATCTCTCCTAGATCGAACCCCCATGTGTCTTCCTCCCCTCTTATCCTCTTTTCAATCGTTTATCTCCGGCATCCTCTTCTTTCTTGTAACATTTCAGAAAAATAAAATATTATTTTTGGGAATTTTTATAATTAAATATTAAATATATGGAATATATTAATATTGTGGTATAATTAAATACCGATAAATGGGGAAAATTTTGGAAAATTATAGAAATTACTAAAATGAGGGTGCTTTATGTGATTCATGCAAATTATGAAAGTTTATGATTTATTTGACACTATTTTAGTGCTAATCGCGATTAAAAATCGCTAATCGGGCTTTAAGCGTGTTTTGTACACATGGCACGCACATATCATTTTCACACTTGTTATATTTTTCCTACATGATTCTTATGTGTATGGTTATTTGTTTTGGGTTTCCTATTGCAAAGAGAAGAGAAAAGAAAACTAAAGAAAAGAAAAAGAAAATGGAAAACATTAGAATAATGGGTATGGGCATGAGAGAGAGAGAGAGGGTGAGGGGTCAACCAAGTCATGGCTCATCTCTTAACACTTCATCATCTTCATCTTTTCTTCTTCTTCTCTCACCATGGCAGCACCTCCTCCCCCTTCCACTTCAAAGCCCCAAACATCATCAAATTTACACCAAAAGTCCATCCCCACTTCACAAAAATTGTACACAAGCTCTCAAGCTACACTTTGGACTAAGAAAAATCATATTTTGGTGCTGTAGGGGATTCATGAGTGCCAAATGAGGTAATCCCTTCACAAATAGTGTAGTATTTCTTTTTCTTATGCATCTATTCAAGTTTAAAATCGATTTGGCAAAGTTTAGTGGACTTTGGAAATCCCTAGAGAGGGTTAGGGTTAATTTGAGTTGTGTTAGTGTAATAAAGCCCTAGTAGTGACCTTTGAACCCCCCAATTGTCCAAAACCCAGACCTAACAAAACCTGAAACCTAAAATATGGAAAAACAGAACTTTTCATGTTGGTTTGTGAGAACTTAGAGTGTGCAGGGGAATCTGGGATGACCTGGGGTATTTTCTAAACTAGCAAACAACTTCAGAGACTTATTTGGACCAATGTGAGACCACCTTGACCATACGAGACCCCAACTCCATAGAAAAACTGAGCAGGCCAGAATTCTGGGGGGTGTGGCTGGCCATGGGGTGAGGGATAGGGTCTAGGTTGCTTCAGTAAGTCACATACACCCTATATATCACCCTAGTGTTGTTTGTGAACCTTGTTTTCCCCTTAAACAAAATCTGGGACTAAATACTTGATTTACTGTTTTTATTCGGGATATGGTTTTGCGTATTTTGAATTCTGGATTTTCGTGTTTGTGTTTTATCTCGATCACATGACGTTGTACGTCGAAGTCGAGTGTTATTTGGTTAAGTTGCGAGGGCAAACCATAGGTTTTGACCTATGCAAGTTCCACGTGTCGTTTTGGTTTCGATTTGGATTTTAATGCGGCACGATACATTATAATGTGTAGGTACCCCCACGATGATTCGAGATGATGAAGAAGATGATGGCGACATCGACATCGGCAAGCAAGATCAAGGTGAGTAGATATATATCTACGGGGGAAGTCGGGTGGATGGCGTATAACACCCCCGCAATTCGATGTATTGTATGCTATATATACTGTATATATATGATATATTTTATGTGAGACATGGATATTCAAGATTTGATTATGTGTTCATGGTTTAGCTTAGGGTAGTTAGAAGTAACTTAGTTTAGCTTCTTAGTCGCGAACCCTAGATTAGAGATTACACCCACACGCACACACGCACACACATGCATACTTTTATTTTACTTGTGCGTATATGGGGATATGTGTATATATATATATACACACATGGGTATGGGACTATGTGTATATATATATATATATATACACATATACATATACTGGATGATGAGGATAGTACTTGGGATTGGAGATGAGTCGATGAGATTGGTCTTGAGGCCATGAGATCGGTGATGTGACATGGTTCGTATTTGAGATACGACATGATGTTTTAGCGGGTCCTTTTTGACGTGATATTTTCATACACACGGATGCATACATAGATGGTATCAGTATTGTATTAGACTTAGATCAGTACCCCCGGATCATGAGATATGATGAAAAGGATACCAGACGAATAATGAGATAATGTGACATTGACCCGTACCCAGATTTGGGATGCCGTATGATGGATTTACCTTACGAGCTATATTGATGATAGATCCGCACTCTTGATTTGAGGATGTCATATTTTAGATATTGTATCGTATGGGATACTATTGAGGCGGGATCACCGACTGTTATATATATATATATATATATATGTATCGACTCAGATGTTAGGCGGTTTGCTTACCTTTCGATCAGCCTTTTAGTTTAGTCCTGCAGTTTACTTATAAATGATAGATTAGACTCGAGTCATACCCATTTCAAAACTAACGAATCGTGAGTATTTTAAAGACAGACCAAGGGATTCTACGGACATTTCAAAGGACATACATTTTCTACAAAACACCGTAGTCCCTATTTTATAAACAACACGATTCGTGTTATTTCAAATGGCAAAACTGTATGGCTCATATTTATATAAATGCCGATTAGTTATCTTTGTGTTTATTATTCAGCTCCCGCATAATATTGCTGTTCGTACCGCATCGCATGCTTATATTGTGTTTTCATATGCTATTATTGAGATCATGCTGTCAGGACACCAGCACCATTACCGATGATGCATATGTTCCACATACACTTACTTGCCGGCTCACACACATCATCATCGGTAATTGCCATGCCACGTACACTTTAAAGAATATTAATTGATTGATATCGCCTGTTAGCTGATAGTCTCGACTTATCATTACTGTGCTAGTTTAGACATTGTATTCATTATTGTAATATTTCTTGCATATTATTATTCATTGGTTATGCAGTATTATGGAGTTTTATGCCGATATTCGCTGTTTACTTGCTTTTAATGATTGGATTTCAGATTTTCATGAGATTTCCGGGATTTGGGGGAAAACCGCAAGAATATATATAAACTTCTCTCTCTCTCTCTCTTTTTAAAATGTAAAATGCGGTTTTCTCGTGATGTATGAGTCATCCACCATGATGTTTTCTCGGTTATGAGATGGATTTCGAGACCCGATTCGAGGAGTAGTATGAACCGTCTGTGGGTACATGGTGGACCCAGTATGGTACCCCGGGGCAAGAGTGATTTCATGGAGGATGGTGAGCCCGGTAGGGGCAAACTGCCTACCGGTGATTGTTTGGCGGGTCGGATATCCGGAGGATACCGTTCGTGGTCGTGTGATTTCTGATACGGGCCGATCCGGACTGACGGAGCCTGAGGTATTGAGACATTGAGATATTGAGACTTGAGACACTGAGATTTCGAGATTTGATGATACAGGCCATCCTGGTAGCCGGAGCCTGAGATATTGAGATATTGGGGTTTATGTTTTGTGTCGATGCTTGACACGGATTTCTCTGTTGATTTTATTGATGATACTCGATTTATATACATACAGAAATCTCATTAAATAAAGAAAACAGTTGTTTCACTCATTTCATTACATTACATTCATACCTCATACATATGATATATTGCTACCTGAGGCACTGACACGAGCACATGGGATTACACTTATGGATAGATGTTTACCCTTGCCACCTTTTCATGCTTCAGACTTATCATTTTGAGGTTATATATATATTATTGATCGTATCGACCTAGGATTGTGTCATACATACGATTTCTTCTCGGTGATGTTTTCTACTCACGAGTTGGCAACTCACCCCCGTTGTGCCACAGTTTCTTGCAGGTTTTGCCGTACAGGTTTCGTTACGGCTTTGCTGGCACACAGCTTCCTTTCCGGGTTATTGCTTTGGTAGGTGAGTTCACTTGTATCGTGACCACCATTGTACTTATTTATATTCAGTTGGATCTAGTAAACTCTATCAACCAGACTTCTATATTTATTTCAGACTTAGCAGACTGGTGATATTTATTCTTTCGACCTTAGAGTCGCGCGTTGTATTATTATTGGTTATCATGTTGATTTGAGTTTCCTTTTGAGTTTTGATCCTCGCCCTTCGGTGTTGTATATTATATGCTTGCGTGGTTGTGGCCTTCGATTGACGAAGCGCTAGCTCCCGCTTGGGGATGCCTTTTATCATTGATATATATATTTATCATGTTGTACCCCGTTCGGGGCCAGTATTTACAAAGGAAACTCTGCCGAAATTTTCAGAAAAGACTTATGATTTTAAAATGCATATTCGGCTTATTTTAATTAAATATTTCTTCAAAAATTGTTTTAGATTTCTGGGCTTTTGGCTTACTTGAATTAGATAGGGTCCTATAGACTTCATATAATTCAAGGGCCAGTCACGTACTATTTCGGGTCGTGACAAAGTTGGTATCAGAGCGCTAGGTTAACCTTGGTTCAAGTCTAGGTTTGACTATGCGGAACCTAGAGCGTTTGTTTATATACGGAATCTAGGCTTGACCTTACGGAACTTAGACTTAGTCGAGGGGGTATTTGACTCGAACTTTCGTCGCATAGGTTGACCGTGGTTGATGGAGTAGGTGACTTAAGGAGAGTAACGTACCGTGTGTATGTTCCGCGGCATACTTACGATACGCTACTCTGCTTAAGAAGCCTTAGGATGTACATTTCCTTGCACAGCATTATATTCATTCCTATGATCTATCCTCATCGATATTGGTTATGCTTTTGCTGCCACGATTACATGGGCAGAGAGAGCTACGGCTAGAGTTACGGTCAGCATAAGCTCGTCACGGACGAGGACTGACCAGGGCATGATTTCAGGGACATACGATTGTATAGGCAGGCGTCGTTTTATTATGGTTTGCGCCATGAGCGTTTGATGGATCGCTTTTATGAGATTACCTGTCGTGCAGATTAGCACCAGAGGATTGAGCCACTGATAGAGGCCAGCCAGAATATGATGACCATTGATGTATCGCTTATTCATGATGATCGAGGCACTATTCAGCGTGCATAAGAATGAGCCAGTAGTTGCTGCGAACGACGAGATATCGCCCCAGATGTTGGAGCTATTGCAGTATGAGTGGTACTTAGAGATATAATAGATGGTCGCTAGTCACCCGAGGATGAGTGACTAGGACGCGTGGTTCGTTCGCTTACCCCGATACGAGGTCATCAGATTGATTGATTCCAACTTGAGAGGACTCCACACAGATACGTTGGGAGTCGATAGAGACGATCGTATGTCAGAAACCCATTTTTCAAGTTTAAAGTATTTGAAGAAAATATGCAAGTAACTTTACGGACCCTCTAGAAGAATGAAACCCTAACTCGACATAATGACCATGTGAAAGCCTTTGAACCTTCGGGTTTGCGGCAGTTCTGCTGTGCCATTAATGAGGCTTGGGTTTGCCTTTCTACGGTTGGTCCATAGGTGCTGTGGTATGTACTCGATATTATTAAACTATACTCAAGATGTTGATCTCCTGGGGGATTATGAGGTTTTGACGAGTCGATCGGATGGTTCAACATCTTTTGGATATCATGTGATGGGATGCATTACTTGGGAGACTCCAGATACGAGTATAGCCATTGGAGCGCAGTCCATGCAGCCATGAAGAGACGAGTCCGAAGCAGTCGACATTAGAGAAAAGTGGAGTAAGAGGTTCGCACGAGATCTTGATGAGATGACGTTCCACTCCGCCGACATCAGAGATGTGACATGCATACAGAGGCATTATTTATGGATGCATCTTTCAGAAGGAGTCGTGATGAGTATGCAACTGTTCCGGAACAAGAAACAGATATAGTAAAGGGTGATAACTTTCGGGCAGTTCGGCAGAAATGAGATTTTTTGGGAGAGACCTCGACAGTACCTTTCATGAGAAGAATTGGACCCAGGAGTGGTCATTTTATGCACACTCAGCAGGCCAGAGTTCGACACCATCGACGAGACATGTTATGAGTGACCATGACAGTTGGCCAGAGATTCTTAGAGGATGTGCTTGAGCGGGACTATTCCGCCATACTTGATTTCGGTATTTTAGGAGATTTATTCGCATCATTGAGTTTTGATGACCGAGTTTCATGATATTTGTTTTCGTGTACCATGGTTGCACCTACTGGGTATTTATATTTTGTGCGTAGTTATTGCACTTGATATCATTTTTTGTGCCTTGGCTGCACATGCTTATGATTTCATGGATTTCATACAGTTGGATTGATTTTGTGCATATGGTACGCACCCGATTTGATTTTTGCACTCGGTATAGTTCACATATGCTTGCAGTGCAGTGATACGTAATTTTTTTTGCACTACCGTTGCACTGGACTTCGATTTGATGTTATTTGAGGTATTGATTTTGACTTCATGCCTAGGGCATGCATATGATTTGACTTATGCTTACGGCATAGTTTTCATGCACTTTTAGTGTTTTGATTAGATTTTGTGCACGCTGATGCACATGGTTGTGAGATTTGATACCACGGTATACCTGATTTGGATTTGAGATGTGTTGTATACCGTCGATTTCGATTGTGATACTCGATATTTATTTTGTGCTCCTGATTAGATTCTTGCGCATATTTGATGCGCTCGATTTGGATCTTGCGCATGTTCGGTACTTGATATTGGATTTCGTGATTCGAGCATGTTGGATGCATATGATTTAGATTTTATTCGTGCATGATGGATGCACCTGATTTGGATTTTCACGCGTGTTGGGCACATGAGATTAGATGCGATTTTGGTGCACACCAGATGCACTAAATCGGGATTTTTTGTGCATATCAGATGTACTTGATATTGCTGTCCGGCACACCGTTGCCTCTGACAGGTGTTTCGTGCACACCCGTTGCACTTAGATGTTGTTTCTGTGCACATGTATAGCACATTCATGGATTTTGATTTCCGTGCGCACCAGATGCACGTAGCATTGATATGCACATTTTGGGATTGGTTTCTTATGGAGTAGTACATTTTTATGATTTTGCTTTTTGGTATAGTAGCTGGGCAGGACTAGTCCGGGGATAGAACCTGAGTATATTTTTGCATGCATTGATAGATATCGAAGGGATTTCCAAGGAAAGAGCTATAGTCTCAGTATTTACCTACGTGTCTGAGATGACACGAAACTTTTACAAGAGGAAACCCTTCTAAATTGTTTCAAAACGGCAGGACGTGTATATTAAACAAAGGATATATATAGATATAGCTATTTTCTTACTATAGACGTCCGCCACTGTGCAGTGTTATGCGCATCGCACAACGACTTAAAAAGGTTTGGCATGCATTTCCTTCAGATGTTTACATGTATAGATTTGATGTTTACATGTATAGTTTTGATGTATATCATACTGGTTTCGTTTTGGATTTGGCATTTGTGTCTTCACCATGTAGGGTTTCTAGGCACACTCAAGAGGTTCCACAAGGCATCAACCATGCCAAATTAAAATTTTCCGGTGCCGAGAAACCCTAAACTAGATCGTTAACAGATATTAGGCGAAACTACAAGCTACTAAACTGCTTTAGTACTAAGTGAATGGAAATACAACCTTTGTAGATCCGGTCCACCACTCCTTTAGCTCCGTGATGACGTCCCTCCGCTGCAACCATCGGAATCCTGGACTCTCGCGGTGGTTTCATCGAAGAAATGATCGGGCTAGGTCGATGACTTCGATGCCGAAAATGATCTACGTCGAGGCGACTCTAACTCGAGCTCCAACTTCACTAAGTCATGAAACTTGTGAAGAAAACACCCTATACTACATGGCAAGTCGTAGAAGATGAAGAAATAGAAAGTGGGTTCACTTTTGATTTGGATTTCTCACTTGGAATCATCACTTAGAAATTTCAAGCAAAGGTTTTTCTTTTTCTCTTCATGAAGAAGATGAAGAAGAAGAATGAAAAAGAATTATGAATAATAGAAAAACAAGTGATGGTTATCATAATGCAACCATGGTTAAGTGTAGAGAATAAACTAGGGTTAGGTGAATGGTTAGGTTAAGCAAAAGAAACAAAAATGGTTGAACTTTTCAAAGCTTCATGAAGCTTCAAAGAAAATCCAAAAGAAGCAGCCATTTCTTTTCTTGCTAAAAAGAATAAATAAATAAAATAAATAATCAAGAGAAGATAATAAAACCCTAACCATTCACTTAAACATGGTTTAAAGTAAACACAAACCCAAGTTTGCATGTATCATCAAACATGATACAAACAAGTGCACAAAAATATATCACATATACAACTTATGCATTTCAAGTGAGAAAATCAATCTTGAGTGAACCAATATTAGTTAATGTAAAGTAATAAATCAAATATATAATTATACATTAAATCATTAAATCAACACTTGATTTAATGATCCGGTCATACTGCATATAACCGACTAATATCATGTGTATCAATGTATCGAATCAACATTTGATTCGGTAACCCGGCTATATCACATATAACCGTCCTATGATACATATCGCGAGAATAGAATACAGTATCGCATACTGATATTATTCTCGGTCCCGCACATATCTCATATGCGCTCCTATTTCGTTTCGCTTGAGCCAGGAAACCTCTGTGTAGGACTTTAAAGACTCGTCAATACGCCGGCAGCAGGTGATGATCATATCAAGCACCCATAAGCCGCAAGCGGTCTGCTAAATGTAACGGCCACCCGAGTATTGAGCGATCAGAAGATCAACGAGCAAGCCCGCTCACACTCCTGTGAATCCAACCAGTAACACTTACTGTACAGTCCGGTCTCGTCGTCTGATATGTCGCATATCTTGCCTAGGGGTGGTAAACGTCAGACCCCAATAGCTCGATAAGTCGTGTCGATATGAGGTCTATAACAGTTCGAGAAACTACTGGTAACACTTACCAGTAAATCTCAGCAACCCTGGCCAGGGATTTCCGGTTATAGCCAATCGAACACAGCGCAACATCAACTCCCTATACCGGGAGAGACGAATCCCCTCCTATCGCTCATTGCCTCCATGTGATTCGGGACTGTACCCAAAAACCACCGTTTTGCACGCCCTCTTGGACGTGGTAAGGTGGAAATCAAAGCACAGTGGGAATCACACAAGACTCTATGACGATCTCGGGTCTACAGACTAACCTGTATCAGTGTCACCAGAGAACTGCCATATGACGTAAGGTATAATACTATCTGGGAGTTCTCGGCGAGTCCGTCCAGTATACCCAGTCTCCACTGAGCACCCGTATGTCATCTCTGATGTCAAACACCAATGGATATGGGATCATCCATCGCCCATCTGTATGGGTCGAGAAGGTATACGCTAGTCTACTATGGTATATCGATGCCCCGTCTCGATACACCCACGACTAGGGACCTTGAAGGATGTACTTATGGACTACCATGTCCCCACTAGTATGTCTGCATCATAGTCCAGGTAGTCAAGTACACATCCTAAGGGCTTTACCAACATGTAACAGAGAGACAATCAGTGTACACGTTAAGATAAAGAGCAACCAGATAGCATACTATCATGTCGAGAAAGAAAGTCCTCCCTATATATGTCCCAGCATCCACTACAATATACATCCTATGTACAGTAATGGCCTCTAGGGCATACATATAACTAACAATCTCCCACTTGCACTAGGGCCATCAGATAGCAGTGGTTGTAGTATCTCATACTCAACCATCCCATAAAAGTCCCTCTCTGGGAAAAGGCCTTTGTGAGTGGATCCTCCGTGTTGTCCTCTGAGTCTACTCTCCTAACCTTGATCACCCTGGAGATCAACTATCTCCATGATCAGGTGATACTGCCTTAGAATACGTCTGGGTCACTGATGGGACCGGGGTTCCCGGGCCAAAGCCACACTTCCATTGTCACACAAGGGTAGAAACCTAGTTCATCCCATGAACCATTATACACCCAAACAGCCCCTTTGGTAGTATCTTAAGTAGCGATGTATCTTGCCTTTAATCGTCTAGTATGTCACGGTATCTAGCTTGGAACTCTTCCAACATACCGTCCCTTTTCTGAGGGTAAAGACAATGCCTGCGATTGATATTCAGTCGTCCTTATCACCCTGGAACCTTTCCAGTGATTCTCCCCAGGATGGATTGATACCTTCTCACTACAACTAGTGAGAATCCTAACATCCATTTAGATTTATCTTATAGATCCAAAACCCAGGATTTAGTAGGTATCACTTTGATCCTATGTGGAGAATCATTGTGATAAGCGGAGATTGATCGAGCGTAGCATAGGAAACTCCTTCCCTATCAAGAGTATGTCATCCACGTACTCTACGAGGATCGCCACCATACTCCCTACTACCTTTTTGTATATACAAGGTTCATCTACCATTTTGATGAAGTCAAACTATTTGACTACTACATCACAACAGATGTTCCAACTCTGCGATACCTGCTTTATCCTATAAAGCATCTTGTACACATTTCCGCTGCTCCCACTGTCTACGAAGCCCTCTGGCTGTGTACTTACAGATGCTCTCTTCTAAAACATCATTTTAGAAAAGCAGTCATGACACCCAACCGCCAGATATCGTAGTCATGGTATGTAGCCGTGGTAAGTAGGACCTGGATGGACTTAAGCATAGCTACTTGAAAAGGTTTCATCATTATCCACGCCTGGTCGGTGACGAAAAACTTTAACAAGTCTAGTTTTGAAAGTCTCAACTTTTCCATCTACACCAAGTAATCTTCTCAAGATATACTTGCTCCTGATGGGGATTTAACCCTTCAGATATAGCTACCAAAGTCCATACTTTATTGGTGTACATGGATTCCATCTCAGATCGCTAAGCATCCAGCCATTCTTACAGAGTCCCTACTCTCGATGGCCTGCTCGAAACTAGTTGGGTCATCATCTCATGATGCAATCCTCGCTCCCACTGTCATAGAGAAACAGAAGTATCTCTCAGGTGGGTGAGGAACCCTACTAGATCGGCGGAAAGGCTGAGGTTCGTTGGTTACTATTGAA
Source organism: Agapanthus africanus (assembly GCA_030015575.1). NCBI lineage: Eukaryota > Viridiplantae > Streptophyta > Magnoliopsida > Asparagales > Amaryllidaceae > Agapanthus > Agapanthus africanus. Next base: position 78,677,696 of record JASDDO010000018.1, read on the forward strand.
TCCTTTGGTTCTATCAAATCATTTGCTGTAATTTGTATAGCTGGAACCTTTCCAGTTCTACATTACAGACCTTGCCTCGAGCTTGTCCGGATTTTGGTTTTAGACATAGGCCGGTCAACCCCAAATCTTAACTAGCTTAAGACATGGGCTCTTCCCATACCATATCTCATATGGAGTGGTAGGCTGTGATCTGATTCGAACCTAATTTCAATAGGTATGCAGCTTCTCAAGTGCATAACCCCCAAAAGGAAACAGGTAACTCAGTAGTACTCATTATAGAGCGCACCATATCGAATAGGGTGCAATTGCTCCGCCCCGATATACCATCGTGCTATGGTGTATACGGAGGAGTAATGTTGAGAGAGAATCTCATTCTCCTTTAGAATAGTCCAGGAATTCTATGCACAAGTATTCTCCTCCTTGATCTCATCACAGGACATAATACTTCTACCCGGTTTTTGGTTCTCTACTTCTAACTTATATTCATATGAATATCTCAAAAGGTTCGGACTTATGTTTCAACAGGAACATATGTCTGAATCTTGAGAGATCATCAGAGAATGTAATGAAGTACAAAGAACCGGTCTTGGCATGTGTAGACAGAGGACCTTCATATATCAACATGTATCATCCCAAGAGTTCACTAACTCTTTCTCTGTTTCCAATAAACAGAGCTATGGTCATCTAATCTTTGTGACATGACTGGCAAGTTTCATAAGATGTAAATTCAAACTGATTTAAATATGCATCTAAATGTAACTTCAGCTAGTCGGGTCGCATTGATATGACCTAGTTTACAATACCTCAAGAAGGATTTGTTCATTTCTGAACTCTTCCTCTTGTGTGTGTTCCGTATACTAAGAACTGTAGTTTGATTTAGAACATCAATGTTTTTAGATAACGTGCCTGAACCGATCAACTTTTGATATAGGAAATGTTCAAAACATTATCCAACAATACAAAATTTTATCATTTCTTTACTAATAAAGAGACTGATATGATTTTGTATATCAGGTTCGGTATCTAATAGCATTTGTTCAGAATCAATGTATTGGTAATACAGGGTGACAGTGACCAACAGACTTGGCTGCAACCCTTGTCCTGTTTTCTGTCTCATGAAACTTATCACCCGTTCTCAGTTCTCTGCCTTTCTGTAGCCTTATGTAACAGATTACATATCTGGGATCCTGATCCGGTATCAGATACCCAGGACGCAGAGGATATTGAGAAACAGTTCTGTATAATGAACACACCCGAAGGAGATGCATCATATGCACTTTCTTCGTTTGGGTGGCATAGGAATTCTGGTATTCCCCTATTTCCTGCTCTGTCTTATAACATTTATAGGTTAGAGCGGGACCAACGTTCCCCAGCTCAGTATAACAAGCGAGTTCGGTCAATAATCCGTATTATTATCTTGATTAAGGCGTGATATGGTCGCTACCTGGAGAGAGAGAGAGAAGAAAACACTCAGCGTGCGCTCTTACAAGAAAAGATTGGTTATTTTTTTTATCTAATCAGGATGGCTCCCACTGTTTTTATCAAATCTTCCTTCAAACCCTAAAAGGAAAGACTAGCCGGGATTAATTACACGCTACAAGTTCGCCAATCTTTCAGCCAGGCCAGTGTCGGTACTTTGAGGGAGGTCCCCCGTGCTTTCGCACGAACCTAATTAATGTAAACCTCGTTTTCCCAGAGGCGTAACCTCGTTAACACCTTTCTAGACACCTACTTGATTGGCTAATTGTAATGTGTAAAACTCTCCCAGGAGTAACAATTACTCGCAGTGGGTATCGGGATTCAACTATCTCATAGAAGGTATGCAATCTCATTGCAAATTTCAACACGTGAAATTCCCGATAATATTTTGCCTCTAACGTGCTATGACCTTGACGAAAGCCAACAAACCATAGCCCGCTAGTCAACTTCAACCCGTACATTTCTTGATTGAATTAAACCCACCCGTACGACCCTTGACGAAAGCCAACAAAGCCGCACGACTACCCTAATCCAATCGCATCGTATGCAGCAGATAAGCAGAATATAGCTACCGCATACTACACCTTGACGAAAGCCAACAAATGTAGCATGAATACTATATACAACTTATCTGAAATGACGGAGGGCTACGACAGGTTTTTCTGAAAACCTATTGCGTAATGAACTTGATATCGTTGTAGGATCGATTGAATTTTGAAATGGAGTGTTTTTGAGGCTTTTCTAGTTTTGCTAAAGGGGTCACTACCGGTGAAGGGATCGTCGGCCCTTTCCTCGTCGAATGAGGTGCAGGATATATCATATATATCGCTGTGCAAAGCAAAAACTATAGCAGCAATCAAAAGACAAACCGAGAGTTGTAGCATCTGCCAGTTATTGCTAAAGGGGTCACTCCCGGTGAAGGGATCGTCGGCCCTTTCCTCATTGAATAAGGTGCAGGATATATCATATATACCGCTGTGCAAAGAAAGAACTGTAGCTACCTGTTTTATTTTTGAAATTCGATTCCACAATATCTTTAGGTTTCTTTTATTTCATTAATCTCATTAATGAAGTCCCATCATTTAAGTACCTAAACATCACAGATAATTACGACATACACTTATGCCATCCGCATTCGCCTCGATGTCCCCTCGTGCACCGTTAGGTTAGGTAACTAACGGCAGAGCGGGGCAGGGCTAGCACGGGTGTAAAACATAAGTAACGTCTATATAATATATCATATATACTATATACAGTATCTATCACAACATATCAAATGATCACATCACAGATATCGCAGCAGAAGAATCATATAAAACATTGGATATATTAGGACGTCCGTGTTTTCAATACGAGCCAGTATAAAACACGGATTCCACGGTCGCGATGAATAGCCAAACCCACACCCCTAGACCCCTACGAGAGCGGCAAGCAACCCTACCAATTCTAGAGTTAGGAGACCCGGACGCGACTCCTCGAGTTGGTCTCCCACTGGACTCCAGAACCCGGTTACTTGTGCCCTCCTCCTTGGGTCTATCCTAGTGCGGAAAAGTAAATAATATACAAAAGGTGACATCTTCCGCAACCTGGAAGTGCCCCAATAAAAGAATATTACATACAAGTTTTTACATGAATGAAAATGAAAAAAACTCGTCTCACATAAAAAACCCCCGGCTATTCAAACACGACGATCCAATATAACATATCCAGCAACACATAACATCACATGTCATCAACGTAAGTAAATATGCCCATCCCAATTGTCGTTGACATATAGCAACGAAACCGGCGATATCACATATTACACTTACGGTCGCAGAAAAGAAAGTGTAAAACTACAACAGTTGGAATCCGCAACCTCTTTAGACATCGCATGCCTAACCAAATGAATTCCTTAGACATCGCATGCCTAACAATTATAAACCTCGCATTTTAGTCTCATTATCGAAAATACTTTTCAATATCAAGTCGGGCAATTCAACAAGATTCCCGGCATTCTGACCGAATGCTCGTCGCAAACTTTAGTAGGCGGCCGCACCCCCCGATGCCGTCGACGAAGTGCACCAAGGTGGAACACCGCTACCGCGAGCACCCGAACGGATGCTTTCGGCGACGGGGTTCTCCTACAGTCACTTGGTCGGGGCTTTGGGGTGTGGCTGTCTATTAAGTTTACCGGCGAGTATCCGCGTTCGCAACGTGATTGCGACGGACTTTTGATCACATCAAAATCCCGTGGCAACCGATCAAGTGAGACTAAACTGCTATGTTTATAACATTCATTCAGTTATCTCATAACTATTTGTGGATTCCAAATATTGTATCACATTCCAGATAAACAGAAAATGTTAAACTTTCCGATCGAACAGTCAAACACCCAAGTTTTCCCGAAACAGCTCAACACATGAAATAAGTTTAAGAACATTCAGTTCATGCCTCAGTACCAACGGTCCATCCATAGAAGGGTCAAGCCAACGCCTCACATGTGGCACGCCGTACTGCCCCAAACCCTAAGGTTCAAAGGGCAGTTCAAGACGGTCACATAATCGAGTTAAGGTTTGTTGTCTTCTAGAGGGTCCATTGTTCAGTCGATAAAACTGCACATTTGTAGTACATTTTTCCTACCATTTTTATATTAAAAAGGACTATATTATAATATATTATACATATGAGCGTTTATGTGTAAAAACATTATTTTCCATGTGTTAATATATTTTAATTATCATTTGGTAGGAAAATGTATGCAAATAATATTATTGATCTAATTCTAGTAGAACAAAGTCTACTAAAATCTTATTTGAGTTGTTGTGCAGATTATTTCCAAGTTGTTATGAAGGATTTAACAAACAAATCAATTTGTTGAAGAAAACTTGCCAAATTAAGAAGCAAACTTGGAGACCAAGTCTGGAAGCAACCGAGAGAATATTTTAAAGATATGAAGATGCCTAGGATTGCCAAATGTCACCATCAGAGAGCCCAAGAAAAACTACAAAGAGATCTCATCCCTTGAGCGCGGATCCGCGGCCCTAGCCACCATTTGCCGCGGATCCGCCGCAATTTAGGGGAGAGAGAATGCAAGATTTTGGGAGATTGATCTACGCAATATTTTACCAACTTTTCAACTAAAAGATTCTGGCTTTGCACTATAAAAGGGCACCGAGGGCCTCTTGGAAAATCTATCAAGCCGAAGAGATCACGAAGCTCCCGACGCTCACGCATCCAGGCTGATCATCGACTGTTCGACTACCTCCTTAGGAAAGATCGAGAAGCAAATCAAGTTTTGTAATCATTTTCTACGGAATAAAAGTGTAGCTTGTTCAGTTGATTAATAAAGGTAGTTCTTTTTTATTATTTTTGCATTTTACATTATGTTTTCCCTCTCTTTCTTTTCATCTTCTTCTCCCAACATGCGCGAGTAATTCTCCGCTTGTTAAGGTTCGTAGGATTAGGGTAGGCTAATGGACGATGAAAATAATTAAACCCTTTTTAAGTCCTATAAAGTTTAGGAACTTTATCAAAAGAATCATTAACATCCTAATCGGGCGCGCTAGCAATTCTTTGCTAGCTCCGACCGCGATTAGAGATTAGATTAATAATTGTTTTGGTAAAGGCTAGATATGAACGGAGTTCCGTGTCGAGATAAGGGTTAAGAGTGGGATTCCTTTTCCCTCCGGAAACCCTAATCTACACGCATCACCGTCGTTCTAGTTCTAAATCTATTAATGGATAAAAATGGTAACTTTTAATTAATCTTCCATAACTACTAAATCCTAACGAACCCTACAAGCCCTATTATTATATTATTTAAATCTCTAAAATAATCTAGATCTATATTTGACATTCTTGTTTAAAGTAGATCTAGAAACTTTTCACAAAATTCTTTATTCCTCCTCTCTTCCTCAACACATCTAAGGTAAAAATAAAAGGTTCCACGTTTCCCAGAGGACGACCCGTACTCATCTCGGTCTAGCTACACGCGACACCGTTCTGATTGCGGTTAAACTACAAACACACTTTTTCGTATCAATCAAATGGCGCCGTTGCCGGGGATACGTGCGTAATTTTTTATTTTTACTATTTGTGTTGAATTCTTAGACGAGCTATATCATTATTAAAACAAAACTGCAAATTGCATATTTAACGATTTGTGCGTGAATTTTGCAAGGAGATCTGGAGTTACAGAATTGAGGAAAACAGAAGACAGAGGCATTCATCGAGATCCAGAGGAGCACAGAGGGCTTAAGAAAAATTTTCAGCAATTGTTCCTTCCACCATGCGGCGGAACCGCGGCACAAAGGTGCTTCCTGCGGCTGAAACGCGGCTGCTTGGAGGAATTAGGGCTACGGAATTCTCTGGTAAGATTCTCAACTCCTTCTCTCTCTCCTCAAATCCAATAAAATCTATCTTCTGCAGGATTCTTTGCAAAATTGCGCCGCTCAAAAATCTTTTTGCAAAAAGTTTTGTGATTGGTTTTGTTTTGCATATTTAATACGGATTTTAAGGGGCAAAGACCAAATCAAGATTAGGTGGGGATTTCATCACCCTTCCTAAGCCCCACAAATCACAAACCGAGCATATAGATCAACCCTTCATTAATTTAAAAAATATCTAGACCAGACTCTAAGGACTGTCGCGCTCAATAAGGACAGAGGAAGGTCGTGGGTAATCTATCGTTTATCCGCATTACTTTTGTAGTGCCTAGGCAAGTGTGACAAAGGCTAGTGGTTTTTAATTAGGCCCACTGTAGTGGTGGTTCCTTCCCACTTACCTGGCACTTACCTCGCTACAAGGGTAGTACGGAGGCGGTAGAGGATTTATCCTGCGGCTTGTCCTTTGGAAGTCTAGGAGCGGTCTAGAGACTGGACCTAGGTAATCTTAGTTCTAGGGTTGCTTGTGCATTTAGGGAGATTTGTCTTGAGTCCCACTTTTTCAAAACAAGCCAATTTTAAATCACACACACGCTGCCACTTGCACTAAACCCGCTTAGTGCATGCTCGGCTGGACACGGGATCCTAGTGCCCGTCTTGTCCGCGTTCCTGTTATCGACGCCGAAGTCGGTACTTCTTCATCTTCTTTTCCCCCACCACATACCACATCAACCGAGATGGACGGCACTCCATCAGAGTATAACACCACGCTGCCACCGCCCGCAGGTGCGCAGAATCCACCGTGCATCTCTCTCCAAGAGAGATGCTATCCTATTCGTGGTCCCCTTCCTACTTGTCTATCTCTTCCACCACCTAACGGGGATAATTTCGAAATCAAACCCCACTACATCAATCTGCTGCCCAAATTTCACGGGCTTGAGTCGGAAGACGCGTACGTTTTCATCACCAAATTCGAAAACGTATGCGCAATGATGGGTACTTCACAATTGACTTTAGATGCCATGCGCTTACGTCTTCTCCCATTCACACTGTGCGACTTGGCAGAAAAATGGCTTTATAATACTGTCGCACACTCTATCGTTAATTGGGATGAATTCGTCGTAGCATTTCTTAAGAAGTTTTACCCAAATCATAAGACTGCACATGTTAGGAGCGAGATCAATCAGTTCACCCAGCTTCCCAATGAACCATTTTGGAAGTGCTTTGAACGTTTCAAAGATCTGCTTGTCCAATGCCCCCATCACGGGATACAAAGATGGGATTTATGTCGGATTAAATATGAGGGCATTAATCCAGCGACAAAGCAGATGCTTGAAACAATGTGTCAATGCAATTTCATGTCTAAAGATGACGGTGAAGCATGGAAATATCTGGAAGATCTCGCAGAAAGCACTTTGCAGTGGGAAAGCGTAAGACCACCTTCAACTAAGGGAGGTATTCACCAGCTCGATGTTTCCATCGCAGTAAAAGCCGAAATGGCAGCGATGCAGAAGAAACTCGACGCTATTGAGAGAAGATTCTCATCAGTCTCCCTAAATCAGGTTACGCTTCCTAAGACCGTCTGTGGTTGCTGTTCGGATCCTTCACACTTAACGGAAGAATGTCCTATGAATGCATCGTTTCAAGCTAATGCTGCTTTTCAGCAGCGACCTAGAAATGATCCTTATTCTTCCACATATAATCAAGGATGGAGGAATCATCCTAACTTTGCTTGGAATCAAAACCAACAAAGTAATTATCAAAGACCTCCTCCACAGCAACCACAACCTCAGAATCAGCCCCCCTTTCAGTCACAGAATTTCCAAAATCCGGCCAACATTTCTACACCACAAATGGCCGGTACTGACAACTCGCTTGCAAAAACTTTGGATATGTTCATGAAACAATCCATGCAAAATTCGGCTGAGATAAGGTCTTCTATTGATACCCTAACGAAAAACTCCTCCTCCCATGGTGAGAGTATTAAATCAATAGAAAACCAAATCGCACAGTTAAACGCCGCAATGAGTGCGAGAGAGAAAGGGAAACTCCCATCTCAACCCCTACCGAATCCTGGCCATTCACAAAGTCATAATGTGAATGCCATTACTACGTTGAGATCGGGGAGAGTGCTGAACAACCAAGTGGGTGAGCAGGTTGATGATAGTGACACATTTGATACCCCTTCTTCTTCTTCTTCCCCTAACTCGTCTAGTCTCCCACCTTCATCCGAGCCTATTCTCCGCTTTCCCCAAGGCTCAAACATTTCGCCAAATCTATCTAAGTCGATGCCCACTCCAATTTTGGGATCGAATCCGTCGCCACAGTCTTCTCCACAAACGTTGGACCCAAAACTTATTGATCGAGCTCCATTTCCAAACCGATTAAGGGCCAACCGACCTAACCCGCAAATGGAGAAGATTGTGGAAATGTTTAAGCAAGTTAGCGTGAATATTCCTCTCCTAGATGCTATTCAACAAGTCCCATCTTATGCAAGAATCCTTAAAGACTTGTGCACTAGGAAGAGAAAAACTCAAGTGCCTAAAAAGGTTTTCATGACGAGTAATGTTAGCACAGCTTTTACCCAACAAATACCAAAGAAACGTAAGGACCCCGGCTGTCCTACAATCTCTATTTCTATTGGGGGTAAAAATATAAATCGTGCTTTACTCGATCTAGGCGCTAGCGTCAACTTGCTTCCTTATTCAGTATACGAGCAGTTAGGAATTGGAGAGTTAAAACCCGCCCATTGTACTCTCCAAATGGCTGATCGATCTATCACCAAACCTCGGGGCGAACTAGAGGATGTGTTAATTAAAGTTGGGGAATTCATATTTCCCGTGGACTTTATTGTTTTAGATACACAACCTGTGGCAAACCCACGCAATCAAATCCCGGTGATACTTGGTCGACCCTTCCTAGCAACTTCTAACGCTGTGATTAATTATCGTAACGGTTCTATGAACTTATCCTTCGGGAAAATGACAATTGAGCTTAATATTTACAAGCTAGGAAGTCAGCCATCAGAACCTTCTGCTCATTTGCTGGATGTTTGTTCCATCCACGAGATAGCTCCCGAAAGCTGCATGGATGAGGAACTTTGCTTTGATGTTCTCGACAACACTAATGAGACATCGTTTGATCTTGCACCACTTTACAGTGAGGATATGTTCAATGAGTCCGACCTTGAGATTGAACCCGTTGACTCGTTGCAAAAGTCAGCAGCACTTTCCGAGTCAATATCTTATGCAAGTTTTGAACCTCTTAAGGAGTCCGAATATCATTCCGTTACCCCTCCCTCTATTGTCTCTCCGCCAATTCTTGATCTCAAACCGCTACCTTCTCATCTTAAATATGCATATTTAGGAGAGAATGAGACTTTGCCAGTGATTATTTCCGCTTCTCTAGCCTTAGAGCAAGAGAATGCACTTTTGGCAGTGTTGAGATCGAATCGGGAAGCATTTGGTTGGACAATGGCCGACATCAAAGGGATTAGTCCCTTAATTGTTGAACATCACATACATCTGATGGATGAAGCCAAACCAACCCGAGACCCACAAAGACGGTTAAATCCCGTTATGAAGGAGGCGGTAAAGAAAGAAATCGTCAAGTGCCTTGATAGTGGAATAATTTACCCCATATCTGATAGTCAATGGGTAAGTCCAATTCATGTGGTCCCTAAAAAGTCTGGCATCACGGTCATCACTAACGAGGCTAATGAGTTAATCCAAACACGCACCCAAACTGGGTGGCGCGTATGTATCGATTACAGGAAACTCAATGCCGCGACGAGGAAAGATCACTTTCCTCTACCTTTCATTGACCAGATGTTAGAACGATTAGCGGGACACGAATACTACTGTTTCTTGGACGGATACTCTGGTTAAAACCAGGTCCCCATCGCCGAAAAGGATCAAGATAAAACCACTTTTACTTGTCCTTTCGGAACTTTTGCTTATAGACGCATGCCCTTTGGGTTATGCAACGCTCCCGCTACATTTCAGCGGTGCATGATGGGGATATTTTCAGATATGGTGGAAAATTTTCTAGAAATTTTTATGGACGATTTCTCCATTTTTGGGGACTCCTTTGAGGACTGCCTTCGTAATCTTGACGCTGTTCTTACCCGCTGTAAGGATAAGAACTTGACTTTGAATTGGGAAAAATGCCATTTTATGGTCCAAGAAGGTATTGTACTTGGACATATAATTTCACATAAAGGCATTGAGGTTGACAGAGCTAAAATAGATGTCATTCAAAACCTCCCTCGTCCCAATTGCATCAAAGATATACGATCCTTCCTTGGTCATGCTGGATTTTATAGGAGATTTATTAAGGACTTTAGCAAAATTGCTAGACTCTTAACCCTTCTATTGGCCAAGGACACTACTTTTCACTTCGATTCGGATTGTGAGGCTGCTTTTGAATCACTTAAAAAATCACTCACTACAGCCCCCGTTCTATCATCTCCGGATTGGAACCACCCGTTCGAGCTTATGTGTGACGCATCAGATTTTGCTATTGGTGCTGTCTTGGGACAGCATATTGATAAGATGCCACATGTAATTTACTATGCAAGTAGGACCTTGAATGATGCAAAAATAAATTACACAACTACCGAGAAAGAACTCTTGGCAGTTGTATTTGCATTAGAGAAGTTCAGGCCCTACTTGATTGGCTCGCCTATTGTGGTTTACACAGATCACTCCGCCCTACGACATCTTTTAACGAAGAAGGATGCAAAGGCCAGGCTAATACGTTGGATCCTATTGTTACAAGAATTTGATCTTGTTATCAAAGACAAAAGTGGATGTGAAAACGTAGTAGCAGACCATCTTTCACGCATCACTTCTTCGCCAACTGTGACCGTGCCGATAAATGACTCATTTCCCGACGAACAGCTCTTGAATGTATCCTACGAACCTTGGTTCGGGGATATCGTGAACTATCTTGCAACGGGACTTATACCTAGCGATTGGTCGAAACAAGACAAACTTCGGTTTTTATCCCAAGTAAAATATTTTTACTGGGATGAACCATATCTATTCAAGTATTGTTCCGATCAAATCATTCGCAGGTGTGTCCCTAACGATGAATTCAAGAGCGTGTTATCATTTTGTCATGATCAGGCATGCGGCGGTCACTTTGGACCTCGAAAAACGGCGGAGAAAGTTTTGCAACGTGGCTTTTATTGGCCAACATTATTTAAAGATGCATTTGAACATTGCAAAACTTGTCCGCGATGTCAGCATTTGGGCCGGATTTCACGTAGGAACGAGATGCCGCTCCAACCTATATTGGTTGTGGAAATATTTGATGTTTGGGGTATTGATTTTATGGGCCCTTTTCCCAACTCCTTTGGGAATTTATATATCTTGTTAGCAGTTGATTATGTCTTGAAGTGGGTGGAAGCTGTACCGTGTCGCACTAATGACAACAAAGTTGTCATTAAGTTCCTTAAAGAAAACATCTTCTCGCGATTCGGACACCCTCGCGCTATCATTAGCGACAACGGGACACATTTCTGCAATAGGTCTTTCGAGGCCTTGATGCGGAAATATTCAATCACTCACAAGCTTTCTACGCCCTATCACCCCCAAACAAGCGGGCAGGCTGAGATCTCAAATAGGCAGATCAAACAGATATTGGAGAAGACGGTTTCTACAAACCGTAAAGATTGGTCGACCAAATTGACGGATGCTCTTTGGGCATTCCGCACCGCTTATAAGACCGATCTTGGTATATCTCCATACCGCCTTGTGTTTGGGAAGGCATGCCATCTCCCTGTCGAGATTGAACATAAGGCAATGTGGACTATTAAAGAGCTTAATTTTGATCTTGATCATGCTGGCAGCTATCGGAAGCTGCAATTAAATGAGCTAAGCGAACTCCGCGATGAAGCTTACGATAATGCAGTGATAGTAAAGAATAAGACTAAAGTGTTCCACGATAAAAATCTTTCTAGAAAAACCTTCACATCGGGGCAACAAGTCCTTCTTTATGATTCACGTCTCCATCTTCATCCGGGTAAGCTTAAATCTCGTTGGAAAGGACCTTTTGTGGTGCGGTATGTATACCCGCACGGGGCAGTTGAAGTCGAAAATTTGAAAAACGGTTCGATTTTTAAAGTAAATGGGCATAGATTAAAACCGTATTTTTCTGCTGACCCCGCAGAGGAGCTCCTGTTTTTACAGGAGCCGCTTTATCAAAACTAAAATTTCCTCCGCCTCACCTCCATGTTTTTATATCATTTCCTCATTTTAAAAATGGAGGTGAGTAAAACATGGATTTGATTGCATATCTGTGCGTGTCAAAGAATATGTTTGGGGGGAATTTTTCATTTAACTATTATTTTACCCCTTGTATCTCTCCCTTAGTATACAGGTCCATGTTCTCAAAAGGCTATATCAGTGAGGACACTGCTGAAAACAGGTTTGGGGGGGAGGTTTGTATTCACTGAATTATCTTTGACACCGGGCATTTAAAAAGAAAAAAAAAAGGAAATTTTTTTTTTATAACAAAAGAATAGAAAATGAAACATTACATCCAAAAGATAGGAATGGTTTAAGAAAACCAAGAAAATTAGAAGTTTTCTTATACGAACTAGTAATAAGTAGTTATGAGCTGTTGTCCCAAGGGTTAGTAAGATGAAGGAAGTCACTAATCTGAGGATAAAAATAAGTCTGAAAAATAGTTTCTATTCTGGAAGCCAAACATTTGAATGTTGATACCCTACTATATGCACATACACACGTCTTGAAACTCGGGATAGTAGAGGATACCTTGAAATGCTCTTGTCTAAAAGCCAAAGTATGAAGGAAGTATAAAAATGGTGAAAAGAAAAAAAATTAACACTGGTTTTGTATCGCCAAGGCAGCAATAAAAAAATATAGCGAGGGTGCCTCTTCACCTAGTGCCCTAAGGCCAACTGGTCTGGGAGTCACTGCTAAGCCTTAGGTGGTGCAAGACAAGGAAAATATTATCACCAAATCTGCAAGCACATGAGTAATCGGTCGGTTAGTACCTCAAGAAGTATTAACGGTCGAATGAAAATGTGTAAGCAATTCTAAGTATTCATCAAGGTAAAAAGTACTAAGGTAGATGGACAAGAGTATGATAGCTTGAATTGAATTCTTTGAGTGTAGGGATGTTCTTTACACACACGTGGGGTTATATGATCAATGTTTGGATAAAATGGTAGGAATGAAGAATAAAGACGATGTTTTATTGAGGGATGATGTGATTTCTAACATTTTTTCATGACTATTAAGATAGGGCTCATGACAACTGAAAAGCTAGTATAGTTGGAAACTCTTCTTTTCAAAGTATTTCTTTTATGGTTCTTATCTTTATATGTAAATTTCACCATCTTTCTTTTGTTATAGGATTTTGTGGGTGTAATCCGCTGAAAACCCTCAGGAGACAACACTCCTCCTACTAGGGACACCTAGACGTTTAACGGCTTGTTGCACGTGCTCAGTACAATCGTGTCTGCCTACGAAAGTGTGCTTAGTTTTCTCCTTTCTTTTTCTCCTCTTAAAAATAAACTAGTTTGCTCGGGACGATCAAAGATAAGTTTGGGGGTATTTGTTCAGTCGATAAAACTGCACATTTGTAGTACATTTTTCCTACCATTTTTATATTAAAAAAGGACTATATTATAATATATTATACATATGAGGGTTTATGTGTAAAAATATTATTTTCCATGTGTTAATATATTTTAATTATCATTTGGTAGGAAAATGTATGCAAATAATATTATTGATCTAATTTTAGTAGAACAAAGTCTACTAAAATCTTATTTGAGTTGTTGTGCAGATTATTTCCAAGTTGTTATGAAGGATTTAACAAACAAATCAATTTGTTGAAGAAAACTTGCCAAATTAAGAAGCAAACTTGGAGACCAAGTCTGGAAGCAACCGAGAGAATATTTTAAAGATATGAAGATGCCTAGGATTGCCAAATGTCACCATCAGAGAGCCCAAGAAAAACTACAAAGAGATCTCATTCCTTGAGCGCGGATCCGCGGCCCTAGCCACCATTTGCCGCGGATCCGCCGCAATTTAGGGGAGAGAGAATGCAAGATTTTGGGAGATTGATCTACGCAATATTTTACCAACTTTTCAACTAAAAGATTCTGGCTTTGCACTATAAAAGGGCACCGAGGGCCTCTTGGAAAATCTATCAAGCCGAAGAGATCACGAAGCTCCCGACGCTCACGCATCCAGGCTGATCATCGACTGTTCGACTACCTCCTTAGGAAAGATCGAGAAGCAAATCAAGTTTTGTAATCATTTTCTACGGAATAAAAGTGTAGCTTGTTCAGTTGATTAATAAAGGTAGTTCTTTTTTATTATTTTTTTCATTTTACATTATGTTTTCCCTCTCTTTCTTTTCATCTTCTTCTCCCAACATGCGCGAGTAATTCTCCGCTTGTTAGGGTTCGTAGGATTAGGGTAGGCTAATGGACGATGAAAATAATTAAACCCTTTTTAAGTCCTATAAAGTTTAGGAACTTTATCAAAAGAATCATTAACATCCTAATCGGGCGCGCTAGCAATTCTTTGCTAGCTCCGACCGCGATTAGAGATTAGATTAATAATTGTTTTGGTAAAGGCTAGATATGAACGGAGTTCCGTGTCGAGATAAGGGTTAAGAGTGGGATTCCTTTTCCCTCCGGAAACCCTAATCTACACGCATCACCGTCGTTCTAGTTCTAAATCTATTAATGGATAAAAAGGGTAACTTTTAATTAATCTTCCATAACTACTAAATCCTAACGAACCCTACAAGCCCTATTATTATATTATTTAAATCTCTAAAATAATCTAGATCTATATTTGACATTCTTGTTTAAAGTAGATCTAGAAACTTTTCACAAAATTCTTTATTCCTCCTCTCCTCCTCAACACATCTAAGGTAAAAATAAAAGGTTCCACGTTTCCCAGAGGACGACCCGTACTCATCTCGGTCTAGCTACACGCGACACCGTTCTGATTGCGGTTAAACTACAAACACACTTTTTCGTATCAATCATCCATCGTGTTACTTGCACGACTTAGAACGTTCTCAAACTACGGAAAGATCCAACACTTGGAAATTTCCCGATAGGGAAAAAAGTGGGTATTTATATCCGGTCGAACTTTTCAACATATTCTAAATTATCCGGAAAAACACATAGACGAAGTTAAACTTTCAATCGAAACAACGAACTCCCAATACAACCCTGAAAACTCAACTCTTGAGTATAAATAAAAAATTCCCAGAAAACTCAGAAACTAAAGAAAGAAGTTACTGTGCAAAATTCACTAAATAATGATACTATATGGCCGCGGAACCGCCGCACGAGCCATGCTCGTGCCGCGGTTCCGCGGTGCTTTAGTCGATTCAGGCGCACGTGTTGCACAGTATTTCTTATAAAAGCCTGCTGATTTTTCTGCATATTTTTAATTCACAAAAATCCCAGTTTTAAAAAAATGTACAGAGAAGGTTTTTGAATTAGGGTTTCGGGTTCGATCGGACTTCTAACATCGTTTACACTTCGCCTAAGGCTCTAGCTAGGCTCTGATATCACTGTAGGGTTCCTAGGCACACTCAAGAGGTTCCACAAGGCATCAACCATGACAAATTAAAATTTTCCTGTGCCGAGAAACCCTAAACTAGATCGTTAACTAGATATCAGGCGAAACTACAAGCTACTAAACTGCTTTAGTACTAAGTGAATGGAAATACACCCTTTGTAGATCCGGTCCACCACTCTTTTAGCTCCGTGATGATGTCCCTCCACTGCAACCATCGGAATCCTGGACTCTCGCGGTGGTTTCATCGAAGAAATGATCGGGCTAGGTCGATGACTTCGATGCCGAAGATGATCTACGTCGAGGCGACTCTAACTCGAGCTCCAACTTCACCAAGTCATGAAACTTGTGAAGAAAACACCCTATACTACATGGCAAGTGGTAGAGGATGAAGAAATAGGAAGTGGGTTCACTTTTGATTTGGATTTCTCACTTGGAATCATCACTTAGAAATTTCAAGCAAAGGTTTTTCTTTTTCTCTTCATGAAGAAGATGAAGAAGAAGAATGAAAAAGAATTATGAATAATAGAAAAACAAGTGATGGTTATCATAATGCAACCATGGTTAAGTGTAGAGAATAAACTAGGGTTAGGTGAATGGTTAGGTTAAGCAAAAGAAACAAAAATGGTTGAACTTTTCAAAGCTTCATGAAGCTTTAAAGAAAATCCAAAAGAAGCAACCATTTCTTTTCTTGCTAAAAAGAATAAATAAATAAAATAAATAATCAAGAGAAGATAATAAAACCCTAACCATTCACTTAAACATGGTTTAAAGTAAACACAAACCCAAGTTTGCATGTATCATCAAACATGATACAAACAAGTGCACAAAAATATATCACATATACAACTTGTGCATTTCAAGTGAGAAAATCAATCTTGAGTGAACCAATATTAGTTAATGCAAAGTAATATATCAAATATATAATTATACATTAAATCATTAATCAACACTTGATTTAATGATCCGGTCATACTGCATATAACCGACTAATATCATGTGTATCAATGTATCGAATCAACATTTGATTCGGTAACCCGGCTATATCACATATAACCGTCCCATGATACATATCGCGAGAATAGAATACAGTATCGCATACTGGTATTATTCTCGGTCCCGCACATATCTCATATGCGCTCCTATTTCGTTTCGCTTGAGCCAGGAAACCTCTGTGTAGGACTCTAAAGACTCGTCAATACGCCGGCAGCAGGTGATGATCATATCAAGCACCCCCAAGATGCAAGCGGTCTGCTAAACGTAACGGCCACCCGGGTATTGAGCGATTAGAAGATCAACGAGCAAGCCCGCTCACACTCCTGTGAATCCAACCAGTAACACTTACCGTACAGTCCGGTCTCGTCGTCTGATATGTCGCATATCTTGCCTAGGGGTGGTAAACGTCAGACCCCAATAGCTCAATAAGTCGTGTCGATATGAGGTCTACAACAGTTCGAGAAACTACTGGCAACACTTACCAGTAAATCTCAGCAACCCTGGCCAGGGATTTCCGGTTATAGCCAATCGAACACAGCGCAACATCAACTCCCTATACCGGGAGAGACGAATCCCCTCCTATCGCTCATTGCCTCCATGTGATTCGGGACTGTACCCAAAAACCACCATTTTGCACGCCCTCTTGGACCTGGTAAGGTGGAAATCAAAGCACAGTGGGAATCATACAAGACTCTATGACGATCTCGGGTCTACAGACTAACCTGTACCAGTGTCACCAGAGAACTGCCATCTGACGTAAGGTATAATACCATCTGGGAGTTCTCGGCGAGTCCGTCCAGTGTACCCAGTCTCCACTGAGCACCCGTATATCATCTCTGATGTCAAACACCAATGGATATGGGATCATCCATCGCCCATCTGTATGGGTCGAGAAGGTATACGCTAGTCTACTCTGGTATATCGATGCCCCGTCTCGATACACCCACGACTAGGGACCTTGAAGGATGTACTTATGGACTACCATGTCCCCACTAGTATGATCCGCATCATTGTCCAGGTACTCAAGTACACATCCTAAGGGCTTTACCAACATGTAACAGAGAAATAATCAGTGTACACGTTAAGATAAAGAGCAACCAGATAGTATACTATCATGTCGAGCAAGAAAGTCCTCCCTATATATGTCCCAGCATCCACTACAATATACATCCTATGTATAGTAATGGCCTCTAGGGGATACATATAACTAACACACCATGACTCCGATGATTGCAGGATGCTTGATGGAGTTTTGTTTTTAAGTTATGTGCTCATTGTTCATGCGAATGCATTGCTCTACGATGCGTTTTATGTATTGGTGATTTCGTAGCCCTGACGACATGGACTTTTACTGAAATGTTTTAGTATTGGAGAGTTTAAATTTAAATTCGGGGACCAAATTTCTTTAAGGGGGGAAGATTGTAACATTTCAGAAAAATAAAATATTATTTTTGGGAATTTTTATAATTAAATATTAAATATATGAATATTTTAATATTGTGGTATAATTAAATACCGATAAATGAGGAAAAATTTGGAAAATTATAGAAATTACTGAAATGAGGGTGCTTTATGTGAATCATGCAAATTATGAAAGTTTATGATTTATTTGACACTATTTTAGTGCTAATCGCGATTAAAAATCGCTAATCGGTCTTTAAGCGTGTTTTGTGCACATGGCATGCACATATCATTTTCACACTTGTTACATTTTTCCTACATGATTCCTGTGTGTATGGTTATTTGTTTTGGGTTTCCTATAGCAAAGAGAAGAGAAAAGAAAACTAAAGAAAAGAAAAAGAAAATGGAAAACATTAGAATAATGGGTACGGGCATGAGAGAGAGAGAGAGGGTGAGGGGTCAACCAAGTCATGGCTCATCTCTTAACACTTCATCATCTTCATATTTTCTTCTTCTTCTCTCACCATGGCAGCACCTCCTCCCCCCTCCACTTCAAACCCCCAAATCATCATCAAATTTACACCAAAAGTCCATCCCCACTTCACAAAAATTGTGCACAAGCTCTCAAGCTACACTTTGGACTAAGAAAAATCATATTTTGGTGCTGTAGGGGATTCATGAGTGCCAAATGAGATAATCCCTTCACAAATAGTGTAGTATTTCTTTTGCTTATGCATCTATTCAAGTTTAAAATCGATTTGGCGAAGTTTAGTGAACTTTGAAAATTCCTAGAGAGGGTTAGGGTTAATTTGAGTTGTGTTAGTGTAATAAAGCCCTAGTAGTGACCTTGAACCCCCCAATTGTCCAAAACCCAGACCTAACAAAATATGAAACCCAAAATACGGAAAAACAGAACTTTTCATGTTGGTTTGTGAGAACTTAGAGTGTGCAGGGGAATCTGGGATGACCTGGGGTATTTTCTAGACTAGCTAACAACTTCAGAGACTTATTTGGACCAATGTGAGACCACCCTGACCATAAGAGACACCAACTCCATGGCAATACCAAGCAGGCCGGAATTCTGGGGGGTGTGGCCGGCCATGGGGTGAGGGATAGGGTCCAGGTTGCTTCAGTAGGTCACATACACCCTATATATCACCCTAGTGTTGTTTGTGAACCTTGTTTTTCCCTTAAACAAAATTTGGGAGTAAATACTTGATTTACTGTTTTGATTCGGGTTATGGTTTTGCGTATTTTGAATTCTGGATTTTCGTGTTTGTGTTTTATCTCGATCACATGACGTTGTACGTCGAAGTCAAGTGTTATTTGGTTAAGTTGCGAGGGCAAACCATAGGTTTTGACCTATGTGAGTTCCACGTGTCGTTTTGGTTTCGATTTGGATTTTAATATGGAACGATACGTTATAATATGTAGGTACCCCCACGATGATTTGAGACGATGAAGAAGATGATGGTGACATCGACATCGGCAAGCAAGATCAAGGTGAGTAGATTTATTTCTACGGGGGAAGTCGAGTGGATGGCGTATAGCACCCCCGCAGTTCGATGTATTGTATGCTATATATATACTATATATATATATATATATATGATATATTTTATATGAGACATGGATATTCAAGATTTGGTTATGTGTTCTTGGTTTAGCTTAGGGTAGTTAGAAGTAAATTAGTTTAGCTTCTCAGTCGTGAACCCTAGATTAGAGATTACACCCACACGCACACACACACATGCATACCTTTATTTTATTTGTGCGTATATGGGGATATGTACACATACACACACACACACACATGGGTATGGGACTATGTATATATATATATATACATATACATATACTGGATGATGAGGATGGTACTGGGATTGGAGATGAGTCGATGAGATTGGGCTTGAGGCCGTGAGATCGGTGATGTGACATGGTTCGTATTTGAGATATGGCATGATGTTTTAGCGGGTCCTTTTTGACGTGATGTTTTCATACACATGTATGCCTACATAGATGGTATCAGTATTGTACTAGACTTAGATCAGTACCCCAGGATCATGAGATATGATGAAAAGGATACCAGACGAATAATGAGATATTGTGACATTGACCCGTACCCAGATTTGGGATGCCGTACGACAGATTTACCGTACGAGCTATATTGATGATAGATCCGCACTCTTGACTTGAGAATGTCATATTTTAGATATTGTATCGTATGGGATACTATTAAGGCGGGATCACCGACTGTTATATATATATATATATATATATATATATATATATATATATCGACTCAGATGTTAGGCGGTTTGCTTACCTTTCGATCAGCCTTTTAGTTTAGTCCTGCAGCTTACTTATAAATGATAGATTAGACTTGAGTCATACCTATTTCAAAACTAACGAATCGTGAGTATTTTAAAGACAGACCAAGGGATTCTACGGACATTTCAAAGAACGTACATTTTCTACAAAACACCGTAGTCCCTATTTTCTAAACAACACGATTCGTGTTATTTCAAATGGCAAAACTGTATGGCTCATATTTATATAAATGCCGATCAGTTATCTTTATGTTTATTATTCAGCTCCCGCATAGTATTGTTGTTCGCACCGCATCGCATGCTTATATTGTGTTTTCATATGCTATTATTGAGATCATGCTGTTAGGACACCAGCACCATTACCGATGATGCATATGTTCCACATACACTTACTTGCCGGCTCACACACATTATCATCGGTAATTGCCATGCCACGTACACTTTAAAGAATATTAATTGATTAATATCGCTTGTTAGCTGATAGTCTCGACTTATCATTACCGTGCTAGTTTAGACATTGTATTCATTATTGTGATATTTCTTGCATATTATTATTCATTGGTTATGCAGTATTATGGAGTTTTATGCCGATATTCGCTGTTTACTTGCTTTTGATGATTGGATTTCGGATTTTCATGAGATTTCCGGGATTTGGGGGAAAACCGCAAGAATATATATAAACTTCTCTCTCTCTTTCTCTCTCTATTTTTAAAATGAAAAGTACGGTTTTCTCATGATATATGAGTCGTCCACCATGATATTTTCTCGGTTATGAGATGGATTTCGAGACCCGATTCGAGGAGTCGTATGAACCTTCTGCGGGTACATGGTGGACCCGGTATGGTACCCCGGGGCAAGAGTGATTTCATGGAGGATGATGAGCCCGGCAGGGGCAGACTGCTTACCGGTGATTGTTTGGCACGTCGGATATCCGGAGGATACTGTTCGTGGTCGTGTGATTTATGATACGGGCCGATCTGGACTGACGGAGCCCGAGGTATTGAGACATTGAGATATTGAGACTTGAGACACTGAGATTTCGAGATTTGATGATACAGGCCAGTCTGGGTAGCCGGAGCCTGAGATATTGTGATATTGGGGTTTATGTTTTGTGTCGATACTTGACACGGATTTCTCTGTTGATTTCATTGATGCTACTCGATTTATATACATAAAGAAATCTCATTAAATAAAGAAAACAGTTGTCTCACTCATTTCATTACATTACATTCATACCTCATACATATGATATATTGCTACCTGAGGCACTGACACGAGGACATGGGATTACACTTATGTATAGATGTTTACCCTTGCCACCTTTTCATGCTTCAGATTTATCATCTTGAGGTTATATATATATTATTGATCATATTGACCTAGGATTGTGTCACACATACGATTTCTGCTCGGTGATGTTTTCTACTCACGAGTTGGCAACTCACCCCCGTTGTGCCACAGTTTCTTGCAGGTTTTGCCGTACAGGTTTCGTTACGGCTTTGCTGGCACACTGCTTCCTTTCCGGGTGATTGTTTTGGTAGGTGGGTTCACTTGTATCGTGACCACCATTATACTTATTTATATTCAGTTGTATCTAGTAAACTCCATCAACCAGACTTGTATATTTATTTCAGACTTAGCAGACCAGTGATATTTATTCTTTCGACTTTAGAGTCGTGCGTTGTATTATTATGGGTTATCATGTTGATTTGAGTTTCCTTTTGAGTTTTGATCCTCGCCCGTCGGCGTTGTATATTATATGTGTAATATTTCAGAAAATATAAAATATTATTTTTGGAATTTAATATTAAAATAATATTTTTCCCGAAAACTACCGATTTGCGAAATGGGGGTTTTCGAAAAAGGGTATAAATATATACCAATAATTATGAAATAAATGAAAATTAAAATTATTTATTCATTTAAAAATGTATTTAAAGGATTTGGCAATTTTAATTTTTATTATATGCAGTTTTGATAAAAACCTGATTAGTGCACTGCTAATCGCGATTAAGCCAAATCCGTATTTCTACAGCTTTTCATGGCTAGTGCACCATGACATGTTACATGTTATTTTATGGTGTTTTTTTTATTTGTGTGTATATGTTTTGGTGAGAAAAGAGAGAAAAAAGGGTCATGATGAGTGATGAGAGAGAGAAAGGAGACAAAATGATGACATGGAAAGGGAGTGGGTGAGAATTATAGTGAGAGGGGGGTGCTACCTTGACCATTTCCCCCATCATTTTCTTTCCCTCTTCATCTCCCTCAACTCCACATCCCTCCATCTTTTACCCTCTTGATCCACCCCAAAAACCTTGCCAAAACCCTATGCCCTTTCACAAGAAAATGATCACCTCCTCACCCTCATCGCTATGAACCAAGAAAAGTCGGATTTTGACAACTTGGGGATTTCTAGGGTTTTGTTTGGAAGTAACCATGAGGTATATCTCTTTTCTTTTAGAGTAGTTTTGAATTCCTAGCTTTTTGTTAAGTATAGACATCGTTTAATAATGGATTGTGAACTTGGAAAATCCCAAGAGAAGGGTTTGGGAAATTGGTGATGTTGTGGTTGTCAATAGGACTTTTGAGATGATTCATGACCTGGACCAAAGCTTAGAAACCCCAAAACACGGATTTAGAATCCCCGACATCGGATAAATGCGTGAATTGTGGGGGTATTTTGGAATTTGGAGCAACCCGGGGACACTAGAAATGATTTTGCAATTACTGGGAGTCGTGCAGGCCTCTAGGAAGCTACCACTGAGACCCGAGACCAAAACCTAACATCCAGGCCACAGATTTATTCAATCTGGCCGCAATTTGTGGCCAGAGTAGGGTAGAATTGATTCAGTTTGGTTCCAAGGCCTTATCTTCAGTAAATTTGACTCTCCATATATGCAGAATTGACCAATTTGGCCTAGGGTAAAATCTGGGAGCACATTGGAGTGTTTTTGGCCATGATTTCCGTATTTTGAAATGTTAATTCTTGAGATTTGGATTTGTATTGGGTTGTTGGATATTTGTACATCGACAACCAGGGTTGTTTGATTGTTTTTGCACGTGTAGGCCATAGGTTCTAACCTATGAGCGCACCGTGCGCCGTATCGGTTTTCCGCCTTGATTTTAATACGCATTGCTATGGTTTATTATTGTAGGTACCTTCGCATGGATTCCGAGGCGATGGAGCGTGGCGTCATCGACTTCAGCGAACAAGAACCAAGGTGAGTGGATCTATATCCACGAGGGAAGTCGGGTGGATGGCGTATAGCACCCCCGTAAAGTTTTGGTGGAAACCGATTATAGAATATGGTTAAGGAAACCTAGATTAGGAAACTAGGGTTAGAATGAGATAGCTATGAAACCATATTAGAAACTAGAGGATAGTTAGAAGTGATATGTTACTACTATCATAGTATGACGTTTAGCGATATTGCCGTTTAGGGTACTGTAGAACTAGATAGTCGATGTAGATGCGTCATCCGAACCATACCTTTTTCTAAAATAAAGAGTCCTATGTATCTTTTAAATATATACCTTTAGCGATGTTATGGATTTTCAAATGATATCTTTTCTTAAAAACACCGTAACCCCTATTTTAAAAACTACGATTCACTTCTTTAAAAATCTGATTGTATGGTTCGGGTGTGTTTGTTAGATTAGATACTTATACTTAGTAGAGATAGAACGTTTATGTAAATTCGATTTGATGTGTGATATAAGTGCGATGAAGGAATATAAGACGGATATGATGATATGATGATCTGATGATATGTTGGTTTACGGATGCGAGTCAATCGAGATGATTTATACCCTGCCGGTCCCCTGATATGAGATTATTGCGGATGTGACCTGGGACATAGGTATATATATATATATATAATGTTGTGAATCATGGATGATAGGCCGTATGTGATATTAGGCCGTACCTTCATTTGTCTTATAGGATGATAGGATCCCTATTAGCTTAACACCGCCGTACGATAATTTTCCGTGCGTGATGAGTTTGACTTGATGATTGATCCTTACCCTTGACTAGAGGTTGCCGTACGATGGATCATACCGTACGCGATGTTGTTAGGCTGGATGCCGATTGATAGATTCCCCGACTCGGCCATATTAGATACGTATACCCGTCAGCATTTGCATATGATTTACCGTATGCTGCATTCATATTATTTCTATTGCATTGCTTATACCTGTTCTAGTACACTTGCACCATTATCGATGATGCGTATGTTACACGTACACAGATTTGCCGGCTCACACACTTCATCATTGATAATTGCCATGTCACTACACAGTAGAATTGCTGCATCATGATATGACTCTTCGCATAACATGCTTACATATACATTGATACATCCATACTTGCGGATATACCCATTTGTATATCCATATTGGTGCATATATACATTGATATATCTATACTTGCGGATATACACATTGTATATCCATATTGGTGCACATATACATTGATATATTCATATTTGCGCACATACACATTGTACATCCATATTGGTGCACACATACATTGGTACATCTATACTTGCGCATATATATATTGCACCTACATAGATAACTGGTTTTATTGGGAGATTGGGAACCGCAAGATATATTTTAAAAACTGGAATCATTTAAAAGAGCGGTTTTCCCTTAATATGTCATATCACTGTTCCATGTTGCATGATATATTGATATACTTACATTTC